>OX632364.1:28943483-29066224 GCA_951751655.1 Ophion costatus | reverse complement strand
GTCCTTGCTGCGCAGGAATGCCTCTGGACGACATCCTTCACATTTCCGTGTCTTCTTCTCGTGCAGAAATGTGACCGAGCATTCCGACTTTTCGTATGGTCCTGACCTGGCTTGCCTCGTCCGATTTACCTTTAACCCTTCAGCCGGGCCCTTTCATGGATCAGACCAGGAATATAACTAATCTTTTCCTGAGCAGAACATTGCCATTTCCCGAATATTAAATCCCGACGGTTAAATAATACTTTTTGCGTCATCAAAAGATATTAATAATTAATGAATTCGCTTTAGGAACGTTTGCGCAAGCTTGCTGCAAAACTACCCCGGTGTAGGTAGAATAAAAAAATCGCGATGAAAATTCACGTATACGATCGTTCGACCAATCCCTCTCGTATAAATTCCTCTCGACGAGCATTAAGCTCGCAGTAAAGAAGAAAAATGCTTCCGTTCAGCCCAAGCGCGTCCCCTTTCGCTTTTCGCTCTCTCCTCAAGCCTGCAACTACTTCGAAATTTATACCCGAGACGGATGTGTGTGCACAGAGCCGCGGATGACACGGATGGACGAGAAGAAAAATTGGGAAATGGAAGATACGATGAAAGTTTCTTTTTTTTTTCATATCGATATTTTTTTTATCGTCTCGCGTATCGGCGAACAAACTCGGGATATAGATAGGTAAATGAGGATGGGAAATTCGGATGCAACGGTGAATTTTAGGTCGGGACGAAAAGTCACAGATCTCGGACAAAAAAGGCGCAAAGCGACGGATTTAATTTTTTAGAGATAAAAAAACGAGCTACGCTCCTTTCTTTTATTCACTGGGTGATTTTTTATGTGGTTGCTTTTTTGCAATTTTTTCGCATCGAAAATTCGCGTGTTGTTTTTTTGGAAAATGACAATTGGAATTTCGTCTTAGAGTGGCAACTCGTGGACGAAAAAAAGGAATTTTCGCGATTTTTTTTCTGGGAAAACCCGTGCAGGTTTTCAAATGATTTTTTTTTATATTAACCCTTCGACTGCACACTGGGTCGTTTTAAGCCCGTTTCTTTTTCGAGCACGTATGTATTTCAACGCATCTCCCATTCAGAACGGAATATTCGGGCATCTCTTTTTTGTTTTTCTTAAAAAATAGATTTTGGGCAATAAAATAAGGATCATTGACTACAAAAAACGTTTCTGCAAAAAAGGAAATGCATGTTTACCGAAACACAACGATTCGAAATACTGCTGGGGTCCGATCGACCCCGCCTGCAATTAGAGGCTTGTGACGGAAGGGTGCAGTCGAAGGATTAAAGAGGATGATTTTAAGTATTTTTCCAATAATTGTATTGAAAAATGTGAATAACCTCCTGACCGGAAAACGATGGTCCAAAATTTTTTTAATCAAATGCATTTAGTTTTTGCACGAAATCATCTGCTGCCTGGACGAAGGATTTAATAAAATATTGATTTTTTTATGGCCGCAGTGCAAAGTGAAAGTATCGATTTTCGGTGAAAAAACGCTCTATTTTCGTTGATAAAAGAAAAATTATGTATCGAAAAGAAAGAAAATCCTTCGTTCAGCACTCCTTTGTGATATGCAAAAAAAAAGTTTGGAGAATTTGAAATTGATCGGTGCAGTGTTTTTTTTTATATACCTCGGTCACCGATTTTGAAAAAGTAATTTCGAGAAAAACGCGTTTAAAGTTCGCCGGATCCACCTATAAACTGCCTCACAAATTTGAAATGTCATATTTTGGGAAACCTTCTGAAAACCAAAAATTAAAAAAAAATGTACAGAAAACCAAAAATTTAAAGAAAATTTAGGCATTAGCCCTTAAAGTTCTTGGATGGTAGTGCGGTTTTTCAAAATGCGCTGTAGATTGAGAACTTTGGGGATTAAAATAAAATATCTAGAGGGTAAAAAGTTGGATTAACGAAAAAACTAACAGCTCAGAGTTTTCCAAAAATATAAATTTTGAAATTTTCGTTTTTACAGCGGCTTTGGATAGAAAAATCGCGAAAAACGTGTCGATATTATTATTTTTATTATTATTTTTTGTCTTCCTTTATTTATAAAAATTATTTCTCGTTTATAAACTTTTTAAAATTATTTTTCGTATTTTTCAATTATTTTATTTTTATTTTTTATTATATATAATATTTATTCTGTATTATTTAAAAAAATATTTATCGTTTATAAAAATGATTATATTATTTATCGTTTATTATTTTTCGTATATAAAATAAAAACTTTAAAACAAGCAAACTCACACACCTATGAATATTTTTGTGAAGTATACGGAAAACAAATTTGAGAAATTCGCGAAATATATTAACCATAAATGACTAATATCCGAAGCAACAAAAATGTCTACAGACGACCGCGAATATTTTGCGTACGCGTACACGCGACCTCAACCGCAGGAGGCTCGATCGTAAATTGCTCACTCGATTATTCAAATTATGTTCGATGCCGCTTTTTCCCTCCCCCGATCCTTTCATCGCAATTTCAATTCACATGCATATTAATGAGCCCCTGCGCGGTGGATCGATAGACATTCTTGATTTCGAGCTCGTTGACCTAATTATAAGCTCGACGTCGGATTTCAAAGCTCCCCCCCCCCCCCCCGTGTGTCTCGAAAGTATCGACTCCCGCGCGCGGAATGCCAGAAATCAGGGTGGCAAGAAGTGTCGCGTCAAGTAGCGAAACGAAGGACGTATAATGCGGAGAGAAAATATCGACGTCACGTACTGGGGGAGTAAGGGCACACACTTCGAGTTATATATTTTCCGACATATCAATGTCAGGAAGTTGAGGAAGGAACAAATTTTTCGTCCGCGTATTTATCGCGAATTTACCTTTTTATTGACAGCGAAAAAAAAACCAGACAACGAAAGAAATATTGACGTATTTGTCAAAAAAATTATTGTATTCGTCTTCTAATATTATTATTATTGTCATTATTATTACTTGTTTCTTCGTGCGCAATCTTTATTTATATAGATTTTGTTCAAATTTTAACCAGACATTGTTCATATCATTACGCATGTTTGAGTGAAATTTCAGAACAGTCGACTATTTAGATTGGGAGCTAATGGGTTTCAAAATTGCAACTTTTAACACTGCAGGGTCTGCATTGAAAGATAGACAGAATAATTTTCCTTAGAAAATATTTGTCCCCTATAATAAGAAGAAATATGGCAACACCGCAGAACAGTATTGTACAATATTTCGAGAAAAAAATAATTATCGTGTTCCGAAAGTTGAATTTTTGTCAGAAAAAAAATATTTGCATTATAAATATTAATATTTTATATTGTTTATGTTATCTCTATTAACAAATAAAAGTGTTGGTTTATTCATAACTAATTAGAAACTTTGTTTGATCAAAAATTACTTTCAAATAAAAATTTGTGTTGCAGTATTATTTTAACTATACCGCGCAAACTCGTGTCGTTGGATACGTGGAAGGATGCGGTGTTGCCATCTTATTATAGGGGACAAATATTATTTACGGAAAATTAATCTGTCGAGATTTCAATGCAGACCCTGCAGTGTTAAAAGTTGCAATTTAAAAACCCATTATCTCCCAATCTAAACAGTCGACTGTTCTGAAATTTCACTCAAACATGGATGATGATATGAACAATGTCTTGTTAAAATTTGAACAAAATTTATAGAAATCGAGATTGCGCGCTCGTACTACCTTAAGGGGTGAGGCCACAGTAAGGGATATAAAATCATGTGCGAATTTAACCATTTTTTTTCGTATGAAAAAGTGATAGACATAAAATTAATTACACATCTGTTTAGTATGAGGATCAAGCTGTTAGAATTTTTTTTTTTTTCGATGTACCAAATGGCCGACTGCTATTTGTTTAGGCGCTCCGCGGCGCGACATTTGGCACCCACAATTGTTTACCTAGAACAAAAAACAAAAATTCTCATCAATCTACATTTGAATACCTAGAGAAGTACGTACGGAATTAAAAAAATATTGTTTTATTCAAGAGCTGTAGGTATTTGAACTTGAGACATGAATTTTCAGTCAAAAATTTCGTATAAAAATGCTCATGAAATGAAAATTTTTCGATTAATCAGAAATTCCGTACGTACTTCTCTGCGAAATGCAATTAGGAACGTAACTTTTAAATTTGAAGCAAATCGAGTGAAAATTGTTGAAGTTATTTGTCACGCCAATTGGAAAAAAGCTGTTTCGAGAAAACGGCGTTTAAGGCGTTACCCCCACTTGTAGCGCAAAAAAAGGCCTTTTTCATGAATTTTTTTAAAGAAATCTACAAAACTTTTTTAATCGATCAATATACCATCATAAAGAACACATCTTGAAGAACTTTCAGTAATTTTTTTATTGAAAAATATTACATTGTTTAGTGGCAAATGGCCGTCAATGAAATAATGTTTTTATATACACGGTTTGCGGTGACCAACATTGCGGCGAAGTGGATCATCTGAAAAAAAAATGCGGATGGATTTAGTCAAATATAAGTATAAACTAGTCTTTAATCGAAGGATTTTAAAAAATATTCATTTTTCACAAAATGGCGGACAGTCAAAGTTAATGGTTCGATTTTAACAGAAAAAACGGCCTTTTTTGGCTATAAAGCGGCCATTTTTTTCGAAAAAAAAAATCGAACGATTAAAGACTACATTTTTATGTATTAAATAAGCCTGCAAAATTTCAAGAAGATCGGTTCATTAGTGTTCGAGTAATCTTGGTCACCGACTTCAGAAATGCCATTTTGAGAAAAACGCGTTTAAAGTTTCAATTAGCCGGTCGTTTGCACAACGGATTCTCCCTTTCAACGCTCATATCTCAGTCAATTTTGTTCGGATCGACTTGAAATTTTCAGGACATATCCCAGATACTTATACTTCAAAAAAATCGATTTTTTCAAAATCGCAAGTGGGGGTAACCCCTTAAAGTTGTCTCTGCTCTATGGCCGTGCCAGAGGTGGGCTTACTATAATACGCGCAAAGACGACGGTGAAAAAAAATGTCTTGCTATCAATCGAATAGTAACTTATTTTTACGACGATAAAGCACCGTTTTAGCGGTAAAAAAATCGAAAATTTTTGAAAATTCTACCCCGGTATTACGCCTTAAAAATATTTTCGGAAAATGCCATTTTTTGACCCGCCTACGTAGATGTAGGCGGTTAAAAAGGACATTTCAAAAGCATCGAAGTTACAGCGAGTTGTAGATTTTTCCATGTGTATCAACATTTTCGTAATTTCTCTTTCCAGAGAATCATCGCCGAGCTCAACAAAGAACAGGAGGCTTTTATCGCTGGTAAGCAGAACGAAAAAGGCGAGGCAGTAGCTCCCTGGGTAGGGGCACCAAACGAGGATGCACTTCGCGAAGAATGCTTAGCCCTTTCAACCGTACGTTTCGTTGCAAACCAACATTTCTTTTACGACGATCGTTCCTATAGCGATTTATCGAAAACCCAAGGAAACAATTGAGCGGCGTTTTTTTTGTGCTTCTTCGTCGTTTCAGGATCGTCGAAACTTCGTCAGGGCTCCGCCACCTGGTGTCGAGTTCGCGTGGGACTTTGAGGCCGTACAACCAATGGCACAAGCTACCCTAGCCCTGGACCCGAATCTTGAGAACATGAGGTTCGAGCTGGTACCCAAAGTGTGAGTCTTAGTTTTTTCCAAAGGATTGTTCACAGTGGGTGAGAGCCTACCGAAAGTCCCAAAAGCTAGGGGGAAAAATATGACGAGGAGCTTCGAATTTTTACGGCTTGATTAATAATTTACTTTTTCTTTTTTGTTCATAAAGGAATTTTTTTGGCGCACTTGCGCTGAGTGAATTATTCAAACTTTTTTCGGGATCTCCAATAGAAATCTACAGCCTGGAAAATAACTACAAATTGGCGAAAAAAATATTTTGTATTACGATGAAAATGAGGAAATGAAATGGAATTTTCATCGCAACGGTGCAAACTTTGACATTGCGTCAGGAGCAGGAAGAAAAAAGGCAATAACGAAACGGTCATGACGCTTATGCCACCAAAAACCAGCCTTCATATGGCGTATTGAACTTTGCATCATTGGAGTGCAACGATTCTATTTTTCATTTTTAGGGTTAATCTGGCTCGTGAACAGAATGAGTTACAGACCTGAAGGATATTTCGGGTAGAATGGTGACCCAATACCGAATAATGAATTAGAAATTCAATTGAATTATTTTTCACGGGGCTCCCTACGTGAAAAAGGGACAGAAAAAAATGCTTACCATGTGTCCTTGTATGAAGGTCATTGAGTAGAGAACAAATGTACTTTTTCTTCTTTATCTTCAAAAATTAAAAAATCGGGAGCCCCATTTTTCCCCAAGTTGTCAGTTTTAGACCATTTTTGTTACGCGGTCCATCTAAAAAAACTACACTAGTTACAAATTTGGAATTTCTGTATATTATCCACCTCGTACTGTATTTTAATAACAAGCCCAAACAAACACCGATTCATAATGTAGATTCATAATAATTTATTGTATACACAATACGACAATTTATAATGAAAATATGTAAAATTATGGTCATTTAAATATTTACAATACCAAATGATCTTTGGAGTCGGTGCCAGCCAACAACGAGAAACTGACGTCACGGAAGAAACGAAACTGCAAATTAAAATAAGGCTGTAGATCGTATAATTCATTTATTTATCCTCGCCTTCTCTTTTTCTGCGAAAAATGTGACAATATTGGCAATTGGCTGGTACCGGCTCCAAAAATAAGTAATTTGCATATTTGTAAAAATAAGTAAATATTTTAACAATGATTTTTATATATTTTCGTTATTAGCTTAGAGCAGGAGTATACAAAACTTTCTTTAGCTGTCATCACCCCATATGGTTTTAGTTTAGTACTGCCTCAAAACTAAGAGAGAAAAATAGCATTACCTAATTAAATGTCTAGTTTTGAAAAAAGTTAATTTGTCATGCGTACGGAACCCTAATAGAGCGGGGCCCGAATCGAAGCTGGCCGAGTTTTTGAATCTTGTTGAAAACCTTTTCCGGGCGGATTGAGATGGTGGATATTTAATAAGGATACGTCAAAACATTGGAGTGATTTTTAATGCCGTTGAAGTTTGTATAGTTGGATCACAACTACAGTTCTTTTTTACACTTTATTTTCCATATTTTTATTAATTTAAACGATCTTTTTTGTAAATTTATATTAGAGATCGCTAAATAAATATCTTTTAAAACGGTTGAAGCTTTTTTCTTGGCAAAATCTGCCAAAAGAAATCAAAGGGATTAAGAAATATTAATTTTCGTTGCATTCGGTGTAAACTTCGACACCATAAAATTACGCGGTTGAAGTTTGCATCGTTGGAATGCAATGAAAATTCTTCTTTACTTTTATTACTATCTAACCCCGTTTTTTTTCTAAATTTCGGTTTCGAAACTCTGATAAGAATCTTAAAAAATGCTTCAGTGATTTTTGTAGCCCAAATGGGCCGAAAGTTTGGGTTATACGGGAAAAAAATCGTTGCATTCCAACGATGAAAACTTCAATACCATTGTGACGTCGCGAAAAAGAGGGTTGTGAAAAAAAAATTAATTTCCAATGAATAAGTAAGATAATTGAAAAATCGTTTGGACAATTATTTGTAGATGCATTAACAAAGTTGTGTACCAAATCGCATTAAAAAATATGAATAATTAAAGAAGTTGTGAACAATCTCGTAAAGGACCTTTGAACCCGAGGGACTCAACGGTGTACTTGATTTCCGCCACCCGGTTGATCCGAAACGAAAAAACAAGTTTTTTTCTTAAAATTGATAATATTGGCTACGACTTGACCGAGCTTTTTTGTCCTCGTGTTTCAATTCCATAAAACATAAAATTTTGAATTTCTTTTTCGATTTTTCGAGGAAAAGGAAATCATTATTGTTAACAACTAATGGAAAAAACATTTTAAGAAGAAAAACGTCGGTCAAGCCTAAACTACTAATAAGCTGAACAAGTGTACGAAATTTGAAGTCAATCCGCTCGTTAGATGTCGAGAAATCGTGTACACCATTTTAAAAAACAGTTTCGTTGAAAACGCATTTAGAATGCCTCCAGTGAGGAACGATTTTTTGACATTTTCACGGTAGCCTATCGTCTTAAAGTTCGACTCGAAGTTTTCCGAGAATATTTTTGAAATTTCATATTCTGAGAATCCGTCGAAAAGCAGATATTTAAAAAATGTCAACTTGTAAGCCTCAACGAAACGAAGAGCGTCGTTTCATGATTTCGTTTTTTTTTTTTCCCGCTGACGTTGATCAACGCGCAGGATATCCGAGGAGAATTTCTGGCGCAATTACTTCTACCGGGTGTCCCTGCTCCGCCAAAGCCACGAACTGAACGCAATGGCGAGCCAAGCGGAAAGCAATCCCGCCACGCTAACATCAACTGGTAGCATCGATCATACTCAAGGTGAATATCGTCAGTCTCGTATCTTTATCGAGTCGATGAAATTGTCCCGATGGCTTTTCTAGCGCACTGTCTCGTTGTCGTCACATGCATCTATAGAGCTATTAGATGTCGAATTGTGCACCGAACGCATACGCTTCGTCGCAATTTTCTTTTTCGCTCGCGCCTAAATCGAGAACTTGACACAAGTTCGGATCGCTCGCGTCGTCGAAGAAAAATAATTTACTGTCGCGATAATCCCTTCCGGAAACTCGTGGTCGACAATACTTTCGACGACCATCCCAAAATTGAGATATTGAGAAATTTACGATAGCAGAGGGTGCGACGTTTTTTTTACAATCTCAATATTTTCATAGCGGTAGTTAATTTTTTTGTCTGTCATAACTATTGATTGTTTCTGACAGTCTTCGAAGTATATTCTGCAGACATTTGCAAAACGGACTTATACAAATTGCTATTGTTGACCAAGAAAAAAAAAAAATTTAATTAAGAATTATCAAAAAATTAATTGTCTTCGTGCAGAATTATGAAAAAAAAACCATCTTTATTCAAAATTGGCAAAAAATAAATAATCTTCGTGCAGAATTATTTAAAAAAAACAATCTTCATTCAGAATTAGCAAAAAATAAATTGCCTTCATGCAGAATTGTAAAAAAAAACAATCTTCATTCAGAATTATCAGAAAATAAATAATCTTCATGCAGAATTATCAAAAAAAAACAATCTTCATTCAGAATTAGCAAAAAATAAATAATCTTCATGCAGAATTATAAAAAAAACAATCTTCATTCAGAATTATCAAAAAATAAATAATCTTCATGCAGAATTATCAAAAAAAAAAATCTTAATTCAAAATTAGCAAAAAATGAATTGTCCGTGCAGAATTATCAAGAAAAAAACAATCTTCACTCAGAATTAGCAAAAAATAACTAATCTTCATGCAGAATTATTTAAAAAAAACAATCTTCATTCAGAATTATCAAAAAATAAAAAGTAAATAATCTTCATGTAGAATTATCAGTAAAAAAAACAATCTGCATTCAGAATTATGGAGAAAAAAAACCAACTCAGCACCAAAGCATCCAAAATTAAAAAGATTCCGAATCTCAATTTTTTCGAATTCACGAGGAACGTCATCCCGAAAAAAAATCAATCGAAGGTATAACCAGGAGTCGATTAAAACGCCAGAATTTTCTCAAAAATCAATAATAAAAGTTGTACTTGGTATTCTACATTGTTGTCCTGAGAAAGATCAATAGCTGAAAATATTCAAAAGATACTCAAGAATCTTACACCCGTAACATTTTTTGTTTTGTAAATTCCCCAAAAAAAGGTTCTCTACAACCACAGGACAGCTGTCACTTTCGTTTTCGAAGATTCTCAAAAATTTCTCAAAAAACATGCAACCGCGTCGTCGCTTTATTTTCGAACATTTTCAAAAAATATTCGACAAACTCAGTATAGAGATGCAATTTCTCAGAATCAAAAAAAAAATGTCCAATGAACTTGCATCAGAGACGTTTTTTTTATCGTCCCACCCCATGAGAAAACTTCAGTGTTTCTCTCTTTTTATCGCTGCGATCGGGGACACGCAGTGGAGTGAGGTTGGACCGTGGGTCCGCAAAGTGCAAGAGGCGAATCGTAGCTTGAGTGAAAAATAAAAATCATACGGACAAAAAAAAGGTTTGCCAAAAAACGATGTCACGGTACATGAGTAACGAACCCCGAAAAGAGAAGAAGAAAAAAAAAGCCAAAACTCTGCATGCTCGCCAGTTCGTATATACTTGAGAAATCGGCTGAACGCGTAATCTCGCACCGTAATCTCGTTAGTACGAGCTCGCTCTTAGTTTAGACGTTTGGCTGTTGTTGTGTGTATCTATAACCCGTGGGACTATCGGCAGTTCGAGTCGAGGCCGCTGAACCAACGACGAAGCCGTTGAGAACGAAAAAAGATTCGTCGGTTCATGAGTTTGTATCCGACAGTGTAAGGGCGACGGACAGCGACCTTGAGGAAGTGAAAGAAGGCATGAAAAGACTGGGAATGCAAAACACCAAAGGTCAGTAACGCTCTGCTTTGCCTCTACTCTCTTCCGCGTAATTCGCTCGAATATTTTTCGACATGGAAATTCGACGTAGCCCAACGGAAAAAAATTATGTATACGAAAGGGAAAAATCCATCTCACGAAAATTGAAACCTGAAATATTTTAAGTAAATATATTTTGACGAGCAAGGAACGTAACTTGAGTGTACTCGATTTTGGGGAAACTCACATATGAAGGATTCTTCGTCAATTCAACCACTTTTTTGGTCGTTTGTTTGGGTTTGTTTGGGTTGTTGCCTCACGTGTATGCATCGTACTTTGCGAAAAACACGTGTGACACGTCTACGTGCAAAATCTCAAATCGTCAAAATATACCAACAATTTCTTCACCACTTAACTTTTTTCTTCCCAATCCGTAGACGTTTTTTCAACCGTCGATATAAATTTTTTCCGTGGTGTGCAGTGCTCTGATCCACGATTACGCGAAAGTTCGCAATACGTGAGACAGAGCAAAAAAAAAGTGCAAACGAATCGTGAGTATGCGTACGGAAGAGTAGCACAAAATGTACGACTGCACAATCGTTGGCTATCGTTTTTTTCCATCGCACCCGGACAGCATGGTAACGGACCCCAGTGTTCTCCAGTCCTTGTAAAAACAGAACGAAAACGTACTGAAATAACGCATCGATATACCTTGTTTTAATTGTATGTGAGTCGTAGTGTAGCGAGAGGTTTGGCAGTATCTCCAAGTAGAACTATTCGTTTTAAGAGTTTTTACTTATATATATATATATATATATCAGATTTTATACGGTTAACGCAGTTGAAAAAAACAAACAACAATTTTCCATTCTATTCTGTCTACAGCCTAAGAAGAGGAGAATAAGTCCTGTACCATTATCCAAAGCACACCCGAAAAACCAAATTACATTTTCGTTTAATAAGCGAATATCGATCACACCCACACCCACACACACACACACACACACATACACACACACACACACACACACACACACACACACACACATACATTATTTATCAAAAGTACCATTGACATTATTGTTTCACGGTCGACCGTTATCCAGCGAAACGTCACTCGTTCGGCTCTCGACGTCTCTCTTTTTACCTTACGGTCCCACCCTCTCGTATCGAACGATCCTCGTAGACTTTTAGTTTCGCATTTGCCCACAGGGGCGCACACGTACACGCGTACATGAGCAAAGGTGATCGTAACGCTGGGGGTTGCGAAATTTTTGTTATTTGGAAAAAATTAATATAAATATATACATACATACATACATATATATATATATATATATATATATATATATATATATATATATATATATATATATATATATATATATATATATATTTGTATGAATAAATAGACCGCGAACTGCGAATAATCACTTGTAATACGAGACGCGATCCAGTCACTGTAATCGAGACGGGGAGAGAGGTAAAAAAAAAGAAAATGTCTTCTAAACTGGTGAAAGTTTAGCGTTACCGCGTACTAGACGAGCACTCGGGATACTTTTTTTCGAGATTTAACACTACAAATTAGACGTAGCGACTGAAGGGGGCGGGCCATGCGGCGGGATGGAGAAACGAGGGGAAGGGAGAGCGAGAGAGATAACGAAGAATATCAGTTCGAGACATTGGTCGATGTAACGAGGGCTGAGCTCGTTCATTCGTAACGTAGAGAAGAAAAAAAAAGATATCGAAATTAAAAGGAGAACACATTAACGGGGGCAAAAAAAAATACGAGAAAATTAAACAATTAAAACTGATATAATTGACTATACTGTCTGTTTGTCTGTCGTCTGTCTGTCCGTACGTCTACGTCAACTACCTATCTTCACTTTGTTCTCTCCGTGTTGTAAAAGTTGTAAGTAAACAAAACGACGAACTGCGAGTAACGTTGAGGAAAAAAAACGTAATCGAGAAAGAGCCGAAAAATAAAAGAACAATTAAACGAATGAATAAAATAACGCGAATAATAAGGTGCGGAGAAAGGGGGGAAAAAAACTTACTGATATAGGTACCTAATTAAATTTGTTGAATGACAATACGTGTTTTACCGGATATAAAATTTGATGAAAATAAAGTTAACGTTAAGGTGGTGAAAGGACGAGGGCGAGCAAATGCCGAAGTTCGTCCGTACACGCAAGCACACGTACACGTTTCGGTTTTCTTTTTTACTCGAAACGCGCCGTAGGTGTAAAATATTGAGGGAAAAAAATGACGGTAACAATAAAGGAAAGCGGACATGGGCAACGCGTGTTACTTTGAAAAAAAACGACGATTGCCGTGGAATGAAGCATTGTCGATTTTAAAACTACAAAAAATATATATATATTACATTTCATTTTTTTTTTTGTCGTTTTCATTATTTTTTACCTTTTTTACTTGCATTGTTTATTTTCATTGTTTTTACTCTGCTCCATTGCGAAAAAAGAGGATCTCCGTTGCATTTTTTTTCTTCAGAGAAATAAATGAATTAAATAAAGGCATTTTATTTAATTCATTTATTTTGAAACTACAAAAAATATATATATAAAATTTCATTTTTTATCGTTTTCATTTTTTTTTTTTACCTTTTTTACTCGCATTATTTATTTTCGTTGTTTTTACTCTGCTCCGTTGTGAAAAAAGAGGATCTTCGTTGCACTTTTTTCCCGAGAAATAAAGGAATAAAACAAAAGGCACCCTTAACGACGTCCCGTCGCGATCGTTAATCTCCGCGTAAACGTCACGTTTTACGATTCCAAAGTACGGACGCCTTTAAAAAACAATCAGCCACGTGCAAACGCGGAAGACGTGAAACGTATACTTTTATTTCTCGTTAGTGAAGAATAAAATGACATTCCTACTCGCGGTAGTAAACGTAAAAGTAAAGTGAAAATAAGATAAGTAAAAAAAAACCTCTCGGTTTATTTGTCGCTCTGCCCACCAACTCATTACTTTCCGTTCGTATTTCGTAGAAAAAAAAAGAACCCCCCCCCCCCCCCAACCCTTAATAATTACAATTACCTCTCGAGCCATCGTCGTTTGCAAAACAAACAACGTCGGCAAAGGAAAAACGAGCGAATAATTTTTTTTCTCGAAGTGACTCGCGTTGCTGATTCGCGTTTGAGTCAAAAAGAAAAATTGAGACGAGGACGCGCGAGGGGAGAAAAATCGCTATTCCCAGCGAATATAATTAACGTGTAGCAAAAAAAAAACAAAAATTAGGTCTTAAATCGTGGCAGTTTGGGTTACCGCGCGAACGAGACTCCGCAGCTGTCAAGCCGGAGATCCTCCCCGGTCGAGTTACGCACGTTATTAACGCGAATATATTCAACCCGGAACTCGGTAGGCCTGTACATTACAAACGGGGGGACTTTCGCGCCGGAGAAAAGCGCGATGGAGGCTCTTCGTCGTAAATTACCATTACGAATGATCAAGGGAGAAAAAAATAAAAAAAAAAGTATACGCGCTGTGACGTTTCCAATTCGCGATTGGAAGAAAAATAGACTCTCGACTGCGGTCCCACTACCGTTGTCGCAATTTTTTTTTCCACCCCCGCACACTTTTGTTTCGAGGGAAAAAAAATCATCCCTCGGAGTATTTTTTTCTTTGAGATTCTTGCTCATTTTGATCGTTTCATTCGCGGATATTTGTGAAAACTTCCAATCGAGAATACCGTCAAACACACACACTTTTATTCGCCAAATGGAACCCCCCATTTATCTAGTTCATTCCATGATGCATTTTGCGAGAGAAAAAGAATTTCCGAGTTCGTTGGTCCATTTGGATTCGTATGATTTGCCGAATTTTTCGTCGCGGAGAAAGTATTGTTTTCGTCACGTTTATTCGACCAACAAACACACGTACACACGCGAACACGACCCAATGGCTCCCACCTGGAAAATAGCTACAAGGCTGCTTGTGAATCTCCGCAGAAGAAGAATGGGAAGGTGAATTGGAGGCGGAGCTCAAGGATTTTGAGGTCGTTTCGGGACAGGGAAGAAACGCGAGCGCCGGAAAGGACGATTGGGAAGAACAAATGGACGAGCTGCTCGGCGATGACGGAGACCTCAAGTAAACGCTTTTTCTCGTCGCGCCTGTCGCGGAGAGCGAGGAAACGACGAACGAAAGAAACGAATTATCGCAAATCATGAATAGTCGAATTTCCGATCTTTTGTTTTTACGGCGATTGATGCTTTTCACGGACGTTTCGAACGGTCGCACAAAATACCTGGTCTTGTGGCAATTTCGCGAGAACCAGACATTGTTGCTAATGCGCGAGAGACTTTTTTTGCTCGGGTCTGCTGGACTCGCCGAGTGTGATTTTTTTTTTTTATCTCGAGAGCGATTCGATTCACGCCCAGAGTGTAATTGTGGCGAGAAAAAACTGACTGCTTTTCGTTGATTCGTAAAACAAAAAAAGTATTGTTCGTTTTCATTTTTCCTTTGTCAGCGCTGTTATAATTAGCGCCGTCATTACTATTGGTATAATTATTGACGAGTTATCGGGTTACAATAATCGTTACGATAATTATTTGTAAGTTGTTGGTTGTTTTGTAAATGGTGATAAACTTAATTTGTAACCGTAAAGTCTCTTCGACTAGCGCGAACACGAGCGACTACGGTGAGCCTCCATTGGCACTCTGTCCTTAAGGCCTCAGGGCTTAGTCCTTAATTTTGAGCGTCGAAAATTCGTCTCGGTATAGTCTTAGAACGCTCACAGTGGCTCGCTCGTGGGCATTCCAATGACTCCAGATACACGAGGTTGAAGTTCGCATCGTTTGAATGAAACGATCTTTTTTTCTTCATTTTTCGTTCCTTTATTTTCGTCATTATCGAAAATCTTTTTGCGAACCGAGGGCATAAATTCACCAATTAAAATGGGTGAAAACGTTTGGGTGATTTTTACGGCCTATATCGGGCCCGAGATAAGTAATTGGAGCAATTAAAAACAACAAATTGTCATTGCATTCCAACGATGCAAACTTCAACGTCGTCCCGATAGATGGCAGAGCGCTGTCGTATAAAACTTGCGATATTAAAACAAAAATCGAAAGGATCGTTCACTTCTTTTTCGTCTGTAAAATGTGCGGTGAGGATCGTTCGCACCGTCGATCGGCGACAAAACGGCGAGAAATTGTACAAACCGTAAGCAATGACGTAGTCGAATTGCTCGCTTGATCGTCCATCTTGTTTCGGAATTTCCTTGTCTCCGGATTAAACGTGGGAACGAGCGCTGCGGGTAATTTCGAAGGATCTTAAAGAACAATCGTATTTGTAAATAGACGAGTGTTTTTTTTAATAATTTTTTTGCGTACCAACGAGATCCCAGCGTTTGCGTTTACCGAGCGGCGCAGCGCGAACCACGCGGCCAGAATTGGCAACTCAAGCGCTGGCGATGCGACGCCTGGTGGTGAATTTCCGCACTAAACTACGGGAACCCACGCGCACGCGCGATCCCGTTGGTTCTTGCTAGCCAACCTGTCGGCGGAGTGTCGACAAAAAATGTGCGCGCGCATCTCGCCAAGATTTTTCACGCCTCATCAGAACTTGAGTTCCCAATGGACCCCGATCGTTTTCTTTTTACCCGACGAAAGGGCGGCAAATTTTGTGAATACGAGCAGTCACGTTTCGCGCACATTTTTCTCGGGAGCTTCCTTACGCCTGTGACTCTTCCCAAAAAGACAAAGCGGAAAAAAAAAAAGAATCGGCGCACTCCAAAAAACACAGACACATCCGTATTGATTTCGTTCTCCCATCGCAACGATGAGTTGCATCGTTATTGTTCGGTAACGGGGTGCAGAAAAAAACGCGACAACGATCTTTCTCCCGAAAGCCAAACAGCATACGGAGCGCGAGCGATGGGGAAAAGCGGAAATGAGAGGAAAGAAAATTGAAATACCCGTAGACGAGATGCTTTTGCGAAATTTCTATTGCGTCTCGTATATATATATATATATATATATATATATATATATATATATATATATATATATGAGAGGGCCTAAAGAGGATCGGCGTTAGTAGACGGATAATATAATTCACGATTAGCGTGTTTATACTTTTAAGTTTGGCCTCGCGCAAGAAACGAACAAGAAATGTCGATACGCATAGTGGAATTCGCGAAATGACGACAAAAAAAAAGAGGGAGAATGCTGAATATGTAATTATCGTAATATGGAATCGTAATATGGATTTTTACGGCATTTCTCATAGCGTTCCTTGCATTCGAATATGTTTGGACAGCAGCAATATACGACAGCCAAAAACCAAAAAAAAAAATAGGATTGCGGTTTATCGAAAGAGAAGAGAAAAAAAGAAAGAGAAATATTTAGAGATACGAGATATTCCCGAGGGGCGACGTTTTGTCACACTGTGCGAGACTCTGGGATGTAATCGCTAATATCCTCCCATACAATGCATTCACTCATCAAGGTATGAGTATACACCTGGTACTTGTATGTATATACACGCGTATACATATAATATACATATATATACACATATACATATATGTTGTTGAATCCATTGAAAGTATGATAATATATATATATATAAATATATATTATATGACTATTAATGAAAAATAAATTTAAACAAATATATAATGCGGCAGATTAAATCGAAGAAAAAGAAAACAAGAATAATTATTAAGGACATCATAATATAATTGCGATAATGTATTATAAATATACAAGTCGTGTACCTCGTGGGAAATAAAAAGAAACCGAGTATATTACTGTGGCGTTATTTTTTTTTGTTTTGTACTTTTTCGTGGGCTTCGCTTCTAGGTGAGAAGAACGGAAGTCCAAAGTGCGAAGACGGAAGGAAGGAGTCGAGGAACAACTTCGAATGTAATTTTTTTGTGATAATTATTCAACGCGGCGGAATATTGGAACCATGGGATGGGTAGATTAGTGTCGGAACATCAGCTTCGGGCCTTTCTGTTCATAACCGTCTATACTATCGGGTAACCAAAAAAAAATCGACTTTTTGATAATTTTACCCTGTGACGATCCCTCAAAGTTTTACCAGCAGTTCTATCGTTGTAATAATAACTTTATCTTCAATCTGCGATTTTTGCACCATATTATCGACGTTGCGCTTAAACTTGAGCTGCCTTATTTTTACAGTCGCCTAACCCCTAAAAATAAACTAAGCAAAAAATAGGAAAGAAGTAATAATTTCATTTTATTTGAACGGAAAATGTGCTTTGTGTTCAAACTTGAATAACTCTAAGAACTATTAATAGTGAAATCGGTTGAAGATTTTTTTAACCGGCCTTTACAGCTGAGATGAGCTTTTTGGAAAATCGCTGTCACTTTAAAAAAAATTACAGCTATTTGAAAATTGTATGCATTCGAGACGAAAATAAAAAAGGCACTTTCGAAAAGCTGCAATCTGCGAAAAAATAATTATTTCGGGATTTGTCGAATAATAATTGATTGTTGAATTATTCAAGTTCGTAAAGAGGGAATTTTCAAGATAAATCAAATGAGAAAAATTATTATGGTGCCAGGTTCGAGTTTGAAAACTCGAAGTTTGCGATTTTATTTTTATTTTTAATAATAATGCTCGAAGTAGTGAGAGTTTTCTTTCATCCTAAGCTGCATGCTTTTTAAGTGTGAGAACTTTTGAAGAGTTGAGAATATTAAGGAGGTACGATCGTTACTACGAATCCAACTTTCGGATTTGAAATTTTTATATGATTTTGACGAATACTTTATGCGCCTATTGCCGAAATTTGAGCTATTTCGACCGTTGAGTTTTTTCGCAATAAAACTGCAAAGTCGAGCACTTTGAGTTGCCGTTGACAATCTAATTTTTCAGTTTTTATTTGCTCACGTGCAGTAAATTCATCGTTGACCACAACATTTGGCACACTATAATCGGTAATACGAATAATCGACGTAAGTAAACATATCAATCAGAGCAGCTGTGGGTAAAATAAATTTAGACTTTTTTTTGACCCCGTGGAAGTGATCGTACCTCCTTAAGAAGAAGAATTCATTCTAGGCTACATGCTTTTTAAGGGTTAAGAAGAAAGAAGAATTCATCCTATGCTACATGCTTTTTGAGGGTGAAACTTTTTAAGGGTTAAGAAGAAAGGAGTATTCAGCCTCAGCTACCTGCTTTTTAAGGGTGAAACTTTTTAAGGGTTAAGAAGAAAGAAGAATTCATCCTAAGCTACATGCTTTAAAGGGTTCAAAACACCTATTTGCAAATTTTTTGCAAAACGATTATTCATGCAACAACGATTATTCATGTTCGTCGGATTCTCAAAATAATGCTGGAAATACTATGATACGGTAATGCACCGGGGGCGACATCTCGCCATTATCGCGAGAATAAGAAAAGTCGTGTGGGGGTAACGTGCGCGTATCATCTGCGTATCGCAACATTCAAATAAAAATACGTTAGTTCGATATCACTCGTGAAGCGACTATATTCATTGTTGTATTCAATAAAACTGAAAAGTTTGCATTGAAGTTGTACAATATCGCTTACTTTTTTCTATAGCATATACAGCGCTTTTTTCTGAATTCCCAACAAATAAAACATTACACAAATATTCTCGGGATATTTCAAATCGATCCGTTCGAAACTGCGGGAGGATGGGAATTTATTCGTAGATTCTACGACCCGGCGAACTTTAAACGCGTTTTTCTCAAAACGACTTTTTTTTTTAATCGGCGACCACGATATCTCAAAAATCACTGCACCGACCACCTTCGAATTTCACAAGCTTTTACACATCAAGAAGCAGTGATAAACGAACAAATTTTTTGTTTCGATGTATAGTTTTTGATTATAAATAAAAATAGGGCGCTTCTTTTTTCACCGAAAATCGAATCATTTGGGCTGCGACCATTTTTTTTCAAAAATCAATATTTTATTGAATCGTTCGTCCAAGCACTGGATAATTTAATTGGATACTTCTCGGCCCCGTACTTGGTTGCTAAAACTAATATAATTAACGAAAATATTTCACTCTTAGTGCCAGGAATAAATTTACGACAGTTCTGCTGCGTGTGGCGGAGATGGTTGGTTGAAAACCAGTTTGTATTTTTGTGACAAATACATTTTTTACATACTTCAACATATCCTAATAAAGCCTGAAAGTTCTTTCGACCATGTATTTGATTCCTTTCTTTAAAAAAATTCGAAAGTAAACGGTCGAAAATGGGCAGTTACAGTGGTGTCCTCCCTTAAAATAAAAATATTCGTAGTTTACAAATAAATAATACGTTTTATTAATAAATTAAAATGTCAGGTAATTTTGAGACACCTTTTATAAATATTTTTCAATACATAAATGGCAAAAGATATTCAAAACCATACTCTCTAACGTACAAAAAAAATTGAAAACCCGCATACGTTTTTCGAGAAAAAAATCACGAAAATTTCTCCTTTCCGGCCACGAGGCAAGTGTAACCCGTCAATGGTAGGGAATTTCGTACCATTTAGAAACAGCAGTAATGATTGAGGTTACGTTCGACAAGAAAGAATCCCGCTGCTCTATTCGTAATATATTATCGACTCTAATTACGCAATTTTAAAGTGAACTTCAAACTCGCCGCTGGCATTTATTGGATTGGCATTAAAAAATTCAGGTTTCGAATAGAAAATATATTGCTCGTTTGAATAAATGCGCGTCACAGAGAGCCGATCAGGCTCGGCGCCAGAAAAGCTCTAAATAGTCCCAAGTCCGCACCAATCGCTCTTCGAACCCGTTTTAAGGTTACGTCAACCTTCGCCTGCGTGCGTCGAATAATAATTTTAGCAGCGACCTCATCGAGAATACATCGAATGAATTTTACAAGTCAAACGTTTGGACCGTTATGCACTTTCAACGTCCACCCGCGTTCTCGTGTCGCAAACGTCGCGTGGCGTCGCATTTAGCTGTCTTTTTTTTACGTTGGCATCACTTGGTGACATTGCCGCCGCACGGAGGGAGAGAGAGAGAGAGAGAGATAGAGCGCGTTGTCTGCCAGCGCGCGCGCCGCGCAGCTCTGTGATGGAGTCGAAATCGTGTTGTTTGTAAGTCGCCGAAGTTTCTCGTTAAATCGACATATAATGTCCGAATAGATTGTATTTAATAAAGGGTCGAACTATTTAATTTGACGTGATGTATCGTCTATGGTGAAGAGCTCTCAGCATTGGAGATCCGACGACCGTATCGCGAGGTGGGTCGATTTGAACGGACGGGAAAGCGAACAGTGTGTATCGCGGCGCGGCTTGCCGCTTCTCGACAAATTGACATTGCATTTTTCGGCAATCGCCCTTCAACAATCAAATCGTCCGTTCTAGCGCGATGTGATAACAGTGGGGCGAAAATATAATTGAAGCTCTCAAAAATCGCGCAATTACCGAACGAAAACACGCGGCCAAACGGAATTGGCGGCAGCGACTTTTTTTTTTCGCTTCTCGCTAGACATAACCTCACTATTTTCGGAGTTTCATCGTCCGAGGCTCTCGCTCGAGCGCGTGGCTATGCTTTGGTTCACAATCGCGCACTTTTTCTCTTTTCAGCTTCTCGCTCTTTATTTTGAGAAAAACGTCGACATTTTTCACAAGTTTCGATAACTTTTAGAGTACGGTAACAAAGTCTGCAGCGGTGAGTGCAGCTCCCTGTCAATTTTTCCTTCGTGTGAACTCAGGGCCTTGATTTTTTATCAATAAATTGCGTATTCGCAGTACGATAACTTCTTTGTCTCGAGCTCGGACGTGCTTCTGCCTAATTCGTACGTTGAGAGGCCGCGGAGAAAAAATTAAGCAAGAATTCTGCATTAACGCCGTGCAGTCTCAAACTGGTAACGGCCTTGCGCAAGGGGAATAATTTATTTTGCATCGGTATTTGATGGCGATTATTATTTACCAATAAGGACAGAATAATAATGATTGTAGAATCGTGAAAAAAGCATTTGAAAAAATTTGTCAAACCTGAATGCCAAATACCGGAAGCCATGGAAATAAAAATGATATACATGATAATTATAATTATTATTATCATCCAATGATTATACGATAACTGTGGCACAGGTTTTGTCTCTGCTCTTGTGCAAATGCAACACAGTAGAGCATCGAAAAAGAGCAGCTAGGAGCAACACGTCAGGGAGTTGCTAAGAGACTGAAAATTGAGGAGCAAAGGCTGGACGATAAAAAGTAATGGGTTTATGAAATGATGTTGAAGTTTGCATCGTTGGAACACAACGAAAATTAATTCGTTTTCATTGATAAAATATATTTTCGGCCGACTTACGCTATCAAAATCATTCCAACGTTCTTCGACATTTTTATATGCTGTTGAAGTTTGCATCGTTGGAATGCAACGGAAGCTCCTTTTTATTTTCCTTTACTCCACTTTTATTCATATCTAAAAGATTTTTTGGTAACGTTCGCCTGTAGGTTTCTAATGAGGATCTTAAAAAAAAGTTTTCGCAACTTTGATGTGGGAAAAAAAATTCCAATTGAAGAAAAAAACATTTTTTGCATTTCAATGGTGCAAACTTCAATATCGGATCTTTATTTTAGGATTTAGGACTTTGAGTTGCGAAGAAAAAGTTTGGAATGATAATAAAAATTAAGGAGTAACAAAAAAATGGTTGCATTCCAATGTTGCAAACTTCAACATCATCTTGTAAAAGTCTGCAAGGGTTTGGGAAGGAACTTTTTTTCAATTTTTTTCCAACACATTTTTTGGTGCATTCAAATGATTTGATATTTTATTTAGAACAGTAAATATCTTCTGCTTTAATGGGTTACACCTAGCTTTTCGAATTTTTCGTTTTTTAGATTCAAGAGTAATTGAGTATCTTTCACAATTTTTGTATTGACCAAAATTTATTAATGCGGTAGACACAATGGTTTGTGCAGACTGTTGTTGGGAAAGCGTCCTTCACGGTGACCGCTGCTGCTCGGAAACAAATGAACGGAAATAAAAAAATCAAACGCATTTAGTTTTTGAATGAAATTGTACAGTACTTGGACATAGGACTTACCTAAATATTGATTTTTTAACGAATGGCCACAGTTCAAAGTGGCAGTATCCATTTTAAGTGAAAAAAACACTCGATGCCCGTTGAGAAAAAAAATCTTTCTTTCGAGTACTGCTTTTTGATCAATCCGTTCATTAGATGTCGAGAAATCGTGAACACCGTTTAGAAAAACGTAGTTTCGAGAAAAATGCGTTTAAAATTTTACTAGCAGTTTTATCATTGTGATCATCAGTTTACCTTCGATCTCCAATTTCTGCGCCACGTGTGGGACCCTTTTCAATTTGAGTCGCCTCAAAAGACGAACGACTTTTCGAAATTTTCACAGTAGCCTAACCCCTTGAAGTTCGCCGGTTTGCGAAATCTACCCGTAAACGCTCATAACTCCCTAAATTTCGAACGAATCGCCTACAAATCTCAAAATATTTTCTAAATGTTACATTTCCAAATTCCTTCAACACCAGACATTGATATTTGCTAAAATTTTGACTAGGCGCAAGCCTTTAACCGCAAGGGCCACAGTTCTTCGTACAAACTCAAGAACTAACTTATTTTGTGATTGGCTACTTTTATTTAACCCTTTGACTATATATGGGGACGATCCGACCCCAAACGTTTTTCAGATAGTTGTATTTCGGTACATATGAATGTTTCTTTATAGGGACGGTTTTTTGGCCACGATTCTTTTTTTATGGTCCAACATTTGGTTTTAACGAGAAACGAAAATAAAGTGCCCAAACATTTGTCCAAAGTAAGAGATGCGTTGAAAAATACGTACTTGCACGAAAAAGATCATAATTATTTTTTACAAAATATAAAAAAGTTATTTGAGGTTTTTAAAGAGGAACATGTACATACAAAAAAAGACAGTGTCGACCGTCTTTCCAAAAAGTATATTTATTCGGCGGTTTGTTTGAGTTTGTTTGGGTTTCGTTTAGAGGTTTTAATCTGAGCATTTTCGGAATAATGAAAAATGGAAAAAAAATTGACGCTTTCGGCAGATTAAGCTATACCAGTGTGAGCGCTGAAAATTTCTGTGATTTTCGGGAATTTTTTGGAGGAAAAGTACACAAATAAATGTTTCGGAAAATTGAGAATATATTTGGCTCTATTTGACCTATATTACATAATTCTTTCATAGAAAAATATTCTGATCTAAGCGGCTTATAAGCTGCCTTCGAAGGCGCAAAAAAAAGTTCCTCCACTGCTGACATGATTCCGGCCGATTGAGTAGCAGAAACCAAAAGAGGAAAGCATGCCGTTAAACTGGAAGGTATTTCCTGTACAATGACGTAGGATTTTCGAAAAATATCAAAATCTAACGAAATGGCGTAGTTATGAAATAAAAAGTCTGTTTTCTTGCCTATAAAATGGTCGTTTTTTTCAATGCCAAATCGTCAATTTTCATCTAATCAAAAATATCCTATGTCATTGTAGAGTAAATATATTCAAGAGTACTCAGTTCAAATTTCAAGGCAATCGGTTAATTCCTGTTTGAGTTACAATGTCAACAAATTTGAAGAAGCTTATTTCGAGAAAAACGCGTTAAAAGATTTAACTGGGGCATTTTATACCTACGAGCGGTTGCTCTTTAGAAGGCTGCCATTGGGGAGTATTAGACATACGGCCTTGACATTTTTACGGGATATTCTTGAACGTATAAACTGTCGAAAAGGCAAAAAAAATCATTTTTTTTTACAGTGTCATACTGGTATAGCCCCTTAATTGTTGAAAACGCATATTTTCAGCATCTTTTAACTTCATTCCCTTATTATTATGCAAATTTACCGAAATCAACGCACAAGTACATTCGGTGCTCGTTGCGCACAGCCCTTCTGCATAACGGACACTTGCTTTTAGTTTTACGATCGGCATTCTAACTAAATAGCTATAGTAGCGCAAACCAAAAAATATCTATGAGCATTTTCTATCGTAACTCACATGTAGTAATAAATCACCAAATTTAACAAAAAAAAAATGTTTTCACTTCCACCGCACTAAGGCACAAGCGGGGTCGATTCGACCCCAGGTCCTTTTTCGACAGCTGTCCTCAGTACAGGGGTCGGTAGGATGGGGGCCGAGTGTCCGCCTATAGAGAGTAGGAGCGGGGGAACATTCCGGCGCCGCACTGCGGCCGAATAGATTACCCCGTATTGCGATACAGTCAGTTAAAAAAAATGGTCTCAAAATGACCCAGTGTGCAGTCGAAGGTTTAAGGGGCCAGTCCACTTTGGAGCCACGAAAAAAAGGCTATTTTCGCGATTTTTTTGTTGAGGATTTTATAAAAGATATGAAGATAAAAGTTGTTGGGCTTGATAAATAAAGTCTTGAAATACATTTAAAAAAAAAAGTTATTCATTTTTATTCATTTTTAAGTACAAAAACTATAGTTTAACGTAACGCCTCTAAAATAGGTGGTCTCCATCACAACGCGGCACGGGCTTATCTGAAACAAAAAAATCAAAGTCCATTAGATTCAGTATGACACCAGCTACAAAAAAATCCTCGGATATAAAGTTTTATCAAAAAATAAAAAAATGGCAGATGAAAACGAAAAAAAAGTATCAAAAACGCGTTTTTTCGCAAAAAAAAGAGTAAAAATCAACATTTAAACCATCGAAGGTCATCTTGTTGCGAATCATGTTTACAATATGTGGTTCAAATTTCAAGAGAATCGGTTTATTAGTTTTATAGATACGATGGAGCTAGATTTTGAAAACGTTGTTTCGAGAAAAACGCGTTTGAAGTTTATACTATGAAAAACGGGTGGGGGTAAAAATGTCGAATGACCAAATGTAGAACGACAAAGATTTCGAAACGGTAGAATTATGAACTCTCAAAATAACGAAGGTTCAATTATTCGAAATTTTATCTGTCGACTGATAAAAAAATTGAATGACTATAAATCGAACCATTATTTATTGGAGAGCTAATTTATTCGAAAACGAATATTCAGATCGTCTGCAATTCGGAACATAAAAATACAGAATCGAAAAATGTAGAACACCCATATTTCCGAAACACAAAATAGCGAGTGCCCAATATGCGTAATATCGTCTATGGCGGAAAGCAATAAATCGAAACGCAAAATGTCGATGGCCCGAAATGTCGAACGCCGAAAGGTCGAACGGCTAAAATGACGAACGTGGTGGGGCCCGTCACGTGAGATGACTGCCTTATGATATTTTAGCCGACTGACCGACAGCGCCATCTCGCAGCTTCACTCTGAAGCGCTAGTAACGTATTGCTCGATTCGCCATCCGGGCCGTTCTACATTTTGACCCTTCGCGATTTTAACCACTCGACTTTTTGGCCGTTCGCTTCAATGATTTTCTGCATTGTGAACCGTCGCAATTTTTTTAATTCGGAGAATTGTCGTCTCGAATTATTTGGTGTTATGCATACAGGCCCATCGATATTGTGTTTTTCGCTATTTTATTAAATCTGATTTTTGTTTTTCGCTATATATCAACTTCCGAGATGTTCATATTCGTAATTGTTATTTTCGACTTTACAGACTCTAGTAAGATTGACCCATCTATATTCGAACATTCGGCATTTTCGAATTCGACATTTTGGCCCATCTGCATATCGATCGTTCGACATTTTTCCCCCCACCCATGAAAAACTGTTACCTAAACTCAATCGGCAATTCCTGCACCGTACAAAATCCCTTCTGATTGCTCATCATCGTCGATTTGTTCAAGTGAAATTTTCAAATTGAAAAATCGAAATTTTCAAAGTGGACTAGCCTCTTAAATTAACATATTCCGTTTCCGCGTTGATCCGCGTTCATCCCAACGTGCTGGATTTCTCTTGCGCCGCGACAAAAAATGGTTAACGTGTCTAACACTCCCCTTTCTCTCGTTTCCAGCCTACAAGATTATTATTGCTAAGTGCGAAGGGTAACAATGGAGCAGGAGCCTGAGTCCGTTGGAGGCAAGGACACGGATCCTCCTCAGGACCCGAGTGGGGCCAAGAGTCCCGCAAGCGTTGTCCAGGAAGTCGTCACTCCCCAGGACTCGAGTGGCGCGGAGAGTCCCTCAGCGGTTGCCCCGGAAGTCATCCCTCCTCAGGATCCCACTGGCGCGGAGAGTCCCGCAAGGGTTGTCCCGGAAACCACCCTTGACGAAGTCGCCGACTCGGGCGGCGTCACGGAGGTTGCAGAAAAAGATCCTCCGTCGTCGAGCACGACGGATGAGAAAACCGAAAGAGACGTCGAGCCTATCCCGGAGATTGCAGAGTCCGCCACACGTCGCGAGGACGAGGAGATCGTCGAGTTCGAGGAAGACGTGGAGGCCGAAAAACCCTGCGACAAGCCTCCCGAGGCCGAAAAACCCTGCGACAAGCCTCCCGAGGCCGAAAAACCTTGCGACAAGCCTCCCGAGGCGGTTCCATCGCCCGCTGAGAAGGAAGAAACGTTGCCGGCATCCAAGCCCGCGGCTGAGTCAACGGACGAGGAAAAATTGGAGAGTGCCGATGTTCCGGAAGTCGAGACGCCGTTGGAAGCGGCGGAAAGTCCGGATGTCTCGAAGGAACTCACGCTGGATCGTAGCGAGGTAGAAGAGGCTGATAAAACGATCGACGAGACGAATCAGCCGAGCTCGGAGGCCGTTGCGAGTGAGCCGGTGGTTGAATCGACGAGCAAGGAAGTTCCGGAAGCGACGGAAGAGGACGAATCCTGCGTCGAGGAGACGCCCTCGGACAATCCGACCGTCGATAAATCAAGCGAACAGATGAGCGACGAAGGCGTGGACGTCGAGGTACGAAAAGAGGCCGAATCGGCCGCGCTCGACGCGAGCGTTCAATCTAAATGCACGGACTCGGAAGCTCTGGGAGATTCGATCGACCCACCGGAACCGGACTCGAAGAAGTCCACCGAGGACGCGAAATCGGACACGGAATCTGTATCCAACGAGGCGGACTCGACGAGCAAGGAAATCACGACGGAGAAGCAAATCGTCGAGCCGGAGAACACGGAATTCGTGCAAATATCGCAGGACAAGCAGGACGAGGGTGTCGCGATCGAGGGTCAGAACATCGAGGCGGAGGATCCCTTCGGCGGTGACAACCTCACGAGCGACAGCGTCGAGCAAACCGACGTTGATTCCCCGGCAATGGACGACGTGAATTTTCACAAATTGGGCGATCAAGCGGTCAATCTTCAGGACGTCGTCAACGCAAAGGATCAAGGAAGCGGCGAGTTCGAGGACAGCAATCTCGAGGACGCGCTGGAAACGAGCACCACCGAGAACGTCGACACCCCCGAGGCCAGCGCGGAAGCCGCTGCGGAAACATCCGAAATAAGCGTCGAGATCGATGAGGTCTCCAAATCGGACAACCTTGACGGCAAAGACAAGGCTGGGACCGAAGTGTCGGAGGCTACGGAGAAGAGCAGCGACGAGAAAAACAGCGGTGAGGCCATGTCGGTGGACAGTTCGAACGAGGCGCCTGACGAGGAGGATCCCATCAAGAAAAAGACCGGAAGTTCGCCTATGGAAACCGAGGAATCGCAGTCCGACGTTTTGCCCGGACAGGACGACGAGCTTTGCATTATACCGGACAGCATGAAGGAGACAACCGCCACCAGCGCGAGGCCCGAGGCTGCCACAGATCCGGAGGACACCGCCAAGCACGCGTCGGAGGACAAGTCCGCGGAGGCCGTCAACGACAGCGAGGTCCAAGTCGAGAAGGAAACAACGCAGCCAGAAGAGCTGGAAATTATATCGAGCACCGACGTAGCGATGCCTCTGGTGAGCAACGAAGTCACCGACAGTTGCCCGGACAAGGAGGGCAAGAAGGACAATCGAGCGAGCACCAACGAGAAGAAATCATCCTCCGCCGTGACCACCGACGTTATCGACGTTGACGAGGAAAATAAGAATTCCGAAATCGACGAGATGACGATCGGCGACGATCTCTGCAAACAATGCAACGAGCGCAAGCCCTGCAGCATCAACGTAAAAGTCGGGACGGATACTTTTAGCGTTTGTTCGCAAGCCTGCAAAGACGCGTTCACCGGCCAAAACAACAAATCCATGGACATTCCGAGCGACGCGGTGAATTCGAAGCGCGAAAAAAGATGCGCCAGCTGCTTGCTCATCGTCGAGACTGGCGACGATAGAAACTTGTCGTGGGAAACTATGGAGTTCTGCAACGAGGAGTGCCTCGGCAAATTTCAAACCAAGTACGGCAGCTATTGCAGAAATTGCAACGGCTCGGTACAACCGATCAGCTTGGGCAAATACTGCGTTAGATTCGGCTACGACGTACGGCAGTTCTGCTGCTCGTCGTGCCTCGAGGAGTTCAAGAAAGGCCTCAAGGTCTGCAGCTACTGCCAGAAGGACATCAGCTCCGGCATCGAAGGCTTTCTCGCACCCGTCGGCGACAAGGGACAGTTCAAGGACTTTTGCACCCAATACTGCATGGAAAAGTACTCCCGTATGAACTCGAACGAACCACCCGCTGTCGAGAGAAAATCGTGCAGCGTCTGCCAAGAGGTAATTCGGCGATTCGGAATTCTACTTCGGCAATGTGTAGGCTTGGCGTTTGAGGAGGGAGGTCCATTTAGGCAGCCGATAATAAGCCAATTTTCAAGATTTATTTTTGCGGCGACACTTTATTCCTCATAATTACGGTTAGAGAGTTTTTCGAAGTTGGTTTTAGAAAATATTTAAAAATTGCGGCTGTGCGACACCGCCTTCAGAGACGGCGTACAACATAGCGTTTGGTGCATTGCTCTGAAACATCAGAGCCAAGAAGTTTTGGATTCCTAAGACCCACACGCTCTATGTGAACCTAAAAAAAAGAAGAAAAAATGAAAATTCGAAAAGTGGTACGTGTTGAAAAAAATGTTCTGTTTTTTTCTTTCATGAAATGTATTGGTTTATGGAAAAGTAGTTTTTTAAAATAGTTTTCAAAGAACTTTAGGTTCAGATAGACGTGGTGACGAATTGAAACTCGAGCATACAGAATGTATGAAAAAAGTCGTCATATTTACGTAACTTAAAAAAATGAAGATCGTTAAAAAACAGCGAGGTTGTCAACAACCTTCGAATGTTTCTCATCCTATCTCCGGTAAATTCGGACACGATCCGTCAAGTGTTTCTCGAGATATGTCCACCGACTTCGAAAACAGTGTTTTGAGAAAAACGCGCTTAGAGTTTTAAGTATGGTGCTGCTACCGCTCGTCGGGCCGAATATTCGAGCTGTAGCTCATTCAATTTTGGGAATATTTCAATGAAAAGTTATAATGTTGAAGTTTGCATCGTTGGAATGCAACGAATATTCTTCTTGATATCCTCATTTCTTTTTTTTATGATTATCTAAAATCTTTTTTTTTTGCAGCTGTTGGTTATGTATTTGCAATAAAAATAGTGTCAAAAATGTTTCAGCCATTTTTGTAGTCCAAATGTGCCAAGAAGAAAAAAAAAATACTGTGATACGAAGAAAAATTATTTTCGTTGCATTCCAACGATGCAAACTTCGATACGATAAAATTTTCAGGGAATATAGCTAAAAGGTGAAACCATCAAATACGAATGACTTTGGAAAATGCAATTTTTTGACCCACCTAGGTATGCTAAATTAGTATTACAGTCTTTGGATATACCGTAGAGAAATATGAAGTTTTCTCTGTTATGACCGTCAAGTTTCCCCAACTTATGAAACGTGTGTACTCTTCGAACTGCACAGGTAAAGGTCGTTCACTGCGAGGTCCAGATAGACCGAGCGAGCCCGGTAGCCATCTGCGGTGACCCTTGCTTCGCCGCGTTCAAATTCGTCAACAAGGTTGACCCAGAGCAGTGCTCGACTTGCAAGAAATTCTTCGAGCTGGCGAACAAGAAGAGCTTCGTCGTTTTTTACGAGGGCGAGGCGCACACGTTTTGCACCAAGACTTGCCTGAACATATTCATCATAACGAATCGTAAGATCGTGCCCTGCAACTGGTGCAAAGTGAAGAAGTACAATTTCGACATGATAAAGAAGGATCTGAAGACAGGCCAGGCGTTGATGATGTGCAGCTTGAACTGTTTGACGCTTTACCAGGTAAGAAAACGGAACAATCAGGGAAAAGTTAGGAAATTTTGAAATTTTGAAAAGTTAGGAAATGAAGAAAAATGAAACTGACTTGAAAGAGAAACTGAAAAGTATAAAAATAAATCATTTTTTATATTTATATTGTTCTCCACGATATAAAAAAAAAAAGTTACGTCACAGCGAAACATTGAAAATTTCAAAAACTAATTTACTCTAAAGCTCTATACAATTCGATTCGCAATAGCATTCGATTTATCGATTCCCAACTACACAGTTTCCGTAGATAAGTGTTTACATTTACTTTTTATTTATTGTGACCGACATAATAATTTCTGTTTATAATAGACAGGTTCTGAATTTGCACTTAAAGTATTTTTTTTACTTTACACCGCTCAAATTATTTTTGGTAAATCTGCAGAATCAGGGCTGCAGCTCAAAACCGCTCCAAATTATTTTCTAATGTTTCTTATCGCTAAAAATGCCACAATATTACATGGGATATCATTTTTAGTGATGACAAACATTAGAAAAAAAATTTGGAGCCGTTTTGAGCTGCAGCCCTAATTCTGCCGATTCACCTTATTTTTTGAACCTCAGTTTTTTTAAAATTTATTTTAATATTGAACTTTTTCGTATAATTGATCTTTAAGAAAATTATGTTATCCAACTGAACATAATTTTTCAATGAAACGATCGAATTGACAAATATATTTGATGAAAACAAAGTGATCCGAAGGGTGTCCCAAAATTCACGCAAGCAGTAATTTTGATAGAAAACACAGGTTTTTAATAAAAAAATTGTAATTTGTTTCATTCATCCATAAAGTATACAATAGGGTTTTGTATGGAATAGCAGATCGGCTAAATGACCTCCACGGCCATTGAAAATGTCTTCGAAAAAAGTCCTCATGGTGTACACGGTTGTGGCCGTTAATGTTATCCGAAACAAAATTTGTAAAGAGATTATTAATCAGCATCCAAGCCGCTATCTTGCCGTGGACGTTTATTTCCATAAAAATTGACAAAATGGCGGCGGTTTGAAAAAAAGTATCGAATTAGCCTATTTTTTCGAAAGTTTTTCGTTAAAACAAAATATGAAGATTTAAAAAAAGCTTACATAGCAAGATAAAGAATGGCGTGAAGAATGTGTCAACATTTGAGACGAATAGCTTGCAAACCCTTCTTTTGAGAGTTTGCACCGTTTTGAAAAACGACATTTCGAGAAAAACGCGTTTAAAGTTTCGAGTACGGAGTTTTCCATATAAATTGTGTACTGATGATCAATCGGCGATGCCAGGTCCATGTTCATAACCGTCTATACTATCGTAAAATGCAAAAAAATCGATTTTTTTGAAAATTTCACCTTGTGATGATTCCTCAATAACTCTGAACTGTCAGCTGTTACGCTGTCTTTTTTCGTTGGCAACGCTTTACCGCACAAATGACGCAAAATTCAAATCTTGCGTGAATTTTGGGACACGCTGTATATTCGACCGCAATTTCCCTGGAACATTTGCAAAACCTGTGTGGGAAACCTAGTAAAGTTAGGGAATTTCTGAGTCAATAATGCGAACCAACCATGGCGCGTTACGCATCGACCCAACGGCTCACCCGCACCAGTGTTGGGCGTTAAACAATTAAATTTTCAATCAGTTCATTAATTTACTAAAAAAGTAATTGCAATTAACTATTAATTGCATGTTGCAATTCATTTATTTCGATTAATCCATGTTAATTGCTTAAATCTATGTTAATGTTAATCGCAATCAAAACAATGGCAATTCACTTTTTCAATTGTTCTAAGAAACAATTAAAACTGACAATTAACCTGTTTAACTTTACAGATATCAGATTTAAAAAATGTAGATATTGCTTCATTAATACAATTCAATACTAGCTCTTTGGCCTTGCTTGGGTTTGTTTGGGCCCAAACAAACCCAAAGAGTAGTATAGAATTGTATTAATGAAGTAATTTCTACATCACACAAACCCAAACAAAGTCATACACGTATTTCAAGAACCTATACATTTGTTCTGACGCGACGCCGCGCCTTGCACAATAATCAATTTTAATTGTTCGTTTTTAATCAAATACATTAAGAGGATTGAAAATAGTTTCCAATTGTGGAAAGTCGCGATTAAGAATTGGTTAATTGTTAATTGCGACTACAGCAATTAACAATTTATTAATTGTTAATCTTTAGTTACGTTAACAATTAAATGTTCACCAACACTGACTCACACTCACCGATTTTCTCGTATTCCCGTTTAGGTCTCCGTGAACGCGGTTTCGGCGAGGCGCATAAGCTGCGACTTCTGCAAGGAATTTTCGCAAGCCCAGTATCACTTGACGATGTCGGACGCGACGATACGTAACTTTTGTTCGTACAATTGCGTGATGAAGTTTCAAGGCCAGTACACGAAGTCACCGATAACGATACCAGCGGGCGACGATCCGGTGCCAACGGGAATGCCCAAGCGAACGTATCCGCCGGCCAAGGGATTGATGCAATCGGTGCAAAAGGTGAATGACCCTGCGAGCAAAAAGGCAATGCCGGTGATATCGTCGGTCACGAGTTTGGCCTCGTTAACGTCCAACGGCCAAGTGAACCAAGCACCGCAGCAGCAACAAACTACGCTCAACAACGTGAACGTAGGGGCGAATGTCGTGACGAGCCAATCGCAAACGCCACAGGTTATCGTGAATCAACAAGTGATAGCGAGGCCACCGAGCCCCGTGAAAATTCACAACAAGAACACTCAGTGCAAGCCCCTCACGCACACCAAGGGCGTCTCCGTGCGTCCTCATCCTTGCTTCAAGTCGACGCAAACCGACGGCGAGACGCGCGTTCTGATACCGATACCCGTGCCGATCTACGTACCCTTTCCCGTACACATGTGGAGCATGCCGTTTCCCGTGCCCGTGCCCTTCCCCCTGCCGATACCCGTGCCCATATTCATACCCACCACGAGAAACAGCGCCAAGGGCATCCTCAAGGATATCAAGAGGATACAGGAGAAGATACCCGCCGATCCCTTCGAGGCGGAATTACTCATGATGGCGGAAATGGTCGCGACCGAGAAGAAGACCACCGAAAGCGATTCGGACTCGAGCGACGATAACGGGTAACGAGAGAGATGATTTTTCGGCTTTTTTTTAGGTACAGTAGAACGTCGATAATACGGATTAGTTGCGACCGGAACCCTTCCGGATTATCAAATTGTCGACAGGAATCCAACAAAGGGACATTGACGCCCCCGCCTTTTCTACCACTCCATCTGCACAACACGCGACTCGCACGCTTTTCCGTATCGCGCGGCGAGTTGTACAGTCGTATCGATCGCTTTAAACAAATGTTCACCCGCGATTTTTCGTCAAAATCGAATCCGGATTATTGACGCTCTACTGTACTTGGACAAGCGGATCGTTCATTTGAAGGCGTATGGGAGTCTTGCGGGAATATTAACGCGGTGACTTGCATGCAATTCGTTTCTCAGGCCCGTATGCCAAATCTGAGATCGAATCATTAAGACATCGAAGTATTATAACACTCTCGAGGTATTCCTTTCACGAACCCGAATATTTCAGAGGGGTAACTTTAGGCGAGAAGTTGCTGATTTTCATGATTATTTTTAGTAGTGCTATAACGACTCATGCGTCGCCATTTCGTATTCTATTGAGCATTTTTTACATCAATATATACCTAATAAAGCCTAAAAGTTATTTTTACTATGTATTTTATTTCTTTCTTTGAAACAAAATCCAAAGAAGACGGTCGAAGATGGACAGTTACAGTGGCGTCCTGCCTTAACACTCATATGTAGATTATGAAGCAAGAAAGAGTGAGAAATGTTGAAAATCGATTAAATGATACGATGAAATAAAAAAATGGAATTTTCCGAAAAAAGATGCTACATTTCGCAACAAAAAAGTACTTTTTTTTTATCCAAAACATTTAGGGTCATGTTTCAGATGATAAGGTTAGAAAGATTTATACCAAATTTCATCAGGATCGGTCGATTCGTTTTTTAAGCTTTTTCGGCACTTTATGGAGATGACACGCTGACCTCACTTCTGGGGAATAATTTATACACCGAATAACTAGATGTCCGATATAAACTGCTCCACGCGTGTGAGAAATTCTAAAGATTCCATAATGACAATAAAAACAGAATTTTTGAAGATAATATTAATGATAAAACTTAGAGAAATGTGACTAGCAGAAGAATTTTCGTAGCCACAACTGCTCAGCGAATGTTTAAAGATAATATTAATAATAAAATTGGGATAAATGTGACTAGCAGAAGAATTTTCGTAGCCAGAACTTCACAGAGAAAATGTAACAATGTCTAAATCTATCAAACTTGCGTGAAATGTTTTATTCCAGTTTATCGTTGGGTATTATAATTGGTTGTAACATATTTTTCATTGGGCGCTACTGTAATTTACCGATGATGCAGAAGGGGCCTGCTTACGCGCTCAGAAAATACGGCCCTCCGCGAAAGGAACATGTTCATTTGCAGTTTTCCGCGCGTTCTTATGGGACGTTGCTTTACTCTCAGATGAGAAATGGCACGATGAAAACTCGGTTCAGAACCCTCTGGATGTTTGTGTATCACGGAACATTTTTGCAAAATTTCACTACCATTAGGTACATAATTGTAGCGTAATGAATTGTGACCTACTGAACACAAACACATTTGGCAGGTCCTCTGAGGCTCGGTCCTCATATTAACGCCGCTTACGACTACATTATATCTAAAACATCTATTTGAGAATTTCAACCTTCCGTTACCTTGTCTCCGATTTTCCCCCACACGTCCCTAATGCAGACACGCCGTGAAAATAAGATTTTTAAAAGTATTTACGTGATTAAAAGAAAGACATATTAATATTAATATTTAATTTCCTTCAAGTCGGGACACGGCCGAAGCTGTCGATTCCAGCAACACATTCGGCGAGGACATGTTGCAAATGGCACTGAAAATGGCAACCGGAGAACTCGACGAGCCAGCGGTCGATCTCGAAACTGCTCTGACTCCCAACACGATCACAGCTACGCAAACGACGTCTCAGACCGATTCTGCTATGAGTACCGATGGTGAGGTGGCGCCTCGATTATCATTCATCGATTTTTTAACCCTAACGAACTCTCCTCGAATTCGATGGATAAAGATACACAATATTTTAATACAAAAAGAAGCAAAAAACGTTGACATTGATAATTGATCATTGTTTTCACATTTTTAAACGAAAGTATGCTTCAAAATGAAACTGTTCATCGCCATTTTTCGGAATCCCAATTAGTTCAGGAGTTATCAGCGTTTGAACGTTTCCAAAACTTCCGAAATCAATATTTTTTGGTAAATGATAACTCCTAAAAGCGAAGAGATAAAAATATGAAAATTGGTGTGGATATTCCTGGGGTACAATTTTACGGAAAAAAATCAGGATGATCATGAATGGTCGCGGTCGCGGGCTAAGTGAAATGACGTGGCATGCCTCATATACAAAAGTTGAAAACGCTCGTTTCAATTAGAATCAAATTTTAGGATGTAGAAGATATACGGATCATCAATGAACCGTGATTTTGCCGAAGCTCAAGAGAGCAATTGATTGATTTCCAGTTCAACCGGAACGTAACGTGACAGCCTCGAACCGCGGCAAGAAGCGAATGGTCCCGTACAAACCGCGCGGTGCACCGAGCAAAAGAGGCCGAAGAATATCAGGGGTCCACGACTCGCCGATGATGCCGCCGCCGGAGTCACAGCCACCCTCGCAACCAAGAATGATGGAACCCATGGAGAAACCGGACGCGAATATGGCTCTCAAATACACGTTTGGCGTGAACGCCTGGAGGCAATGGGTACGTGAAACATACGCACTGGCGTAGCCTGGAGAGGCACGAGTCGCTACACCACTCAACAGAAATGTTGTGGTCCAGAATAATTAAACTCGAATAATCGATCAGTTTTGCTTGTCTCACCCAAGCGAGCACGAAAAAATAATAAAGCGAGCATAAAAATAAAGGTTCATATTTTATGTGCGTGACGTGATTATCGACTAATTGTGTACATTTTATCTGTACATATAAAAGAACATGTCCTGACTGGTTAGGAAAGCTAGTTTACCAAAATGATGATTGTCAACGAAACCACTTTTTCGTCGCCCCCCCCCCCCCCCCCAAAGGCTAGCTACGCCAGTGGTCATTCAATGGATCTTCAAGGCTCTTCGTCACGAAAGAGCATCGAAACCTTTCTGTATTGCAACCATGATCGAAACGTTACTTTGGTCCTAATACTTCACGTTAATTCTTCGCCGCCAGGTGATCGCCAAGAACGCGGAACTGGAGAAACAGGTGACGCCACCGAGGAAGGTGAAATTGTTCAAAACGGATCTTCTTCAGCTCACCGCGGACGAACTTAACTACACGCTCTGCCTCTTCGTCAAAGAAGTACGAAAGCCGAATGGTGCCGAATACGCCCCGGATACCATATACTATTTATGTTTAGGTGAGTCTCTCGTGCTCTGCACTCTCGAGAAAAATGAGAAAATCAAAGAAGACTCGTTCGCACTCCGTAAAAGTGGCTTTTTTCCAATCGCAGGAATTCAACAATACTTGTTCGAGAACAATAGAATAGACAACATATTCACCGATTCGTATTACGAAAAGTTCACCGACTGCCTGAACGACGTGGCGAAGAAATTTTCGGTCCTGTACAACGATGCTCGTGAGTCGAGAGTACTTTTCGGTTTTTTTTTCTTTCGTTGCCACAGAGGCAGTCGATTGAAAAGTTATGGGGAAAATGAGTGAATGAAATGCTTTTTTTTACGTTATTGCAGAATATATCGTTACAAGAGTCGAGGAAGAACATCTGTGGGAATGCAAACAGCTGGGTGCTCACTCGCCCCATGTACTTTTGAGCACTCTGATGTTCTTCAACACCAAGCACTTCAATCTCGTGGTAAGGACTCCGCGTTGATTTTCAACCCCCCTGACCTTTGGATTATTGGCAATATTCGATGAGAGATGCATGTGGAAAAAAAGCACTGGGAGGCATAAAAATATGGTTCCCCTGTTGCCAAGTGCTAGGAGAATGAACTGAGGCTGAAAGACAAAGCCTTGCTCAGTGAAGAGGTTTTTGCAGAATGCAAATTTGTATGTTTGGCTACATTATTTCCAAAGATTTGGTACGACGGGGATAAATTAATTTTTTTAAGACTTTCAGATCGTATAAATTATTCTGGTTGCTCAAGGATGTAAGGGGCAGTTTCACCTCGTAAAATAGTTTTTCCGCAGATAAAAAAAATACGCGTGTAATAGTTTTCAATGCTCACATATATGAGTTTCAACAAAATCGAAGGCGGACACAAGTGATGTTCCGTGCAAGTCTCAATAATGGTGAAGAAATCCTTTGTTTAAAAAAAAGTAATGAGAATCAGCGAAAAAATCCTTGCCTAAAGGTATCTCCCCCCTTACGCATCTTTTGCAACCTTCCATTTGACAATGGTCATTCTTGCTGTGCACTGATGCTCGGAGATAAATCATCCGAAATGAAGACCAAACGCATTTAGTTTTCGCATGAAATTATCTAGTGCTTGGACGAAGGATTCAGTAAAGTATTGATTTTTTAAATAACGGCCAACCCAAAGTGGAAGTATCAACTTTCGGCGAAAGAAACCCTCTACTTTGGTTGATAAAAAAAACTACGGTCGAAAAAAAAAATCCTTCGTACAAGCACAGGCTTTTCATGTGTAAATGAAGCTTGTAAAATTTGAAGTTGACCGGTGCAGTGATCTTTGAGATATCATGGTCACCTTTGAAAAAGTAATTTTGAGAAAGTCGCCTTTGAAGTTTGCTGTTTCCCGGATCTTCCATATAAACGCCCATAACTCCCCCAATTTTGAACGAATCGACTCGAAATTCGAAAACCGAAAAACCAATATCATTTTTAAAAAATCAACTAGGTACAACGCCGTGGAAGAAAAATTGTAAAAATTCACAATCATCCGCTACATAATTGCAGTGTAAAGAATTATAACTTACTAAAATTTTCGTCATTTTCTATATGTCACACCACTAAGTTTCTCGCCCATTCGATCACTCGTGTTTTTCCGCCGCGCATCGACCGATAATTTTGCGTTTCTTCTGCAGACCGTCGAGGAGCACATGCAGCTATCGTTCTCGCACATAATGAAGCACTGGAAGCGAAATCCCGCTGCCCAGGCTGCCGCCGCCGCAGTTGCGGGAAAAGGTCCGGGCACGAGGAACGTTCTGTTACGTTTTTATCCGCCCCAGTCCGCTCTCGGTAAGCCCAAATTGCCCAATACAAGTCAATCCTTCCGCCTTCGAGCGTGTAATTAAATTTGTTCCTTCGGCATCGCAGAGGCGAATTCTAGAAAGAAAAAGGTCTACGAGCAACAGGAGAACGAGGAAAATCCGTTGCGTTGCCCAGTCAAACTCTACGAGTTCTATCTGTCGAAATGGTACGGAAAAAATGAATCTACCGTCGAAAAGTTCGGGACCGATCGTGCTTTGAATGACTAATAATTATTTTTATTCCAGTCCGGAGAGCGTGAAGACGCGCAACGATGTGTTTTACTTGTTGCCGGAGAGGAGCTGCGTACCGGACAGTCCAGTGTGGTACTCGACCTCGGCGCTCGCCAAGGAGCACCTCGTGAAGATGCTCTATCGCGTTAAAATGGTGAAGGAGATAAACGTCGCACTGCTGACCAGTTAATTCCCACAGAGGACGCGATACGTGCGCGAGTAAATCCTCCTTATTCATTTTTCTTCCATACAAGTTGTTTAATTCCGACACGCGTCCCCTACGGGGCGTCAGTCACAAAAGCCCTCGTAACGAGTTTATCGAAAGTTCTGCGCAAAGGATAATATCCCGTGGGATCAGATACACATGTGAAACGAGGCTGAGATAATCCGTGGGTGAGAGCAAGAGAGTGAGAATGAGCGAAAAATTCAGTTTCGAGCATCAAAAGATAAACAATAAAAAAAAAACAACTATACTTTATTGTAGGATTTTTACCTTATAATAAAAGAAAATCAGATATCTCGTGATCATTCCACGAGGTAAACACAACGGAAGTTTCGTATCGATTTTTCTTACTGCCAATTGGGGAATTATTTTCTATGTGCCGTTGTAGTTGGCGAGGACGTAGAGGAGATACGATCCCAGGCAGGGAGCCAAGGACATTGAGAATTCTCGAATATATTCCCTAGATGTAAAGTAAACTCAGTGGCGAGTGGCATAGACCAAGCCTCAAATTTCTAGTTGCAAGTGTTTTTCGTTATTGACCTTGTCATCTGTATGTGTTCAAATTCAATCTTATTAAGGGGTTAGGCTACTGTGACGACCCGAATATCAGTTAATGAGAATAATTAATTTTGAACCAATAAGTAAGACAATCGAAAAATCGTTTGGGTATGTACATTAACAAGGTTGGGTGCCGATTTTCATAAATAAATAATGATAATTAAAGAAGTTATAAACAATCTCCCGAAGGACCTTCGAAGGTGAACTCAACGGTTCACCTGATTTTGGCCACTCGGTTGATCTGAAACAAAAAAATCGAGTTATTTTTTCTCAAAGTAGATAATATTGGCTAATACTTGACCGAGCTTTGTTTGTTATCGTGTTTCAAACAAAAAAATTGAATGTTTCAACTTTTCGACGAACCGTGACATTATTGTTAATAACTAATGAAAAAAATGTTAAGAAGAAAAACGTCGGTCAAGATTAAACTACTATAATACTGAATAAGTGTAATAAATGTCAAGTTTGGTTGTAACCATAAGTTTACCGTCAATCTGCGATTTCTGCTCAATATGTTGGACCATCCTCTTCAATTTGAGTTGCCGCAGCGACAAACGAGAGTTATGACATTTCCACAGTAGCCTAACGCCTTAGGGTGTTAGCCAAACGAGCGTAATTTTGTGACTTGTGTGTCGCGTAACTTAGCGTTGCGAAGCTAATTACATAAAATATGGACAGTCGGTTGCTTTTGTGACGTAAGCACCCACTGAGAAGGGAGTTTATGAAATTCGTACCCTAAAAGGGTAAAACAGGAGATGAAAGTTTATATGGAAATCCGTCATTTTTCAAGTTAAATGCATGAAAATCGATATTTAGTCTTTGGGTTAAAAATAAAGAAATACATATTTCAGGATCTTTTGAAATTCATCCCGTAAGAGGGTTAAATAGGGGATGTAAGTTTGTATGGGAGTTTCGTTATTTTTCGAGTTAAAACCTTGAAAATTGGTATTTATCCTTTCAGTTAAAAATAAAGAGACGTGTTTCAGGATTTTTCTAAATTCATCCCCTAAGTGGGTTAAATAAGGGATGAAAGTTTGTACGGAAGTCTGCCAGCTTTGCAGTTAGAAATACAAAACGTGGTATTAGAAAAAATGTATTACAAACACAAATAATTTGCGACGGCTTTTTGCGAAATTCATCCCCTAAGGGGCCAAACTAGGCGAAGGTTTTATGGAAGTCTCAGCATTAAAGTGAGTATGAAACATAGTATTTAGGTTTCGAATTAGTCACTAACATTCCCTGCCTCGGCGTTTTTTCATAATTCCTCCTTTAGTGTGGTAAAGTGTAAAAAAAAATTGCATGGAAGCCTGGCAGTTTTGAAGCTAGAAGTATGAAACTTCGTATGTAAGCGCAGGCTAAGATGATCAGTTTCCTTATTTCTATTTGCATTTTTAATTAATTTGTGTTTATTTTGACATCCGCGCGGACGAAGTCGCGGGCGGAAAGCTAGTTACTCATACGAAGTTAACCATTATTTTGTCCTCGTGGCAGCATTTCCGTGAGGCTTCCACACATCATCGTTACGCGCGACCTCAGGCACAAGAATTTAGTACTGATGAAGCGCGTTGAAAGTGGTTGGGATTCTTCGAAGTATCGTACGTTTATTTGACACTTTGTCGTACATGACGCGGCGATGATTGAAAGGGCTTTCATTCCTCTATAACTAGATAATCCCACCAGAAAAATGGTGTCCGATGAAAAAACGCAAAGCTTTTAAAGGTTCAAGCTGATTTCTTTGGTCTAAGAAAGCCACGCTTGCGCTTCAGCTTGCGACGCGTGATCTCAAGATTGTGCAGATCCGAATAAACTTCGGCGAATATTTCCTTCTGCTCCTCTTCCGGTATGGTCTCCCTGTAGATCTTCATCAGATCGTACTTTTCCCAAGGTCTTTCGGCCTTTTGGGATTTCTTGTATCTTTTGTAATTCACGTAGATGTCGCGCACTCCCTTCAGATTTTGGCGTTCCCATTTCTCCAACCAGGGCTTCTCCTTCAACGGGACACGCAGATCGTTCACCGGTACTGGACTTCCCTCCGGCAGTAACTCCTGCTCCATCGTCTGTGGGAACGTACTATATTCCGCTGGTGCATCGCGCAAGTAAGCCAAACGCTCGTCCAGCCGCTTTTCCAGCCTGCAAATATTCGACAATTGCTGGAAATCTTGGTACAAAATGTAAACTCGATATTAAGTAACCCAGAGTTCACTACTTCCGTTCTTAAGGGGCTATACCAGTGTAGACGCTGAAAATTTGGGTGATTTTCAGGAATTTTTTGGAAGAAAAGTACTCAATTAAATGTTTCGGAAAATTAAGAATATATTTGGCTATATTTGACCTATATTACATCATTTTTTCATAGAAATATATTGAGATCCAAGCGGCTTACGCGCTGCCTTCGCAGGCGCAAAAAGAAAAGTTCCTCCACTGCTTACATGATTCCGGCCGATTGAGTAGCAGAAACCAAAAGAGGAAAGAATGTCGTTAAACTGGAAAGTATTTCCTGTACAATGACGTAGGATTTTCGAAAAATATCAAAATCTAACAAAATGGCGTAGTTATGAAAAAAAAGTCTGTTTTCTTGCCTATAAAATGGTCGTTTTTTTCAATGCCAAATCGTCAATTTTCATCCAATCAAAAATATCCCATGTCATTGTAGAGTAAATAGATTCAAGAGTACTCAGTTCAAATTTCAAGTCAATCGGTTCATTTCTGTTTGAGTTACAATGTCAGCAAATTTGAAAAATCTTATTTCGAGAAAAACGCGTTAAAAGATTTGCCTGGGGCATTTTATACCTACGAGCGGTTGCTCTTTAGAAGGCTGCCATTCGGGGAGTATCAGACATACGGCCTCGACATTTTAACAGGATATTCTTGTAAGTATAAACTGTCGAAAAAGGCAAAAAAAATCGATTTTTTGAAAGTGTCACACTGGTATAGCCCCTTAATGGGTGACGCCCCCGTGTTAGGCAGAGACACTGGGATTTTCGAGTTCATTTGAGAAAATATTTGGACAGTAGGTTGCTTCTGCGACGTAAACACCCGCTAAGGAATTTCTCAAAATTCAACCCTCAAGGGGAGAAAAGGGGTGGCAAAGTTTGTATGTAAAATGAAAAATATCTGGTCAGAAGATTTACTTCAAACTTAGTATTAATGCTCTTCAACACAATTCTACGTGTTCCTTAATGCAACATTTCAAGAGCATATTTCATTAAGCATTCAACACAAGTCTACGTGACCGAAGCCGCGGGCGGAAAGTTAGTAAAGTGTAAAAAATGAAAAATAAAAACATGATCTTGGAGTTTGCAACGCTGGAATGCGACGATCTTTTTTTTTTAATCGCACAAATTATATTTTGCCTTTTGAATTAAATTGAGTCAGCTATGGGTGTTTATAGGTAGGTTCCGCCAACCGGTGGACTGTAAACGCGTTTTTCGGAAAATTACTTTTTCGACGTCTTTTCGATATCTAAAAAATCACTGCAGCGATCAACTTCAAATTTTCCAACTTTCTTTTGCACATCAAGAGGCAGTGCGTGAACGAAGAAATTTTTACTTCGATGCAGTTTTTTTAATAAACGAAAATCGATACTATTACAGTGGACCGCGGCCATTTTTTCAAAAATCAATATTTCATTGAATCCTTCTAAGCACTAGATAATTTCATGCGAAAACTAAATGCGTTTGATTTTCAAACGAGGACGCTTTTCGAATAGTGCTCTGCACGAAGCATTCTATCGACCTCATTTATAAATATTTTTCAATACCAAGATTGTCAAAGATACTTAACACCATACTCTGCAACGTAAAAAGCAAAAAAAAGAAAATTCCTTTTTCCGACCATGAACTAGGTGTAAACCATTGATTGTTTTTTTTTTAATGAACTTAATCCCAGTATAGGTTCTCTGCTCAACCTGGTGATGGTCTCCGATGAACAGCTCTTCAAAATAATCTCACATGGATCATTTATATGCAAAAAATCGAACAGCGTCTCACCTGATACAGTCGATCTGTTGTATGCTCGGATCGTACATATCGAAGATGACTTCAACACCCTGATTGTCAACGACGTTCCTCAGTATAAAATTAGCCCTCAAGCCACAACCGCCCCTCTCGATGCATATGCCAAGAAATCTGTTGGATTTTCCGGGTGCGTGCGGTTCCGTATAAGTCACTGCCACGATGGATCCGACGTAGAACTCCGGTATATCGATGACCGATCTTCTCGCCATCATGTCCATTCTCTCCAATTTCTCTCTAAGCCAGTTTCTGAAGGCTGGCTTGGGGTCCGGCAGAAATTCGGGATAAAGGAATCTGTACTCGGGTGGCGCGACATCTCCGCTGCTCTGGGCTGTAACGCCGGTCGCCGATACCTCGTTGCTCTTCTCAACCGGCGCCTCGGACGCTTGGGCATTTTTTGCTAGACTCACCGTCGACAAACATTTACTTTCCGTCGCCGCTGTAAAACAACACCGTTAAAGGTTAGAATGCGGTTGGACGCGCGGCGAAAAAATCGCCTCGATTCGGCAGCTGACAACTCGTGAATTGAAAGTATCATCGATCGAATCGTCGTTACAAATAATATGAGATGGGATTTTTATCGATTCAGCTTCAGTTTTCGCGATATAAACACATCGCGAAACCAGCGACTTCGAGGTTATGTGTGCAGACCTCAAACGCCCGGCGGCAAACATCGAAAAATGTGTAATAATTTGTTTTATTGTGGAGTAACGATAATAATTCGAGGATACAACGACATACCGTACGATTTTAAAATGTTTAAACTCTTTCGGAGCTCCCGAGATAAAACTCGACCCACGGCTGACATTTTGAATTCTACGGAAGAGAGAAGCTGAAGAAGATAGGCATGTCCACGAAAAAAACGTGATTTCCGGTTTTCTAGTTCTCACAAAGATCGTTCACTGTCGTCGCTTTATGAATTTGACAATTTCATCCCAACGATAGAAGAATCTGCATTTAGAAAACTATTTATTTAGATATTTCGTCAATAAGGAAGGATGCAAAGAAAAATGAAACGTTACTAGGGTGGCATACGTGAGCGATCTTGCGGGAAATGAAATTACGTAATTATTACCGACCGAGTCGATCGTCTTGTGAATTATCCCAGGCAGCATAAATGTCCAATTGACGTCAATAAGTTGCCGTTCCCAGGTTACCTTTAAGACATGACCGTAAGTTAACTATTCGACATCTTTCAAATGACATCCCGTATAATGCTGCCGTAAAGTTATCTTTTTTATGGTATCTTTCGGCGATGAAAATGGACGTCTCAAAGGCATCCTAAAATATTATCCAATTGACGACTTTTTTAAGTTATCGAAAAGTTATCTATTTACTGTTATCTATTGTATCTAGTTACACGTTGTCCCGAGGATATTATAAAGACGAATTACATAGGACGTCTTTTTCATGACACCTTGCAGTTATCCATAATATGATCTCTTTTAAGATATTCAGTATTGGCGAGAAATAGAAAAACGTCATCTAAATGTTGTCCTAAAGATGACATCGAACGGATTACTTTTATCATAGTGCGAATGTAGCGTGTCATATTTCATTTCACCGGCAAAAAATTGTGTGTAACAACAAGTAGTTGAAAAAATAAAGGTGTTGAAATATATATATGCTCCGTGCCTTTTAGCCTACTATTCTTGTCGCCTCCGTGAGTACATATATGTATTTAATGTACTGTCTTTTTATTCTAAAAGCGTACGTCTGCTTTTGAGGTTATCGAAGGGATCGTTTGGAGCATGGCAACCACCAGAAGACGTGACCGTATCGGGAGAGAAGTCCAATAACGACTGCACCGTTTTTATCATATTAAATTATATTTCACTTATAATGAATTAATTGATGTTTTATTTATAATGACCTAGCCCACTTCGAAATCGACGTAACAATATCTTATCAATTTCTTTATTACAAAAATTAACGTATCAACAGTCTAGAATATTCAGCTATATTAAATATTTTAAACTATTAAGAGGTTAATTTTTATAAAGTGCATATGATATTATATATATATATCGACAATAAATAGATATCTTTTCGATAGTACTCGTCGATGCCGTTTAGATGTCGTTTTGTCAACCTTATTCGGATGCCTATCGGACGACTTTCAGATGGCAGTGGGATCTTGGTATTTCCGTGCCTTTAAGAGGATATCTTTCGGATATATCGATTTAGTGACTTTATGCTAACTTACCGACAACCAATAAGAGTTAACCTTTTGTTGACACATTGTTAACCATTAAAAGTTGCCGTATAGTTAACTATCGGACACGAATAAGTTATCTGCCAAGCGGACATAAGTGATACGTTTTGTAATACAAAACGGCGTCTTTTTGGACAACCAAAAAGTTATCCGTATCCGTTTCGCATATCTTGCGGATGCCACATGGATAAAATTTTGCTACCTGGGATATTGGTACCACACAAATATCTGCGCATATTGGCCAGGTATAGCGGAAAGTCAACAACTTCACGTTACCTGTTCTTAGGGCGACGAGCTCGAGATGAAAGCGCGCCAAAACTCGCCGAACATGTGTAAAGCTCGGAGATGATGTGCAATGCACAGTGAAAATTAGCGTCAAAATTGCATGACGTTTTTACGGAAAATCTGATCGTCCAACATTTCGTACATTTTAAGCGATAATTCGTCAAGATGCCTTTGACGATAAAACCGACGCGTTACGCTCATCCCGAAGGTCACACCGGCGTTTGTTACTACAGTGGAGAAAAGTACGTTTTCAAAATCGTTTCTTTCACACAATTCAGCCCTTTCCTCGTTAATTATCCGCTGCTAAATCTTCCACGGAAAATCATACAAATTTTCTTTTGCACAAGTTTACGACAATTTAAAAACCGGTTATTCCATATTCCACTTCGCCAAGGTGCATAATGAAAAATGAAGATTTTTCGTCAATTCGTTGCTCTGACGTTTCGCTCAGCCAACTGTGTCCATCCAAGAGCTGGAATAATGTTTAATTATACCTCATGGCAAACTTTCCCAGGGGTGGTCTCGTCACCTGCGGAGCCGACGGCGATGTCAGGTACTGGCTGAATTTGATGGACGACGATCCGTCGTCGAGCTGCATCGCCGAACAAGCCACCGCCATAGTTTCCAAGGTCAGCAAGTTCATTGCATCATCCTAAACGAAAATCTTATTCGCCGTCTCTTCTTGACAATTCTTTGACCTAAACGTAAAAACTTAAATTATAGAATGGAAAGTTGTATGCTGGAAACGACAACAACACAGTCCAGATTCTCTCGTTTCCAGATTTGGAAAAGGAAGGTGTCGTTACGAGATTTTCGGCTGCTGTCACAGCTCTGGCTACCACGAAAGAGAGCAAGTTCATTGTTTCAGGCGCTTGGTAAGTCTGCAGAGCCGTTGTAACACGTGTTACATAGTCATTGGGCTATGGCGGAAAAATACTCTTATCCTTGCGTAAAACAGTGCTGGATCTTTAAAAAACGTATGCCCGGCTCAAGCTCTTTAAGGGGTAACACCACTGTAAACGTTTTAAATTAAGTGATTCGTCGCGATTTTTTTTAGTAGAAAGACAAGTAAGTGGTCAATTATATTCAATTTTTTTAAACGTCAATGTTCAAGTTATCTCTTTTACGTCAATTGACGTCAATAATATTCAAGTTTTTTTTTCACGTCAATTCATGTCAATAATCAAGTTATTTTTTTGACGTCAATTGACCTTAATAATACCCGAGGGACTTTTTATTAGGTAGAAGGACAAGTAAGAGGCTAATCATATTTAAGGTGTCATATCATCAGTTCATATTGACGGCAATAATATTCAAGTTATTAGTCATATCTTCAAAAGCGCAGAAGCAGATTTATATTAAAAAATTATACGAAATGGTGACGCTGGAACCATTGTCGCGAGGCATGCTGACTTTGAGACGCTCTACGGCATACAGTATAACTGACGCGAATTCGAACCGGGAAAAGAATTAAAAAATTTCTATCAATCTACACGAAAGCAGCTAGAGAAATATGTAGATTTTGGAAATATTAATTTTTGTGAAATTGGCAAGCATTTGAAATAAAAACAATAGCTATTTGAACATGGCCGTATTCATTTTTGACAATACATGCAATACTTAGATAGCTAGAATTTGTGCGAAGATGATATCGAGATTTGAAGAAAAGCTTTTTGAAGCTGTAACAGAGAGTTTAATGGGTTGAACCTAGTTTGTGCCCAGAAGAAATTTTTCCACTGCGCCAATACGAGCTAAGCGCACTCACTTTGTTTTTGCAACACTTCAGCGACATGAGAATTCAAGTGACCAACATAGAGACCCTGGAGAGTACAGAGCTCAGCGGCCACGAAGCGCCTATCCTTGGTTTGTCGCTGGACCCCAAGGACGAGTACGTGGTGAGTAGCCTCAATCACGAGAGAACGAAATCACGAGAGAGCAAAATCGAATAAAATCTGGAAAATCTTCTCCAGGCGTCGTCCAGTGCGGATGGTTCCATCCGGATTTGGAGGATAAAGGAGAAGAAAGCGATTCACACCTGGAACAACGTAGTGCCCAAGTGTAACTCATTTTTCACTGCGAAAAGTCACGCCGCGCCGTCGTTCAATCCCAAGGACGGGTCTACGCTCGCTTATCCGCACGGGAAAGAGATTCTAATCGTCGAACGTGACACCTGGAAGGAAATATCTCATTTGCAGTGCCCCGAATTGCGCACGGTATTAGCATCGTTACGTTCCTTACAATATCACAAAGAAAAAAGCTTTTCTTTCCGCGAGAGAGTGAAACAAAAACTCTTCTCGTTCCAGGATCTCAGTATATGCAAATATTCCGAATGCGGTACTCGCTTAGCCGGCAGTTCTGTTCACGGTGAGATTGTCGTGTGGGACGTCGAGAGCGGTCAAACGATAGGATACGTTGAGCACCATCAGAATCCAAAGATCACGTCACTCGTATGGCATTTGGAGAAACCTCACGAGCTGGCGTTCTGCGATAGTCTCGGACAGTTGGGTTGCGTCGATATCGTGAGTTCTCGATAGGCGAGTCACCTTAATGGGTCTTCTCACTTTAGACGCTAAAAAAGGCTATTTACATTTTTTTTGATAGGTTTAGATTATAGATATTGATATAAAAGTTGTTACACTTAATATATACACTTTCGAAATACATTTAAAAATATATATATTTAAGTCACTATTTATAGGCGAAAATGGTATTTTAAAAAATGTACTAAAAAAATTGCAGGTCTGCGCTGTTGATAAAATCTCGAGGACGGATCATCCAAAACACCAAATCAAACGGTTTTTGATTCAGTATGTTAATGGCTATAGCGCATATCATACGATTTTTTATATATGAAGAAATCGACAGCAGTATGGAAAAACGCGCTATCTCAAATTGTGATAGAAGAACGTACTATCTCAAATTGTGATAGAAGAACGTGACATCTCAACTTGTGATAGAAGAACGTGCTATCTCGAATTGTGATAGAAGAACGTGCTATTTCGACCAGTCAACATATTTTCATTGGTACAGCACTGACATTTGGGGCACCTCAGTATACAGAGCACTTTTTCTGTTAGGTTATTTAAATTTCTAATATTATTTAGCTCGATAATAGAACAAAATTAAGATATGTTTGAACAAACAACTTTTTTTAAATCATCAATATATTTATTGATATGACATTTTTAGAACCTACAGTTGCGGAATTTTGTAAAAAAATATGTGAAGACATCTTCAATTTGCACGTAAGGTATCAAATTCGTTATGCGCAATGAACAATTTTTCGGAGTGTCAAAAAAGTGACCAAAACCCTTTTTGGAGCCAAAAATGTTTTCGGAGCAGACTCACCAAAACGCGTTTTGGAGTAAAAAAAAGTTTTCGGAGCAGAAAGATTTACAAAAACGCGTTTTGGAGTAAAAAAAAGTTTTTAGAGCAGAATGACTCACCAAAAGTATACAGAGCACGTTCTTTTATCACAATTTGAGATAGCACGTTCTTCTATCACAATTTGGGATGGCACGTTTTTCTATCACAATTTGAGATAGCGCGTTTTTCCATACTGCCGTTGAAATAACAAAATGGCGGACATTTTTCGGAAAAAAAACTAAAACCTGTTTTTTCACCGTGTTTGGCAAAAAATTAGTAAATATCAAAATTTAAGAAAATCCTTAATATGCGCTATAGCTATTGTTGTGAAGAATATGTGGTTAAAATTTCATAAGGATCGGTTCCGTAATTTCGAAGATTTTATCAACAAGCCGTCGAAAAACGTTCTTTCGAGAAAAACGCGTTTAAAGTTTGTTTGAGTTACATAAATACATTGAAAAATTGTAATGTATTTCGAAATTGTATTTATTGAGTGTAATTTTTATATCAATATCTATAATGTAAAGGTATTTTTAAAAATGCATGAAAATAGCCTTTTTAGCGTCTAACGTGAGACGACGATAACAAAGAAAAGCTCAATGAATTTTTAAAATGTCGTTTTTCATATAAATGGCAATCGCCTCGAAAAAAACGTTTCGTTTTCGCAAAAGAATCGTGAAGAAGCCCGAAATTTTGTAGTAGTGTCGCCCCTGGAAGACGAATAGCAGGGATATTCATCATTGCATCCCCCCGTTGCGTCGCTGCATCCCCTAGTAAATGATTTTGCAAAACCAGGTGGGAGGCGAAAAATCGCTGGACGATGGCGCCTCGGACGTGGCAAACGGTCGCGACATCGACGACGATCTCGAAATCGGTGGTGACAATCATTCGAACGGAGTTTTAACGGACGTGGACAACGACGACGACAACGACGATGGCGAGAACGTTATATCGTTGAACAAAATTAAAAAATCGATACCCGGCCTCGACGACGATGCCAAGAGTCACTCGGACGGTGTCTCCGACTATCAGGCAATCGAGGCGAAAAACGTTTTGCCCGAAATCAATTTGCAAGCGCCCTTTCAGCCGGGTTCCTCGCCGGTTCATCTTCTCTCGCGTTTCATGATGTGGAACGACACTGGAATCGTCAAGTGCTACACCACCGAGACGGAGGATGAGTCCAGTATCGAGGTCGAGTTTCACGACACCGCGGTTCATCACACCATGCACATGAACAATTACTTGAGGCACACCATGGCGGCTCTCTCGTCACAGGCGCTCGCGCTCAGTTGCCCCGCGGCCGACGGTTCACCGAGTAAACTCGTCGTTGTCGTTTTGCAAGGTATAATCCTCGAAAATTGCCTTCACGATGTGCCAGCGTTACGTCGCATCCACCCTAGGTCGATATTTTGGCATCTTCCAGAAATCCCTGCAAGATAAAATCGATCCAAACCATTAAATTCAAATAATCGATCAATTTTATTTGTTTCACCCGAGCCAGACATAATTCAATGAAACTTGAGTTATTTTCTTCGTCATAATTTCGCATAAAGTTGTACAAAGAGTAGATATTTCGTTACGTTAATTAAATAGATATACAAATTTCAGAACTACGTTAGCTGCGGGCAAAAGAAATATTATATTTGCCAGCCGATACACGACCAGAAGAATAATGGAACATTAACATTTATCACCAAGTAATAGATCAAATGTCGAACCTAAGGTAAAAAGTCGTCTACTAAAGGTCGTCTTACTGTATGAAGCGTTGCGGCGTGTTCGTCGTCCGGTACAGTGGTGCTCATCTTTCCTATGGCTCCGTTGCTTACATTTTCTTTTCATTACTTGGCGTCGAGACGCTGCTGCGTCGTTTGATATTGTAAATCTACCGGTAGCTCATGCAGTTGACGCGTTTTTAAAATTCAATGTGAACGGAGAGAATGTCATCGATAAATATGAAAAAAATCTTAATAATTGATACGCCAGCCTTAGAAGCTAAAGCGATGGTCATGAAAAACGTACTTTCATTTAAAAATGAAGAAATATATGCTGGAAATTTACGAAAGCATATTCAAAATAATTGCCCTAACTTGTGTAAACTTTTTCAAGCAGCAATGGCACTCCCAGTTTCTCTGCCATGAGGCGGATGAAAATGTGGTTTAGTAGCACAATTCTTCAGGAACGATTCCCTCATATGTCACTGCTTAACATAGATAATGACGTAGTTAAAAAAGTTCCACCTAAAAAAGTATTTAGCCGATTTATAGAAAAAAATAGCAAGCTAAGACTCATTTAGTTGTGTGCCTACCAGTTTAAAGACTGGCAATTGGATTAAAGAATGATGAAAAATTAGTTGAATATTTTTTTAAGGTATTGCAAGAGTGTGATATTAAGGGAGCACACCACTGTAACTTCCCATTTTTGGCCGTTTTCTTTTGATTTTTTTAAACAATGAAATAAAATAGATGGTCGAAAGAACTTTTAGACTTTATTAGGTAGATATTGAAGTATGTAAAAAATGGATTTGTCAAAAGAATAAAAAATAGCGGCGCTCGTGTCGCTATAGCGCTACTGGTTTTCAGCCAACCCTCCCCGCGGCACGCAGTAGAACTGTCGTAAATTTAATCCTGGAACTAAGAGTGAAATAATTTCGTCAATTATATTAGTTTTAGCAGTAAATTGTGAGGGGAAATGATAAAACAATGAAAACAAAAGAAAGAGACGAGTTTGAAAAGAAAGTTCGTTTTTACAATATACTGAAAGCAACAGAAACAAAACGAAGTTTACTGATGAATTTTTAAAAATTTCTTTTAAAAATTGTTGTTAACAAAATGTTAATTTTTTTATAACGAGCTTCCTAATCGTCGTGAAATTTTAACACGACCTCTTAAATACTTCATACAAAAACATACCAAGTTCTTAGAATTTTCTTATCATTTTTTATTTCAACCCCTAAGGAGGTTGAAGTAATGATGATAGAATTCGAAAAATTTGGTATGTTTTTACATGAAGTATTCAGGAGGTCGTGTAAAAATTTTATGACGATTAAGAAGCTGTTTATTGACCAATTAACATGTTTCATAGGGCCTCAACATCCTTAAGAGCAGGTGGATGAAGTACAATCCGGGTCAAATCGACCCGGTGTGTCAAATTCGTGGCCATAAGTGTGTCGAGGAAGGGTTAATGTCAGCACAAACGTGTGATCAAAGCTTCATATTTCATTTTAGTTACATGATTATCGATTATTGTGTAAATTCTACGTAAAAAAAGATTGTGAACGAAACCACTTTTTCGTTATACCCATTTCCAGAAAAAATGCTGCCAACGTCAATCGCCCGTTTCGTTTGTACCTACCGAGTAAATGCGAATGTTCAGCTCTAATCGTACGAAACCTTATCGAAATCAGGTTGGGGCTCGGGCAACAAGGAATGGTCGATGGAACTGCCCGAGGGCGAGGATGCGCTCTGTCTCGCGGCGGGCGACACGTTCGTCGCCCTCGCGACCTCGCGGCGAAACTTGAGGCTCTTCATGATCGGTGGTACGCAGAGAGAAGTGATCGCTGTACCGGGTTCACCGGTCGCCATGAACGCCCACGGCAATCATCTCGTCGTGGCGTATCACAGCGGCGTTGGAACGTCGGGCGATCAGCACATGAATCTCATGTGGATAAGACTTCGCGGTCCGAATTTGCGGTGTCAAACGCTCGGCATTCCGCTAACCTCATCCTCGGTGTTGTCATGGCTCGGCTTTACCGATCTCGCTTCGCCTACCGTAATGGACGAGGAGGGCCTCGTCAAGATATACGATCAAAAGTCTTGCCTGTGGAGAGTAGCTTGCGATACGGATCAGCAGGTAACGCCGACCAATAATATCTACCGGTGAAGCATTTATTGAGTTTCATGCTTCGTTGTTTCAATTTCTCAGTGCAAAGGTAAACTGGATCATTTCTTCATAATCGGCGTGAGCGAGAAAGATCGCACGATAAGGTGCGTGCTGTGCAAGGGCAGCCATTATCCGGCCACGACACCGCGACCAACCGTCACTGAAATTGCCTTGAAACTTCCCCTGTGCGCGCCCGATTCCGAGAAGACCGGAAAGGAGATCCAACTTTGGCAGATTGGCAGTCATCCCCACGATGAAAATGAAGCAGTACTATCGCTCATTGCTGTATGTTATCACTTTATATATATATATATACTATTTATATACTTTATTTACTACTTACTACTACTACTACTTTATTTATGCTTGTTACTACTAACAAAATCCACGTAAGTCTTACTGCTTTGTTTACATTGTTCGCAACTAAGACTCTTATGAACTTATTTTGTAAAGGAGTGAGAAGTTTACGATTTTCCATAATGTGTGTTCTCTTCTGTTTGAAGTACTACGACGGAATTTCCTTCTGTCAGTACAGAATTAAATTTTCCGCAAAATGTTTCTTTATCAAGAGCAAGATAATATGATCTTGATTTACGGAGAATGTCACAAACATGCAACGCTTGCGGCGATTGTGTATGTTGAGCGTCTTTCGGTTCGTCATCGGCCTTCGCGTTACGCACTTGCCAATGTGTACGACAAACTTAGGGATTCTATCGATAGGTTGATTCTAGGCTAAAAACATTTGAATTTCTTTCGTATCGATTTTTCATACTAAATCTAGATCGATCTTGACATTTGGATTGTGAACTTATTTTTAGTTGCTTGATGAAATTTCGAAAAAAATTGCGGTCTCAATTTGAAAAATAGAGGTGTTCTTGGAATTTATGAAGCGCCTCTACCTGGATGAACCTCGTTGCTGCTATTAGTTATTGCCTCAGCCGGTGTATGTACATATCAGGTGTAGAAAAAAGAAAGCCATTATTTTTGCATGAAATTGAAGGCAAAAATAATGGATTTCTTTTTTACTACGCCTAATATATCATCTATATTTCTATATGTTCTAAACTATCCAGAATTATTAGACTAATTAGGAGAAAATGTTTCCGACAAAAGTGTGTGTATATACAGAGTGTCCTGTTATGAATGGATAATCTTGCATCTGTTCATCTGTCAGCTCATGTCCTACTATATTCTGGAAGTTCAGTTTAGTAAAAGTCCCACGATTTTCGAGATGCGAATCATCTGTTTTCGGTTTTTCGCATGCAATTTCTACGAATGATAACCTTTTTTGACCCGGTTAAAAAATAATACTCTTGATTATTAGTTTTATCTAGAAAAGTCTTCTTTTTAACCTCAAATGCTAAAGGAACTTTAAGAAGAGAGATCTTATGCAGAATTTTCATACAAACCAATTCGAACATCTGACTTTGATAGCCTCCGATGTAAAAAAATGTACTACGCATATCGTGCCAATTACTTTAAAAAGTTGCTTAGTTATTGTCGATTCATATCATTTGTAGAAATGGCGTGCAAAAAACCAAAAGATGATTTTTTTTTCAAAAAATAACATAACCCCCAAAATCCCGACAACCGTGGGACTTTTGCTAAACTAAAATTCCAACATACAGTAGGACATGGTCTGACCTATCGACAGTTGCAGGATTATCCATTCGTAACATTACGTACACCCTATATATAGTGGAATTGATGATAAATTCCATCTAGAAGTTTCAGAGTTTCATTAATTAAATTCTCCGTCACATAACTGTTGCATCAATCAATCAGATGGCCTGTCGCGGCAACGTCGAGTTCCGCGCAGTCGAGATCTGCGAACAAATAGCATCGGAGAAGGTACTGGAACTGGCGATAAAGTACGCCGGTAGAATCCAGCGCGTTGCGCTTGCGAACAAGCTAGAATCAATTGCCGACAAAAGGGAGCAGGAGAACGAGACGAAGAAGCCGGACGATGACGACAAAGATTTCTCCGACCAGGAGTATACGGAAAATGTCGTCGATACGCAAGAGGACATAATGCTGACGCCGATAATGAATAGAAAAACGGAGGTCGAGATAAAGCCAATGACCCTCAGTGCCAAGCGCAGCAATCCGTTCCTCAAGACTGGACCCTCACCGACGTCGAGAGGTGAGACAGATGATTTGATTTTTTTTTTTTTCAATCAAAGGATAATCTTCCTTCGCTTTGACTTATTTTTACAATCCATTAACTTGATATCGAGTGTCGATGCAATGGCCGACCGAGGAACATTTTTAGCGTTGCCAATAGTTAAGTACGAATGTCATTTGGCAACGTGTGTTGCCACGTCTGATAAACGTTCCCAATGTCAGGTCTGGCGAGTATGAACACCATGCCGGAAAAGCCACAGAAGCCCAAACCAGCGAGCTTGCCATCGTCGAAGCCAGCGCCGCGCAAGACTTCCGCCAAAAAGAGCGAATCCTTTATCGCGTGGTTGGAGAAAAACAAGTCCGACTTGCAGGAGGAATATCCCAATCTGAGCAATCTCGAATTTTCCAAAGCAGCGCTTGCGCGATACAAGGAAGAGACTGAGGACAAGAGCGGCGACAAGGGAGACGTTAAGAAACGAAAATTGTCCAGTCCCGATTCGCAGGACGGTCAGGTCAAACGGTCAGCCACAAACAAATTGACCGCGTTTCTCTACGACAAATGATGCGCGTACTCATCCTTGCTCTTCGGTAATTTATTCCCGCGATATTTCACGATATCGATACACATATCTTTTACTCAGTTCGACAGGGGATCCGATTTTGTATATGTGATATTAAAATATTCGATTTTATAAAGAACAACTTTCTTCCTTTCGCCGCGCGGTTGAAGGCACTCCTCCCTGAGACCCAATTGCGAAAATTTCGTCATTATCTATAGATCGCGAGTTGACCTCGTGCATCTGCTCGTGAGGCGAATTCGCGGAGAAAGATCGTGGGACGCGTCGAGTGTACGGCGAAACGAAATCGCGTTCCCCCTTCGCTTCTCCCAACAATTTTTCATCAATTGATCAAGTGGTTCGATTCCAATCTACGTTATTGTATGATGCCCCTTCCACCCAACGCTACGCGTAAAAACGCTTCTATACGAGGGTGAATCAAATAGTTCTTAGAAGCATATTGATATAATATTTTTGGGGGTAGTTTGATATTTATTTTGAAGCCTGTCATTTGCACACAATGCTTATGCAAAGCTTCAGGCGCTTTGATCGTATTGTTTTAAAATTATTAATTATTTTGTGCAAAGAGTTGTTAATAATACTCAAACTGACACTGGCCGTGTTGTTTCGTGACGGCAACGCTCCTCGTCGATCAGAAGTTGCGCTTAAGAGGGGCACTCCCCATAGAACGCGAAATCTTAGGCGAGTTTCATGATTTTTTTCGAACTGTAAGGAATTTATATATCTTTTCAGCGTCACAGGTACTTTTTATTTCATAATTTTGGTTTTACAAACGATTTTTGTTGCTTAAAAAAAGTGAACAATGGCGAAGATATAACCAGTCGCCGTGAAGCAATGCGGTGTACAATCCAGCACCTCGTAGCATTATCTGAAACAGTCTGCGCAAAATAATTGTTCAGTAAATACATGTGGTCACTTGATGAACCAATAAAATTTGAAAAATAATGATAATTGGCTAAAGGGGACGCCTCAGAACGAAAAAGTTGATTTTTTCGCGAAAATGTCAAACTTTGACCCCGCCGAAAACATGTTTATTTTGATAATTTTTAGTCGGTTTTAGTTTTTTGGAAGCCCAACTGTTTCTTCAAACATCTAGTTTCGTCATCGGGTGTTGAAAATATAGTATACACACGGAGGCTTAAGGGGTTAGGGTCTGTGGAAATGGAAAAAAAACCGAGAGTCGCTTGAGGCAACTCAAATTGAAGAGCAAGGTCCAACATAAGGTGCAGGAATCGCAGATTGAAGGTAAACTTTATGATTACAACGATAGAACGGCTAGTAAAACTTTAAACGCGATTTTATCGAAACTATTCTTTTTAAAACGGTGTACACGATTTCTCGGCAACTAATGAACGCCTTGACTTGGAATTTGGTGCACTGGTTCAGTGTAATGGTAGTTCAATTTTGGCGGACGTTTTTCTCCTCAACATTCTTTTTCATTGGTTGTTCACAATGGTGTCATTTTTCGTCGAAAAATCGGAAAAAATCAAATTTTTTTGTTTTTCATTATTGAAACACGTTAACAAAAAAGCCTGAGTCAAGTCTTGAGGCTCGGTGATGGGTGGGCTTGTTAATCTCGACGCTTTTTCTCAATCGCGGAATCGCTTGATACCGCGACTCTCATTTCTTGCTCCACATTGATTTGTGAGCGATATTTAGTTTTTGTTACAGCAACAGGTGAAAATCCAGCTTCGCATAGATAGGATGTCGCAAAGCGAATGAAGATCCTTGATCCTCATTCTATCCATCTTAGAATGAGCTAAGAGGTAACTAAGAGTTGGATGCTCAGTTTTTATCGATATCCAAAACTCCATTAATTCTGAACAAGCAAATCTTGTTTTCAGGCTGTTGTCGCAAGAGAGCTCAATTAGCATCTCTCCGTTTAGCGAAGGAAAGTCTGGTGGAGCTTGAGCATGAAAGGGATCTTGAATCAACATAAATTTATCGTCATTGTCTTCCACAAAGTACTTTGCAAACCAGTCAGTCAGTTTCGAAAGATGTTCCGTGAAAATAGGGAACCCAGCTGCCACTTTCTCCCGCCAGAGGGTATATTGTATTATAGCGTAAACAGAACACGTTGTTTAGTGACATCCGCTTTGGTTATGCCCGTGTTCCTACGACTATTGTCGAATTTTCCTTAAATAATCCAGTTGTGAAGAATGCATCTGTGTTGGGCAATTGGATGCAATTATTATCCATTACGTTGTCCATTCGTATAATTTTAGCACAGCACTGACACCGCATAAACGAATCCCGCGAGTTGACAGCTTCGATTGTTTATGTTATATTTACATGGCGCCATCTGCGCTGAGCTTTGCGTTGGATTCTCTATTGACAGTAATTCCTGTGAAACATTGACTCCATTGGAAGCCATGAATTGGTGCGATGCAGAAGAACAATCCGCATCATTTAATTTTCCGATCCACAATTGCAGTTTTTTCCGAAACGCTCAAATCGTCTGTACAAGTTTCAGACGTCTGTTATTTGCCCTGCAGTGACAGATTCAAGCCATTAAGTATGTCACAAATGTCGCACAAATATGCACGCACAGGCGATCGTGGCCACGGTCTTACAGATCTGGAAACTCTCATGCTGGCAGTCGCGGTTTTGAAACCCCGGACATACATAACCTCAATACAGTGAACAACAGAACAACAGAGTTCAAAACGTGGTCGCTGATAACTGTTTTTTTTCTGCGTTTTGGACACAGTACCCCAGGTAGCAAAATGTTATCCATATGGCATCCGAAAGATATGCGAAACGGATACGGATAACTTTTTTGTTGCCCAAAAAGACGCCGTTTTGTATCACAAAACGTATCACTTATGTCCGCTTGGCAGATAACTTATTCGTGTCCGATAGTTAACTATATGGCAACTTTTAATGGTTAACAATGTGTCAACAGAAGGTTAACTCTTATTGGTTGTCGGTAAGTTAGCATAAAGTCACCAAATCGACATATCCGAAAGATATCCTCTTAAAGGCACGAAAATACCAAGATCCCACTGCCATCTGAAAGTCGTCCGATAGGCATCCGAATAAGGTTGACAAAACGACATCTAAACGGCATCGAAGAGTACTATCGAAAAGATATCTATTTTTGTCGATATATATATATATAATATCATATCCGCTTTATACAAATTAACCTATTAATAGTTTAGGATATTTAATATAGCTCAATATTCTAGACTGTTGATAAGTTAATTTTTGTAATAAAGAAATTGATAAGATATTGTTACGTCGATTTCGAAGTGGGCTAGGTCATTATAAATAAAACATCAATTAATTCATTATAAGTGAAATATAATTTAATATTATAAAAACGGTGCAGTCGTTATTGGACTTCTCTCCCGATACGGTCACGTCTTCTGGTAGTTGCCATGCTCCAAACGATCCCTTCGATAACCTCAAAAGCAGACGTACGCTTTTAGAATAAAAAGACAGTACATTAAATACATATATGTACTCACAGAGGCGAAAAGAATAGTAGGCTAAAAGGCACGGAGCATATATATATATATTTCAACACCTTTATTTTTTCAACTACTTGTTGTTACACACAATTTTTTGCCGGTGAAATGAAATATGACACGCTACATTCGCACTATGATAAAAATGATCCGTTCGATGTCATCTTTAGGACAACATTTAGATGACGTTTTACTATTTCTCGCCAATACTGAATATCTTAAAAGACATCATATTATCGATAACTGAAAGATGTCATGAAAAAGACGTCTTATGTAATTCGTCTTTATAATATCCTTTGGACAACGTTGAACTAGATACAATAGATAAGAGTAAATAGATAACTTTTCGATAACTTAAAAAAGTCATCAAGTGGATAATATTTTAGAATGCCTTTGAGACATCCATTTTCATCGCCGAAAGATACCATAAAAAGATAACTTTACGGCAGCATTATACGGGATGTCATTTGAAAGATGTCGAATAGTTAACTTACGGTCATGTCTTAAAGGTAACTTGGGAACGGCAACTTATCGACGTCAATTGGACATTTATGCTGCCTGGGACGTTTTCGATACATTGAAAGCATATCATTTTAAAATGGTGCACTGGTGCGCCGTACGGAATTGCCAATCGGGCAGCAAAACGAAGTGCTCGATGTTTCACGTACCAAAAAACAGTGATGTGGAAAAGTGGGAAGAGGCTATTCCGCGAATTATTGAGCTGAAACGGACAAACGTTGTGTGTGAAAAACATTTCGATGATGATATTTCTCGAGAGTGGGTCAAGCTCGATGCAAATGTGCAGATAATTGCACAGGTGAGTTATCAAAAAAAAAATTCGCATGTGGATTCGAGAGTTACGCAAATTTTTTTTGTAGGCCACATACAACCGTCCGAGACTGAAAGACCTTTTTTGCATTTGTATTTTGATTAAATTGCACAAAAAACACGGGAATAAGGGATGGCAGAAAAAAAATTGAGACAAATAGCTTTGAAAGTTCACATGCAATGTGACAGCTTCAAAATCGTATGCATACGCTTATCACGCTCGCTTGGATTTAAAAAGTTTGATTACGATTAGGATCATATTTTTTTGTATTGTATTAATCGGAATTGACAGGACTAATGCCTTTTCCTGGCCCTTTTAAAAGTGTTTCGAACTCGTAATAAATATCTGCGTAACGAACATGAAGGTGAGACAGAGATAGAGAGATAGAAGCATGGCCAACTAGTGCTGTCTTTGTCTGACCGCCCCCCCCCCCGGCTGCGCCGTGGGGATTATGATCGGAACGAACCTAGTGGCGATTAGTGAACTACCAACTCTCTTCAATTAGCTACCTATCCCTTCGACTGTAGTTTCCAGACCTGTATGTAAGACCGTGATCGTGGCACACCGGGTCACGAATATATTTTGTTTTACTAAATAGAGGGAGAGTACACGGTCGCCTGGCGGCCCCCCTGGGCTCTCTCCGCGATGCTCCGTGGGCCGCGGCGCACAGTTTGGGAACCCCTGTTGTCTAGAACTTCTGTATTGTACACATTGCCGGTACATACATCTAAATATATGTGCGGACGATTTTTCAATAATCTTATCCCTTCTAAATTTATTTCTTTAGATAACCCTGATTTTCGGGCCGTCACAGTAGCCTAACACCTCAAAGGCTTAGATCTAGTAATATGACATTTCCAAAGCATTCCCTGAAAATTTCAAGGCAAGTTCGAAATTTAGGGAATTATGGGCGTTTATAGGTAGGTCACGCGAATTGGCCGGAGCAGATGTATCGGAGCTTGTTTCGTATAACCATGAATATAGCGCTCTACCTCCTAATGCCTTGGAAGCGACCAAGCCGATTTACGAATCGATGATAACCTATTGGAAAGATGCAGGAGTGGTTTCACACAAAACAACAACGAAAGTTATAACCCAAAGCCCAAAGATTCTTCTTTGACATCATAAAAGCAGTGCTTGAACAAAGACTTTCGATGCATAGTTTTTTGTTTATCAACGAAAACAGTGCGTTTCTTTTATATCGATATCGATATATCGAACGTATCGATTTCATCAAAAATCGATATTTTATTAAATCCTGCGGCCGAGAGCTAGATAATTTTATGCAAAAAGTAAATACGTTTGAATTTTTTATTTCGTATTATTCGTTACCGAGCAGCAGTGGTCACCGCGAAGGATGCTCTTCAAACAGCGGTCTGCACAAACCATTGTGTCTACCAGAGATCAGCATAACTAAATTACAGAGTAATCTCATTGAATTGCATTTCATTACATTGCAACTGTAATTATTCAGGACTTGTGAAATCTGTTATAATGCATTTAATTACAAAGTAATCTGATTAGAGTGTATAAAAATACTTTGACAATTTAATTACGTTGTTACAAGTTATGGTATAATATAGGAAAAAATGTCAATTTAGCCTCTAAAGGTGGATGAAAAATGTGATGAATTAGGCCTCGTTTGAACTACAAAATCAAAATATTGTTTAGCTACTGAACGTTTAATAAGTTCGAATTAATATATAATCGATTATCTTGTCAATGCACTAACTTTCAATGAAATTACATAGTAATTAATTACACTAGGTACTTGTGGTAACTAATTACTTAAGTAATTTGTTACAAAGTAAAAAGATGATCAATTACAACAGTAATTGTGATTGTTGATTTAATTACTTTTTGTCCATCTCTGGCATCTACCATATTCATGAATATTTTTCAATACAAGAATTGTAAAAGATACTTACAACCGCACTATTTAATTCTAAGAAAATCGAAAACCTGTACACATTTTGTCAAAACAACAATTCACGAAAATTCCTCTTCCTTCGGGCCACGAGCTAGGCGTGGCCGTTAAAAGAATATTGTAAGACCATGGATAGCTTGGCGTCCATGGCCATGCGGATACATTTGTATCGCCTCCATACACGAAGACAGAGATACATAAATATGAGCACTTATAAATACTTGATAATATATGGACGGGTAAATATTGATTCACTGTGGAAAATCCGCATCACATCACAATAAAACGACAATCACCATACGTATTACCATATAGAATATACAGGGTGGACCATTTAACGAGACCACCCCACATATCTGCGTTGCCTTTAGAGTGACGATAAAAAAGTTACGAGATAATTTGATTGATTTCGAAAGGCTGATTAAGTGGTGAAAAATTCATTTTTGTCAAGGTCATAGGTTTGCGTTCTCAAGGTCATCAATGTCTTTACAAATGTATATATCAACTCATCATAAGCATGTAATGCTTGTCATCAGTACATCCGGCTCATTTGCGGGCAGTCCAATGTTGTAAAAACGAATTGTCGATTTTGAGGACGTATTGTTGCTTACATAATGGTGAGAATGGAGACAATGGACACTATGAGGACGGCCCTAAAAATCGCATGCTTTAATATCACCTGTCCTTATATATAGTCCACATATATAGTATTACATAAGAAATAATTAAATATATAATATTTATCACACACGCACGCACGCACCACGCACACACACACACACACACACACACACACACACACACACACACACACACACACACACACACACACACACACACACACACACACACACACACACACACACACACACACACACACCTCACGCGCACACACACACACACACACACACACACACACACACACACACACACACACACACACACACACACACACACACACACACACACACACACACACACACACACACACACACACACACACACACACACACACACACACACACACACACACACACACACACACACACACACACACACACACACACACACACACACACACACACACACACACACACACACACACACACACCTCACGCACACACACACACACACACACACACACACACACACACACACACACACACACACACACACACACACACACACGCGCGCGCGCGCGCGCGCGCGTACACACCGCACGCACACGCTCGCGCGCACACACCGCACGCACACGCTCGCGCGCACACACACACACACACACACCCATATATCGCACGCACTTGACCGAACAAAATTCTTTTTTCCGACTAACCGATATCGCAGGAAACTATTTTGCCTCGCAACAGAAAAAGAAGTTGTAGCAGGAGTTTCAAGTTTTTTCCTCCACGCCGCTAGTTCGTTCGTGAACTTCAAGCGAAACGCACGCACACGTAGCGCGTTTGGCGGGCCACGCGCAGTCTCCTCCGCTACATTCTTGAGCGTCACGAGAGCGCACGTATGCAAACGAACGTCAAAATAGCCTTTATCCTAACAACGAACTCGCTGGGCTCGAACGTGACAACATGACGAACAAGATGAAACAAGGTAAGTCTGTTTTTACGTCAATTTATGCATCCGATAGATCATGCATGTTTGCCACGCGCTTGTTCCCATTTCAATGCACGTGAACCACGCGTCCTGTTGCATCATCCGGTTGCGGTGTGTCCACCGGCGTGCCAAATATACCTCGCGCATTTATCTACCTACGAAATATTGCTGGCGCGTTGTTCGAGTTTCTTGCTCGTGAACGGTGAAAAATTCTTTCGTTTTTTCAACGATGTGTTGGGACAACTGTAATCGTGCCTTAATGTTTTTTTTTTATTCTACGCGTCATTTCGTTGACTTTCTTCACCGGTTCGATTGTAACGAGTGCATAATGAGGGTTATCGATTTTTTTTTATCACCCCGAATTTCCTCGACCCCTGACTCATTAGTGCACTTAATTGACGAACTTCTTGTCATGAGCTTTTGGATTCTGATATGTTTGCAGAGGAAACCTTGCTTGTATGGATGTATCACTATCCTGCGTGACCTTAATCCTAATGACTTCTCGGTATAGGCGTTTTACGGCTAACAGCATTAATCGGCTTAATTGCGGACTAATTTTATATATATATATACCAGGAATACTTCAATTACAATACATCGTAACCTTCAATACAATTAGAATATATATACACATACATATAGTCTGAAAAGTGGCATCGAAAAGGACAATCTGGATGCCTGGTATGAATACATATTTAAATCACCCTCATTGTTCATGGTGTTGAAGTTTGCGACGTTAGAATGCAGCGAAAGTTCATTTTTCTTCTATTGCTCACATTTTTCGCCGATTAAAGGTACGAAAACCAGCCAATCAGTTTTGGATAACGTTCCGAAAAGGCCCCCCCCCCCCTCCGATCGAGCTGAAATTTTGCACAAACCTTCCTTTAAATATTTTAAGAAAACCCCTAAAGCGATTTTTGGCAACTCGCAATAGTTTTTGAGATATTGCATTTTTAAGTTTTTTTTAAAGAGTAAGGTTCTGAAGGTTCTCTCCTCATCCGATCGAGCTGAAATTTCGCACAATCCTTCTTTTTAATATTTTAAGAAAACCCCTAAACGGATTTTTGACGACTCTCAATAGTTTTCAAGATATTGCATTTTTAAGTTTTTTTTTAAAGAGCAAGGTTCCGAAGGTTCTCTCCTTCTCCGATCGAGCTGAAATTTCGCACAAACCTTCTTTTTAATATTTTAAGACAACCCCTAAAGGAATTTTTAGCGACTCGCAATAGTTTTCGAGATATTGAATTTTAATGTGTTTTTTTTAATGCGCGTCGACTATATATATGGAAAAAATTGTAGATCGTGATGAAGATGAAGGAATGAAAAAAAAAAATACAAAGAACTTTCGTTGCATTCGCACGGTGCAAACTCCAACGCCATCATTGTTCTACGATATCTTATCGTTTTAGAGAAGAATGCATTTGTGGGCTTACGCCTAATTAACATTTTCGCGTTTCGGCGGATCCTGAAAATATAACCGGCTGAGGAGGGGATACGTTTAGGCGAGGCAAAAATGGCTAATTTTCATGATTTTTTTCAAAGGAAAGATTTTTTCCTATTTTTGAGACTTAGGGTATGTTTTCTTACTGCTTTTGGCTGTTACATGGTTTTTTAAATTAATCTTCTGGAGCGCGGAGGTATGACACGGTTTTCTAAACGGGTTGCGGCGGTGTCTGTTTGACGGCGTGACACGTAGCGTCGCCGGGTTTAATCTGGAAAAAACCAACGAAATTTTTTCTCTCACTAACATTCATACGCAGAATATGAACCAAGAAAAAGTGAGAAATGTTGAAAGTCGATGAAATGGCATGCTTTGAAACAGAAAGATTAAATTGTTTGCAAAAATGGCTACATTTTGCAACAAAAAAAGATATTCTTTTTATTTTCCAAAACGTTTAGGATAATGGTTTAGATGATAAGCTTAGAAAGATTCATACCAAATTTCATGAATATCGGTCGATTAGTTTTTAAGATATACGTTAGGCGAGTTTTGAAAATGCCGTTTAGAAGATCGTGGCTACCTCCGCCATTTTCAAAGATTAATAATAAAAACTACAAAGTAACAGCCAAAAGTAGTAATGAAGCATACCCTAAGTCTCAAAAATGGTGAAAAAATGTTCGCGTTAAAAACAATCATGAAAATGAGCAAATTTTTTCCTTACCTGAAGGTATCTCCTCCTTAAGAATATTCTCCGAAAATTTTCATTCACTTCATTTATAGGAAGATTTTGCGGATCGGGAATCCCCTTAAACGTGGTTCTCTCATAATGACTTTTTCAAAATCGGTGACCACGATATCTCAATAATCACTGCACCCAATCGCTGCGCTTCAAATTTTACAAGCCTCTTTAATATATCAGAATGCAGTGATAGAACAAGGGTATTTTTATTTCGCGGCAGTTTTTTTATCAACGAAAATCAATACTTTCAGTTTGGACTAGTTCCAATTTTTTCGAAAATAAATACTTTGGTAAATCCTTCGTCCAAGCACTACATAATTTCACGCAGAAACTAAATACACTTGAGTTTTTTATTTCGGGTGATTTGTTTCCGAGTAGCAGTGGTTATCGCGAAGACGTTTATCAAACAGCGGTCTCCACAAACCATAGTATCTACCTCGTTTATACATAAATTTCAATACAAAAATTGAAGAATGAAGAATGAAAACCTGTACACGTTTTCCCAAAGAAAATCACGAAAATGTTCTTTTTTTACTTTAATTTTTTTCTGGCCTCGAGCTGGTAATGCGTGAAACACATTTTTTCAAGTTTCCCCGTAGTTTAGTTTTTCGCTCTCTCTCTTTTGTGTATATGTTTCCTCGTTAGAAGTTTTTAAAAACAATTGGGCGTCATTTAGACTAGCATAAGATTTTTCTGATCTTTATTGACTGATTCGCTCAAACCATTTTTTTAAACTTTGATCAAAGTCTAAGACTTTTACATTAGTTTTCAGTTGGCCATTTATTCATTGCTCAGCAGTGCACTTGATAACGATAACACGAGTAAAAAACATCGCAAGGAAAGTTACACAAACACAATAGAGAAGAATAAAAATATGCCATATTCTCGAAAAGTAAAAAAGATCGTAGAACATACATAGGGGTGATTCGATATTGACACGAGGCATCTAGATTTTCCCTTTGGACGTCACCTTCCGGGTACCCTGTACTCCATAAATTTTGATAATAAATTATAGAGATATAAATTTTGCACAAATATTCCATTTATATATAAATAAATGTACACGGAGAGAATTAAATGTTAAAAATTACCGTGCAGTAACGGTAACCAGATGACAACCCTGAAACTTCGCTTATTATTGTTGGGTAGAACACAGATTTTCACGAAAATAAAATAAAATTTCTTCTTCAGATAGAAAATTTTACCAGATTTTCTAGTAAATTTCGATGTGTAACGAAATACGCAAAACTTAAATTTGAAATATATATATTATATCAGCGAAATTTTACTGTGCATTTTAGTATTTTATGCCTTTCAGAAATGCCTATAAAAAAGTATCGTCTTTATAAAAGTTATTTTAAGATTTATTATAAAATTTAATGAATGTTACAGGAAAATGTATTGTGCTCTCGGTAAAAATTATCGTGCGCGTTTGGTTAAAATTATCGTGCGGTACGGTACGGGAATTTTGAGGCACTGCATTGTAAAAATTCCCCTTCATTCCTTTCACTTCAGAATGGTATGGTGGTGGGGGCAAGTAGGGGAGCGCGATTTCTTTATGGCACGATGGGACTTCCCAAAAAAATTTTCCTCTAAACTGCGTTGCGTACATCGCCGGTTCAGTTTAGCCTAAAGCCTCAGTCGCATGCAGTGTCTCGCTGCGAGAAAGTGACACGTAGCGATCGTGTTAAATGATGACGAAGTAATATGTGCGCAAATTAGTCACATCACTCGAGCCTACGATGGTACAAAATGTATTATAGATAAATGTTAGTATTAAACGAAAAATAAATTCTAATGATTAAATTTGTCTCCTTATCCGTTTGTTGACTACACCAATTTATATGGAAGAAAAAAATGTTCCCGACAAAAAACAAACAGCATTAATTTGTACCAATTTTTCAATAGTAAATAATATTCATTATTATTATTATGGTTATTGTTATTTCGGTTATTATTATGATTATTATAGCACCAGTTTTTGAAGAAAAAATACATTTTACTAAGGATTTCTTCAATCGAAGAATTTAAATTTTACCAGCCTTATAGGGAATTGTTTTTGAGGATTCGGCTTCGATCCGGCCAGTGAAGGTTATTCCAAAGTCAACAGTGGAATTAGAAGATGTTTACGTTTCGGCCCTCTGGTTCGGGTCCTCTTCAGAAATTTTATTTTTCTGTATGATACACATTTTGTCATAATAATGTTTTTACACTATTATGACAAAACAAACATTATTATGACAAAATGTGTATCATATTATGTATAGAAAAATAAAATTTCTGAAGAGGACCCGAACCAGAGGGCCGAAACGTAAACATCTTCTAATTCCACTGTTGATTTTGGAATAACCTTCACTGGCCGGATCGAAGCCGAATCCTCAAAGGCTATCTTGTCATCTACACAGCCGCACACATCTCTCACTTATCACTCACTTATAGGGAATTTTTCTTCCGAGGTTGACGCAGGTAAATTTTACTGTGCAGCACCGTAAAAATAACGTACGGCGCGGTTGGCAATTTTTAACCGACAGTAGGTAAATTTTCGAACATACATGCTAAATTTTACTGTCTCCAATTTTTACCCTTCTTGTATAGTAAAATTTGAACTACGTATTTGAAATTTTCTGTAACGTGAGTTAAAAAAAACTTGACGCATACGAATTATTATGTTTTTCTCACTTGTCACCACATTGAAATATATCACGGTAATTTTTACCGTGAAATTCACCACAAAAATTACTTCTTAATTCTCTCCGTGTATTCTATATAATTTACATGATATATGTATATACACGTATACACATGTATTTAAATAAATTAAATTTTAGTATTGAATTTTCTTAAATAAAATAAATTTTGATTAAAACTGGCGAGAAATTTCGACGTAGTTTTGACGAAATGTACATTTCCGGGTGAGAATATTACATTTTCTCGTAGACTCAATTTTTGTTTTACGGGAAAAAAGTGATCAATGAATGGGAAATCGATGCTGTCCATATCGAGCAAGGTTTGCGAAAAACTCTCGCGTTCTTGCCACGCGAATCGCCGCACGTGCGGTTGGAGCACGGTCAAGCGCAATAAAGACGGTAAGGCGATATACTTGTTCGTTGAAATATGAGTTGTTGCAATACAGTGTTATCTCTCATAACTCGCGAATCATCGCCAATCGGTCGGTGACGGTGGTGGGAGCCAGTGTCGCAATTGGTCCCCGGTGCGAGGGTGGGAGGTCGCCACAGTCCTTTAGAGCCTCTGAATGGTGGATATTTTTCTGCTTCGAAACATTTGCGCGCTGCACGTATCTCGAAGATGCGATTTTTAATTTCTTCTGAACGACGAAACCGATGAAGATGATTGCCCAGTCGACGCGAAATTTTGGCCCAAATTTGCTGAAATTCTCCACGCAATTTTCATTTTTGAGCATTGAAAATGCTTCTACAACTGTATATGTTTGTTGACGTAAGCTGGGTATAGGGGTTGAGTTAGCTGGATGTGAAACGAAACTAACGCTACCCCCACTCCATTGCCAGTGGAGTGGGGGTAGCGTTAGAGTGGTTGCATTAGAGTGGGGGGTGCTGCGGCATCCCAAATGCCTGTGATTAGTTGAAAAGTGCCATGCCCCCACCCAATTCTAACCTTGTTATCAGGTTAAAAATTACATTACCACTTATATGACGTGTATATTGTAAAAATGATACAACAATTATTATAGAAACAAACCCAAACGAACCCAATTATACAGCTTGATATACCAATATTTTTTGAAAAATAATAAAAGAAAATAACAATAATACAACAAATAACAAATAACAAATTACAATAATACAACAAATAACAAATTACAAATTACAAACAAAACAATAACAATAGCACAACAAATAACAAATACAAAACAACAATAAACAGAACAAAAGAAAATAACAATAATAAAAGAAAATAACAAAAGAAAAATAATAAAAATATTATTTACATGTACCTGTTTTTAATTAATCGAGAAGTCTGATTACATTTTCAATGTGATGAAATAGTTGCACTCTGTGTGATATCTGAGAATATCACACAATATCATCGCTGAGAAATGTTTCGCGACATTCGACTGTCTGTACACGTATGACTGACGCTTCAGTACTGTTTTTATTTTACCCTTGTCGGGCCTGTGATTTTGTTATGCTTGCACAGCAATCTTTGCCATCAATGCGAGTTAGTAAGAAAAAAAGTGCTTGGGACACTCACATGGCTTTTAATCTCATGGTTTCGATGAACGATTTATATGGCACCAAAGAAAGTAACCGCATTGGTTGAAAAATGAAGACAAATCGTGCAAACGCGACAGCATTTTCCCGGTTCATAAAATCAAAAAGATTCCTCCAATCTTTTTCCTTATTCGTGAAGGTCGAGAAAAATTGCGTATACACAATTTTACATTTTTGTACATTTACAATTTATACATTTACATTTACAATTTTGTATCATTGGTTTTTCGATTTATCTCTTTAAGGGATTAGGCTACTGAGACGACCCGAAAATCAGGGATGTTTAAAAAATTGATTGTGAAGGAATAAGTAAGATGATTGGAAAATCTTTTTGACATTTATTTATATGTACGTTAACAAAGTTGTGTACCAAATTTCATTGGAAAATATTAATAATTAAAGAAGTTATCGAGAATCTCGTAAAGGACCTTTAAACGTGAAGGGCTCAACGGTGTACTTGATTTTCGCCAGCCGGTTGATCCGAAATAAAAACCCGAGCTTTTTTCTTAAAATAGATAATGTTGGCTAAGAGTTGACCGAGCCTTTTTCTATTATCGTGTTTCAGTCATCAAAAAAAAAATGTTTTTTTTTCGTTTCTTCGAGGAAAAATGACATTATTCCTAATAACTAATGAAAAAAGAATGTTATGAATAAAAACGTCGGTCACGACTAAACTACTGATACACAGAATAAGTGTACCAAATTTCAAGTCAATCCCTTCATTTGATGTCGAGAAATCGTGTACACCGTTTTGAAAAACATAGTTGCGAGAAAAACGCGTCAAGTTTTACTAGCAGTTCTATTAATCATAAGTTTACGTTTAATGTGTAATTGCAGCAGCATATTTTGGACCGTCCTATTAAATTTTAATTGCCTCAAGCGACGAACGAACCATTTTTGCAGTAGCCTAACCCCTTAACCAAAAATATTATTATTCAGTTAAGAAAGGACGAGACATATTAATGTTTTAGATTACGAGACTCTCGATGCGATACAAGAGGCGATGGGAGTGATGGGACCTTGGCACGTGATTATAGCCGTCGCTCTCTCGCTGGTTAATTTTCCAGTCGCTTGGCACCAATTGTCAATAGCATTTCTAGCACCACCGGCTAATTTCACCTGCTTGGCACCGAAAACAGATGACAATTATACGACGATGCGATGCACCATTCCAGTGGGGAACGGCACATGGGAAAAATGTCGTGAATTCGACTACGATCGCAGCATTTTTCAGGAAACGATAATTACCCAGGTTCGAGTTTGAAAATGTAAATTGACCGTCGCAGCGTCGAGTTTTTTTTTGGTCGGGGAAGGTGGGACTGAAATGAACGAATTTTCAAATTTTTTTTATTCATTCGAATTATGTTTAACATTTTTAATTAAACGAATTTTAGTGCGTTGTAATAATATATTATTTATTAATCATTGCCAATTAATATAAAATCCATTATTTTGAATCTTAGCACTGAATGTTATTATTATCATTGTTGTTGTTAGTATTAGTTAGTATTATTATTATCAAATTATCATTGATATTAAAACTATTATTAAATTCATATTAAAAAACATTTTAATATTAATTAAAATCAATCGTTGCGACGATTTTTTTTCGTCGTCGTGGCGAATGAGTATAATGGTATTTGAACGAATTTTAGTACGTTGTAAAAATATATTATTCATTAATCATTTCAAATTGATGTAGAATATATGCTTTTGAATATTTTCACAACTGAAGATTATTATTATTGTCATTATTATTATAGTTATATTGTTGACATTAAAATTATTATGAAAGAAATATTAAAAATATTTTTATTTCACAAAAGTGTTGAAGGAAAATGTAAAATATGTTTATTATTCTTTAAATCTCAATGTTTCTAATCAATATGAAAAAGATATTTCAATTTTTTTTACGACATTAAAAATGTACAGTACTTTTCACAAATCATTTTCTGATTGAAAAAAAAAATACACTTTTTCAGTGGGATTTGGTGTGCGATCGCGCGCAATTGGCAAATCTCGCACAATCCTGCACGATGTTTGGAATTCTCGTGGGTAACATGGTGTTCAGTGCGATGGCCGACAGGTATATCCAAAATGTAGCAACGTCGATGACCCGCGATATCGACAATACTCGAACGGAGAATCATGCTCCCTTTCTTTGTATTCTCGTCTTCTCTCTCGTAACTTCAGACTCGATTAGCCCTTATTCTTTAAGGGGCTACATCCACCTACAGGCCCGAAGAAAACGGCCAACTTCCCAATTTTTTTTCTCGGAAACGGTTCGTGGAAACACATTTTTTTAAACACAAAGGTGCATATATTGAGAGGCTTAAAAAAATCAACAAAAAAAACATCAAAATAACAAAAACATGGTCGCCGACAGATGAAGAACTTTTTTTCTCGCGATGTTTGTCCGTGGACGCACTCCAGCTTAAACCGTCCATCTGAAATCTAAAAACCAAACGGGTGATTCAAGTTAGCAATAAATACGAGTCGTTGACGATCGTCGATTTTCAAAAGAATTTTTTTTAACAACCTGGCGACGAATTCAAACTCGAGCATTCAAAATCTATGAAAAAAGTCGTTATTTTTACGTAACTGTTCAAAAATGAAGATCGATTTGAGATAAGTGAGATCGTCAACGACCTTCGAATATTTCTCATCGTAACTCCTGTGAATTTGGAAAAGATCCATCGAGTGGTTCTCGAGATATCAAGTCCACCGATTTTGAAAATAGTGTTTCGAGAAAAGTTGAAAGTTTGAAAGGCGATACTATCTTAATATACCAAAATATATTAAAATATACGAATGTACTAAAATATATTAAACTATACTAATATACCATCTAAGTATACTGAAATATATTAAAATATACTAATATACTATCTAAATATACTGAAGTATATTAAAATATACTAATATACTATCTAAATATACTGAAATATATTAAAACATACTAAAAAATGTAGTCAAAGGTGATAGTATCGGATAAAAATATTTTTGGAAAATGAAAAGTTGAAAGTTTGAAAGGTGATACTATTTAAATATACTAAAATATATTAAAATATACGAATATACTAAAATATATTAAAATATACTAATATACTATCTAAATATACTGAAGTATATTAAAATATACTAATATACCATCTAAATATACTGAAATATATTAAACTATACTAATATACCATCTAAATATACTGAAATATATTAAAATATACTAATATACTATCTAAATATACTGAAATTATTCAAATATACTAATATACCATCTAAATATACTGAAATATATTAAAATATACTAATATACTATCTAAATATACTGAAATATATTGAAATATACTAATATACCATCTAAATATACTAAAATATATTAAAATATACTAATATAATATCTAAATATACTGCAATATATTAAAATATACTAATATAACATCTAAATATACTGCAATATATTAAAATATACTAATATAACATCTAAATATACTGAAATATATTAAAATATACTAATATACTGTCTAAATATACTGAAATATATTAAAATATACTAATATACTATCTAAATATACTGAAATATATTAAAATATACTAATATACCATCTAAATATACTTAAATATATTAAAATATACTAACATACTATCTAAATATTCTGAAATATATTAAAATATACTAATATACCATCTAAATATACTGAAATATATTAAAATATACTAATATACCATCTAAATATACTGAAATATATTAAAATATACTAATATACTATCTAAATATACTGAAATATATAAAAATATACTAATATACTACGTAAATATACTGAAATATATAAAAATATACTAATATACTATCTAAATATACTGAATTATGTTAAAATATACTGATATAACATCCAAATATACTGAAATATATTAAAATATACTAAAAAATGTACCAAAAGGTATCGGATCAAAAATATTTTTGGAAAATGCATTTTTTCGACCCGCCTAGGTAGACGTAGCCCTTCAAAAATTCAGCATGAATATTCAAGTGACTGTAGCTCGTCGATGAACTTTTTTGCATTGAATATTCCAGAATTGGCCGAAAAACGCCGTTAATGATAGCCGTGATTGTGCAATCGCTGACCGGACTGTTGAGCACTTTCGTTCCGTGGTACGAATTGTTTTTGGTATTGAAGTTCGTGGCTGCTGTCGCGACTGGTGGCACGATGCTCATTAGTTTCGTTCTTCGTAAGTAGTCAAGCGGTATACACGTATATCTGTAGATAGACGATACGATTGGAGTGGCCTAGTGTCATTTAAACTGAATTAAAATTGTATCAATTGGTGGATCACTCGAGTCGACGAATTAATTGCAGTTATGGAGATCGTGGGCATCGAGTGGCGAGCGACACTCTCCGTGCTGTTTCACATACCGTTCTTACTTGGACACTTGACGAATCCCCTCATATCCTATTTCGCAAGGTCCTGGAAGACATTCCAACTGGTTGTCTCTCTTCCGCCGATTATTTTGCTCTCCTATTACTGGTAAGATATAAACGACTCCGTACCGGTGGTGTTCGTTCCCGATCGAGAATTCCTCTCGGTCAAGCGATGGTTAAGGCGTTACCCCCACTTGTAGCGCAAAAAAAGGCCTTTTTCATGAATTTTTTTAAAGAAAACTACAAAACTTTTTTAATCGATCAATATACCATCTTAAAGAACACATCTTGAAGAACTTTCAGTAATTTTTTTATTGAAAAATATTACATTGTTTAGTGGCAAATGGCCGTCAATGAAATAATGTTTTTATATACACGGTTTGCGGTGACCAACATTGCGGCGAAGTGGATCATCTGAAAAAAAAATGCGGATGGATTTAGTCAAATATAAGTATAAACTAGTCTTTAATCGAAGAATTTTAAAAAATATTCATTTTTCACAAAATGGCGGACAGTCAAAGTTAATGGTTCGATTTTAACGAAAAAAACGGCCGTTTTTTGGCTATAAAACGGCCATTTTTTTTTTCGAAAAAAAAAATCGAACGATTAAAGACTACATTTTTATGTATTAAATAACCCTGCAAAATTTCAAGAAGATCGGTTAATTAGTGTTCGAGTAATCTTGGTCACCGACTTCAGAAATGCCATTTTGAGAAAAACGCGTTTAAAGTTTCAATTTCAGTTCTTCAATTCACGGATTCTTCTCTTTCAACGCTCATATCTCAGTCAATTTTGTTCGGATCGACTTGAAATTTTCAGGACATGTTTTCACATACTTATACTTCAAAAAAATGCAATAAAAAATCGATTTTTTCAAAATCGCAAGTGGGGGTAACCCCTTAATTAATGTAAAAAATGGCCTTCGTGCCGAAAACGTTTGATGTCAGGTGGAACTTGACGTTTCGTTGAAAGCCCTTTCATCGCAAAAAGTTTGCTGCGAAAATACTGTAAATCAAGACTTTTTTTTTGCTGAAAATCGTGCTTTATAAAAGACGCGGTAAATCCGGAGATAAATTGCGATATGACACATTTATGACTAAATTCGGTAGGTCGTGTTTGCATTGAAATAACCTTGTCGTATATCAATCTCGCACGTGCGTCATCCCGTCGAAGAATGGATCACCATCCGACTAGGAAATCGAAAATGCACGAATTACAGTCAAATTTATTTTCGGCCTACAGCTTATCTTATCTCCGAGAACTTCGAGACGAAAATATGGCTGTGACGACTTATAGATCGAAAAAAAAAATAGACCACAAAAAATTCGGAGCAAGGAAAACTGTAATCATTTGAATCCAATATTGAATTTTTATTGAGGGCTTACACGTAGTTGGAATTTTTTTAAATATCGATTTTTTTTATTTCGACGGATTGTCTGGATACATTTAAAAAATATTCTCTAAAAATTTCAAGTCGATCCGTTTGGTATCGCGGCAGGTATGGGCGTTTATAAGTTTTCAAAGTTAATTTTTTGTTTACATGGTAACAATAATAATTTCGCAATCCCTAGGGTAACGATGGTAGAGGGGTATATACTAAATACCTTGTCCATATAAAAATACCTGTCCCTACTAAGGTTGAATAGAAATCGAGATTTTATGTCAACCAGGTTGAAAAAAATAGTTTCTATTTAACTATCCAAGTGATACAATGGCATGTTATACTTACGTTGAATTAAGGAAGCTTTCCAGTGTGACAGCCCGAAAAATCGCTGTTTTTCGCGATTTTTTTTTTTAAAGAAAAAATAATCTAATCGGTCTGGTTTTTTTTTCTTGTATATTAATTGGGTATTGAAGAATACAAAACAATTTTTTAAAGATCGATTTATTTATTAGTTAATATCTATAAAAATGATGAAACAATTGTTGCAGAAAATGCACTTGGATGTGGTGTCCACGTTGGGGGTCACAATTTTGATCTGAAACAAAAAACACAAAAAGATTATTGATCGGTATATAATTGGCTTTCGTGCTATGGAGGCTTTTTTTTTTTTTTTTTTGCAAAAATGGCGCCGGTTTGAACAAAAAGTATCGATTTTAGCATTTTATTTGGCAGTTTTGTTTACAAAAAAATAGGAAGATGTCAAAAAAAAAAAGCTTCCATAGCACGATAAACAATGACGTTAAGAATATTGTGTAAAAAATTCAACTCGATAGCTTTAAAACTCTGCCCTCCAAGTTGGACACCGTTTTGAAAAATGCTGTTTCGAGAAAAACGCGTTCAAAGTTTCGCTGTAGCTGTAGCGCTCCATTGCCTTCTTCCAAGAAATGCTGTACAGTAACCGAAATAATCTGAATTTCGGCATGAAAATTTCAGGGAATATTCGGAAGAGTGTATACTATTCGATAAAGCAAAAAAAAAATTGATTTTTTGAAAATTTCACACTGGAAAGCTCCCTTAATTGGCCATTCCTGCCTCGTAATGTGTGCCTCCGTCAACTTGGAAATGATGATTTTCTGAAGCTCGCTCTTCCCTGCGAGCAGTTCTAGCTTTCTTCGAAGTTTCTGAAGTTCGTAGCTCCGACTGGTCGATCCTATTAATTTGTTAGCATATTACATTCACTACATATTAGGAATTATATCATTCATTACTTACATATTACATTACTCGCATTACTTACATCACTTACATATTAGATTACTTACATACTTACATTACTTACATATTGATGAACGATATTCATTAATATGTAATGTAAGTCATTAATTACATATTGGGAATTACATTCATTACATATTAGGAATTTCGAAATTTCCTTTTGAAGACATATTCCTAAAAGGGTTGGAGCGGCCCACTTGAGTCGAATGACAGTTTAGGAATTTTTTTTCTATCAACCTCAAAAAAAATCCACACGAGGTACACATTTATTCTGTAGATGCTAATTTTTCATAAAATATACCATCAAAGGGCAAAATTGTGATTTTTAAAATATTTTTATTATGTAAATAAGAAAAACTGTTGTGCTGATACCAACTTGGAAAAGTATAACATTATCGACGATTGTTATGAAAAGAAACTGCGTCAAAAAATGTTTTTTACAGCTCGGGATTAAATTTCAAGTAATTTACAATGATGCTGATTTAGATTTATGTCACGACATTATTTATTATTACCATTAATTAATGTTGAGTGTGACCGAAATAAAGCAACTTCGTGGACATTGAGGTTGGCGCAATTCTTTCATTCGCCAGCCAATATTCGTAATCTTTCATCAAACTTTGATGGTTCAATATTGAACATATATCGTTCACGATGGACAAAATCATTTTTCTAGAGGCTTACAAAGGTTCAGTTTGCGTTAATACGTTTTTCGAAATGGTTTATCTTGATGGTAAATAGCCAAAACATTAACATCACCCATAGCGCGAACGTCTTGCTTATCCAAGGGAACGTAAAATTACATACGTTGAACTTTATTTATCTGTAGTGTTTTGTGGTGAAATGTTTTTTTTTATCGTCAAGACTTAGTCTGGAAAATAATGAATTTTTTTAAAATGACCCTTGGATTGTGGCAAACGCTCCAACCTCCTTAAGGACGTTGCGTCCAAAATTGAAAATGGTAATCATATTTTAAAAATTTGATAGGTCATTATGTAAAACGTTTGAAAGGTTGTGTGAAAATTTCATGACGATCAGGAAGCTGGCTACTGAGCTATTAGAATTCAAAAATTGCACGCAGCCTTATGGAAACTGAAGTAACTTTGGAATTATTATTTTTTTTAATAAAAAATGCCAAAAATACAAAAAAAATCACACTTGAGGAAAAACATATAAGAATATAGCGGCAACGTTGCATAGACCAAAAGTAGCGGGAAATTTAAATACTCATTTTCGTTCACGGACGAAGTCGTTTCTTGCACCATAAAGCCATTTTCGTTTTTGATATATATTTGAAATAAAAAAGCGATCATTCATAAATATTTCTTGTATTTCTTGAAAACAAATAGCAAAGTATCTCAGCTAGGAATTATCTGAAACCGAGTACCATTAAAATTTAGTCAAAGTATCATCAGATCCTGCCCCCAACGATCTTTGATAATTTTTTTTTCATCTCTACATTTTTGGTGGTCATGTAAAGTGAAAAGTGCTATTTTTCACGAAAAATTCCGCCATTTTGGGGGTGGAAAACGATTGACTTGAAATTTTCGGATTATATTCTCGAAATGTTTAACTATAAGAAAAGACGAAAAAAAATCGATTTTTCAAAAGTGCGAAACCCTACCCTCCCCTTAAGAGTCTATACTCTACGAAGATGTGAAGAAAATCGATTTTTTCAATTTTCTAGACTAGAATACTGCGTCAAACCAATCGGTGAATGAATGAATTAAATTTAATATTAATTTACCAAAGACATCGTTATGCAGAAACGAATACGTTATTGCCAGGATAATACCAGAGTCCCCGAGATGGTTACTCGCCGTGGGAAAGGTGAGCCAAGCTCGTGACATCCTGACTCGGGCTGCCAAGAGGAACAATATACCGCTGGAAAAAGTCACGGCAGCCGTGAATTCGCACGAGACCAATAGCAAGCCGACCACCGGGAGAAACCACGAGAAATACAACATAACGCATTTGTTCAGGACTCCGAACATGCGAGTCAAGAGTATTTGCATCGCCATCAACTGGTTCGTACTTGGAGTATGTTACTTCGGTATGGCGCAGTACATAAGCCAATTGGACGGCAACATATTCATAAACGTTGCGATTTCCGGTGAGTTGTCTCGTTAATAAAAATAATTTGTCACATTTCAACAATCTTTTTTTTTGTCAATTTTCGTTAAGGATGTTGAGTCCCTATGAAACATGTTAATGTTCATTGTTCAATAAATAGCTTCTTAATCGTCATGAAATTTTTACACGACCTCCGGAATACTTCATGCAAAAACATACAAAATTTTCAGAATTCTATCATCATTACTTCAACATCCTTAAGGGTTGAAATAAAAAATGATAATAAAATTCTGAAAATTTGGTATGTTTTTGTATGAAGTCGTGTTAAAATTTCACGACGATTAGGAAGCTCGTTATTAAAAAATTAACATTTTGTTTAGAACATTTTTTAAAAGAAATAAAAAAAAAGTTTATCAATAAACTTCGTTTTGTTTCCGTTGCTTGCAGTATATTGTAGATATTACAAAATTGAGAGGTCAAAAAAAAACTCATTGCAAAGTTACATCAGTTTCCTTGAGACAACATTTATTTTGTGAATCTTAATTGTTCAATAACGAGCTTACTAATTGTCGTGAAATTTTTACACGAGCTCCGAAATACTTCATAGAAAAACGTATCAAATTTTCAGAATTTTATTATCATTTGCTATTTGGGACTCAACCTCCTTAAGGGATCTTTTTGAAACATTTTTTCATTATATAAATGTGCCGAAAAATGTTTATTTTTTAGCTTTTATTCAGCTGCCTGGGACTCTGATCGTCTTGGTTCTCATAACGCGAGTTTCTCGCTTGAAGATTTTGATCGGTGGAAATTTGATGTCGAGCTGCTGCCTCCTCTTGATAATGCTCGTACGAAATTCGACAGCTCAAGTCTCCCTGGCCTGCTTGGGCCTTGCCGGTTTGGCGATAAGTTTCCCGACCATTTATCTCTACACCGGCGAAGTTTTTCCTACTGTCGTGAGAAACAACGGCCTCGGGATGTGCAGCGTAGCGGCGAGGATCGGCAGCACCATCGCGCCTTTCATCGCGACTATGGTACATTTCGTTCGACTGCAAGGCATTTGAAAAATAAATTTTCTCAACGTAGTTTCTGATCTAAAGATTACCGTGGCACGAATTTCAGACGAATTTTTCTCTGTCATTGGTGGATTATTGGGTCGTGAAATTCGATCGTGACGGATCGAAAAAACGTCGTTTTTTTTCTTACAAAATTCACAAAATTCGCGGGTGCTGAAAGAAAAAGAGTAATTTTGGTGACATTTTTTTATTGCCAGGGACTTGAAAAATACTTAATTCGGAAAAAAGGCGCTTTTTTCGAATTGAGTATTTTTTATGTCCCTGGCAATAAATAAAAATTTCACCAAAATTACTCTTTTTTTCAGCACCCGCGAATTTTGTGAATTTTGTTTTCGAAAAAAGTGGCTACGTTCAACAAGAACTACATTTACGTAGACTGCGAAACTGTTCAATTTTTTCAAATTGTAAATATGACGATTATAGCAAGAATCTATTATATATTAATTTTCAACATTTTGGCTTGATAATTTTTTCAGATATTCTTGAAAATGTATACTTTGAAAAAATTCGAAAGAAAAATTGATTTTTTTTTATCCGGAAAATACGGCAGCCCTATTTTCAAAAGCAAGAAACTCGACAGTAGGTTAGTGTGGAAGGAATTAATTGCGAATATTGCAGAAATCGAGTGCCGATTAAAATACGTGATTTTTTTTTCAGGGGAGCATCGGGTCTTGGTTGCCTCCGTTGTTCTTCGGCGTGGGTCCTCTGCTGGGAGCAGCCCTGTGCCTTCTATTGCCGGAAACGATGGATTGTGAATTACCGGAGACTATCGAGGACGGTGAAAATTTCCGAAAGTAAGCTCTCATTCTCGCTGATGCGTCTCCTCTGGCTGTGTGCACAATTCGTGAAATCGACCTCGATTATTCGCTGTTGTGATTACTTTTAATACAAAATAATGTATAAAACGATATACTGCGATATACGACGATAGCTCGACAATTTGTTTCGTTTCAATTATTTCAAACTTCGAAACGTCTCGTGACACGCTCAAGCAAAAACGAAGATATCATCGAAATGAAAATTATATTTATCGATAAACCGCTGAACGAATATTTTGTTTCGATTGCAATAAAAATTGCATGGATCGAATTTATCATTTCATTGATCAATTGTTTCGCAAATGTGATCTCCATCGCGACAACACTCTCAATTACTCTCAACGGCTTACACCTAGCTCGTGGCCGAAGAAAGAATCAATTTTTGTAGCTTTTTCTCTGGAAAAACTCTTGCGAGATTTCAATTTTCCTTTTTACATTAAATCGCATGGTTTTAAGTATTTTTTGCACAGTTTTTGTATTGAGACATATTTATAAATCTGTTATCTAGTGCTTTGGCGATGGATTTAATAAAACATTGATTTTTTAAAAAAAGGGCTGCAGTCCAAAGTGAAAGTATCGATTTTTGGTGGAAAAAATTCTCCATCTGCGTTAAAAAAACTGAGTGTAAAAAAAATAGAGAAATACTAAAAAAAGAGAAAAAAAATCCTTCGTTCAAGCACAGCTTTTTGATATGTCCAAAAATCTTGTAAATTTTTAAGTTGATCGGTGCAGCGATTTTTAAGATATCGTGGTTACCGATTTTGAAAAAGGCGTTTCGAGAAAAACGCGATTTTTTAAATCGTCCGTCGAACGTTGAAAATGAAGATGTCGATGTTTAAAAAATTTCAACTAGGTGTAAGCCCTTAATATCGCTGTATCGCATTCCCTCCATGTCTATCCTCCCCCCCCATTGTCGTCATAACCATTCATGATCATTGTTCAATTTTTTTATAGGCGAACGAAGACTGCGGCCGAGTCTACGGAGGCGAATTAAAAAGGAAAAACGACAAATGTGAAAGCGGCGAAACTTAAAAATAAGAAATAGACAGACTGGAATATTTTCTGCGAAAGGATCTACCTCAACAAGTAGTCAAAAAATTACATCGTTGCTCAATGATAATTCGTTCAGTATTTGAAAGGTTAGGCTATTGCGACAACCCTAAAATCAGGGTAATCCAAACAAATTAATTTTGCAGGAATAAGTCAGATGATTGAAAAATCGTTTCAACATTAACCCTCAATGGTCACACCGGGTGACATTTACCCCAGCCATTTTTTTTCACCTGGAATACCTTCCAGAAAATTTGAGAAAATGGGACCTGTTTTTTGCATATTTAAAATCACATTTTTTTAAAAAGTAATCGGTATTATCGTGTAGAAAAGAATTAAAAGTACATTGCAGTATTTTTTATTTTTCAATAATTTATCACATTGCAAAATTATTGGGGTGAATTTCATCCACAATGACTTTTGCGTATTTTTTTCGAGGTGTGACTGGCAAGGGTTCATTTTGCATGTATCTTGACAAAGTTTTGTACCGAATTGCATAAAAGAATATTAATAATTGAAGAAGTTACAATCTCGTGAAGGGCCTTTGAGGGGCTCAACGGTGTACTTGATTTTGGCCATCCGTTCAATCCGAAACAAAAAAACGAGTTTTCTCCTAAAATAGATAATATTGGCTAAGACTTGACCGAGCTTCTTTTTAGTTATCGTGTTTCAATAATCAAAAACAAATTGTAAAAAAATTCTTGATTTTTCGATGAAAAATGACATCATTGATAACTGAAGCAAAAAAAAATTTTAAGAAAAACGTCGGTCCGTACTAAACTACTATTACACTGAATAAGTGTACCAAATTTTAAGTCAATCCGTTTATTGGAGTCGAAAAATCGTGTACACCGTTTTGGGGGGATATTGCGAAATCTGTGGCCCCTAATTCTGACCACGCAGCCTCTATATTTGACCCAAAATAAGCTTTTTTCCAAGGGTGGTAAAAATCGAAATACGGCCCTTAAGGGGGTGAAACAGGGGTTCTAAAGTTTGTATGAGACAGCACATTTTTTTTATCAGATTTTCTTGAAACTCTCCGTAAATACTCTACAATAAAAATAATTGAACACGTATATCAGCATTTCGTAAAATTTGACACTTAAAAAACACTTGGCACAAATACACCAAACAGACCCAAACACATAAATGTTTAATTATTTGTATTTGAGTGTATTTATTCCAAGTTAAGCAAATCTGACCAAATATGTTGTCTCGTATAAACTTCAAAAGCCCTGTTTCGGCCCCTTGACGGTCGAATTTAGACTTTTACCACTCTTCGAAGAAGTCTTATTTTTGGGTAAACTATGAAGAATTGCCTGGTCAGAATCAGGGGCCACAGATATCGTAATAAACGTTTTGAAAAACATCGTTTCGAAAGAAACCGCGTTTAAAGTTTGACTAGCAGTTTTATCGTTGTAATCGTAACTGTACCCTCGATCTGCCATTTCTGCACCATATGTTGGGCCTTCCTCTTCAATTTGAGTTACCTCAAGCGACGAACGACGTCATTTTCACACTAGCCTAACCTCTCACAGCGAAGCGCCTTTTTTATTAAATTCTCACAAGCCACTTGGCTTCCGTGGTGCTAGCTTTTTTTTCTTTCTTAAATAGTATCGATACGAATGGATGAATGCGTATATATAGACGGACGATAGGCACATCAACAAAGATGGAACATTTCGAATCAAATGAACGGATATGATAATTTCTCTATAGCATTAACGCGATCTCCTGCCGTTTGCAAAGTCATTTTCAATCTAGCAACAATAATTGTGGAACAAACATATGACGCGTTCATATATATATATCAGGTCGATGATTCATAATTCAGCCTTATTGTCATTTCGCGTGATCGAAGGATCGGCAAAAATGGCCCTTGCAGCGAACTCACTTCCATTACACTGCATTACCTTAATTCACAATAATAATGCCATTAATAATAATATTAAGGACGGTGTCGAGGCGTTGAATTTCTTCGTTCTCGGACTCTATTTTTTGTCATTAAGTTTTTTTTCGTCACCGAAGCAAGTCCATTTCCATGGCCGCTACGTGGGCTCCTGGCCCAAATAGAGCACTTTGTTCGGTAACGCGGTGACAGCGCCGTTGGTTCTTTTGTGCACGGCGTCGAACATTTGATTGCCATACTTGACGGTGCTGCTCAGCGAGCCCAGCCAAGACGAGACGATGCCTTTCGTTACGGACTTTTCCGAATGCAGTAAGCTCGAACCTGCGAATAAAAAACAAAGAAAACTTGACGTTGAAGAACAATTAGTGAAGGGACTGTGGCGTTTACCGGAAATCGATTATTGACGAAAAAAAACACTTGACGTTTTGAGTAAATTTCGTCGGCGATTGTTGAAATAATTGATTCGTGGATGTGTGGGTGGATTTTTTTTTGTATCGAGTACCTATGAGAAACGCGAGTATCGTTTGGTTGAAAACTTCCGGCGACTCCTGATGGGGAAAGTGTCGAGCGTTTTTGATGACTTTGATGTTAAATTTCGCGAGATATTCGCTACTCTGTACGACGTTTTCCAGCGATACGCAGGGATCGACGTTCCCGACTATCAGCAACGTTTGATTGCATATTGGCTCGCTGCTCGTCATGTCCAAACGCGTGAATGGCAAGTTGCGATAGTAATTTATCGCGCCTGTCCAGTCCTCTGGAATTCAACTGTTATTTAAAACTCGAGCTGGTTGCAGCGATGCATCGATGGATCAATATTCCGTTCAATCGTTTTAACAAATTTGCTGGATCTGGGTTGTGCGTCTGGGACTTTTTGAAGAATATACTTCATGATCCAGAATGACAAAACTTGAAATTATCCATTTTCTTTTCATCACAATATACACGGAGAAAACAGGGGCCTCGAAGTTTAGAATTAATAGTATGCTTCTAAAAAATATCATCAAATATCAACAAGTATTGAATGGAAGATAAAAATTGTAATTATGGTATAGTAATAATGAAGAAATTTAAATTTCAACCTACGATATGGCACGTAAACTGATACAAATAATACATTTTATTCGGCATATTGTGATTTTTGGTAGTATTCAAAAAATATTTTGCCCACGTGATTGGAACAATTAGTTTCCAGTATTCTACAAAAAGTACGGTACAGTCACATTATACTAATAACTTCGTAACATTTTTCGCTATACGCCGAAGATTTATGCTTTGCGTATAGTGAATTCTATACATACACGAACATTCATGCTATATGTATAGTAAAATCCATATGAAAATATAGCGTGTAATAAAGGTTGTTACTTTACAAAGCACGTATTATTTTTTACTATACAGCATATAGGACTCGCGCCTATGCGAGAATAGTTTCAAATGTAATATGCACGCATCATTTTTACTATACGGTGTGAGAATCATTTTTACACTTCTATAACAACAAGTCTTAGAATTCTGAACTGGCAGTGAACTGCTATACTTTTCTAGCACTGAATATTAGAATTCCGGCAAGCAGTGATAGAATTTGAGGCCGTATTTTTCTCCGTGTAGAAATCAAAAACAGGTGCTTGAAAAGATGGCTTTTGAAAACGACGAACTAATTTTTCTCGTCAAAGAATTTTTTTTAAATAAAAAATTCCCATCATATTTTGGGAATTTTTTAAAATTTGATGAAAATATTGTATCATACTGATGAAATATTTTATTATTTTATCAGTATTCGCGATTTGAGGCAGAAGCTCTACTAGTGCAGTAACCTTTGAGAAAATACGTTGACAGCGATGGACAGAATTTCCAAAACGAAAAATTACTTGAGTTTCCGCTGTGTTGCAGGGTGCAAGACGGATAATAAAAGTGAATTGTCGTTCCATAAGGTACCAAGAGATAAAGGCTTTCAAGGAGGTACGACCACTTTCCACGGGCTCAAAAAAGAGTCCAAATTAATTTTACCAAGAGCTGCTCTGATTGTATTGTATTGTATAATAATAGTATTAATCAGCCGGAAACCTATTAAAATAGGCTTGAATTACCTCAGCGGAATTAACACGGTAGGCAGAATATAATTATACATATTATTGATACGTGAGAAATTATAAAACTCCATAAATTGTTGTTTGCAATTTTTGTGGCGGCTTCTATTCAAATTAATTTCAAAACAAAGCTGGGTTATGTTCGCCAAACGCATCAGCTGTTACTCGCGATGTTGCTAAGTCTGTGGGTGCTACTTCATCGTTCTGACCATTTTCAACCCGAAATTGAAACTTTCTTGTAATGTAGTGCTTTAACTACACGGTGAAGATTGATTTTCTTATTTTTTACAATATCTAGTATATCTAATCTATCGAATTTCAGTTTTCCAACGGGTTTAGTTGGATACGTGAGCAGAAAAAAGACGACGTGCTTCGGTAACTCGAAGTGCTCGACTTTGCAGTTTATTGCGAAAAACTAAACGGTCAAAATAGCTCAAATTTTGGCAATAGGCGCATCAAGTATTCGTCAAAATCATATAAAAATTTCAAATCCGAAAGTTGGATTCGTAGTAATGATCGTACCTCATTAAAAAAAAAGTCGTTGGTGGCTCTGAAAATGACTCTTTAGGCCAGCAAGGCGCGTTTGTAGTCACGCTACAAGACTTTTTCTTTCGAGTTTGTATCTTTATAAATAATGAATCGAGTAATATTAAGAGTTATTTCTGTTATATACAATGTTTAAATATAATTTTAGACGTCCGTCGTAAAAAGTATGCTCGAAAATATAGAATCACTCCTCGAAACCTGCGAGTGAGTCTCATAACCTCAAAAAATAGATATACGGAGCTGACGGACTTAACGAAACGAGCGGGAAATAAATTATTCACTACAGTAGTATCTTACAATCTACCATGGAGGTAAATCCAATAGCCAGCTTGCAGGAAATCGAGAATTCAGTAACTGTATACGTTTGAGGTTATACGTTGACCCGCGATATTGAAATATCGCTGCACCACTTCCAGGACGCGAAAATTCCGAATTCGAATATTTCATATTTGAAGAACAAAATAATTTGCGTTATGGGCTTCGATTACATGATCGAAGCACAGTCTTTTCCCGATTAAAACATTTTCGAACATTAGTCATAATATTTTACCTTCGAAAAAAGTGTTTTTATTTTCTCGATATTATTTTTTTCCGAATTAAATGTTTCAATACTAAAACAATATTTTTTCTTATTAAATTGCGAAGATTTATCTTCAGTCTCAAGTAAACAATTTATATGAAACTTCCGAACTCGAAACTTTAAACGCGTTTGTCTCGAAATGTCGTTTTTCAAAACGGTGTACACTCTCAAAGTGTTTTCAAGCTGTCCGTGTTAAATTTTGACACAACACTCTCCACGTCATTCTTTATCCTGCTATGAAACCTTTTTGTTAAATCTTCATATTTCTTTAACGAAAACTCAAAAAAATTAGCTCAATTCGATACTTTTTCCCAAAACGCCTTCTTTTCAGAACTTTTTCAACCGTTACAAAAATGTAAAAAAATAAATAAAAATAAGCGTTCAGAAATTTATTTTCCGTTCTTCACGAGTGCTTTGAATTGGCATAAAAAAGTCAGACTGATTAGCGTATGTTGACCATCGAAAAAAAAAATTGCGACCATCGGCTATTTTCTGACCTATTACACTCTGATGATTCCGTGAAAAACGTCCAGTCGTCATTCGCACACGATAAAGCGAAAAAAACCCAGTCACGAATTGAAATTTTTACGAATTCAGTGCGATAAGATCGAAGCGAAAGTTACTCACCTGTTCGGCTGAACGCATATTTGTACGCTTCCATGTAATTCTTTTCGGTTGACACATTGATGTGCAAATGTTTGAAGGTGTCGTTGATGATCGATATGTCTTCCTTGAGTGCGTCGATCTCCGGCAAAAACGGCAGTCTACTAAAGTGCATCCACCTAAAAACAATTAGTAAATACGATTACGGAAACGTTCACTTCGCCAGTTATTTTGGACCCGTGGTAACAGGACGTTCAGTTTCAAACTCGAGTTACTCAATCGAAAATAACAGGACAAATATAAAAAATATAAAATGACAAAAAAAACAAAAAATATAAAAATACAAAAGATAATTCATAAAAAAAAATACGAAAATACAAAAGATAATTCATTAAAAAAAAAAACAAAAAATGATAATTCAGTTAATAAAATGATGCAGAGTAAAATTCTACTAACTTCTCGTCACACGCGGCGTCTCCCGACAAGCCGTGCCAATAATGATTAGGATGTGGACTCGATACGGCGATAAATTTGTGAACAAGTTCACCGTGTAGTGCGAGCATGTACCAGCCGAGAAGACCACCGAGATCGTGGCCGATAATACTGCAATTCTTCACTCCAAGCGCGAGCACGAATTGTCTCAGCTCGTCGATGAGAATTTCAATTTTGTAGGCACGTCTGTTCGGCGGCTTGTCACTGTCCCCGAAACCTTTGAGATCAAGAGCCACCACTCTACGACAGAATGGCACTTGACGAATTATTACACGGAGAGAATTTTTAAGTATTTTTTACGGTGAAATCTCCGTAAAAATTACATTAAAAATTTGAAACCGGTGACAAATGTGCACATAGTAAAAAATTGACACTAGCTTTTAATATTTTGCTTTCATTCATGTAAAAATTTAAGCAACTAGCATAATTTTTTACATTTCTTTCAGTAAAAATTCTGACACATCTCATGCAGAATTTTAACAATGGGCTGCCTCAAAAATTCCAAGTTTCTACAGTAAAAATAACCTGGACAAACTTGAAATTTATAAAATCCCTAGCGAAAAATTAATTCCCTATGATTAAATAATACTCTATATACTGTATTTCTGAACATTTGTGTTCTTGATTGCTACTTATTTTAGCATATCATCTTTCCGTACCATTGTAGACGTCCTTTATGGAAGTTTCTTTTCACGTTTCTTTGTTTTCCTGCGTAGAACTGCGTAGAACACGTTAGACTGCACGAGACCACGAGGCTTTCTTGGCCCATGTTTCGTACTATAATGCGCATGCGCGGTACCGCTGTTGCTAAGCAACGCGGGTCGGCGTCGTTCGTGCTCGTCATACTGCGTCATACACAAGCCCACTCTACAGCTTGCGTTCACGTATACGCACGCTCCACACAGAGCTCACGCGTACGGTCAGGCGACCTAGCCCTAACTGATTTTACTATATAGAACGTAAAATTCCGGTAGCCGCACGGAAAATTTCGGCTTCCTTTTGTAAATTTTTATGGAAATCACGCAAATTTCTCAATGTTCCACTGAAAAATTTAATTTATATTAGCACTTTTTTAACTTATTGTCGTAATCTTTACGTTTCATGAAATTTTACTATTAATTTCAGTAAAAATTCTGGAAAATATTTTAAATTTCTGTTACGCAAAAGTAAATTTTGATTCATTTCCATGAAAATTTATAATTTATTTCCTAAAAACCTGAAGAATTGCACATTTGTCACCGAGTTACTGTGATTTCACAGTAAAAATTACTTAAAAATTCTCTCCGTGTATTCACTCAATTGCGATCATCGCTGATTGTTCTTACAATCGATTTTTCCTTAGGCAACGCCGGTTTTTTTCAAACGATATATGCGGATATATGATATGCGGTACGTATCCCAACTTGAGGAAGTATCCTCACCTGAAATGTTCCGATAGCGCGGGAATCTGCTCTCTCCAGGTAAGCCAACAGTCGGGAAATCCGTGCAGCAAAAGAAGAAGAGGATTCGATCGGTCTCCGGCCTCGACGTAGTGAAATTTTACACCCTGGGGCAACGATCCGAGTGGATTATTAGCGCGTCGAATTTATTTTGGTGTGTTTGGGTTTATTAGTTTTCTTAGTCGCAGTTTTGGAATTGTGGAAGTAAGGATCCATTTCGAGGATGAAGTAATATTTGAGCCTTCAATAACTGTTTATGAAATTTTAAATGAATCTTTAATGAATCTTTAATAAATATTTAATGAAGCTTCAATAAATCTTTAATGATGCTTTGATAAATCTTGATGAAGTTTTAATAAATCTTTCACCGAAATTTTTCACTGAAAAATCATTTCAACTAACAACAAGTTCAAATACCTACAACTTTTGAATAAAACAATATTTTTTAAATTCCGTACGTACTTTTCTAGGTATTTTAATGTAGATTAGCGAGAATTTTTTTTTTGTTCTAGGTAAAAAATTGTGGATGTTAAATGGCACGACGCGGAGCGCCTAAAAAAAGATAAAAGAAAATATTAGTAGTCGGCTGTTTTCTACATCGAAGAAAAACATTCTAACAGCTTGATATTCATAACTAAATAGCTGTGTAATTAATTTTATGAGCTTATCACTTTTTCATGCGACAAAAAATTGTTAAATTCGTACATGATTTTATACCCGTTACTGTGGCCTAAGGCCTTAAAGAGGAAGGTCTAACATATGGTGCAGGGATCGCAGATTGAAGGTATACTTATGATTACAACGATAGAACTGCTAGAGTTGAATTTTCAAAGCGTTTTTTTGGAAACGATATTTTACAAAACGGTGTACATGATTTATCGACATCTAATTAACGGATTGACTTCAAATTTGGTACGCTTATTCAGTGTAATAGTAGTTTAGTCTTGACCCACGTTTTTCTTAATATTTTGTCTTCTTCATTAGTTATTAACAATAACCACGTCATTTCCTCTCGAAAAATCGAAAAAATAATTCAAATTTTTCTTTTCGATGATTGAAACACGATACAAAGCTTGTTCGAGTCTTAGCAAATACAAATCATTTTTTTTCTGTTTCAGAGATTGTTTTGAACTTCTTCAATTATTCATAATTTTTTATGAAGTTTGGTGGACAACTTTGCTAATGTATGTAAAAATAAATGCTCGAACGATTTTTCAATTATCTTAAATATTCCATCAAATTGTTTTTCGATAATCCTGATTTTCGCGTCGTCTCAGTAGCTTATCCCCTTAATATGTCTTCAAGAAGTCTTCAATAAATCTGTAATAATTCTTTAATGAATCTTTAATAAATCTTCCATAAATCGTTAATAAATCATTAATAAATCTCACAGTCAGCTGTTCTCTGTCTCTCCCAGCACCGATCGCTATCGACCAACTGAAATTTCACCACCCAAAATATAATAGTAATAAACAACAACAACAACAACAACAACAACAATAATAATAATAATTCATGTCAAATATTTTGAAACGCGTTATCATGCTACATTTTACACTGTTTTGTGTTCAAATACTAATTTCTCCCGCTCTTATTGTCAGAACGATTTTTTGCAGAATCAACGCGTAGCTGCTTGCTCGCAAATTCCTTTCTCTCCCTATCATCCGATTTTCGCAATTTGTCACTGTCGCAGAGGTCACACGCAAGATAATCGAAAAACGAAAAGCCATGTCCATTATCGGTTAATTCTCGCGTTATCGCCGGAGGGTCAACTGAAGATCGAAGAGCGCGCTATCATTGCACTCCATTTAAGGCATTCTCATCGTATCTTTTCAAATTTCGAAAAGCTGTAGTAATCTCCCCCGTTGGCAAATTTCTTCGACAGGGCGCGGATTTGTGGAGGGATCTGCCACTTTGGGAACGACGATTTGACAATGAACATTATAAACATGATAATATTTACCGCTTTTTTCGTGAATTTTTCGTATTTTTTTGCATTCCGTTAATTTTCGTATTATTTTCCACCCCGTTATTCCTTGCATTATTTTCCTGTCATTTATCAGTCGGTTATTTTTAATTATTTTTCATTTTTTCATCATTTTTCATATCGTAAAAAAACGCGTTCACCAAAATGGCTGAGAGAATAATTTCTGTATTATTATTTAATTTTTGTATTATTTTGAAGCGTATTTAAAAGCAGTTATTGAAAGGGGAAGATCCCGCTTTACGCAAAGGCAAGCTCATGGCCGAAAATCAAGGAAACCCAAGGAAGCTGATGGAATAATATATGGCCCCGGAATCGCAGATTAATCCGTAGGTCATTCCGTCACCAAATTTTTGAGTTTCAAACATTTTAACGCGTTTCCCAAAAAACATTTTTTTTTTGTAAATCTCGTATAAGATAACTCAAACACTTTATGATAGATTATTTTGAAATTTCGCACATTTTTTAATAACATACTTACGACTATGCGAATGGGAAATGTCTATGGGAAAAAGTTCTTTGAAAATGACTATAAAATACTACTTTTTTAAAACAAATATTATAGTAAACATTTCATGAAAAATAAAGTTTCTTAAATAAGTTTTAAAAACGTAGTTTTTTGTAATCACTTTCAAGGAACTTTATTTTTCATTAAATGTTTTCGTATAATTTTACTACAAAAAACAACTTTTTTAAAACAAATACGATAGTGAAGATTTCATGAAAATAAAGTTTCCTGAAAATAATTACAAAAACCTACTTTTTAAAAACAAACTTTAAAAAAGTAGGTATTTGTAATCATTTTCAAGGAACATTATTTTTCATGAAATGTTTACTTTCGCATTTGCTTTAAAAAGGTAGTTTTTTGTAGTACGATAGTAAAAATTTATAGTAATATAATACGATAGTAAGTAGTACGATAGTAAAATTTGTAGTTTGTAGTACGATAGAAAAAATTTCATGAAAAATAAACCATTTTTACAAACAAGTACCATTTATCGAAATATCCCTTTTTTTATTTTCAGGTTCACACAAAGCATGTGGGTCCCGGAGATCCAAAACTTCTTGGCTCCGATGTTTCAGATCAATGCACATGCAAAATTCCTTGAAAACGATTACAAAAATCTACGTTTTTTAAAAACAAACACGATAGTTAACATTTCATGAAAAATAAACCTTTTTACAAACAAGTACCATTTTCTGAAATTTCACTTTTTAAATCTTTTTTGATCTTTTGAAATTTTTTTTGGCTCGGATGTTTCAGGTCAATGCACCCGACGCTAGGTTGTACGCCGGGGAACAACTCAGGCGGCTACCGGCTCTGAAGTGCGTGTATAGCTGGTATTTGCAGGTATTTGCAATAAACAACTTTTTTGGAAAATTGGAAGTTGTAATACTATGTACATAAAATTTAAATGATGTAGAATAAATATTTTCGACACATTTGTTTATTTTTTATTGCCCTTCAGGGATACCCCTGCATAAAGGGGTATCCCTTTTGAAGCCCGTAAGATTAATTAATAACTTCAATGAAAAGTGTGCCTACCGTCGTTTTGTAGGGTTCGTTTGGGTTTACCGGTAAAAAACGCTCGTGTAGTGTAAAGCCCTTAAGGGGGAAGATACCTTTCGGCGACGAAAAAATTTGTTGATTTACATGATTTTTTTTAAAGGAAAGGGTTCTTCATCATTTTTGAGACTTAGGGTACCTTTTATTACTACTTTTGGATGGTACATGTTTTTTAAAATTATTTATTAATTTTTCCAAACTGGCGTGACGTATAGCTAAAAAATGAACCGACCGATTCTGATGAAATTTTGTATAAATCTTTCTAAGCTTATCACCTAAAGCATTACCCTAAATGTTTAAAAAAAAAAAAATTTTAAACGTCTTTTTTATTGCCAAATGTAGCCATTTTTTTTTCGAAAAATCCTATCTCCTTGCTTCAAAGCGTGCCATTTCATCGATTTTCAACATTTCTTTTTTTTTCATGGTCCATATTCTGCGTACGAGTGTTAATGAAAGAAAAATCTTCGTTGCTTTATTTTCAAATTAATCCCGTCGACGCTACGTGTCACGCCGTCTGACAACATTCGCCCCAACCCGCTTAGAAGACTGTGCCATACCTCGCCCATTTTTAAAGATTCATTTTAAAAAATACCATTTAACAGCCAAAAATAGTAGTAAAAGACACCCTAAGTCTCAAAGATGTTGAAGAAATCTTTCATTTTCAAAAGTAACATTAAAATCAGCCATTATTTCTTCCCCTAAAGGTATCTCCCCCTTAAGATCAATTAATTATTTCAATTGAATGCATGCCCACCTTGAGTTTGACGTAGGAATGTTTCCCGAGGCTGTTGTCAACGAGACACGAGGGTGGATTGTCCCGTTGTCTCAGGACGAAGAATTTCTTCGGGTCCCAGGCCCATTTGACGAGACGCTTGACGATCAGGTAGAGACCGTACACGAATGATAAAAAGTGAAGTTTCACGATCTCCCAACAGGAGACACGTACAATTTTCGGGTCCATTTTTCCCTCCTCCCTCTCTCCCTTTCTCTCTATACGTATCGTTACACTTTTCGTGTCGTTCACGCGGCAGGCACACTCGCCAAGCCTCACAAAAGTTTCACTCGCACTCGTTGCTTCGGACGATTTTCCCGAGTTCGAAAAATATCGTCATGCTCGTGCACTCTTGTCGTAAGTCGCTGCGTAAGAGATCATACCTGCGAGAGATGCAACGGGCTATTGAAGAGCGCGTCTGTCTGTCCGAATTCCTCCGAGGCTCTTGAACGGTGATCTTGCTGGTTTGCTTTCAACTTCAGTGCTCGAGCATCCCGACCCTCCAACCAACTCACTTTTCCACCTTTAATTAAGCCACGTGATCCCCGCTATATTTTCTCCCCAGAATCTAGACCTTCGGAAAAAAGTAATTGAGAATCTTCGATCTAAATTCTTCGACGTCTTCGAACTTTCGTCACACTCGCACGGGATAGAAAACTTTTATTTTTCTGTATAACGGTCGAGAACAGCTGATCTCACTCTGAGCCTCGGCCAATGTCGCAACGTAACCTCAATTTGATTGCATAACTTTTTGCCAAAATTGCGAATTGTTTCTTTCACTACACTGTTTTTTTTTAAAACAATTTTTGCAGCTTTGCGTCGTTTTTCTTACGGATTTTTTTTTACTTCAAGTCACTCGGAATAACTCGTTTCCACGTGCTGTGTCTCGTATTTCGTGACTGACGCGCGTCTTCGAACCGATGGACGTGCTCTCGACCAGCCGTTCCCGCGAGCTACGATACTGGACTGTGACCTTTACTTTGAAGTCTTGGGCTGCGCGTACAACTCTTTTTTTTTCTTCGTCACACGTATTTACGGACGTTCTTATCTGGATGGCGTGATGTCTCACTCTATTGATAGCAATCCAGAATTTGCGGTTTTCCTCACTAAACATTACGTTCGCTACGTGAGCGGACCATTTTTCTTTGGGATTTTGTCTTGGTGGAATGTAATCTGCATTTTTTTAACGGATTTTTGCTTCTTTGTTGGATTTTTTTTTTTCAATTTCGGAAGATTCTCGGCAGTATGGGATGGTCACACGAGTAAAATACTGCTTTTCAAAAATTGTGCAACGGGATATTTTACCATTGCTGATTATAGGCCTGGGAAAGTCGAATGTAAACTCGTTCGAAGTATCGTATTGAGAGAATGGGAAAGAGCCCTGTCTCACTGGATTTTATGCAGGTATACCGAACTCGAATCCGATTGTACTCTCATTTCGAGATCTTTTCATCTTTGGAAACGATCCGTGGGATAGCTTTATTCTGCAATTCCTTTTCCTCGAGCAGCTCGCTTGCAGCATCCGACGCTCGGGGCGCTCTTGTAGCTCGTGTATCATATTTTTTTTACGTTTTATGTAACTGGACTTGGTGTGTTCGCGACTACTTAGAGCTCTGAAATTTTGCAAACATGCATCTAAGAGGAGACGATGCATGGAAAGTGCACGAGAAGATATGAATTAGCTCTGAGTGCTCTCGGATCGCACAATCGTTGAAAGGGTCCAATAGATAAAATATATTAAAAGGTAAGGTCCAATAGGTGGTGAGCCAACAGCTATGATAGATGTTACCTATCACAGTTCTCCAGGATTTCTCCTAACAAACAACCAATAATAACACGACCGAACGACCAACATACAAAGAAACGTTGTCTAAGATTAAGTAGCGCTACGTCTCACGGCTCGCTTGCGTAACCGAGTTTTTAACGATCAAATAAATATCGTGTAGGACTAAGTTTTATGGCACTTCGTCTTCGGCGTGTGCCCGTCGTCTAAGCATCTTGAAACGATGCATACAAGATCAGATTACCGAGTGTGAAGAACAGACTTATCGGTGGGTCGCACGGATGCATTTACAAAAGCGGAGTCACAGTGACCTCTGTCCCACCATCGCTATCCGACAAACATGAACTCTGCGTAGCAAAGGACGCACGTCGCAGCTCCCCCCACTCTACTACACACAATGGCAGTGGACATCCAGCTAACTCAGACCCCTATATCCAACCTACCTCAACAAACATATTCAGTTTTAAAAGCATTTTCAATGCTAAAATTAAGATCGTTTTTTAAGAGGTATGATTGTCAACGACTTTTACATGTTTCTCATCGTATCGCCTGTAAATTTGAAAACAATCCATCAAATGGTTCTCGAGATGTCACGTCTAACGGCTTTGAGAACGGTGTTTCGAGAAAAGTGCGTTCAAAATTTGAAGTATGGCGCTGCTACCACTCGCCCAGTCGACTGTTAGAAGGTGTAGCTCATTTAATTTTGCGAATATTTCATTGAAATTTTCAGAGAATACAGCTAAAAGATGATACTATCGAATAGAAACATTTTTTGACAATTCCATTTTTTTTTATCTACCTAGGTAGATGTAACCGGTTAAACGCATTTTCCTGAAAACCACTTTTTCGTGAAACTCGTATAAGATACATCATAAACTATTCGACCGATGAATTTTTTTATTTGCACGCTTCCAAATAACGCAATTACCGTCTATGTAAACCTCAAGTTCCTTGAAAAATATTGCGAAAAATCTATTTTTTTTTTTCATTAACAAATACTATAGAAATAATTCCATCGAAAATAAAACGTTTTTTCAAATATGTTTTTTTTTTTCGAATTTTCACTTTTATTTTTATTTTTTGGGTTCATATAGGGCGTGCGGGTCTTAGAAATCTAAAACTTCTTCGCTCTGACGTTTCAGATAATTGCACCAAGCGCTAAGATATACGCCGTGGAATAACTCAGGCGGAGACCGTTTCTGAACGAAGTGTCGTACAGCCGCCATTCGCAAATGCTAAAACGAATAGAAAATTAAAAGATGTAATAATGTGTACATGCAATTTTAATTATCAAGAATAAATAGTTTTGGCACAAAATCTAAAAAATTCGCTTATTTTCGGCTGTCTAAAAGGATCTTCCCCCTTGAATAAACACGATTTAATTGTAAGAAATAATATATTCTGCAGTTGATGATAACTAGGATGCGTGCATGAACGATACAGTTTATCGACCGGCAACAATGTATCGACCGTTGGTAAGAAGTTCATACCAAAGTGTCCCTACCTTATCGACGTCTCACGATAAGTAGGAACTCTGCAGCAGATGAGCCGTGTACACCGAGAATTCATTCTGGAAAATTACGAAAATTTATATTCGAAGGAAACTTCATGCTGGGAAAAAACTGTAATTGAATGAAACGTAGGGCGAAAAAAAAAATTGGCAGCGGTGGGATTCGAACCCACGCCTCCGAAGAGACTGGTGCCTTAAACCAGCGCCTTAGACCGCTCGGCCACGCTACCATTTATATTAAACAACAAGAATATTGGTTGTATGAAATACGTAAACAAAACAATTAAAAAACTCCAATCCCTCAAAAGCTTGCTTATCTCAGAGCTATTCAAAAACAATAACCCTAATACACTGTTAGGATGGTACATCAAAGCCAGAATTAAGATCATTAGCAAAGCGTTGGTCAAGGAATTCCGGAAAACAGAAACCGCATACTGGACCGCAAAAGCGAAAAGCATCGATTATAAAAACTCTGCGAACTTTTTTCCCAGCATCAACAGATTCTTCAGATACAAGGAACCACCGAAAATCGACACTCTCGCCATCAATAAAAATAACCGCGCGTTATTAACAGAAGAAATCTTAAACAATACGGATCTTATCGGACAAGGAGATAAATACATATTTACGCTCCAATCGATCAAGCTCAACATCATCGGAAAATACTTTGAAACCATCAACTCGCCCAGATACACCAACGAGGGAACGGAGACCAAACGTTTAGCAGATGCCGCAGCCAAAGAGGTCAAGAGCGCGCTCGCACAAATAAGGGCGCACAACTCCACCCACACAGAGTTCTCGAACGACAACCCAGCCCATCTCCCAGCACGGAACCCTGAAACCCCTAAGTTCCGACACTCATTCGCTGAAACAGCTCTATTGCTCAAAAAGGCTAAGAACAAAACCTCAAGTGGACTCGACAAAATCCCAATGATCGCTCTGAAACATCTACCACGCAGTATAATAATCGATTATACCATAATTTTCAATAACTGCTTTAACCATTCCTACTACCCAGTGAGATGGAAAAAAGCAAAGGTTATTCCTATAATAAAAAAAGATAAAGACCCGAGCGACCCAGCTAGTTACAGACCAATCAGCCTCACCATCAACATCAGTAAGATCTTTGAAAAATTAATAAAAAAACAAATACTGCAACACATCGAGCCAAATAAAATTATTCCCGATAACCAGTTCGGATTCAAAACGAAACACGCAACAGTTCATGCCATCCATAAATTCTCATCGGACATCAACAGATATTTGCTGAAAGGGAAACTCGTCGGAGCAACACTCATCGACCTAGAAAAGGCCTTCGATTCGGTATGGTTGAATGGATTAATCCACAAACTCAAAACTTTGAACTTCCCACGACCAATCACTCTCCTACTCTGTGATATGATTCACCAAAAATCTTTCGTCACTTGGGACGGGCACAATTACTCGACCAGCTCGTTCAATATCAGAGAAGGACTACAGCAAGGAACGGTCACCACACCAATCCTATTCAACATTTACAACTCGGAAATACTCAACCTATTCAACTTAAACACCGGAAACAACACACACTCAGGAGCTTTCGCAGACGACATGGTGGTCTACGTTGCAGACTCCAAAATTGAAACTATACAAGAAAAACTCAACACCATAGTCAACCAAATATACGGATACTACAAGGATTGGAATTTGAAAATAAACCCACTCAAAAGTGAAACCACTCTATTCAGAAAAACCGTGAACGAGATCTCACCAAGAACAGTTCCGCTCATCAGAACATTCCAAATTTCAATAGAAGACAGAGATGCTAGAACAGTAACGGCGATACCGAACTAAGAACTAGTCAAATACCTCGGCGTGCACTTTGATTATTTACTACGACTGAACAAGCACCACTCAACTCAACTGGAAAAAGCAAAAAAGGCATATAGAGCAAACCACAGGATTTCCTACAACAAGAGTTTAGAGCCAAAAGCAAAGGTAATATGTTACCAACTTCTAATAAGACCTATAATGGCATACGCAGCCCCAATATGGTGGAACGTAGGACCGTCGGTGATGGAGCATTATCGACAATTTGAACGATCGTGCTTGAAAGCGTGCCTAGGCAGGTACCGCACACCCGAATCGAATTACATACGGCGAATCACAAACAAAGAAATTTACGACACAGCAAATATCCCAAGATTCGATACATTCTGTCTCATGCTAACAAGGAACTACTTCAGCAGTGCATACCAAATAGACAATGAACTGATCAACGAATTAGAAGTACTCGATGAACTCACCATGATGAGGATGGCAAGGAGCAACTACTCCCCTCCAGAAATCTTCACCAACCTCGACAGATTGGGCTGTGTACAAGACGAAAACAACATTCCAATCATCTATCACCTACGAAGACATTGCGCTAAAAAAGCAGTGTGGACCGAATTCGACAACATCCCAAGAGATAGCTGGGTATTCTCGAAGGACCTACCCACGAGGGATTGCAATAGTCTTGACAGACTCTGCAGAAAATTCTGGTGGCTTCAGGGTGAAGCAAAACACATGGACGAGCTGAGAAGGAGAGCCAGACTCAAAATACTCCACCAACAACGGCAACAGAGAGAGGTCAACAGAGCACGTCAAGGACTACAAATCTAATGAAAAAAAAAAAAAAAAAAAAAGGTCGTCATTCCCAAGACCCCCTAAATCTACATGGTGTAACTAGCCTAGATAGAATAGAATAGATTAGAACAAATATATATATAACATACCCCCCTGCCCCCGCCCCATCCCGTCGCTAACTTCCTCCTCCCCCTCCCGCCCCTCACTCTCTCCCTACACCCCCTTAGAGGCCAAGACTGATACTATGGTTTTTATCTAAGAAATCTATCTTACCTTTTTCCATAGCTATACGTATACCGAATGAACAATAATTTCCAGACATCAAATATTGCCCACTAATAAAAAATAAATACATACATACAACTACAATTAGAGTTAATTGGTACACTGTAAAAAAAGATATGAAATTTACAATACATTTAAGATACAAAAGAATTGAATTTTACGAACTCAGTAGATGAAATTAAATTTGAAACACTTATATCGTAAATTTAAAATAGGAACATGAAATTCTAACGTGGATATAGAATTTAATAGATGGAACATGGAATTTCAAAGACAAGTTTGTAAATTTGTGGTAAATGTATTGCATTAACCCGTGCCTTAAATTAAAGATTACAACAGTTGTATATTAATTCAAATACAAAAAACAGAGTATTGTAAATACAAAACGCGCTCAACCCACTTCGGCCGCTCGCGACGACCGATGGTCGCGCGTAGTTCGCGTAGCGTCCGAGGGACGGCGCCTTGTTCCGCACTTTCCCATAGCCACTCGCAGCTTCGGTCGGGCATATAACCCGGCCACCGGCTACGATCGTCCTGGGAAAAACAGACGCGTTTGCAACTCGTGCACGCGTCGGAGAGTGTCACAAATTCGTTACCTCTCTATATCCACGCCAGAGACGCATTTCTTGAACTCGCCTTTCCGGAAGGAAATTATTTTTCCCTTTTTACGCCGCCAGGTATTGAAGAAAGAAATTTCACAAAAATCACCTTTTTTTATCTCTAGCTCCCCCCCCGTCGAGGAGGATAAATACGAGTCACATTTTCAGTGGGCTTAATTATCAATTTCTGAAATAAACTTAATACTTAGGATCAGTAATTTTAATACACACCCGTATGTTGATATTAGCAAATGGTTCTTGAATTTAATATACACTCGTATATTGATATCACCAAATGGTTCTTGATTTCAATATACTTGGATGTGATTATTTCTTTACACGTGCATTATTTTTCAAACGCACAAGTATATTAATATTACGGAGCTACACTTTCATTTTTCAAATAACCTGTTTTGGATTTTCAAAGTCGTATCTGAAATTTCATAAGCGGTATCCGCATAAAAACTTCCTATACTTGTGTATTAATATTCATACAGAAATTTTTTACAGTGTAAGTCTCATCACTGGATGGCAAACCAATACAACGAAATCACAGTTTAAGTTTAATAAGGTGTTTATTACTTACCTATGTACAACGACTGGTCGCAAAATAAATCACCTTGATAAAACCAAAAAAAAAAAACCATTTACATTAAACAGACGCCGTTGAGACTTGAGCGAGTGAACATCGCGCGCAGTTTCAGTGAATCAAAAAGTGAAGCAAAACCAGGGTAGAGTGCGAATTTGGTTGCCTAAGTGCAACCAGTTGTAGCTCGGGCCCACCGTGGTGGGTCTCCATCATTTTTAACATCATTTACAGTCTGTGAATTAAAAAGAGTTTAGCCAAGCGGCTTGTGGTGCGGGGGACTAGCTCCCCAGCACTCTAACCTCAATCCGAGAATGCACAAACGCCCAAGAGAGGTGCATGCCTCGGATAATTTCTCCCAAGCGGAACTGAGGAAAAAAGCACGAGAAATCGACAGGCTGACAGGCACGACTAGCATCGAAAGAGTGGTTAACGCAAGACAAAAAATCGCCCCTAACATCACGAAGGCAAGATCACGATCGACATCGATCGAAACAAAGACAGACGCCGAGTCCGCCCGGGACGCAGCAGCAGCGACATCTGGCTTCATAATCCCAAAGAAAGCTAGCAGGCCGAGAAAAGAGGAAGATAATGCAGGAATCAGCTGCACCAACCAGTACGACGCTCTCTCAGACACCATGAGTGTCTCAGAGGGCGACACTCACCGAGAACTATCCAGTCAGGCACCGAACACACGGAACCCGAACGCACACACCTCCAACGTCAGATCAGAAAGAAGCAACAACACCCCGAAATTGAAACGAAAACCGCCACCGATACACGTTTATAAGATCAGTCCAAGAGCTACTATCCAAATGCTAACGGCAGCCAAAATCGCAGAGGAAGATTTCTGGATAAAACAAGCCGACGGTGAGTACGTCAGAGTAATGCCCCAGAACATAGACACGTTCCATACGATCAAGAAAATACTGGAAACCAACAAAATCGAGTATTTCACGTTCACCCCCCAGAGCGAGAAAAAAAAGTCGCTCGTACTTAAAGGTATAAATGCTGAATATACCGAACAGGACATCAAAGAATACATCCGCATCCGCAAGAAAAATCTTCCCGACCTCAAAGTCGAAGAAGTGATCAAACTCAACTACGGTAAACAAAACGAAAATAAATTTCATCACATAATTCAACTCTCCCCAGACAGCAAGACGGCCGCCCTAACCAGAATTAAATTCCTCCTTTACCAACCGGTGAGATGGGAGAGATTCCGGAAGAAGTTAATCTTCCAATGCAAACGATGCCAACGTGTCGGCCATGCGAGCAAGAACTGCCATCTCCAGTATCGTTGCGTTAAATGCGGAAAAAATCACGGCCCCGTGAAAGAAGGAGGAGTCTGTGAAATAACGGAAACCGTTGACAGGGAAAACATCAAATGCGCAAACTGCGGCAACACCGGCCACCCCGCTTCGTACAAGGGATGCCCTTACTTAGCCACGGCACAAGATCTCAAAAGGCAGGCCCAAGAGATCAGAAAATCCCTAAGAACGGAAAAAATAAACAAAATCGAGCGGTACGCAAACCCTAAAATCTCTTTCGCAGCCATTGCAGGAAACTACAACAGCAATTTCCCAGCTCTCTCCAGAAGTAGAGAATCGCGCAATCAACAGCATAAACAAGAAACTCATTATCCTCCACAGCATAACGAGCATGATAACGATTTCTATGGACACGAGGACAACATCTACTACAACAATAACACTCAATACATCAACAATAACAAAGCGCCATCCAACAACAACAATTACACGACCCGCGACAACAATAATCTCCCCAACTTAGAGAGACTGCTGGACCAGTTTAAAAACAGCATGTTGGAGATCCTGAACACACAATTGGCTGATATTAACAAAAAACTAACTCTCCATTCCCGAAATATCGAACTTCTAATGAATCAGTTCGAGTTCTAAAAAATGGCGAACACAAACACACAGCAAAACGATAATCAGAGGGCTATCAACCCCCCTGACCACAAAATTAAAATTTACGCAATAAACGTAAATTCTCTGGGAGCGAATAAAAAAAGACACGACCTGCAAGAATTCATCAACAATAACCACATCGACATAGCAATCATCTCAGAAACAAAACTTAATAACAGAGACAAATTAAGCTTCCAAAACTACGCATTCATCAGAACAGACCGCCCAAACACCAGAAACGGAGGAGGAACTGCAATAATGATCAACAAAAAATTCAGCTTTACACAAATCCTACAACCAAACTCACTGAACAACAAAGTTATAGAATACACGCTAATAAGAATCAACACGAATTCAAATAACTCGCTACTCTTATTCAGTTTCTATGCAGCCTGCAATAATAAAAGAACCTTCACCGAAGAGCTCAACAACATCTACCGAGACCATAACCTAGGAAACGACAAAGTTTATTTTATCCTGGCAGGTGATCTAAACGCCAGGCACACGTGCTGGGGAGACTCCAAAATCAACGAGAGAGGCGCCTTACTCAAAAGCTGGGACGAAGAGCACGGACTCACCAAAAGGACCACATTATACATCGCAGACAAACCTACTTTCCCGAGGTCAGGATCGTTTCTTGACTACTGCCTTGCTGATTCACGCATAGAATTTAAAAACCTGGCTAACAACAAACTCATCACACTCCCATACGATAGCGATCATAACGCCATCTGCTTCTCCCTCGACTCACGCGACATTTTCCTCGCCTTCGCAGCTACCCCACAACCGAAACCTAGACTCAACTACAAAAAAACCAATTGGAGAAAATTCTCGCAAGCGTTACAAGATAACTATACTGATCATCTCCCTGACAACCGAAACTTAACAATAACGGAAATCGATGAACATATAACGAAAATTGAAGAGCACCTCACAGCAGCCGTCAACTCAACAGTACCAAAAACCAAACCCGACGATAAGGCAGGATGTCTAAAATACGTCAACAATAGAATAAAAAGACTACAAACTTACAAATCAGCACTAATCTCCTTTCTATTCGGAAATAATCTCAGAAATGCCCAGGTTAAACAGAACATCAAAACTCTCATCAAAACAATTAACAAACAACTAATGTCACAGTTCAGAAAATCAGAGACAGAATACTGGAAGGCGAAAGCAAGGGACATCGATTACCGAGACTCCACCAAATTTTTTCCAAGAATAAATAGGAACTCCCGATACAAAGAACCGCCAAAAATCGACACACTCTCCATCGACACTAACAATAACATTCTATTGACAGACGAAATACTAGACAACGCCCGTCTCATCGAAAAAAATAATAAGTACATCTTCACAAATCCAACAACGAAACTCAACATTATTGGAAAATACTTCGAAACAATTAACTCCTCGAGATACTCTAACGAGGGAACTGAAATGAAACATACGGCCGACGCATCTGCAGCAGAAATAAAATTAAGCATTCAACATATGAGGCAACACAACACCACACACACAAACTTCAATAATAACAACCGAGCCCATCTCCCCGCACGTGAGGAAGACGGGATAAAACTATTTCATAGCCAAGCTGAAATTGTTCTGATTCTCCAAAAGGCGAAAAATAAGACCTCGAGTGGCCTAGACAACATACCGATGATCGTACTTAAACATCTCCCCCCTCCGTTAATAAAAGATTATACAATCATATTCAACAACTGCTTTAACCACTCGTACTACCCGGACAGATGGAAAAAAGCCAAAGTTATTCCGATAAAAAAGAAGGACAAAAACGGAGCAGACCCAGCGAGCTACAGGCCCATAAGTCTCACCGTCAACATTAGTAAAATTTTTGAAAAACTCCCACACAGATGCAAACGTCCCACACAGATGCAAACAGGATAATCCCTCATAATCAATTTGGATTCAGGGCAAAACATTCAACGGCTCACGCAATCAACAAATTCGCATCTGACATCAATAAACACCTCCTGAACGGCAAGCTGGTGGGCGCAACCCTAATAGACTTGGAAAAGGCTTTCGACTCGGTGTGGCTAAACGGATTAATATACAAATTACAACACCTCAACTTTCCGTATCACCTGGTTCTTCTCATCTGCGACATGATACACAACAAATCGTTCATCACCTGGGATGGCTGCGGTCAATCTACAATGTCATTCCGAATTCAAGAAGGATTGCAACAAGGAACGGTGACTTCCCCGTTTCTTTTCAATATATTCAACAGTGAAATTCTAAATCTCGTCAACCTTAACACAGGTAACGACACACACTCCGGAGCGTACGCAGACGACATGGTCGTTTACGTAGCCGATAGAAAAATCCCAATAATACAGGAAAAATTAAACACCATTGTGAACCAAATTTACTCTCATTACAAAAACTGGAATCTCAAAATAAATCCGCTGAAAAGTGAAACAATATTATTCCGAAAAACAGTCAACGGAATCTCTCCCTTGACTGTTCCACTCATAAAAGAATTTCAAATCACAATACAAGACCAAAGTACGGGGGAGATCACACCAATCCCCAACAAAGATGTCGTAAAATACCTTGGAGTACACTTTGATTACCTTCTCAGACTGAACAAACACCACTCCATACAACTAACGAAAGCAAGAAACGCCCTGAGAGCCAACCACAGAATTTTATTCAATAGAGATTTAGAACCGAAAGCAAAAGTAATATGCTATCAACTCCTGATACGACCAATCATGGGGTGGGGGTAAAAATGTCGAATGACCAAATGTAGAACGACAAAGATTTCGAAACGTTAGAATTATGAACTCTCAAAATAACGAAGGTTCAATTATTCGAAATTTTATCTGTCGGCTGATAAAAAAATTGAATGACTATAAATCGAACCATTATTTATTAGAGAGCTAATTTATTCGAAAACGAATATTCAGATCGTCTGCAATTCGGAACATAAAAATACAGAATCCAAAAATGTAGAACACCCATATTTCCGAAACAGAAAATAGCGAGTGCCTAATATGCGTAATATCGTCTATGGCGAAAAGCAATAAATCGAAACGCAAAATGTCGATGGCCCGAAATGTCGAACGCCAAAAGGTCGAACGGCCAAAATGACGAACGTGGTGGGGCCCGTCACGTGGGATGACTGCCTTACGATATTTTAGCCGACTGACCGACAGCGCCATCTCGCAGCATCACTCTGAAGCGCAAGTAACGTATTGCTCGATTCGCCATCCGGGCCGTTCTACATTTTGACCCTTCGCGATTTTAACCACTCGACTTTTTGGCCGTTCGCTGTAATGATTTTCTGCATTGTGAACCGTCGCAATTTTTTTAATTCGGAGAATTGTCATCTCGAGCTATTTGGTGTTATGCATACAGGCCCATCGATATTGTGTTTTTCGCTAATTTATTAAATCTGATTTTTGTTTTTCGCTATTTATCAACTTCCGAGATGTTCATATTCGTAATTGTTATTTTCGACTTTACAGACTCTAATAAGATTGACCCATCTATATTCGAACATTCGGCATTTTCGAATTCGACATTTTGGCCCATCTGCATATCGATCGTTCGGCATTTTTCCCCCCACCCCAATCATGGCTTACGCTGCTCCGATCTGGTGGAACGTTGGACCATCAGTTATGGAAAAATATCGAAAATTCGAGAGATCCTGCCTGAAAGCCTGCCTTGGACAATATCGCACGGCGGAATCGGACTATACTAGACGCATCGATAATGAAACAACATACGACGGAGCCGACATACCACGTTTCGACACCTTTTGCCTCTTGCTTACACGAAATTACTTCAGCACTGCTTACGAAATAAATAATGACCTCATCAACCAACTACCGATAAACAACGATGCAACTCCGAATGGCAAAAAGTAATTACGCACCCCCAGAAACCTTCACAAACTTCGACAAACTGGGCTACATACAAGACGAGAACAACTTACCAATAATTTATCACATCAAAAGACATTGCGCCAAAAAAGCCATATGCACTGACCCGGATAACACGCCAAGGGAAAACTGGGTTTACTCCATGGCATTGCCCAGAAGAGACCGAGGAAATCTCGACAGACTTAAAGAAAAATACTGGTGGCTACAAGGTGAAGCCAAACACATGGACGAACTGAGAAGAAGAGCCAGAAGGAAAAAAGAACTCCAGCAACAACAACAAAGAGCAGCGAACAGAGCCCGCTATTTACAACGACTATAACAGCGGCAATTAAACGCGTTAGGTGCACCAGCGCCCAATCTTTGTACACTTTGTAAATATCACCCCTCCCCCTCCTCTTCCTCCTCCCCTCCCCTCCCGTCCCACAGAAAAGTCTTCGACGAAAACAGTAGCAATGGTTTTTTTTATAAAAATTATTTTTTTACCATAGCACACATATATAAAAAAGATAGAATACAATATTCAACAACAAAGACAGATCAACGATCTGAAGTTAAAACATAAACTATGTAAACTGATTTTTGGTTACAAACGTCACTCGACGACAATCCAAAATTATATTGATTTCCGATACTGTTTAAGTTCTTATAAGGAAGTTTATTACTTACTAATGTATACTGAGAAATAATGAAAAATAAACCACCTTTGTGAAACCAAAAACCATTTATATTAAAAACAACACACACTCGGGAGCTTTCGCAGATGACATGGTGGACTACGTCGCAGACTCCAAAATTGAAATTATACAAGAAAAACTCAACACCATAGTCAACCAAATATACGGATACTACAAGGATTTTAATTTGAAAATAAACCCACTCAAAAGTGAAACCATTTTATTCAGAAAAACCGTGAATGAGATCTCACCAAGAACAGTCCCGCTCATCAGAACATTCCAAATTGCAATAGAAGACAGAGATGCTAGAACAGTAACGGCGATACCGAACAAAGAACTAGTCAAATACCTCGGCGTGCACTTTGATTATTTACTAAGACTGAACAAGCACCACTCAACTCAACTGGAAAAAGCAAAAAAGGCATACAGAGCAAACCACAGGATTTTCTACAACAAGAGTTTAGAGCCAAAAGCAAAGGTAATATGTTACCAACTTCTAATAACCACAGGATTTTCTACAACAAGAGTTTAGAGCCAAAAGCAAAGGTAATATGTTACCAACTTCTAATAAGACCTATAATGGCATACGCAGCCCCAATATGGTGGAACGTAGGACCGTCGGTGATGGAGCATTATCGACAATTTGAACGATCGTGCTTGAAAGCGTGCCTAGGCAGGTACCGCACACCCGAATCGAATTACATACGGCGAATCACAAACAAAGAAATTTACGACACAGCAAATATCCCAAGATTCGATACCTTCTGTCTCATGCTAACAAGGAACTACTTTGGCAGTGCATACCAAATTGACGATGAACTGATCAACGAATTACAAGTACTCGATGAACCCTCCATGATGAGGATGGCAAGGAGCAACTACTCCCCCCCAGAAATCTTCACCAACCTCGACAGACTGGGCTGTATACAAGACGAAAACAACATTCCAATCATCTATCACCTGCGAACACATTGCGCTAAAAAAGCAGTGTGTACTGAAATCGACAACATCCCAAGAGATAGCTGGGTATTCTCGAAGGACCTACCCACGAGGGATTGCAAAAGTCTTGACAGACTCTGCAGAAAATTCTGGTGGCTTCAGGGCGAAGCAAAACACATGGACGAGCTGAGAAGAAGAGCCAGACTCAAAATGATCCATCATCAACGGCAACAGAGAGAGGTCAACAGAGCACGCCGAGGACTACAAATCTAATGACAAAAAAAAAAAAACAAGCGATCGTCATTCCCAAGACCACCTAAATGTACATGGTGTAACTAGCCTAGATAGAATAGAATAGATTAGAACAAATATATATATAACATACCCCCCTGCCCCCGTCCCATCCCGTCACTAACTTCCTCCTCCCCCTCCAACCCCTCACTCTCTCCCTACACACCCATTAGAGGCCAAGACTGATACTATGGTTTTTATCTAAGAAATTTATCTTACCTTTTTCCATAGCTATACGTATACCGAATGAACAATAATTTCCAAACACCAAATATTGCTCACTAATAAAAATAAATACATACACACATTTACAATAAGAGTCAATTGGTAAGTCCCATCACTGGATGGCAAACCAATACTACGAAATCACAGTTTAAGTTTAATAAGGTGTTTATTACTTATCTATGTACAACGACTTGTCGCAAAATAAATCACCTTTATTAAACCAAAAAAAAACCATTTATATTAAACAAAATACTAAAAAAGATTATATAATAATCGAAAATAAATATTATTTTTATAAAGAATGCAATCTGGTAAGACGTGTCGCAAGACAACAAAACAAATAACCAAATGTTAGCGAGTAAGTTGGATATGGATGTTCATTACTTACAGATGTATAACGATAGAGCAACGAAATAAACTACCTTTTTGAAACCAAAAAACCAGTTGAGGTAAACAGTTCGGCTTTGTCTCCATAGCGCGAACACCTACCTATCATCGCTCTCGTAAAACATACGTGTCAAAGGGATCCAGCGGTTATACCCGCTATTTACGGGCGAGTACAAGTACTCGCATTAAGATCCATTAAAACCCGGTATTGGTGATATATCTACATAAGCGTAAACAAACAAGAACATACACAAATGAGGAACGCCGGCGTGGCTGCGCCGGCCAGCTACCTTAGAGGGAAGGAGACCGAACGGGCATCGGACAATCGTAATAAATTTGGACCCTGAAAGCGACGAAAAAGATATATGTTGGCTGTAGTTCAAAATTCAGCCACAAGCGCGCTTGTGTTGTCAGTACAGGATATGAAGTAAGGCATTGGTGATGCCATGAAGTGAAGAGTATTCGTTATCGACCCTCGGTCATTGCTGAAATAAGGATATATTGTCTTTTCGTGTTTACACGCCGACACATTATTTCCATTTTCTCACGTGCGAAAAATTGCAGTGAGCTGATTATTCTACATTTCATAACGAACAGGTAAGAAAACGGTATTTTTGTTAATGGTACATAGAATTTTCAGTGCAATTAATAATTTTTCAACGTATTGCGATTGTAATTCGTGAATTGTGTAAAGTGAGGTTAGCGTTCATACTGTCACATGCGATCACAAAAATTACAATGAGTTACTTTTTTTGAGGGGGATATAAACACAATGAGGATTATACCTCGAACGTACTACTTTGGTTGGTTTGAGGCATCATTTTATTTTTATTGAGTTTGGAAATCAAATATAAAATTTGCACATTTATATCTCGTATCCAGCCCGGTATATATTACCGCGCTATCTGAAATACGCTCCTCTCTGACTTTTCTCTTTCTCTGTCATCCTAAACTAGAGACAGCAGCGCCACCACAAAGACCTATATATTTTTTTCGTCGGTTTTAAGGTCCACGTCCATGGTACAGCGTTCGGCTCCTTTACTCTAGGCTTCATGGATAGAGGAGTCAGAAGCATCTCTTAACGGACAACACCACTGTGACCCCCGGTTTTTTCGCCATTTTTCAAGAATTTTTTTTTGTGGGAAAAAAAGATATTCGAAATTTTTTTTTTGTTTTGTTCGTTGTTTATTGAAGATACATAAAAAAAAAATTTCAAATTTTTCACGCCCCATGGTGACGCTAGGGAAGCTCCAGCGTCAGGTACTGTTGTCTCTGCAGTGGTTCGCGGCATGCAGCAGAACTCTCTTCAAAGTCGATCTGAAAAAAAATACCGAGTGTTTTCGTTAATAATGTGATATTTTGAAGAGAAGTACATAGGGATTTGAAAAAATATTGATTTTTAAAAAATAGGCACGCTTTTGAAATTAAAGGACGATTTTCGAGCAAAATTTCTCGTCGAAAATAGGCTATAACTTTTTTTTATTATTGAGATATTGAAAAAATCCTATGTACTTCTTTAGATAATCTAGTTTTATTGATGTAGTCCAAATTTTAAGTCGATCGGATAAAAATTGCTCGAGTTCTGCTGCGTGCCGCACTCAAAAAAGTGGTTTTGAGAAAAAGGCGTTCAAAGTTTTAGGTTTGTTAAATTATGCGATAAAATGGAAAAAAAAATGTTTACCTTTAATCACCGATGCCGGCACCATATAGCTGGCCTTCAAGAAGCAAATCATTGTCCCTAGCATCTTTTCTCGAACTTGTAGAGGCTTTTCTTGCCTCTTTTGCAGCGTCTGTGAGCGAGCGCTCCGCCAGCTCGATCCGCGCTGCGTCGGTTTCAACGTAAAAATTGAAACAATTTGGGCCGATAGTTATCCCCAACGTCTCCAAAACTTTCATGAGGCTACTCAGGCCATCATTGAATAATAATACCGCGATACCAGCTGCAATATCGACGATTTTTTTGCTCCCGGACTGACACTTGGGGCTATTGCCCAAACTGATTTGTTGTAGCTTTCGTTGTTGTTTTGCGTGAAGCCGCCCAAACAACGCTGCAGCAAATCGTCTCTGCTCAAATTTTCGAAGACTGGCGTAATTGCCTCCAATACTTCCTCAGGAAGAGGCGGCTTATGGCGATATTCAGAAATATTACCGCTTGCGACCGCTCGCTGCCACGAACGCCACGACTCGGCTCCCTCTGGGCAATCGTCATGTTGTGGCTCACTATCTGTGGACATTTTATGTTTAATAGTTGCCCAAATTGCCTTCCTCATTTTTTCAACATCATCGCTGTTCCTTGGAATAGCCAAGCCGTAATATGTGCTCAACTCGTCAATCAATTTTCCGGTGAGCTTTCCTCTGCCAGACAATCCTTTTTGTTTTTTCACAATTTCGCGGAGGCGTGTCCCCATACGTTTTTGGACATGATCGATGCACTCCTTTTTTTTTATCTCGAAAACCGTCGTATGGGTCGCTATTCGATATACCTGCCGACCCTGGGCGCGCAGCTGCGCGGGACCCCGATCGTCACGGAGCGCTGCACCGCTCCACAAAATATTCAAAATCTCCGAAAATGATTATTTTTTCGACCTGGGTCCAACGGCATCTTAATCTTAAATGTATTTTAGATTTTTCTAGATGGTTTTCAAAAAATTGATTTTTGGAAAAAAGAAATTTAAATGGTTGATTTTTTGGAAAAAAGAAAAGAAACACCTTCCGCTCTGTTGAACGACGAACAACGTCTTTCTCTTCGTTTACCCGGAATGTGATTCGTCTGAGAGAGAACTTGGCACTAGGATTTTTACCGACTCGGACGTAGACCCCATGTCCTTAAGATACAGACGCAGGGTTCGTAACCACGAAGAAAACTCGGAGACAACCGATCTCAGTTAATAAAGCAGGAATCGACACCACCAACCGATACGACACTATCTTCGATTCAGACGGCATGAGCACAGATGGCAACACGCTCGATGCTCACCCGACCAGGCTCAGCAGATCGAGACAGATTGGGGGACTCAGCAGTTCGGGGAACATACCGACAATCGATAAGGGGACGCATGGAACGGCCCGCAGCGACAACAAACCAAGGTACCAGCCCCCTTCAATACACGTCAAAGGAGTCGGCATTAAAGCCCTCTTAAGAGGGAATGATACCTTATCGCGGTCGGTATGGTAGAACGATTATAGATTCCCACGAATCTCTGAAACGGCTCTTCAAATCCCGTCGAAACTTTGCCACACGACGTCAAATAGATAGGCTGTCTTCTCCTCAAATTTTCCGAATTTGAGAAAAAAAATGTAGATTGGGTTATCATAAGCCAATCTACATTCTTTTTCTCAACATCAGAAAATTTGAGAAGAAGAGAGCCATTCATCTATCTATTTGACGTCATTTGGCAAAGTTTCGACGGGATCTGAAGAGCCGTTTCAGAGATTCGTGGGAATCTATAATCGTTCTACCATACCGACCGCGATAAGGTATCATTCCCTCTTAAAGACACTGACGGACAGTGGCACCGAGAAAAATTCTTATCGAATCCGACACGCCGGAGAATCCTATACTAAAGAACTGTTAGTCGACGTTTATGCCGCCAACAAAGATGCGCTCAACGCAAATAAACTGCAATTTTAAACCTCCACCCCGAGAAATGAGAAGAACAAAACCCTAGTCCACAAGGGAGTGCGAGGAGGATATGATGCCGAAGATGTTGAAGCAGAGAAAAAGACCAGCTACCAGAAATAAATGTAGTCAATGTTAGTAAACTCTTGTTAAAAAAAGAAGGTAAAAACAGCTACCACTTTCTAGTGCTATGCTCATACGACAGTAAGACTGCCGGTCTAATCAGACAAAAAAGATTGCTTAATCAACCTGTGAGATGGGAGAGATTACGTAGACGTGGAGTATTCCAATGCGCCAGATGCCAGCAGGTTGGCCACGCCAGCAAAAATTGCTTCCTAAGAGCAAAATGTGTCAGGTGCGCGGGCACCCACGCAAAAGAGGAGAGCTGCCAAATCAAAAAAGACATTGACAGTCACCTGACCAAATGCTCCAACTGCGGAGAAACCAGCCACCTAGCATCGTATAGAGCATGTGAGTATATGGACATAGCAGCCAAGCAAAAGAGAAAATCTGAAGTAGCCAGAGAAAAGCTCTCAAAACAAAACAAATCGACCAAATTAACAGACTGGTAAACCCAAACATCTCATACGCAACCACAGTCAGAGCCGGACTCAACCAACACGCACTCATAGAACTACCCGGAGCTTAATCCTCCTTCTCCTCCTTTACCAAATATGCAAGGCCTAAATGCAATATTAGATAGCTTCAAAGACTTCATCATAAATCACATGAACCAGATGTTCGACGAAATCTACAAAAGAATCGAAATAAATACTAGGAACATTAAGAGCCTGTATTGCAATAACTAGCAGAAATGGATAACAACGACCGAGCAAACTCAACTATTCTACAGGAGAACGACACCTGCAATATCAACATCATTCAATTCTGTGCACTCAACGTTAATTCTATCCGAACATCCAAAAGAAGAGTAGAGCTAGACATTTTTCTCGAACAACACTACATAGACGTTGCTCTCATCTCCGAAACGAAACTCACATCTAAGAATTTCTTCAATTTCAGAAACTACGAAACAGTTTGTCCTAACAGGCCCGAGGACAAAAATGGTGGGAGTATTGCGATCTTCATTCACAACCGACTGTCGTACACAACCATCGCATATCCGAACTCCCATAGAAACAACACAATAGAATTCTCAGGGATTAAGTTATCGACCAAATCCCAGCTGACGCTCCTAATGTTCAGTGCCTATGCCCCTAGCAACAAAAAGCATACATTCTTCAAGGAGCTGAATAACATTTTTACAAACTTTAAATTAGCCAACAACAATACATACTATATTATCACTGGAGACCTAAATGCCCATCGCAAGGATTGGGGCGACAAATATAACTGTGGACGAGAAAGACAACTGTGTCAATGGTATGACGTTAATGCGGAACAATATCGAACATCTGTATATCCCGCTGCCGAACCGACGTACCATAGAGCGGGAACATTCGTAGATTAGGGTATAGCAGACTCAAGGATAGGAATAAGTAATTGCGCACAAGATAAATTAGCAGTGCTACCATAAGATAGCGACCACAGTACCTTGTATTTTGAAATAGACTGCACAGACCTCTCTACTGGTATCGAACCTCAAATACCACGGTGCACAACCTATAATTACAAACAAGCCGACTGGAGAAAGTTTACATTACACATACAAAGAAATCACGCATCCAATATCCCAGTGGACAGGAATATATCAATTACAGAGAGAAACGAGCACATAATGACCCGAGAAGGCATCACAAAACAAGCTATAAATGAAACAATGCCGGTAAACAAAGAATATAGCAGTCCTGGACAATGGAAATACATAAACAACAGAATTTAAAAAATTACATAGTCTTCAAACACAGCTCATATCCACACTATTAAATATTCATAAACATCCACACTACAGATATTCTCATACAGCAATAACCTTAAAGTCCACCATAAAAATAATCAATAATCAATTACACGTGGAGTTTATCAAAACTATAACAGGTCATTGAGAAGCCAAAAGCAAGAGCTTTAATTATAAGGATTCTAACACTTTCTTTCCAACTATCAAGAAATTCTTCCGCCACAATGACCCTCCGACCCAAGCTAATTTATGCATCGACAAAAATAATAATTCTATATTATCGGACGCACTACGTCGAACGGAAGAGCTGACCGAGCTGAATGACACCCAACACATCATCACGAACGAGACATCGAAACTAAATATAATCGGAAAACAATTTGAAAACGTTAACTGACCAAGATACACCAACTTGCACAGTGTTAAAGCAAACAGTGGACAGATTGCTGAGAATATCAAAGCTTCTATCAGAGACAACCGGGAAAACAATAGGACGATCGCGACATTCTCTAAAACAAACATAGCATCCCTACCAACACAAGAAGCGAACTCCCCAAAAAATTTCCACAGCTATCCTGCCATATCCGGACTTCTCAAAAAAAGTTACAAACCAAACTTCAAGCGCAATCGACGGTATCCCCATGATTGTTCTGGAAAACCTAACAGACAATATCATCAAGGACTACGCAGTCATTTCCAACAACACTCTCAACCACACTTACTACCATGTATGCTGGAAAAAGCGAAGGTCATACCAATAAAAAAGAAAGACATAGATCTCTCCAACCCTGGTAGCTATAGACCGATCAACCTTACAAATAATATCAGCAACATATTTGAAAAAAAATTCAAACTCAACCTAATGACCCACATAGACGCTCAAAAAATAATCCCAGACAACCAATTCGGTTTCAGAGCAAAACACTCCACTACACACGCAATAAACAAGCTAGCCTCAGATATTAAATATACATTAAACGGCAAGCGGGTCTTACCTATGGGTTAATAAGGCTAAATTTCCCTATCTACCTAATTCAGCTAATAATGGACGTGACACACGGCAAGTCATTCTACACCTGGAACGGACGAAATACCTCATCTTACACCTTTCATATAATAGAAGGAGTACAGCAGGGCATGGTCACCTCCCTAATACTCTTCAACCTGTTCACGAAAGAAATACTAAATGTATTCGGGCTCAACACATGTCCAACGGACACCACCAATAAACGGACTCAACACCACCAACAAACTGCACTCGATAACGTACGCAGACGACCTAGTGGTCTACGTCGCGGGTACAATTGCAACCGACATACAAGAGACCCTGAAAATACTAGACAACTTGATAAACAGACACTATCTTGATTGGAATTTCGAAATCAACCCAACAAAAAGCGAAGTCATATTGTTTACGAAAACCGTCAACGAGATCCCACATGAAATAGTCAAACAAATCAAAGAGTTCAAAGTGACTATGACATATCAAGACCCAGGCGAAGAGATTGAGATAACGATGAAATCCACAGTCAAGTATCTAAGGGTCAAATTCAATTATTTACTGAGGATGAACGAACACCATAAAACGCAATTAGACAGGGGTAAGAAAACCAAGAAGCCCACCGCCCGAATCTTCAATAAGAGCATGGAAACAAAAACCAAGATCATTTGATATCTACTAATGGTTAGACCAATCATGGCCTATGCTGCGCCCATATGGTTGAATCTAAGATCATCTGTAATGGAAAAGTTCCGCAAATTCGAAATATCCTGCATCAAAGCTGCTACAGGCGTGTACAGAACGGCCGAGTCAGAATACCAAAGAAGCATCAACAAGAAGACACTGTACAATGTGGCCGGAATACCTAGATTCAATATCTTCACCTTAAGACGAATCAGAAATTATTACAGTACATTGAACGAGATCGATAACCTCTATTTGAAACATCTCAAATGCGAAGATCCTATCATGGCTCAGAGAATGACCCGAAGGAAATATGCAACGCCAGAAGTTTTCACATATATTGACAAACTTGGTTTCATCCAAAACGAGAACCATTTACCATATCAACAGACATTGCACTGACAAAGCAATACCCATGTTCGAAGACACTCATCAGAATAATCTGATATACTACTCAACGGCCATCCCGGATGAGGACAGAATTCGCTTGGACAGACTATCCAAAGACTATTGGTGGCTTCAAAGGATGCTAAATTTATCGATGAGCCCAGGAGAAGAGCCAGACTAAAACAGCAGCAACAACGGCATCATCGGCGGTAGAAACGATGTACTTCGATTCCCACATCAAACGGCACATCAGGCCTCACGTCTCTTGACCCCTTGTACATATGTATACATAGTTTTTCACAGCTATATCACATTTTTATTTATTATAGTATTAAGTGGTTTTAAGGACAAAAATGGTTGCTATGGTTTTTTAATTTTATTTTTTCCATAGTATAAATTGAAACGATCTGATTTCCTAAGAAACACAAAGTTCGATCAAAATAAGATCCAAGTAGACATTACACTACAAATAAACTATTTGGCGAGATTTATATACAAATATAACTAACCAAAACATAATTACACTATCGGTTGAAGTTTCCCTAAGTTGCTTTACACTTATTTATATGTATCTGAATGACTTCCTAAATGAAGCAAACTTTCTCAAACAAAAAGAAACCAGTTGTGGTCGTAGATCCCAATAGCTTATTGTTAAACTAAATCCAGCTATAAATCAGCTAATTCTACTTTATTTGATAATTACTCGAGTTGTTGTAGTCGTTAGACGCTTGAGAAGCGAGGAGAGAAGATGTAGAACAGTTTTTGCAATGAAAAAATAAAATAAAAATGCACGCCTAAATGGCGACATGGAGCAGACGAAACTGGAGCTATTCACGTCACTGGCCTACCAGAAAGTGTACTTTAGTGTATTTTTTACACATATTGACGCGTATTTTGCAAATATATTTGCGACTTTTTAACGAAGAAATTGTCAGAGAAATTTGTAGTTCTTTTGCCGTCTCTTAAAAAGGGACTCAAATGTTTGTAATGGACGGGGTAATGAATCCTACTAACTCAATATTGCGTACCAACACGCGATAGAAATGTGGCCGCAAGTGAAAAAGATTTCGACAAATATTAGGAGGCGTGACTATTTATTTTTTAAATGGATAAATTGACAAATATTAGTTATTGGTGGGGGAAGGGGGAGGTTACAAAAAATTCCATTGAAAATATAAATATTTTTATCTTAACTTTTTTATTCAATTTGCAGGAAAAATCATTTACGTACGTGCGGAATAATTATGATGAAACGGATATCTATTATACGTGTATATATGTTTTATCAATTTTTAGTTTTTGTTATCAATATCATCGCTCCAAAAAATTTATACTCTTATCCCTGAAGCAATGTATTCTAGGAATCCAAATTTGAGGATCGCTTATTCAATCATTATTGCGAATATTACTTGAAAGTTAATTGAATTTAAAAATCTCCCCAACTAAATAATATATTTTTACAATCAATAAATGAAATGTATTTTTGTAAGTATAAAATGCGTGTTGACTCGTAAAACGAAAATCTAGACGTCTCGCACCACACGATAAAATCGGACACGTATCACATGATAAAGAGAAAGATCGTAGAACACACTTGTTATGATTGTATTTTACTAAATCAAACCAAAATGGACTTTGAAATATTCGACTTTTTTCCCTAAAGAAGCATAAAGTAAAGGATAATGACGATGATAATGCTAACGATGATATCTATGTGGAAATCCGGCTAAAATGCCTCACAGGTAGAACATATCTAGGCCACGAAAAGGTACGATATAGTACTACGATAAAAACTTATCGTTGTACAATATCATGAAGCCCGAGCGATTTTCGTGTTGGATCATACTTTTATCGGTACCTACCTTCTGTATTTTATTTTATTTTTATTATTATCATTATATTGTGGGAAAAGGTCACGAGAGAATATAATTTCCGCGCGTTTGTCTATATAGCTAAGGGCTTTCGCGTGTAGCGCGCGGGACTCTCGGCATCAGCAGGATATTAATAATTGCAATTGCCGAAGGACGATAGATCAATATTTCCTCCGGAGGTACGAGACTGCTGCCTGCGTAAGTATAACTCGGTGAACTCGCCTGCGGAGTTCGCGCGCACTTCCTGGGACTTGTTACATTGCGAGCGTGGATGATAAGTGCTATGTGTATACAGGGTGATTCACGGACATTAGGGTTCTCTTGGTGAGCATCTAAGGTGACTCACTGCGTGCAAAAGCCTTTTTTTCAATGTCATGCGACAAAAATTGGCCGAGATATACACGTTCAAAGTTATGCTGAGTACAGGGCTGAGTAAAAAATAGCACGGTAGCTGCTAACGCTCGATTTTTTGCTCTTCAATCATTAAATAATAAACAAAAATTATTGAATCGTATTATCGATTTACGAAGCGAGTGTCCGTGATAACTATTTTTTAATAAAAAAAAATTCACTCGTCCGAAGGTGGATTCGAACCCGCGCATGAGCAGGTACCGTGCCATATTGCTTACTCAGCTCTTGGCTCAGCAAGGCTTTAAACGCGATTATCTCGGCCAATTTGTGTCGCACGACATTTAAAAAAAAAGCGTTTTGCTCGCAATGAGACACCGAATATGCTTAGAACCTAATAGTTGTGAATCACCCTATATATATATATATATATATATATATATATATATATATATATATATATATATATATAATAATACACTAAACGTGTGTGCATACATACATACATATATATATATATATATATATATATATATATATATATATATATATGCACACACGTTTAGTCTACAAATGCCCGCTTCAACCCCCTACGTGTAACGACTACATCCTATATCCTGTAAGCCGATGTCAACTTATCAACGCGTATTTGACATTCGCTATTTGCCACCGGTAAACGCACATTAACCAATTGGTTCGTAACGATGAGTCTGCGGGATCTGCATACGTTATGGTCGTGCCTGCCTCAATTTGGTTGCTTTCCTGACTACACTTGATCCATGCTTCTTACAATTCGAAACTCCGGATTGATTTTCTTAAAAATATTCATGCACGGTTCTCTCTCTCTCTCTCTCTCTCTCTCTCTCTCTGAATTGTCCATACCCAGTAGCAGTTGCACACATTCGCGAACGTATTTTTGTTGTATTCGTCGAATTACTTAAGTAAGTGCAAACGTATGCGAGCATATCAGTTATGCGAGGCATGTTGCGGTGAATAGAAAATAGTTGGTCAATTAAGTTTGACGAGTAAAAAAAAATATATGATATACAATTCGTGAGCAGCATATGGATTTTCACTAAATGCGATATAATATTCCATCAATAATATGATAATAAAATAATTATATCATCATAATCAAATTGTAACTATAATAATAATGGAATATGGTGTATAATATACTATATGTTTGTAAAATAATTGTGATTGTAGGCAAAATGAAATGAATACATTTATTTGTTGGTTTTGGTTTACTCGTACATATATATATATATATATATTAAAATAAATTTAAAGGCGTTACATCCGAGTAGAAAAAAATGTTTGGCTGTTTTTCTTTATTGGCTTCAATTATGTATGAACATCACAAGAATGATATACAAAAGCAATTACAAGCGATTTTTTTTAGCTTTGTAGAGCTCTTTTTTAAGCGTTTGCGAGCTTTCTAACCTTATTGTCTGAAACATGACCCTAAATGTTTTTGAAAATTGAAAAAAGTATTTTTGTAGCAAAATGTCGCCCTCTTTTTCGAAAAATTCATTCTTCTTGTTTGAAAGCGTACCATTTAACGAATTTTCAACATTTCTCACTTTTTCTTGATTCATATTCTATGTATCAGTCTTAATGGAAGAAAAATCTTCATTGGTTTTTTTCAGATTAATCCCGCCGACGCTACCTGTCACACCATCTGACAACATCCCGAGCAACCCGTTTAGAAGACCATGGTATACCTTCGCCATATTGAAAGACCGACAAAAAAATACCATGCATCAGCCAAAAGTAGTAATAAAACATGCCCCTAGTCTCAAAAATGACGAGAAAATGTTTTCTTTAGAGAGTTTCGGGACAATTGACAAAATATTACCATTTTATTTAAATTTATACAGTAAATTCTTTGTTATTTACTGAATATACCCTCAAAATTTTAAATCGATCGTCTGCACGGTTTTCATAAAATTTATAATTGAAAAACACTTTTCAACATAGGGAGATGCCTACGCTCATCGCTGAATGGCAGTTTCACGCATGAAAAAGTGTGAAACAAATGGCTAAAATGTTATGCAAAACTGTCAAATTCCTCAGTACATTATGATAATGTTGCCATCAGTGTCATGATGTACTCCTTATGTTATCTGATCATAGGCCTTCCCGATGTTAAAAAGAGTTTTTTCAAATGTAAATTTTTTAGAAACGGTGTAGACGTTTGATTTAAAATTTGGAGAGTGCATTCAGCATATTGACAACGAATTTACAATATAAGTTTCAAGCAAATAGTAACATTCCGTCATTTGTCCCGAAACCCCTAAAAAAATCGTGAAAATTAGCTATTTTTTCCTCGCCTGCAGATACCCTTCCCCCTAAAATCTAATTATGGATTCTCTCAAAAAACTTCGTGAAAAATCAACCGTGCATTTTCTAATCGTCGTGCGTGTCGTAAAATCGCGGGGTATTTTCGTTGAAATCTTTCGGGCAGCTCGAGGATGCGAAGAGGAGGAAAAAAACGTTTTAAAAAAAGGCGCGATTAGAAAAGATGGCGAAGCGCCGAGTGAGGCAAGTTAGTGAATAGAGAGGGCGAGAGGGGGGGGGGGGGAGAGA
>OX632364.1:28901165-28943283 GCA_951751655.1 Ophion costatus | reverse complement strand
AGAATTCGTGGGCGTATCGCGTGCTATCTGCGGTGTTGCTGTTGCCGGGTAGTACACAGTGAATCCGTAGTATAGCACGGTATATAAAGTGAAGCCGTTGAGGCGGAGAGGGATTAAACAAAGCGGCCTTGTACACGTCCCGGGCGGAGCTTTCGATCCGGGCGCGTAGGCAGCCGCGCGCGCGCTGTCGACGCTCGCGCGCTCTGCCGGCGGCGGCGGAGGCATGAGGCGCGCAGGCGACGCGTTGTAAAGTCGCGACACTGACTACTATATATCTCTCGATCCTGGTGCTATCACGAGGAAGGCGGGAGCCGGAGGGAGAGAGTGAAAGAGAAAGAGAGAGAGAGAGAGAGAGAGAGAGAGAGAGAGAGAGAGAGAGAGAGAGAGAGAGAGAGAGAGAGAGAATGAGAGTGTGCGAGGGAGATGAAAAATACTTTATACCCGGAGAGCCTTGTGTACATTCGCGCAGTATTGGTGAATTTGGAAGCGAGTCACGTGAGGAACGAACGTGCAGATCGTCCAGACAGAAGGTGCAAGAGAACCGAACGAATTCTTTATCTCCTACCTCTTTATATATATATATATATATATACCTTGTCCTCTCTCTTTTGGCATGTTTATTTTTCTCCCTCGGCGTCTCGCGCCGAGCGGCCATTTTTTGCGACTATATGTTCCTCGTAGCTCGTTGTGCCAGGGATATAAACGGAACAATAATGTTGTCCTTTTTTAAGTTTCTTTAAGCTCCTGCCTTTTATAGACATCGAGACAGCTGTTCTCAATCACTGATTTTATTTCCTTCCGTTCTCTTACGATGCAAAGCCATCAACTATAGGATTTCATTTACAGGCAGGTCTCGAAACGTTTTTACAATTATCTTTTTTAATCATGTTTTTGTGTCACAGTAGTTTTCATTTGTATTGAGAAAATTCTCACGGGTTTTTCTGCAAGGCCATCGAATCGTTATTATCGCAATGGTCAAGTAATATATCGCTGCATGGTTAGCAGTGATAATAACAATAATAAGTAATGATAATGTTATTGAAATTATCTCATTTATTTGTTGATTATTACTTATAATAATAACAAGAACAACACTAATTATAGTGTTGATAATGACAACAATAATGGTAACATAATTATTGTTATTACTATTTTTTATTATCGCTTATAATAATAATAGCAGCAAGAACAACATTCATGATAATAATGGCAATAATAATAATCATTATTATATTATAACTGTATATATATATATATATATATTATATACACATATAAATTATTATCATTATCATTGTTATATAATAGTAATAATAATTAACTACTATAATATAATAATAATAGTAGTAGTATATTAGTTAATTACACAGCTCACCAGCCGATTTGGTGCCGCAAAACTGTATATTCTTTCTCACTCTTATCTCCATATTGATCCCAGTCTAACACTTCATATTGATATTTACGTAGAATACGGAAATATACAATTTCTTTACAAAATCTAATTTTAGTGAAAACATTCAGCTTTCAATAAAATTGAAAACATTTTATAAAACATCTTTACATTCAGTAAACTTCTTTTTCATGATTTGCCTTGAGCAAGACTTGTCGAGGCAGTCACGCATCAAACTCCAAACGTAATCAGTAATTTCATGTTTGTGTCCCATCTTCCCTGATACCTATCTTCCATGATTTTTGTGTTTTCGCGAAAGATTCACGAAGTTCTGCTTGCTCTCCACTGAACGAAGCAAGAATTTATGCGAATTTATCTTGATCCTTTATCTCTATCCCGAAATAAGATGAAAAAAGCATTTTTCGCGAAATCTGTAATCGTTTTTTCACGAAATCTGTAATCGTTTTTTCACGAATCTGTAATCGTTTTTCTAAATTTTTGAATAACTTGTTCTCCGCAAATACAGGATGTCTCAAACTGACCTGACATTTTGATTTATTAATAAAACGTATTATTTATTTGAAAAATACGAATATTTTCATTTTATTATAAGGTACAAACATGGAGGTTATGTGTGGAACACAATTCCGATAAATAGCGGCCTCGTCCCTGTTTGCAAACGCTCACTCTTTTGACGAAATTTTCAATAACATTTTGGCGTAAATGCGGACTAATTTCATTAATGGTGCGTCCAATTGCTTCCTCGAGCTACGGAATGGTCTGTGGATCATTGGCATACTATTTGCCTTTCAGAAAAGCCCAAAAAAAGAAATCCGAAGGCGTCAAATCGTACGATGCTGGTGGCCAATTCATATCACCGCGGCGCGAGATAACGCGACCACGAAACGTCGTCTGCAATAAATATGCAGTAACAATGCAGCAAATAACAATTTCTATGCGGTGCTCGATCGTGTAATTGTCCATGACTAAACCTCGATACTTCGTGATGCCAGTTATCAAAGATTAGTACTTTTTTTCGCCACAAAAAAATGGCGCGCAATTTTAAAATGTCAGGTCATTTTGAGACACCCTTCAAAACAAAATGTATCGGGGTAGTTCGAATAAGCTTGTCTTCACTTTTCTGCCGTCGACATATCACTTAATTAATTTATTGCACCAAACGATTTAAAAAAAACAAAGTAAACATTTTTTAATCGACCTGCTAACGACACTCATTATGAAATTCAAGTTTTATTTGAAAACCTTGTGTAGTAGTGTGAAAAATAGGTTGGCATAGGTCTCACCAGTAGTCACTTGACTAAAAATCAAACGAATTTTCCTGGCACCAAGAATTGTCATATTATACTAGTGGTCAACTATTATTATTATCAATAATAATTATTATTATATTATAATAGTTGACTGGTCTCACCAGTAGTCACTTGACTAAAAATCAAACGAATTTTCCTGGCACCAAGAATTGTCATATTATACTAGTGGTCAACTATTATTATTATCAATAATAATAATTATTATATTATAATAGTTGACTACTATTATCATGAATAATAATAATTATTATTTTATAATAGTTAACTATTATTATTATGAATAATAATAATCATTATTTTATAACCGTAGTTAACTACTATTATTATGAATAATAGTAATCATTATTTTATAATAGTAGTTAACTACTGTTATTATTAATAATAATTATTATTATTTCTATTGCTACTATTAGCATATTACCACTCCCACCATGGGCGTTTTTACTATTGACCTAGTTAAAACAATGTTTCAAGAAAAGCTTTTTTTTATTCAAGTCCATATTCCTATTAGGCGCGTATATTTCTGACTTGCTGTCATTTTTTCCGACAATATTTGAGATGACGATACATCGCATACGCCTGGCGGACTTCATACATGCATACGTAACTGCTCTAAAAATGATTGGAGTATATCGAGTTGAAGAGTGCGGATGAAACGAGAAACGCTCGATCGCCGCCTTAAGCTCGTATGTTGCGCTTTCGAAGTGTTAATCGAGTAAGTTAGGCTCGTTCACGCCATAAACAGAGAGAAGCCTACACAGATAAGAAGGAGACTAAGAAGCGGACGAGAGAGAGAGAGAGAAATAGAGAGAGAGAGAGAGAGAGAGAGAGAGAGAGAGGGGGGGCACAAGGAAGACAATTGTCTTCACTTGGCGATGACACTGGACGAGTTTTATATATAAATATATACGTATATACCTATATAAAGATGCATACCATGCATGTTGCAACGACAAAGGAGATTAGTCATCGATCTTTATACAGAGCATTTACTTTATACATAGAACGTCCCTTGGACATATTTTTATATATATATATGTATCTTCAGTGGGAACAGAAGTTGACAAGTTGTGAGAAATAAATTGCCAAAGGTAATCCAATTTGAGGACAGATGCGAAAGACCTAAGCGTCTGGTTGGCCAACACGAAAAATCTATACTGTGAATATATACCCGATAAATGCTTCGTCCAAAAATTCTCCATAGGTACGTACATTTTTTATCATCGCTGATTTGTTTCTTTAGCGACACTTCTATACTTTAAGAATTTCCGTAGGGTCAAGACATACACAATTGATAAATATTGTACACACACACACATATATATATATATATAATATTTATCAATTATTTATGTCCTACGAGAATTCTTAAACCGACAGTTGTAATTGGGCGGTCAGGGTTCGGCTCCGGCAGACCTTCGATCAAGCAGCGTTGTGCATAACCGTTTCTCAGAGCGGTGACCGCTTAGCCGTGCACCGACTGATGCATCAATCAGTCATCGGAAGGCCTATAATTCTGAGACCTTGATGTAGATCCTTCAGTTTCATACATTCAAGTCTGTGCACCAGCGAATCAGAACGATATGGGGCCGTCTATGCTGGTACAGGGTTTCCACAGTTTCCTCGTGCCCTCGGAAAATATGGTGTAGTGTAGCTTAATGCGGGAGATACCTTTAGGCAGGGAAAAATAGCAGATTTTCATGACCTTTTTCAAACGGAAAGATTTCTTCACCATTTTTGAGACTTAGAGTATGTTTTGTTATTACTTTTGGCTGTAACATGGTATTTTCTTGATGCATCTTTAAAAATAGCGCTTCAACGGTTGTATTCTGAGTCTACAATTAGAAAACCCCTTTTCCATATAGTTAAAAGAAGCCCGTTCCCTATGTACTCCAATAAATATCCACAATCCCAAAAAAACCAAGAAAAATTAAATCAAAGAAAACGAGATGGTCTTACATTCAGTATTTACTGAAGAGCTTCCCTCGCAAATCCTAAAGGGTATCACGCACCATCGTCTTTAAAAAAAGAAACAATGGCATCATCTCAGGTTCGACTCGACGGATCCCGACGAAAGTGCGGGTTACTTCTGGTCGCGTTAATTGTCACATACCGAAAGTTCGGGGAAAAAAGCTTCGGCCGTTTTTCCGCCAACTTCGTAGTGGTAAGCTCAAACGGATAGACAGACGGAAGGAATTTACAGAAATGATAGCTATGGCCCTGAGGCCATCCAATTGGAAAAGAGACCAATCCAATATATGGCCCTGAGGCCATCAAATTGAGGCCAAAGCCGATTGGAGTCTCATACTTGTCCCTACTAGGGACTCCTTGATAGGGATCCAATAGGGTTCCCATACTTGTCCCCACTCCCTAATAGGAATAAGAAATCTAATTGGATTCCCATACTTGTCCCTACTTCCGTATTAGGACAAGTATGCCTACTTCCTAATAAGTAGACATACTTGTGCCTACTTGTTCCTACTTCCTGATAAGGATTCAATTGGATCAACATATTTGTCTCTACTTCCTAATTGGGATCCAATTGGATTCCCATACTTCTCTCTACTTCCTGAGAGGGATTCAATTGGATTCGCATATTTGTCTCTACTTTCTAATAGTTCTCTAGTTCCTGAATCCAATTGGATTCCCATCCTTCTCTCTACTTCCTGATAGGGATCCAATTGAATTCGCATATTTGTCTCTACTTCCTGATAGGAATCCAATTGGATTCCCATACTTCTCCGTCCTTCCTGATAGGGATTCAATTGGATTCGCATATTTGTCTCTACTTCCTCATATGAGGCGATGACGCATTGGATCCCTAGACTCAAACGTCACGCTCGTACGTTGGATTCTTACCGGGATTGCCCATTGGAATCCAATGTGCGAATCCAATTTTAATCGTTGAATACGTTGCTCACAATGTATTCGAATGCTACTAGCTCAATAGCAGCGTGACGAAACGCAGGTACAGGGGGAGGGGACAATTTTATAATGGCAGCACATGCAAAAGAGAAGTGGAGTGGGGATGGCGCGAGGGACGTCAAACTTGCGCGTGGATTTCAAAGTCTCGAGAGCGTTATCGTTTTTCTCTCTATCTTTCGCTCTCTCTCTTTTTCTCCCTCCCCCCCCTCTCTCTCTATGTCGCATACTGCCTTCGTTAAATTAATCATTTCAACAGCTGCGCTGTCGCATTAGCGACAGAGCCCACCAGGCGGATAAGACAAATGAACGTCGTGAAGCTTGTTAAGACGTAATCCGAGAGATGTGTCCTCCTCCTCTTCAGTGTTGCGCGTCTCATCTCGCGACGTCTTCTGCATCCTCTTTTCCTCTCTCGTCGTCTGTACATCTTGAATATATCGAGAAGCATAAGGGCTTATGTGCCACGAGGTGTTAAGTCCCAAATCACGAGATCCGCGTCCTTCCGAACGCCAACGTATTTGAGCCGCGTATATGCATACATGTCTAGTTCCTCTGCTTCGCCTTGCTATACACTTCCTACGATTCTACTCCGATGTGACGAGAGAGAGAGAGGGAGAGAGAGAGAGAGGCTCTCATCCGGGATTAGATCCCGAGTGCGAACGCCATTTTGGAACGCTGGTTCTCTCGTATCGCGGTCGTTTTCGGGAAAAAGTAAATACTTTTGCTCGACCTACCTCCCTTGGCAATTGCGAGATGACGGAAAAAAGCGATCAAGTTGAGACGTTTGAAGCGTGCGTGATGAATCAAAGGATCTAAGCTTGAATTGTCAAAAGAGAGTTTTTCACAATGTCGTTTTATAGCCTAGGGTCTTAAGTTTAATTTGCAATGAAGATTTTTAAAAAATTGCAAGAATTGACTGAGCTTTGACGGTTTTTGTAAAGGGTCGCCCATTGCGCTGCGTTTCACCGTTTTTCTATTGTATTTCTCTCGAAACGATGTTTCATGGAACAGTATAAGTCGTAACTCGAAATCCATTCGACCGAATCCCCGTGCAGAAATTATTTTCGGGGTCTAATTGGAGTCTTATAGTCGGGACTACTTCGCGATAGGGACTCAGTTGGATTTCCATTCTTGTTCCAACTTCTTGTTAGGAATCCAACTGGATTCCTATACTTGACCCTACTTCCTATTAGGAATTCAATTGGATTCCCATACTTCTGCCTACTTCCTGATAAGGATTCGATAGGATTCCCATATTCGTCTCTACTTTCTGATAGGGGGTCCTGGTAGACAGCCCTGATAGGGGGGATAGGGATCCAAGCCGTCATCGGAATCCAATTGGATTCCTGTTAAGAAGCAGAGACAAGTACAGGAATCCAAAATCCCGGTAAGAACCCAATGTACAAGTTTAAGTGTAGGGATCCAATGCGATGACACATTGGATCTTTACACTTAAACGTCAGGATCATACATTGGGCTACACACAGCTTTATTTCTCGTGATTTTTCACATATTTTCGTTTCGAACGTAGTAAGAATTTTCAAACGTCATTCATAAGGGATTTGTTCCCAATGAGGAGCCGCCATGTGCGTTGTCCCTAAGAAATCCGTATATAGATGTGGGTGCACCTTGGAACTCCCCTATAAATCTATCCGCGGAATTACGAAAGGATTTTATTTTTTGGGAGATCCAACAAAATCCGGTTGAGAATATTAAATTAAATAATCTCAAACGACGTCGATCGGGAAATAGCGCGGTATCCACTTAGATTCCAATGTGCACTCCCGAGGTGTGACGTCCCCAATAAATGCCTATAGGCATGTGATGAGATCTAGGGACTTACTAACAAATTTTAGCACGGGTCATCTTTAAATTCGAAGTAAGCGTAGTTTATGACATTTTCTATCTTATGGCCATATGATTTTTGAATACGATTATCCATTTGTTGATAACAATTGATAAAAGTCGTTTTTTTTGTTAAAAATCGAACGTTTTTCTACATCTCGCCATTTTCGTATCTTTCGTACCTTCCTATAAAAAAAAAGTATCTTCAACATTTTCCAATAAGAAAAACTCAAACTTGGCAAGACTTTTGATTATTCGTAAAATCCGGACCTCGTCCCGATACCCTCACCAAAAAAAAGGTATTGAAAATCGACCTGTTTTTGTGCCCCAAGTCTAGACCCGTTAAAACTTAATTCCCTGCGTAGAGTTCTTGGACTCCAGGGTCACAAGGATAGAGGAGTGTCCTGTGACACCCGACTACGGAGAAATTAAAAGGATTCCCATTCCCTAAAGGATTGTAAAAAAAATATCGTACACACAGCTAGCAAATGAATACAGAGGATGTCACTTTGTGTGGTAACGATTTTTTCGCAGAGCATTTGGGTGTATCGTTGTGTGGATACAGATAGGATCGTTTTTTTTCTTCCGCGACGAGCCTTCTGACAAATGCATTGCCAGGGAGCTCCGTTCTTTTGGACTCGAGATCGAGAGTGTTTGTTCCTGATTTCTTTCCTCTCTCCCGAAGGATCTCATCTCTTCCTTCGACGGTACACATACACATGCATATATATATATAAAGATACATAGGCGATCGTCGAGATAATGTCAGTGCGGGCGCCACCGGTTGCTACACAAACGCCCAGAAGGAAAAGGGACGAATCGCTTTTAAAATGCTTAGCCCAAAAGCTTATCTCAAAGTTATATCTAGTCTTTCTCATACCATACCATCCTTTTTTTCTACGTTTTTTTTTGTTTATTCATGGTAATCGGTTCCTCGTTATCGTTCATTCACTTCCCTGTGAGTTGGATTTTTTGTCAATTCATTATTCCAATCGTGCACGAGGACCCGAGCTAAATGTCGTCATTGTCGTCCACAAAGAACCGTTTCCGGCCTGTAGATATATATATATATATACTTACGGGTGGATACGTACGCACACATGAATATTTAAAATAGTATCGGACGATTGGTGCTTCAGTTTGACAGACGTGATAAATCGGATCGACCATTTGTATACGATGAAACGTTTGCGTTTGAGCTCCACGACACGTACCTATCGATCTATAGTGATGAAACAACGGGAGTAAATAGCCGCAGGTTGAAATCCGCGCTGGGATCCACGGACGCAACTGTACACGCGACATATTGGTTTTAATTTGTTGAATGAACAGTGGATAATGCAAAAAAAAAAATATGCTGGGGTTATGTAAAGAATTTTGAAAATAAAAATGAATAATGCAAAAAATTATAGTAGGATGAGAGACATATAAAAAAAATAAAGATGAATAATGCGTAAAGTAATAGTAACAAGAGTACCGTTTTCTAAATAAAACTGAATACCGCAAGAAATGATGGTAAGGAAAAGTTTTTTTTTTCAATTAAAATGAATGGCCCCAAAAATGATAGCAGGGCAAGAGAGTTTTTGAATAAAAGGTAATAACGCTACAATTGATAGTACGCGAGGAAACTATTTTTTTCAGATGAAAATGAATAACGCATGAAAACTAAATAGGAAATTTAAAAAAATTTAATAAAAATGAACAACGCCCAAAAATTATAGGAGAAATGAGACTTTTTTCAAGTTAAACTGAATAATGCAAAAAATAATAGTAGAAAAAGACTATTTTTTTCGTCAAAATGAATAACGCGAAAAATCGCATTACGATAAAAGACTATTTTTTTAAAACTATAAATAAATAGCTCCAGTTTTTTTAGTAGTAAATACAAAAAAATGTCGTAAAAATGAACGCTACAAATGACGATAGTCGGAAGAAAGACTATTTAAAAAAAATAATAATGAATAACGCAAAAAATCTAGTAGGAAGAAAGACTACCTTTTTTCCCATAATAACGAACAACGCAAAAAATTATAATAAAAAAATATGTTTAAAAAAAGTAAGAATGAATAACGCAAAAAATAATAGTATAATAAAAGACTATTTTTTACCAACAAAAATGAATAACAATAAAAATTACCGTAGAAAAAACCGATTGAAAAAATAGAAACGTTCCGCCTATCATTCGTTTTGGGTGCTCGTGCCCTTTTCGAAACATTTTGTCATACTCGTCGATATCTCTGAAACAACCGCAGCATTCGTTGTGATCCTGCGACCAGGCCGCACGTTATAGAATTGTAAAACGATAGGGAAATAATGGGATTTGAATGCGAATTCACGTGCCACGTGTTCCCATAACGAGTGTACGGGAATTTAATAAACTCTTGCTTTCTTTCCTTTTTTTTTCATTTGGTCATTTGTACGTGTAGAACGGGACCGAGAACGAAAGGAGCGACCGCGTATAACGTGGTTTCGTCTCGCAACCATTTTGTCATCACACCCTTCGCCCAAATATAACGAGTCCCCGCACGCATACACACCATCGAGGAGTCTCAGTGTTGTAACCATGGTTACATTCCCACTTCCGGCGAAAAGGGACGCGCGAGTGAAAATGCGTGGCGAGGGTCGACATGCACGGTGGGCATACATATATGTACTTTGTAGGTACATGGAATATGCATGTTTGAATACATAAGGGGAAAAGAGGAATTTCGGGACATGCGACTTTGAGGACTGTCCCTGTAGTAGCCATTCGTCCTCAAACTCAACATTACATGAAGTCTAGTCTTCAAAATCGTCTATAGATGAATGCGAGCATGTTGGTACGAAGGTCACTTCAAGGACGGCCCCGTTCCTAAAGTAGAGGATTTATTTTGAAAAAACATGTCATATTAAAATTTGATTTAAGGGAGCACACTACTTCGATGGGCTGAAAAAGATCGCTTTTTCCGACTTTTTTTATCTACTAAATTATTTATTTGAGATTCGGAAAAAAACATATGTTATTGAGCATACATTGAACGTATTGCGTGTAAATTTTTATTTAAAAAAATAAATAATTTACAGCGTTATTGAGGTATAAAAGAGCCTCTGTACAAAAATGTGGTCGAATAACCGATCGATAACTCGACAATGGCTGGTTTGAAAAATAAAAAGTTTTATAATCTATATAAATGTAGATTTCGATGCACTTAGCCGGTTATCGACAAAAAAATCATAAAATGGCGGCTTAAAAAAAAGTTGAGGTGAATATCCGGAAGTGGGGCTTCTGGGCTAATTTTCTTCAAGGATTCAAACAAACCCAAACAACCCTAAACAACCTCAAACAACCCCAAACACCTCAAACAATTCCAAACAACCCCAAACATCCTCAAACAACCCCAAACAACTTCAAACAAACCCAAACAAAAATTAGCCCGAGTCTAGCAGAAGCCCCACTTCCAAATATTTACCAAAGTTTAATTTTACCGAAAATTTTACTTATCTTCGGAGGCTCAAAAAATACTGAATGAAAAAAAGAAAAAAACCGCTACTTATACAACGATAGCTACTGTGATTACGGATATTTTGGTTTTTTAAAATTGAAATTCGACGGATATAGCTAGAGTTATAATTCCGGCCAGGGCGAGAGAAGTCGTTTCGAAAAAAACGCGATTGCAAGTTTTAGTATAAGTAAATCGTTGCGCTACCTGCTCTCACTAAATCTTCCGTAAGTTGGTCAAATTTCAAAATTTGAACTTGAGCATTTTTCTCACGTGTTCTAGAATACCTACGTATACGTTGAGAATATGGACAAAAATATTAGCCTCAATAGGGTATGATGGTAGTCAAGATTGCATGGGCCAAACGGATTGTAAATATCCTTTGTTCGTGTACACTTGACACTGAAGGGTCTGCGTGAGCTCGACATTTTCGATTGATTTTTTAATGTATAATTTTAGCATTAATTTGGGCAGAAAAGTTCGTAGTTGTGTATTAATGATATACAGCCGAGGGTCTTAACTTTGATTTGCAACAAAGATTTTGCACAAATTCCAAAAATTGACACGGTTATGACGATTTTTGTGAAGGGTCTCCCATTGCACTTTTCTCGAAACGTTATTTACGAAACGGTGTAGGTTATATGTAAAAATCTATCCGTCCGATTCACTTCAAATTCGGACGGAGCACACTTTGGAACATTTTCTATCGTACGACTCGACAATTTTTCGATATGTTGCCCATACGTTAATAACAAAGGATAAAAGTTGTCGTTTTTCCTCGAAAATCGAACTTCTTTTTGCCCCAGCTTACCATTTTCGTATTATTCAAAATTTCAAAGTACTCGGTCATACGAAAGTTTCATTATTACTCCAAAACTACAGTATTTTATTTTTTATTTCTGATGACCCCAGTTGCCAGAATCACCTACATCGATTGGCCGTGCAGCAATGGCGGCACTTGGTTTAAATAATAACTCCGTTGTTCATGAATATTTTTCAATAAAAAAATCTCAGCTTTGGCAAGACTGTATATGAAGTGTGTTTAAAAACCCGACCTCCTCATCCCAGTATTCCCATCACAAAAAAAATATTGAAAATCGATGATAATATCAACCGCAGTAGCTACTTCGTCAAGCCGAGCGACGATTTTTTCACGGACACTTTTTCCCCCTTTTTCTCGATGGAAATTATTATACTCCAATTAAAATTGATCAACGTCTCGCCGCCGCCGCCACCTGTCACTCTAGCCTCGCGACCGGGATGACTCTCGGGATTCCTCTCGATCCATCAATGCGGGAAAACTTCATTGCGATAGGGAGGGATGAGCCCTCGAGTTTCAATTGCCAATAAGGGTTTTGTCGCGTCGAGGGATTCCCTCCATCTGGTAATGAGAGAGAGAGAGAAAGAGACAGAGAGAGAGAGAGAGAGAGAGAGAGAACCCCAAAAGAGGTACAGGAGGATCTCATCGACCTTGTCACGCGCTTGGTGTCATAGGTTCGTGACGATGAGGCAGACATTATTTTGGCTCTGTGTGCGTACCAATTTATCGTGCGCTTTGACAATTGTATGCAAAGTGGAGAAGCAGTTGGGCCTCTGCTTATTTATGTGGTTTTTGAACATTTTGTCAAAGCATTCTCCTCCTTGCCTGGTCGAAAATGACATTCTTGGCAGCGCTCCTCGTTCAGCTTATAAGCCGTTTGTTTGAGTCTGCTTGGCTTTACATGCAAGTGCGAATTTCCACGCATCCCTAAGCGGAAAAGTATTCAGATAAGAAAATGTCTACTCTGCTCCCACTGCAGTTGATGTACCAATTGTTTGGGCTCATTCCTGTTGATTGAAAAAGAGCACTTTACATGCACTTAAACCCAAACAAACCCAACTGTTTCATCACAAACGCCTAATCGCATGGAGGACAAGAATTAAGCTGCAATAAAATGAAGTACACATGCCCATGTTCGTCGCGTATTTCTACCAATTAGAAATCGGCTAATCGCGAATGTCAATGCATCCCTGAACGGGAAACTACACAAAAAAGACAACTTCTACTCTGCTCCCACTACAATTCAACCATCAATCCTTTCGGCTCCGTCCTGTTGGCTAAAAGCACACTTTACATGCACTCAAGCCCCGAAAAACCCAACTGTTTCATCATCATAAACGCCTCACGACAAGGAGGTCACGCATCAAGCTGCAACAAAACGGTTGTTGAGTTTGTTTGGGGTTCTTTGAGCTCGTTTCGTCGGACGCGTAATCACACGAAGGAAAATAATGGATCGCCAACAAAATGGAGTACACGTACACATTTTCGTCCCGTATTTCTAATAATTGGAAAATGGCCAATAGCGGGTTGTTTGGGCCGAACGGGGCCGAACGAATCATTTGACAGTTGCCGAAGGGACGTGTCACGAACGCAATTAGTGGAGCGTTTCAGTCGAGGACTCTGGTAAGAGTCGGGTTGCTCTCGCCGTGGATACTTCAGTCTCTCTATATCTCATTGCTCTTCGTGCTCCAGTATATATAGAGTCGAGGGCCCTTATCGTCACGATTCGAGGACCTCTTCTCAGCCGTCGGCTCACACACCGAAAGTAAGAGAGAGAGAGACTGCATTTTGATTTGCGTGTCACGAGCGAACACGTTTTGAAAGTGCCAGGTCGTTTCTCTCTCTCTCTCTCTCTCTCTCTCTCTCTCTCTCTCTCTCTCTCTCTCTCTCTCTCTCTCTCTCTCTCCCTTTCTCTCCAGATTGCGGAAAGTTCTCCACTCCTCCAGGTGTACACTCAAGTTCGCGTCTCTGTCAAATTTTGCGCGACATTCGTTGTTAACGAACAGCAGCCCGCAATTAAAACGAGCGCGAAGGCTCCTAGATCGCGGGCCAAATCGTTGAAAGCCGCTGCTCTTAGCCTAGGCCTCGCGCGATTATTTATAACGACGTCCGACGGTCGGCCATCGTGCTCGCCCGTCGGCAACGGCGGAGCTCCGCGATTCGCTTTGAATTCATTTTCCATCGAAAACAAGAGGGAGAATCGCTGGGTCGTCGATTATACGTGATTTTGGGTGCCGGATGCAAACCATACTCTTCGCTGGTAATGACTCGTCAATAGTTGGCGCACCCCTGATGAGCCAATCGAAGTACATGCTTGAGACTCCCGGTAAGGCGTTGCGAATGGAATTGTCTGTTTGAAGACACGTTTGCAGCCTATGAAAGTCTATGGTTTTTGAATCATGTGATGATTTTTCACAAGTTCATATGGCAGACATGTGCTTATTCGAGATAATAGGTTCGGTACGAAACGGTTTTTGTGTTTTTAATTTCTGACGTTTCATTGGCGACTTCATGCCGTGCAGAAATTGTCGCGGGAATCCAATGGGTCGACGCGTTGGATCCCTATATTAAAGCGTCACCATCGTAGATTGGATTCTAATGGGGAGTCCCCATTGGCATCGAATGTACGAATCCAATTTGAATCATAAAGGTTTCGCCACATTATCGTACGGAATCCGATACGATTCGTGAATGATGTCGATGTCTGCATCGTTAAAACGCAACGAAAATGATTTTTTTTTTAGTTACTTGAATCTTTTTTGGCAGGCTTACACCAGGAAAATCGCTCAAACGTTTCTACGTATTTTTGTTAATCATTCACGACCTCAATTTGGGAAAAAGGCTTTATACAATGATAAAAATAAAGAAATAAAAGATTAAACAAATAAAATATCGTTGCGTTCCGTCGATGCAAACTTCAGTACCACTGTGAAGGGTAGAAACATCATTTTTCTTCCACTTTCTCAAAGTATACATATTCACGAATATGTGGGAAAAATAGTTCAAGTTGAGATATTGTAAATTGACCAAGCTTCAGATGATTTAAGGAGAGCAGGTAATGCAACTATTTACGTAGTAGACTAAAATTATCAATCGCGGTATTCACGAAACGGCTTTCTTTATATTTTTTTTTATTTAGTGTTTTTAAGCCTTTGAATATAAGTAAAAATTTCATAAAAATTCCACGTTTTTTTGAGTACCCGCCATCTTGTGATTCTTTTTCTTCGTAGAACGAGAGCTACGTTTATATAGATTACTTTTTTATTTTTATCTTTCAGACCAAACAGTTGTACCACATCCAATTTCTGCCCCTATCCCTTCGACTCTTAGCCCACACTCCCCTCCCTCCGCAATTTCCAGTTCCCCAGAGACGCCCCGAAACGCTGCCCTCAGCCGTTCCGTTCCCAAAGCACTGCTGGACCGCCTGCCGTACGAGGGCACAGGGAAACTGTGGAAAACCCCTGCTGATACACGCAGCTGCTCCCCAAGTTTTCGGTTGCGTCCACCACACGAAACCCGGTAAAATTGCAGTCCCAGTATTCAGTCCTCAAGTGCGCAGCAGAGCGGTCACCCATCCGAGTATTGGCCGAAGCCAACGTTGCCTGCCCCAAAGATCGCCGAAGTCTCGCACCATGCGTCCTCGTCGATACGTTCATTCATTCAACGTTATCAACACATCATGAAGATCCTGTTACAAGACACTGCAAGATCCATTGCAATTCCATTCCCGATTGCCGCACGATCAGTTCGCTTGATTTTCTCGCGGCAGCTCATGTTTGATTTACAAATAGAAAGCCTCATCCCCAATGCAAGATGTAACTGCATTGATTTCCTACATATCGAATTGGATCGAAAGAGATGTATTTTCTGTCGGTAAAACTTGACTTGTCTCAGCGTGGCGTTATCCTCGTCTTGGATATCCGAGGATCCTCTTTCGAGCTATGGCAATATACATTGGCTCGTCGAGAAAAAACGTTTTGAAAACTCTCTCTCTCTAAAAAAAGGAAAAAATCGTATCCTGTGGTCATGGCGATGACAGGATGGAGCCTCCTTGTGGCATTTCCAATTTTCGTCTTTCGTCTCTCGTCATATCGGCGCGAGAAAATCTCGAATATAATCGGGCGCGGGGAGAAGTGCGCATGTGTCGTGAAATAGAGGAATAGGGGTTGGTTATGGTTGGTGCGTGTTAGTGTCGCCAGTAACCGGACTCCTATTAAAGCAACACCTTTTGTAGAGTGTCAGTGGAGAGCCCTGCCATTGTTAAGATTTTCATCTCGTTCTTTCTCTTTTTTTCTCTCACCTCTTCTCTCTCTCTCTCTCTCTCTCTCTCTCTTTCTCTCTTGCGGCGTACACACGGTCCGCATGCTATTTTCGTCGTCACAGTTGCATTGTAACTCTCATTGTGTAAAACCCGCAGTTTAGTACGCGGAATTTGCAGCTCTTTCATACGAAGTACCTTCTCTCTCTCTCTCTCTCTCTCTCTCTCTCGCGCCTCACTTGTCAATGGAATTCAAGGAGGGCGCCTTTTCAACGACACCTGGTAGGTGTAACGTTCCCGCCATTTTTCATTATGAGCATAATTTGATACATATCGTCGTGGCGAGAGGGGGGGGGCTCGCATTGTCCGAGACCCAACAGCGTATTTCGTGTATTTCACATGATACGTAGGTACGCGCGCGCGCGATATGTTTCGAGCCCCGAAACCGAAGAATGATCGCGGAGCAACTATCTACATGGATATATTTACCGGAGTACACCACTAGGGAAAAAACCCTGGCTCGATGGTTTAGATTTACCTGGTGAAACGAAATGCCAAGTATCTCTCGCGATACCCCGCGCGCGATACCCGCCATCAATGTCTTCCTTTGTGCCGGGTGTCTTCAATAATCGCTGCATTTTCTTAGGAAAAAAACGCCTGGCTCTGCGTGCGGAAATTTCGTTAGCGATACCCAAAGGAGAAAAAAATCACTTGGGGTTCATTCGCAGGTGGCCAACGATATATCGAGATGAAATCGAGAAATATTTGGTTATTTTGAGTATCCGTTGGTTTGATGGTAATCAATCTTAATGGGTCAGCATAAGCTTGGCGCTGAACAAACCGGTGGATTTTCAATATTTTTTTCCGATGGGATTATCGGGAGGCGGGAGTTGGGATTTTACACACAATTTATACATAGTCTTGTTGAGTTTGAGTTTTTTTAATGGAAAAGTATTTATAAGCAATGAAGTTATCATTATTTAAAGAAAGCGCCGCCGTTACTGCACGGCCTATCGGTGTAGGTGGTTCTGACAACTGGAATGCATTTTTTTATAAACGTACTCTTTAAACGTACTTACTCTTTAAACGTACTCTTGGTACGTAGGTTTCGTATGGCCGGATACTTGTTTGAAATTTTGAAAATTACCAAAATGGGAAGCTGCGGCAAAAAGTGTTTGGTTTTCGACTGTAAACACAACTTCATCATCATTTGTTATCAACAAGGGTTATCAACAAGGGTTATCAACAAGGGTTATCAACAAGGGTTATCATCATTTGTTATCAACCTATACAATATAACTCGATCGTGGGATAGTAAGTGCTATAAACTATGCTCGGTGCAAATTTCAAGTGACTCGGACCAATAGATTTTGAGACACGACTTACACCGTTTCATAAAACATAGTTTGGAGAAAGCGAGAAAGAAAAAAAAGGATAAATTGGCCTAATATTCCATTGTTTCAATAAATAATTCGTCGGCATTCCCCAGCGGAACAATTTTATTTCATTTTATTCCATTTTATTCCATTTCATTTTATTTTATTCCATTTTACTTCCTAATTTCATTTTATTTCATTATTTCATTTTATTTCATTATTTCATTTTATTTCATTTTATTTCATTATTTCATTTTATTTCATTATTTCATTTTATTTCATTATTTCATTTTATTTCATTATTTCATTTTATGTCATAATTTCATTTTATTTCATAATTGCATAATTTCATTTTACTTCATAATTTCATTTCATTTCATAATTTCATTATTCCATTCAATTTCATTATCTCAAAATCGTAAAAGAAAAAAGGGTGCATTGAGTTCGTTTGGGTACTGTAATATTCCACTGTTTCAATCAACAATACGTTGGCGTTCTCCAATGACTCAAACAAACCCAACTAACTTTTCTTGACTGTACCGATCGAATTCCAATCGGGATTTACCTTGGATTCTCTAAAAATCGTGTCCTACTTGCGCCTGAAAAATGCCACACTCTAGATGTTACAATGTCACGCATATAGCGATGAAGCGTTGAGGCCGCAAATGCGTCGCCGACAAAACTCTACAACCGTGTGGGACGTTCGTACAAGAACTACACGTCTACCGGAAAGTCCGCGAAAAGCTGCAAAAACGAGTTGGCGCACTTACCTATGTATAGAAACGCGGGGGACCATAGAGTTGGTGCGTCGCCGGAGTGGCAGAGCGAATTTTGGTCACGTAGAGACTCCCGAGGTAACTTCGTTACGTCCAGGAGGTTCGCAACACCGAACATAGCAGGCTTTTCCGCGTTCTATATCCCGTTGGCCATCTTCAGGACATACTGCTTTCGTTTCAGGCACCCACACACCTACTCCACCTACCCATGGATGTGTGCCAGAGCCCTGTCCAACAAACCCCATGATTCGAGAGCCCATAAAACTAAATTCAATATGGCGAAGTCAATCGAAAGCGGCTTCGTTCAGAGTACTTACATGGGGTCCCTTCCCCTCCCAACCTTTCTCATACACACTCCCACACAAAGGCACGCAAAGTATATACGTATATGCGAGCTCTTTCTTCCAACCCCTGCGTCAGACCCTCCCTTTTTTCGGGCCTCCCGCATCTCTCTCTCTCTCTCTCTGTCACTCTCTCGGTCACAAGCCTAGCAGGAGAGACACACACACACGCATACACATGCGTGAACAATCGACTTCCCGAGCACAATCGATTGTTACATGGGGTATAGAGAAGCGGAGAAGCTCATCGACGTCGATGGAGGACGCGCTTGGTGTATATACAAGGGGATTTCGACTCACACCTCGAGGTGTGAGAGCTTCAGGGCGAGAAAAAAGGAGTCCGGAGTACGTAGTGTTTGAACAAAACAGCTCGCGCTCTTCCCTCTCTTCTATCTCGCTCCTGGTACGGTTGGAAGCCAAAAGCAGCCCCCTAAGACCACCCCCCCGTGCGCTTGATTCCCCCTTGATACGTTATTATCCTGCGAAAGTCGGACGCCATTTTTTCCTCGTGACTTTTTGCCTCCAATCGGCCGAGCTACTCCAGCATCTCGAGAGCCCCCATTTGGATATATGTGGGCTTAGGGGATGGCAATTTTTGACAAAATGACCGACCGGACTGGACGAACGTACCAGTGCGATGGCTAATGGCTAAATCAGCTGGTGAGTAGACGAGAACGTAGTGGGGGTTATTGTATGTCTTTATACGAAGCTGTTTTTGGTGACGGACGTTCAGCCGAGGCCCAGTGGATCGTTGGACTTGGAGGATCTTTGGACTTGAAGGATCACTGGACTTGAAGGATCATTGGACTTGGAAGAGCATTGAACTTGCAAGATTATTGGATTTGGAAGATCATTGGAGCTGGAACACCGTTGGACTTGGAAGATCGTTGGACTTGAAGGATCGTTGGACTTGAAGGATGACTGGACTTGAAGGATCATTGAACTTGATGGATTATTGGACTCAAAGGAGCATTGAACTGGAAGGATTATTGGACTTGGAGGATCATTGGACATGGAAGATCATTGGACGTGGAGGATCATTGGACGTGGAGGGTCATTGGATGTGGAGGATCATTGGACTTCAAAGATCATTGGACTTGGAAGATCGGTGGACTAGGAAGATCATTGGGCTTGAAAGATCACCAGAGTTAAAAGATCACTGGACTTGGAGGATCGTTGGACTTGGAAGTTCATTAGACTGGTCAGATTATTGGACTTGGAAGATCATTGGGCTTAGAAGATCATTAGACTGGGCAGATCATTGGACTTGGAAGATAATTGGACTGGTCAGATCATTGGACTCGAACGTCGGATATACTCACTTCCGTTTAACGAAACGTACAAAGCGCGAAGACCATTTTTGGTGCCCGATCAGATCAAACCGTCACATCCGGTAGCAGGAAAGAAAAGAAAAATAGTCGGGCATCGCCGATGAACGAGTTCAGGAATCTATTTTCCCTCGTACTCTCTTTTCTCCCCAGATCGAGCTATAACGGTGCGAACGGTAAGCCTGGAATTTCACTTTTTTTCCTGATAACAACGGCTATCCCATCAGCGCGTTTCTTCCGTATTCGAGTCTGCGCCTCTCTGCCCCCCTCTCTCTCTCTCTCTCGCTATCTCTCTCTCTCCATCTCTATCTAGCGCTTTATCTCGGTCGGGACTCTCGAGATTGCTCGTTGATTTTTTTCTCCATTCCCAGCTTTTCCGCCATTTCTCTTTCTCCCTCCGTCCCTCCCCCCTCTCTCTCTCTCTCTCTCTCTCTCTCTCTCTCTCTCTCTCTCTCTCTCTCTCACTCATTCCCTGGGATCCACTCGTTTTTTATACGGGTATTTTTTTTCACCACCATCGCACACCCCATTCTCCCGTTGCCTTTCGCTCTTTGTTTCGTCGAGGAAATGGCAAACAACCGAGTATGGCGTGAATGGCGCTTGCTCATCGCGCTCGCCCTATCCCGGGCCTGAAAAAATTCGTTCTTCTCTCGCTCATATATACGTATATGTATATCCGTACGAACTCTGATTCCGTTTTCCTCCCTCCGGTAATACAGAACAGAGAAAGAGCTCTTTAATATCACTTGACGTGTATTCAGAACGCGAGCAGGAAACGCGTTTTCGATAGAAACGGAAAAATAATGCTTCTTCCGCGTGCTTCAAAATGCAGAGCTTTGTCCCGGCTCTCCGTGTACAAATATCACATACGGTTGTACGTTAATGTCGCTCGTTGTCGAAGTTGCTAGCCATCGTCGACGGAGCGGCATATATTTGTCTCGAAAATAACTACGGTCACCAAACTTTAAGAGGGATGATTTGTCTGGCCTTTTCTCCTATAGCCTCTCCTATAGCCTCCTATAGACTCCGATGGTCCGAAATTTGGGAGAATTTATAGATAGCTATTTTTCTATTTCATTGAAGCGTGCTCCGATTTAAAGAGGCATACTACAGAACCAGAAAAATCGCTCAACAGATTGTTAACTAATGATAATTAAAATGTATTATGGGATTTACCTTGTCGTTGGTTGATTATTGGTAGACCGGTGACAGAAGATAATATCTCGAAAGTTGTTCGGCAAAATATGGTAATTATCCAAGTTGATTGGATGTTCGAAATGCTAATTAACTTTTCAGACCTGCCCGGTGGGCGGAATTCGGTACATTCTCCGACGGCTTGCCTGCCGTGTAATATTTAAAAAACTCTAGTAATTATTTACGTTTCTTTAATTAATTTTTCATTATTCAGATGAATTTTGGGATTTTATTTAATTTCACTGGTTCATTTAATATCATTGTTTCATTTCATTTCATCGTTTCATTAATTGTTTCATTTTTTCATTCAATGTCATCGTTTCGTTGTTTCATTTTATTTCATGGCATTTCCTAGTATAATTGGATTTCATTATATCACTTGCTTTCATTTATTCAACTAATTTCATTATTTGTTTGCGATAAAAATTTACAGATATTCTTCGTAATGTGCATGCTAATCGAAATTCAATGTCTCACTATCAGTGCCCTAAAATTCCATCGCTTCAAAGGATGTCACTGCATTCGAGCCTCTTAAACAAATCGCATTTATTCGAATATCGACCGAAGCATTTTTGAGGCCTCTCGCATTGGAGTGAAATTAAAGTAAACAAACTTTAAGGTACACGTAAACATAGATGGAAATTAGGGCCGCAACACTTGTGGGCATAGGACGTCCTATAATGATGAAACGAAATTTTATGTGTGCACCATCTCCCCACCCCCTCTCTCCCCCTCTTCCCGCGCGCGGTCCTTTCGTCGACTCGTTAGCAACGATGACTTCAAATTTTGAAGGGTCAAACCCGGTAGCTTGACATATATATATATATATATATGGTCCCGGCACATAATCGTGTTCACATCCGTACAATAAGAGAACTCGTGCTCGTTTCTCCACTAATTCTCGTATTTAAACGTACTAATGTTATATCGACGCATTCATACCTGCGCCAGCCACCATGGATAAGATCGAGAGAGAGAGAGGTCGAGAGAGAGAGAGAGAGAGAGAGAGCGAGAGAGAGAGAGAGAGAGAGAGAGAGAGAGAGAGAGAGAGAGTGGGAGAGAGAGGGCGAGAGAGAGAGGGGAGGGCACGCCACAAGCATTGGCAGCATCGCAAAAAGTAAAAGGAAGCCATAGACGGGAGAATGAGAAATGAAGTACAGAATGTATCAGTAGCAACGAAGTGTCGGTTACACACTGGCCGAATAAACAAATTCGACGATAATTATCCTGCCAAGTGTTCTGTTCATTCACTGGCGAATAATAGCAAGGTATATACACACACACACACATACATATGTATATATACATATATATATGTTCTTTTTAATTTACGAGTATCTCATTTACGGGACGCCTCTACATAAGTACAACCATCATTAGCCATGAGTAAAAATCCTTCGGGGGCAACGAATCATCGCATGATATCATGACGTTGAAGTGTTCATCGTAGGAATGCAATGGAAATGCATTTTTTACCTGATTTTTATTTCCTTCTGACTTAGAGTGCGAAAATCACTCGAACGTTTTTAAGGAGTACCATTGGAGATCTGCAACGCAAAGTTTCAATAAACATTTCGAATGACCATGACCAGCTAAATAATGAAGAATTTTCGGTGCGCGCCCATGGTGCAGGCTGGGTATACTGATGGAGGATTATGCAGACGAGTTGCTGATAAATGGGCCTTGTGAAATTATTCATAAATTTTTATCTCCTTCGGCAGTTTGTAGATAATGAGCGGTTGAATTACTCAATCAAATCCTACATATGCCGTAAGGGAGTAGAGACCAGGTTGAGAACGACAGGGAGCCTCTTCCACACGATCTTTGAAAGAATTAACATTTTAATTGTTTAAATTAAACTTCTCCATTCGTTCCCTCTGAGTTAACATTCTCCAGCGAACATAAAAAAAAATCACGTTGAAAATAGAGAACTCCATTTTGATTCTCCAAATGAAAGATTTGCAGCAAATTGAAGGTGTCACCCGAAATTGAGATTGGCCAAAAAAACCTTGTAGAAAATGAATTGAGAGTTGAAATCATGGTTCTTAAAAATTACTATAAAGTCGATCGTTATTTGGATTGGACGAACTCCAGGTACATCAACGGTGGTAGATGCTAATAAACGCAACTATGGGCGACGAAGAGACTTAACACTTTAGTCAACTTCTGTATACATACACTTGTATCGATAACATATATAGACAAATAAATAAATAAATAATTGAAATGCATTATGATATTGTTTATAAACACACACACACACGAACATATATATATATAAATGCGATGTACAATAATCCGCACGCACAGAAAGGACTCGGCATCTTATATTGGCACGAGACGCAAAGGCCCATTGACTTTGTTCATCGATTTTACGTCAATCTGCAGGCACCCTTGTCGGGTCTCCATGATGCATTTATCATAAGCGATAAGGGGGAGTTACACGGTGCCCTGAAGCGAAGAGAGAAAGAGGGAAATAAGAGAAGCGACGGTGACAGAGAGAGAAAGAGGGGGGGGGGGGGTTGATCCTGTGTAAAGCAGGACGAAAGGGAACTCCGGCAGTGTTACAGCCCCAGCATAGTGCAGGGAGAGGGATGTCGAGCATACGCACAATTCATCGGTGCAGAAAGAGGAGGAGGAGTAACCTCGCGCTCTTGCATACATTGATACATATAAGCAACACAATAATTCTTATATATATATAAGTCTTATATATATATATATCTTATATATATATATATATATATATTCTTATATATATATAGTCTTATATATATATATAAGTAATTCTTATATATATATATAAGAATTATTGTGTTGCTTATATGTATCAATGTTGCTTATACTTATATGTATCAAATAGCCAGATGGGTTGATAAAAAATATTACGTATATATATATATATATATATCGAACCCCTTATATCAACGTAATATTTTTTATCAACCCATCTGGCTGTTTCAAAGCCAGTCCCTACAATTCCCATCAAACATATCGTTGATTTTGGCTTTAAGACGGTTCTCGAAATTGCCTTTATCCAAATATACGTACGTCCTTGTGAAGGTGATTTTGAAAACCTTAAGGTTTGCGTAATGTTGAGGGAACAATTACTACTACGACGGGTCTCTTATCTTTAATATCTTTAAAATCATCTTCCCAATGGATATTTTATAGGAACCGAAAAGTCCTGGACTACCCTTAATTGAAGGGTGAGCTCGATGGAGTTACGACCTCTAGGCTGGTAGCGTTTGACATACCGGGCGTAGAAGTATGAAACCGGAATTTTTTTATAAAAATTACACGTCTGTTGTTTGAAAATGATAAAAACGAATGGGGACGGCTTTCTGCGTCACATTCAATTGATCCGCGAGTTCTTGTTGACTTTGAGTATCATCTTCATCCAATAAGGCTTGCGATTTGTTGTCTGCGAACTTTTTCGGTGGTTTCCCACGCTCTTCGTTTCTCACGTCAAAATCACCACTTTTGAATTTTTTGAACCACTCGAAACACTGTGTTTTACCAAGACCATGTTCACCGTAAGCTTCGACATGCATTCCATGCGATTATGCAGCACTTTTCTTCAAATGATAACAGAAAACCAATGCTGTCCGCAAACCGTAGTTCGTAGGCACAAAACTCGACTTGTTTAAGGTTATAGAAAAATATACCGGTGTAGGGAACTTGGGTTGTTGTGTGTTGAAATCTTCGTCAGCTGGTGGAGGGAGATGATGGCGTTGCAGAAGCGGTCTTACGGTCACTAAACTGATGGCTAGCACCATCTATAGGGAAATTTCGGTTTGATACTTCTACACCTGGTTTATACACAAATATATACCGGATGTGGCAGCAACTATCAGCAGTAGAAATTTATTCTACCCTATCAGACTTGGGAGAAAACTTTTCTTACGAAAGTTGCAAAGTTCGAAAGGAGTAATCGAATGGTGGCTACGAGGTTCATCCAGCTCGAGGCGCTTAAGATATTTCCGGGTCGCCTCCATTTTATTAAATGGGACAACTATTTTTTTCGTTCTTTTATAAAGGAACTAAAAATTAGTTTATATATCAAATTTCAAGATGATGGATGAAGATTTGGTATAAAAAATCGATAAAAAATAAATAAATTTCAATGTTTTTAGCCGAGAATTGATTGGCAAAATGATGCAAACGCTTACCCCTATATGAAAGGTGCTCAAAGTGATGGCTGCCACTTTCAACGCACGCTTGCGATCTGATTCGCATTCATTGATCTTATTGATCATGTCAGTTTATACCAACAAACAAGCTGTAATTATTCATCTAAGTTTTAATTGAAGAGAACACACATTATTATGGAAGTTACAAACTTCTCATTGCTTTCCAAAACAAGTTGATAAGATTCTTAGTTGCAAACAATGTGAACAAAGCCGTACGACTTGCTTGAATGTTGCTTAGTATTAAACTATTAAAACCTCAATTACAGCCCGTTCGTTAATACAGACTGACGTGATTAATAAGACACTACAATCAATCTGGATCATATTGCAAGCGTGCTTTAAAAGTGGTGGTCATCACTTTGAGCACCTTTCACAGTAGTAAGTGTTTGCTCATTTTTCCGGTCGATTCTATGCTAAAAACATTGACATTTCTTTTTCATCGATTTATCATACTAAATCTTGATCTAGCATCTTGAAATTCGTTGTGGGAACTCACTCTTAGATCCTCAATGCAATTCTGAAAAACAGTGGTACGATTTAAAAAGATGGAGGTGACCTCGAAATCTCCGAAGCGTCTTCACTTGGATGAACCTCGTAGCCACTACTCGATTACCCCCTCCAAACTGTGTAACTTTTCAAAAAAACGTTTTCTCTCAAGTCTGATAGGTTAGAAAATATTTCTGCTGCTTATATAGCGTGTCCCAAAATGCCCTGACATTTTAATTCATCAATAAAACGTATTATTTATTTCAACACTACCCATATTTTAATTTCAATATAAGGTACAATCATGGAGGTTATGTGTGAAACGCAATATCGGAATTTTCAATTGAGTTCCGGAATGATCTGTGGATCATCGGCATACACTTTTCCTTTCAGAAAAGCCCAAAGAAAGAAGTCCAATGTGGCAGTGTGGCAGGCTGCGCCATCTTGTTGAAAGAATATGTCTTCCAAGTCCATGCCGTTTATGCCATTTAACGGATAGTGTGTTCCACACATAACCTCCATGTTTGTACCTTATATCAAAACACAAATATTCGTACTATTCAAATAAATAATACGTTTTGTTAATAAATTAAGGCCTTAGGCTACAGCAACGGGTATAAAATCATGTGCGAATTTAACAATTTTTTTTCGTATGTAAAAGTGAGTCACTCATAAAATTAATGACACATCTATTTAGTATGAATACCAGGCTGTTGGAATTTTTTAAATTTATTTTTCGATGTACAAAATGCCCGACTACTAATATTTTCTTTTGTTATATTTTTTTAAGCGCTCCGCGGGGTGACATTTAGCATCCACAATTTTTCACCCAGAACAAAAAACAAAAATTCTCGTCAATCTACATTAGAATACCTACACAAGTACGTACGGAATTTAAAAAATATTTATGTATTCAAAAGTTGTAGGTATTTGAATGAATTTTCAATTTTCAAATTTTCAAATTTTCAAATTTTCAAATTTCAAATTTCAATTTTCTATTTTCAAATTTTCAAATGAATTTTCAGTGAAAAATTTCGTTATAACTCCTCATAAAATGAAAAGTTTTCGATTAATCAGAAATTCCGTACGTACTTCTCTGCTAAATGCAATTAGGAACATAAATTTTAAATTTGAAGTAAACCGAGTGAAAATTGTTGAAGTTATTTGTCACGCCAATTGGAAAAAAGCCGAGAAGTTTCGACAAGTCGGCTATTTTGTACATCGAAAAAAAATATATATTTTCTTACAACTTGATATTCATACTAAATAGATGTGTAATTAATTTCACGAATAAAACACTTTTTCAGACGAAAAAAAATTGTCAAATTCGCACATGATTTTACACCCTTTACTGTGGCTTAAGGCCTTAGAATGTTTGGTAATTTTGAGACACCCTTTAGTTGCCACCTCACCCGGTATATATCGTCGAGCAAGGGGATGAATGGTATATAGGCACCCTGGAGGGAGTGGAGAACAGAGCCATCCAGCTATCCAACAGTGTCGCAACGTGAAATAGAATAGAAATGACCCCCCATGGGATACGCATTAGCGACACATGGCTGAGCTACAAAGCATATCAGCCTCGATTGCGAGGGTACATACACACGTATATATATATATATATATATATATATATTTACAGGATTCAAGGCGTGCTCAGTATACGATTACATAACGTGTTATACGGGAGGGCTCGCGCCCTTTCCCCCTGCGCCCACCAACGAGCAGCGACCCTGAGGGGGTTGGCTCTGTCACGAAACTGCGCCCGCGAGTCCTGCACGAGCATACAGGGGGCTTGGTTTTCGTTCGAACGAACCCTCGCTTGGCTTATCCTGGGCTCGTTCCTCGAATATCATATACGTATACTTTGATCCCGTTGCGACCCTTACCGAAGTACACCCGAAACGCCATTTTGTAAGGGTTCTTTTGTGGAGGGCGATCGCAGCTCAGCATCGTTATCGCGTTACATACGCGCTCGAGCAGCTCGTCGAGTGGCAAAGCGATGGCGGTATAACGATGTTAGGCATGCATTATTTACAAAGAAATTTGACTCTTTGAACTCGGAGTGGAGGGCATGGAGGAGCGAGCTTGGGTAAGGGTTTTTTATTTTTTGGTTTCGATGTGAGAGCATTTTTGAGAGGGACGGAAGGAGGAACTTTGAACGGGGTCTTAGGGGAGGGGTGAACTTCCGTCGGGGAGTTTTCGAGGCTAGTGATTTTTGTTTCAATGGGGGATCGATGATAGTCTTCGATAACAGTCGAATTGCATGGGCGGATTCATGGGAGGTGCCATCGTGGGTGAGGTAGTAGAACTTTAAAATTTTCCTACGTATGAACTGGACTTGAAGAAGAAAGGGAGGAAGTTAGGCATTACTAGGACCGAGTGTCAAGATTGGTTAAAATTTTTTTTAGATATTACGAAAATGGAAGTAGGAAAAAGTTTAATAATTTGATATTAGAAAATTAATAATCATGTGAAAAAAAACGTCTGGTCATAAAAGAGAAAAATGGAATATTGGGTTGTTTTAGGGGTCGTTTTTTCCATATTGAACTTACGGATACTTGGAACGGTAAATTATTCTAGTCTGCTTGGGGCACAAAAAACAGGTCGATTTTGAAGATTTTTTTCTGATGAGAGCATTGGGATGAGGAGGTCGGGATTTTACACGGAATTAATACATAATCTTACTGAGTTTGAGTTTTTTTTAAATTGAAAAACATTGATAAACATTTAAGTTAATATTATTTAAACTAAGTGCCGTCATAGCTGGATGGCCATCAGGTGTAGGTGCTTCTGGCATCTAGGACGATCGGGAATGAAAAATATAAAATGTACTTCCAGTATAATAATCAAATTTTCGCATGACCGGATGCTTTTTTGAAATTACGTAAATTACGTTAATAGCAAGCTGTAGAAAAAAAAATCGATTTTAGACCGAAAGCAAGTGTAACCATTTGTTGTTAACGAATGGATAATTATATCGAAAAATCGTCCAGTCATCCAATACCAATAACGATTTTTCACAAGACACTGCACCAGCTTGTCTAGACTGCAATATATTTCTTTCCAAAAACACCACAGAAGATTTTTTTAAAAAATGTTAAGTTTCCTCAATTAGAGTCGTCGGGGATATTACGATATCTGTGGCCCCTGATTTTGACCTCGCACCCTTTATATGTGACCTATATAATGAGACCATTTTCGGGAGTGGCAAGAATTGAAATTCGATTCTTAAGGGGGTGAAACAGGGGTTTTAACGTTTGTACGAGACAACATATTTTTTATGTCATATTTGCTTGAAACTTGGCATAAATACACTAAAATACAAATAATTAAACATACATTCCAGCAATTTCCAAAATTTAACCCTCAAGAGGGTTAAACGGGGGTCTTAAAGTTTGTTTGAGAAAACATATTTTTTCGTCAGATTTACGTGAAACTTGGAACCTATACACAAAAATTCAAATAATTAAACATGTATTCCGGAAATTTCCCAAATTTAACCTTTAAAGGGGTTAAGCGGGAGTGTTAACGTTTGTATGAGAAAACATATTTTTTGGCCAGATTTACTTGAAACATGCCAAATTCATTTGATATATAACAACATTATATGTTATCCTCGCTGTTCGATGTGTACAGACAGTAACGTAGTACTTTTAACCCCTTAACTGTGTTTGCTTGGGTCGACATAAACAAACCAAACAAATACATGTTTAATTGTTTGTATTGACGTGTTTTGATACCACGTTTCAAGCAAATCTGACCAAAATATACGCAGTCTCAGATAAACTTTAAAACCCCCCGTTTTACCCCCTTAAGGGTGGAATTTCGATTTTTACCATTCTTGAAAAAGTCTTATTTTGTGTCAAATATGAAGACGGTGTGGTCAGAATGAGGGACCACAGATATCGTAATACTGCCGCGTCGTCTAATTGCCGATAACCGATCGCTGCTCATTTCCCTCTGCACTTATTTTTAAAAGAGGAACGCCTGGTTGATTTCGACGCCATGGGGTCCCGTTATGTCAACTCGTATGCGAGGTGCGTCAAGAGGCTCGTCACAGTCGCAGAGGTCGGATTTAAATTTGATATACGACGTAATGGGGCTCCTCTTTTTTCCCCCTTTTGTACACATTAGTGCCTCTTTCTGTCCTCCGTACATTTATCCTCGTTAGTACCGTCACACCCGCGTTGTCACCGAGTGGTGTGACGAGTGTGAGTGTCGTCGAAAAAACTCCCAGGTGAGTGTATAACGGTGGTGTGGGTTTCGCATTATGTCACCGGCGAGTGAATTTTCGTGTAAAAGGACGAACGTGACACTTTTCGGTCGGAGCGAGGGAGCTGTGCGTGTGGGAGTTTCTATGAGACAGGAGAAAAAACCAGCGGAGACGAGACGAGGAGACGAACTCGTCGACGTTATCTCTCGGGCTGTATCTCTTAGTGTGAAAAGAACGAGGGGGGAGAGTACATATAAAAGTTAATTTTATCTCACAATCCGAAGAAACACGTATAAGAATTTTCCATCATTTTGTCGCTTCTCAATTCCAAAAGTTTCCATCCCTCGTACGTCCAAATTCTACGACTTAAGGATGTTGAGTCCCAAATCGCAAATGATAATAAAATTCTGAAAATTTGGCATGTTTTTGTATGAAGTATTTCAGAGGTCGTGTAAAAATTTCACGACAATTAGGTAGCTCGTTATTGAACAATTAACATTCACAAATTAAATGTTGTCTTATGGAAACTGATGTAACTTTGCAATAAGTTTGTTTTTTTGACCTCTCAATTTTGTAATACCTACAATATACTGAAAGCAACGGAAACAAAACGAAGTTTATTGACAAATTTTTTTTAATTTCTTTTAAAAATTGTTTTTAACAAAATGTTAATTTTTTAATAACGAGCTTCCTCATCATCGTGAAATTTTAGCACGACCTCTTAAATACTTCATACAAAAACATACCAAATTTTCAGAATTTTCTTATCATTTTTTATTTCAACTCTTAAGGAGGTTGAAGTAATGATTATAGAATTCTGAAAATTTGGTATGTTTTTACATGAAGTATTGAGGAGGCCGTGTAAAAATTTCATGACGATTAAGAAGCTATTTATTGAACAATTAACCTTAACGTGTTTCATAGGGACTCAACATCCTTAAGGAGGTTGGAACATCAGTCACAGTCCAAGAAGAAAATCGAAAAAAACGTATGTTATTGTCCAGACTATACTGAGACTTGACGAATTTTTTGGATTTTTTTCACTCCGAAACATCAGAGGTAAAAAATAGTTTAATGTATGTTATTATGCGGGCGGTTAGATGGGCAAGACGTTCACGCTACGAGTAAAGTAATTTTTGTTGGCTTTTTGGCATCAAGATAAACCATTTCTAACAACGGATTAACGCCTTTGTAACCATTTAGAACAAAAAAACATTTTGGCCATCGTAAAGCATATACAGATTGAAAAAAATATCATAAACTTCCTTTCGAAAAATTCGTTTCGGTCCCGAGAGCTCCCGCAGCATCCTTAAAGCGTAACAAAAAATGTCTTCAATTATTCTTGCCCCTCTCATTATTATCCTGATCATTATAAATTACCACCTGCGTCCGCGACGTCCACCATTGCCTGGACGTCGGAAATTTCATAATGTGTATACGACCAATTAATTTTAGACCCAAATTTTAAAGGACCGCGTGTTTTTCGTGGAATCTGCCAAAAAAATTACTAAGCGTCCACAAAAACGAATAAAAAATAAAATACAAATAATAAGTGAATGCATTCTATTGATGGAAGTGTCAGTTCATCAGACGATCGAGACCCCGAAGAATCGTCTCCAATTTTACCACCAAACTTTCCGGTACGTATCGCCGACGGTTTTGGTGGATTTGATGATTCTGCGGTGCAGAGTGGTGCGAGATAAGATGAGTAAACCGAAGCTTGGATTAATTTGAGGAGATGGAAGAACGAGGAGGAGTTGCCCATATGGTGTCTCGTTGGACCAATGTCTGGCACTTCTCTTCACACTTTCCTATCTACCGTACATTCTCTTTCAGCTTCCTGCTATTGTCTGAACATTATGGATCCACCTAGACCTCTATATACATATATATATATATATAAGTATTCTTGACGTTTTCCCCTCGAGTTCTCGACGGATGACAGCGACCTGGATTAGTCCCTTGCCCCATTCTGGATTATATCGAGCGCGAAATATTCATCGACCGATACACCTTCCGTCGGCTCATTCTCCGCTCGACTCTCGCACCCAACGTTCGTCCCGTCAAAAAAAAAAAAAAAAAAAAGGAAAAAAGGGAAACTTCCACTCAGGAAACGCTAATACCAATGGGGATCGTGTTTTCGACGTTTTTCTTCTTCTTTGTGAGCTAAGATCGCACCAAAGGTATAGAAAAAAAGAAATTAAAAATTTCTTGCATCTCTGTAGAGTTGTAGCACTTTGCTCGATTTGTGGATCGTACAAAAGGATGCACGTTTCGTCGAATGAGGCAGCAGCGTTCGAGTCTCCTGGCTATATGTATAGAGCTGCATATATGACTTGTTGAAAACTCGCAAAAGTTTGGTTTGAAGTTGGAGGAGGATGGGAGAAAGAGAGAGAGAGAGAGGGAGAGAGAGAGAGAGAGAGAGAGAGAGAGAGAGAGAGGGAGAGAATGATTTGAGGCCTTAGGCCACACGGGTATAAGGCCTTAGGCCAACGGGTATAAAATCATGTGCGAATTTAACAATTTTTTTTTCGTACGACAGTGATTCACTCATAAAATTAATAACATATCAATTTAGTATGAATATCAAACTGTTAGAAAATATATATTTTTTTTCCAATGTACAAAATGGCCGACTACTCGAAACTTCTCGAAACAGCTTTTTTCCGATTGGCGTCACAAATAACTTCAACAATTTTCACTCGATTTACTTCAAATTTAAAAGTTATGCTCCTAATTGCATTTCGCAGAGAAGTACGTACGGAATTTCTGATTAATCGAAAACTTTTCATTTTATGAGCAGTTATAACGAAATTTTTCATTGAAAATTCATTTCTTAAGTTCAAATACCTACAACTTTTGAATAAAACAATATTTTTTTAATTCCGTGCGTACTTTTCTAGATACTCTAATGTAGATTTACGAGAATTTTTGTTTTTTGTTCTAGGTACAAAATTGTCGCGGAGCGTCTAAAAAGAAGATAACAAAAGAAAATATTAATAGTCGGCAATTTTGTACATCGAAAAAAAAAATTTTTTAACAGCTTGATACTCATACTAAATAGATGTGTAATTAATTTTATCAGTGAATCACTTTTTTATACGAAAAAAAATGGTTAAATTCGCACATGCCTTTATACCCATTACTGTGGCCCAAGGCCTTAAATTGGCACGTGAGCTTGTTGTGTCCAACCATCTCCAATTTATATAAAATTCACTGCCAAATGCAGGGCACGCGGAGTTTGCATGAAACCGGTCAAATACATCATACGATGACTTGCTCTGCATTACGCACTCTTATCCACCTATTTCTACTCCTTTCTTGCTCTCTCCTTGCCCTCTTCTTTTCTCTCTACCTCTTTCTATTTCGCTCTCTCCTTCTCTTTTCTTCCTTCTGTCCCTTTCTCTCCTTCTCCTTTGCGCTTTCCTCCTCTCTATCTATTTCGCTTTCCTCTCTCCTCTTTCTACCTCATTCTCTTTTGCCCTCTCTCTTTCTCTCTATTTCGCTTTTGCGAAATCCCTTCTCCTTCTACCTCTTTCTCTTTTGCTCCCTTCTTTTCTCTCCACCTCTCTCTACCTATTCCTCCTTTGCTCTCTCCTCTACCTATTCCCCTTTTCCTCTTTCCTCTCTTTACCTCTTCCTACTTTCCTCTCTCGCTCTCTCTCTACCTCTTGCTCCCTTACTCACTCCCTCTCTCTCTACCTCTTCTTCGTTTGCTGTCTCCTTCTTTTTCGCGCCCCCCTCTCGCTCTATCTTTCTACGTTACACATGCATTACAAAATCACTCACATCACTTTGAGCGCCTCTTGCATTACGCGCTCTTATTCATCTGTCCATCTCTCTCGCCCTCTCGCTCTCTTCTATAACACGAATCGCGTTCGATAATGGGGAAAACGTTGAAGCCCGCCAGTTTGTCACGTAGAGGTAATTCGGCACGCGTACGCCTCTTCTCTCTCTCTCTCTCTCTCTCTCTCTCTCTCTCTCTCTCTCTCTCAGCCCTTTTCTCTTGCTCTTGGTCCATCAAATTGATTTACAACACTCTATTCATCGCTGCACATATATATATATATATATATATATATATATATATATATATATATATATATATATATATATATCTATATATATATCTATATATATATCTATATATATATCTATATATATATCTATATATATATATATATATATATAGATATGTATATATGTATGTATGTATGTATGTATGTACGTATGTATGTATGTTTGTATATATGTATATACACGCCCATACATGTACACCCATATACATATATTTATTTCCAAAGTAGGAGGCCGAAAGCAGCTCTTACACGGAATAATCAAACGCACGTATAATTGTAGCCATGCAAACGACGTCGAATTGTCGTGGGACCCGTACGTGGATGTGGACAAAAAGATTCCCTGCTCGTGCGGATACGAGGCCCGTATTAATGTGAGAAAATGTGCTTTTTTGCTATGTGTGAGAATCGTGTATAAAATCGTTTTCCAAATACAGCTTCAATCGCGGGCTCAAGTATTCTCGATAGCGGAATAGTATAGTATTTGACAAGACTGTATGAATTTGGGCGTGAGAATCACCGAGGTGAATGAGGCTAGAAAAAATGCCGAAAGAAAAAAGAGAAGATTGAATGTTGCGTCTACATACATTGTAAGCTTCTGTATCATTTTTCACGATTGAGGATGTATGGGAGATACCGAGGTAGGAAAAGGAACCGGAAATTTCAAATTTTCGAATTAAAGTGTCAGGTGTAGAGGTGTAGAGTTAAATGGTAAGTGGCATGATTTGCAGAACGAGCCTCACATTTCCTGTTGAAAGGGGTTTTTTTTTCGATGATTGTTTTACGCGTATTGATTGTGGTATGATTTTACTAGGCGAAATTTCTTGATTTTATAGGATGGTAAGGCATCGTCCTATGAAAGCGTGGAAAGTGCACTGCTGAGTGAAAGTTTTCTTGAAATGTTGAAAATACGATATTTTTATCATGCAGTTTCATAATAAAATTTACCTGGGGTATTAATCTAGATCTGCAACAAAGATTTTGTAAAAATTCACCCATTTATGAAGATTTTTGCGTTTCTATCGAATGCGGAAGATCTGAAATTCGAAAATACGATTTTTTTATTGCAGAACTTTATTACTTTTTAAATTTATTAAATTCATTAAATTAATTTTATTTATTTTACATATTTATTATTATTATTATTTATTTATTTAATCAATGCTTAGGGTCCGAACTAAACTTCGGACCCTAAGCTATAAAACTCTGCAATAAAAAAGACACGTGGTGAAGCATACATTGATCTTATTTCGTGTAAATCATTATTTGCAAAAGTTAAAAATTATCAACGTTATTGAGGTACTGTATGGTATATTGAGCCTCTGTATAAAGAATTTGGTCCAACGGTCGGATCGATAACTCGACAATGGTTGGTTTAGAAAGTGAAAATAACAAAGTTTTATAATTTATACGAATGTAGTTCTCGTTGTACCTAGTCGTTTTTCGGAAAAGAAAGTCTCAAAAAGGCGAGTGTTAAAAAAAGTCTAATTTTGGCGACATTTTTACTCATTTTCGGGGGTTTGAAAAACACTGATTAAAAAAACACCTTCGTACAACGCTAGCCACTGCAATTTCTGAAATTTTGTTTCTTTTTTCAATTGAAAATCGTACGATCATAACTAGAGTTATGGTTCCAGCCAGGTCGAGAAAAGTCGTTTCGCGAAAAAAGCAATTAAAAGTTTTAGTATACGTAAATAGTTGCGCTACATGCTCTCACTAAATCGTCTGCAACTTGGTCGTTTTTCAATGTCTTAACTGGACTTTTTTTCACACCTTCTTGAATATGTGTACTTTGACAACATCCAAAAAAACCATCGCTTTTTTCCCCCGACAGAGCCCGCCAGCCTTTTTTTCTTTTGCGTTTTTCTCAAAAATATTTTTTCGAAATTGCAAGGCATATTTCAAAATCTATTCGTTCGATTTACTTGGAATTTGGAAAAAAGCACGGTTGATAACCTCTTCCATCGTATGGCCGGATAATGTTCTGATCCGTTTATCCATTTGTTAATAACAAACTATCAAAGTTCTTTTTTCGTCGACAAATCGAACTTTTTATCCTACAGCTCGCGATCGTCATAATTTTCAAAATTTCCATAACCTATCCGATCACCCGAACCCCTTATTATTATACTAAAACCCCAATTTTTCACTTTTCTTTCAAGATTACCCTAGTTGCCAGAAGCACCTACACCAATTTCCCTGCAATAGCGGCGACGCTTCGTTTAAATCATAATAACTCCGTTGCTTATCAATAATTTCCAACATAAAAAAAACCCAACCTCAACAAGACTATGTATCAATTGCCTCTAAAACCCCAACCGCCCCCGCGCAATACTCTCCTCAGAAAATATCAAAGCCCGACCTGTCCTTTGGGCTCCAATCTCCCGCAAGCCCGTTAAGTACTCCACCAACATAGCGTCATTTCTTTCCCGAAATATGGTCGAAACGGGTATTAACGAGAGTAGCGGACGAATAGTTGGAAACAGCAGTCCGGCATAGCGGACGTGACGAGACATTTTTTTTCCACTCGCTTTTCCTCCCTTCTCCATTTTCATTTTGTTTTCTTTTTCTTTCCTCTTCCAAAATGTCCGATATAATGAAGGAGTTCCGAGAGCCATATCCACAACTCGAGTGACTTATTACGTAGCAGTGGAACGTGGCGTTTCGTTCCAACTGTGTATTGGAGTCGTTGCGCGAGGAGATAAAGAGGGCTTAAAGCATCAGCCTACTGTACGATCCAATTCGTTTAGTGTGCAACGCGAAGAGCATCACACACACACACCCACCCACTCACCCACCCACCCACACACACACACACACACACACACACACACACACACACACACACACACACACACACTTACACGCACACGCAGCCAGTAAGGTTAGCCTAAGCTTCCAAGAGCGTTGCTGTGGTCGTGGCCTAATTGACTCGCGTCAGCAACCAATCGTCCGCTAAATTATAGGTCCGCAGGCTCTCTTCTAGGAGCTTAGCCGAGAAAGCAGAGCAGAGATCCCAGGGCCATGGACGAACAGCGAATGAGCGACGGATATATACGTATGTACGGTCCCAGTTTGAAGATAAGACGACTAGAGGGAACCATATATATAGATTATCTATATTAAAACAGCCGAGTCCATCAGGAAAACAAACAGAATTACGATCCTTCGAGATTGGCCGTGCTGTCTCGTTAGAAGGTTAACTGCTGCTGAATATAGATATATATGGATATATATATATATACATGCATGCACCAAGAATGGTGGATGTGCGGCTTCGGCTTCAGCCGTCCTTCGAGTCGAGCAGCGTTGTGCATGGCCGATACTCGGAGCGGTGATCACTTGCCGTGCACCGGCTGGCGCATCACGAGTCAGCGGAAGGCCCATACCACTCAGACCTTGGTGCAGATACTTGAGTCAAAAGTTTTTGCACTGGAGAATCAGAAGAATAGGGCAGAAGCACCATATATGGAATGGTTTTGTTTGAAATTGGAAAAAAGTGAGGATCTGCTAAAACCTTCAAATATTACGATTTTATTATCTGTATGTCGTATACAACAAGATGGTATCATTATTTCACACATTACATTTCAATATTTGGAGTTACATTATGTTTTACAAAAAATGACAGAAATCATGGTTTTCAAAAAGTAGGCCTACATTTTTTATATGAAATAAAACGATACTTTAATTGTTTTTAACTTTCCAATTATTATTGAACAATCCGTCTTTATGAGTTAATCTTAGATTAGGCAGGAACTTTTGGCACAAACGGATATTCAATATTAGGCTCGATTTGGTATCTGATATGAAGATTTGATATGGCCGAATATCAACAGTAATATATATTTTTTTATAAAGATTATCACAAACATAAATCATTTGGATTTATCTCAATGAAAACGGCACTTTTTACACGTTTTCACGCCGGCGAAAAGTAACATCGGTTCACTGTTGTGCCATTTTCGTTTCCAGACAACCAAAACTTTTGCAGTGGCCACGTCTTACGAGTAGCTAGTGTGTAAAATCAACAAGAGATGTCGCCATTGGCCCCGTGCAGAGTACAGGGTGGGGGTAATAAAATCGAACGCAGCGCCCGCAGTGGACAAAAAATGCAATAAACGCAGCTATTCATCTGTCAAATCTGTATAAGGGTAGTACGATATTTTTTGATAAATGTTAAAATACTGTTTTGTCAAAAAGGGTCGCCACAGGTACTGTGTGATAAATTGCAAAAATACGGGAAGAAATAGTAAGGTAATTCGAGGACAGATGGCCATATTTTTCTCTGGGACGTCCAACTTCGAAGTTGATAAAATAAAACCAACATTTATATTTTTGTTCGGGCATATGTTTATTAGTAATCAAATTGAACACGAAATAATAACAACAGTCAAGTATTATCTGAGCTGGAAAAAATATATTCCAGGACACTCTGGTGGCCATCTCTCCTATACAATTCAATCTAAGATGGCCATAGGGTGTTGAGCTGAGATGGTCATGCTCAAAACATTTGTTGTTTTGTTGTTTTGATCTCACATTGATCAAAAGATCAATGTGAGATGGCCACATGGGTAAACATGGAAAATAATGCTTTTGCATGTTAATTATATGTCGAATTAGTCTTCTTTCGTGATCCAGTCCAAAAACAGACGAAGGACCCATGGGACTTAGAAAAAGTTGCTCAGATGATACGTTATAAATAAGCAATAAAAGTAGTAGGTAATATGGCCAACTGGCCTCGAAAAATTAGGGTCGTCACTCCCAAAATATATGGGAGAAGGCCCATCCTTAGTTCTTCGAAATAAATCAACGACGATACCTCGTTTAGAGGTTATGTTACAAACAAGAATATGTCCCAAGTGGTACAGCTCGAAATATGGTGAAAAATTATGTCTGCATATGTCCACAGTATAATCACAAACTAAGCATAATTTTTTTCTACTCAGCTGAAAAAATCAACTGCAAATTACTCACTTTGCAAATTTGGTTCATTTCCTGCTGCAAGTTGAAAGTTAGAACAATGCAACGAATTGAGAGCTGCAGTTTTACCTTTAAATAAGTTTTGCAAGGCATTAAAGGCATAGAGATTTGCCTTACGGCACTAGCTTGAATTGTTAATAATTCATAATCCCTCTGAATAGTTAATTTTTTACACTCACTCTAATTAATAATTCCCAAAACGTGACCCAAGTTCGAACATACGTTTAAACATGGTTCATGTTTTGTCCTGAACTCTCCTACGTCCGTGACTTATTTATCAGATCCCAACAATTTTTCCCTAGATTGAGTTTGAGGTTGGAAATGAATACTGTGAGTTATTATCTCGAAGCTAGTCTTCAAAAAAATGCTCAGTTCGATCGAAAAACAAAGTTTTGTTCATTATATGATAAAGTGGCGCAGCAACAATACATATTCGTTAAATTTCAATAAAAGCAATTATGCAGCTTCATTTTTCTCGTCTTATAATAAAATCACAATTAGACCAAAATATCCATTATGCGAAAAATTTTCTCACTTTTTTGTTCACTTAACTGAACGGAAATGCTTCTTGCCGTCGTTGGCCAGACAAATTGATTAACTGCAAACAAATTGAATGCAATTGAGGCGCGATTTTAATTTCGCTACGACTAACCGTCCGGTTATCGGATGAACAAGCGTATGTTATTCGCTCGCATAACAGCTCAGTTCACGCGGTTCGCGCTGTACAACGCCCCGAACAAGCAATCCCAACACACAAACCCAAACAAATCAACCCAAAGACAACCTCAAAATAATAAACGCAAACAAACCCAAACGCAAACAACACAAACCCAAACAAACCAACCGATTCAAACCAAACAAACCCAAACATACAAACGCAAACGAACCCGAACAACCAAACCCCAAATAAACCCAAACAAATCAACCCAAAGGCAACCTCAAAATAATAAACGCAAACAAACCCAAACGCAAACAAACGCAAACAACACAAACCCAAACAAACCAACCGATCCAAACCAAACAAACCCAAACATACAAACGCAAACGAACCCGAACAAACTAAACCCAAACAAACCAAACACACCCAAACAACACAATTCCAAACAAGCCAACCCAAGCAGCACAAAACCGAGCAAACCAAAGCCAAACGCAACCAAACACAACCAAACAACACAATTCCAAACAAGCCAACCCAAGCAGCACAAAACCGAACAAACCAAACCCAAACGCAACCAAACACACCCAAACAACACAATTCCAAACAAGCCAACCCAAGCAGCACTAACCCAAACCGAAACAAAAACAACCAACCGAAACCAAACATACCCGAACACAACTAACCGACCCAAACCAAACAAACCCGAACACAACCAACAAGCCCAAACCCAAACAAACAAACCCAAACCCAAACAACACAATTCCAAACAAGCCAACCCAAGCAGCACAAAACCGAACAAACCAAACCCAAACGCAACCAAACACAATTCCAAACAAGCCAACCCAAGCAGCACAAACCCAAACCGAAACAAAAACAACCAACCGAAACCAAACATACCGAACACAACTAACCGACCCAAAGCAAACAAACCCGAATACAACCAACAAACCCAAACCCAAACCCAAACAAACAAACCCAAATCCAAACAAACCCGAACCCAAACAAACAAACCCAAACCCAAACAAACAAACCCAAACAAACCCAAACCCAAACCAAACAAGCCCAAACAAAATTATAAAGATTTTCTTTGGATGACTACGCGTAAATTATTCTTCCGGATAGTTTGTTTAACAATTTAACACATTCTATCCGGACGGTTATATATATATATATATACACATATATATATATATACACATATATATATATATATATATATATATATATATATATATATATATATATATATATATATATATATATATATATATATATGTTATTCGTCCGAATACTAGCTTACACGAATCACAATAATATGTACGCCTACTGGATATACGGCGTGAGCTGAGCCGCTATCAGGACGAATAACAAACGCTTATTCGTCCGACAACCGGGCGGGGAGACACTCCGTTTTGTTATATGTACAGGGTGTCACAAAATGATCTGACATTTGTATTCATTAATAAATCGTATTATTTATTTGAAAAGCACAAATATTTTTATTTTAATATAAGGTTACAAGACGGAGGTTAGGTGTGGAACGAAATATCCGATAAATGGCCGCCTCGTCCCAGTTTCCAACCGTTCACTCTTTCGACGAAATGTTCAATAACATTTTGGCATAAGTGCGGACTAAATTCATAAATAAAATGAAAAAATGTAGAAATCCAATGGCGTCAAATCGCACGATCTTGGTCGCCGATTCACATCGCCGCGGTGCGAGATAACGTATATACGTATAAAAGTATCCATTAAAAATGTTGTTTTTCCAGCTATATGAAAAAGCCTTCGTTTTTCCAACAGAAAGCGATTTCACAACAACCCTGGTTAATAATTCCGAATGGCACCCGCGAGCAAATAGCAGTCGACATATAAATTCGCCGATGAGTTTCTTCGGGTCTCAGAGCACCTGCGTCCCGCAGGGACGAATCGATTACGAAGAGCTTGAGGAATCGTCCGCAGAAGTTCCACCTACGTGTTGGAGTAATTTTGCGAAGGTTAAAAGATCGGCCAAGAGAGAAGGAGAGAGAAAGAGAGAGTGAGAGAGAGAGAGAGAGAGAGAGAGAGAGAGAGAGAGAGAGAGAGAGAGAGAGAGAGAGAGAGAGAGAGAGAGAGAGTATGAATTTAGTATTCCTATCGCGCTCTCGATCGTTCCGGACCATAAAATCGTGTGATTCTCAACCGCGCGTGTATTTGCGGCACTGCGGGCCGAGGCCCATGCGACAAAGGCGATTATTATCGTCGTAACTATAAATAAAAAAAGCAAAGCGAAGAAAAGGAAGAGCAAAATGGTGACAAGGACGCGATCGAAGAACGCGGACGAGGGCGCGCACGTAATGGCGAAATAACGAAGAGAACACGCGCGCCGTGACACTAGACATAAATGGCGCCCGTGCGCGTATACGCGGTGCGAGATCACGCGGAGATTAGAGCTCGTTATCGGGAG
>OX632364.1:28856107-28900965 GCA_951751655.1 Ophion costatus | reverse complement strand
GCCAATAGAACGCTCGGGGGCGTGGCCCGGAGGCGACACCCTCCCCCCACTCTCCGGTGGGCGCTCGCGCGCCTGCGCCGTTCCGCCGCGCGTTTCCACCCCTTCGGCCACTCTTGCTTTTATTCGGGCAGCCCTTGGACCGCCGCACGTCAGGCACTCGATCATGTAGCTCCCTCTACCGTGGGATATTTTTGCAGACCCGAACCGGCCGCTGGTAACGCAGAGAGCCGCGCCCTCGGGCGAGAGAACTTTTCGCTAACGAGCTCGGAGATCGCCCGACAGATGGCTCGCTCACCAACTTTTTCGGGGCGAAATTTAACGGGAGTCTAACGAGGTTTAGGGATCCACGTGGATTGTGAAGAGTGGTCGTTTGCTGAGTATTTGCAACTAAATCCTACAATTCGGCAACTCGCACGTGATATTAAGGGGCTACATCTACCTAAAGGCCCGAAAAGATAGCCGAGTTCCAACGTTTTTTTTCTGGGAAATGGCTAGCGAAAAATAAACGCATTTTTTTAAACACACAGCTACTTATATTGAGAGCCTTTGAAAAAAATCACCAAAAAATGCAGAAAAATAACAAGAGCATGGCCACCGGCAGACGATGAAATTTTTTTGCCACGTTTAGCGGTGGACACCGGCTCAAACGGTCCATCTGAAATCTCCAAACCAAACGGAATATTCAAGTTAACATGTACGAGTCGTTGACGATCGTCGATTCTGAATATCTTTTTTTAACGAGTTACCCCCACTTGTAGCGCAAAAAAAAGGCCTTTTTCATGAATTTTTTTAAAGAAAACTACAAAACTTTTTTAATCGATCAATATACCATCTTAAAGAACACATCTTGAAGAACTTTCAGTAATTTTTTTATTGAAAAATATTACATTGCTTAGTGGCAAATGGCCGACAATGAAATAATATTTTTATATACACGGTTTGCGGTGACCAACATTGTGGCGAAGTGGATCATCTGAAAAAAAAATGCGGATGGATTTAGTCAAATATAAGTATAAACTAGTCTTTAATCGAAGGATTTTAAAAAATATTCATTTTTCACAAAATGGCGGACAGTCAAAGTTAATGGTTCGATTTTAACGAAAAAAAACGGCCGTTTTTTGGCTATAAAACGGCCATTTTTTTTTCGAAAAAAAAAATCGAACGTTTAAAGACTACATTTTTATGTATTAAATAAGTCTGCAAAATTTCAAGAAGATCGGTTCATTAGTGTTCGAGTAATCTTGGTCACCGACTTCAGAAATGCCATTTTGAGAAAAACGCGTTTAAAGTTTCAATTTCAGTTCTTCAATTCACGGATTCTTCTCTTTCAACGCTCATATCTCAGTCAATCTTGTTCTGATCGACTTGAAATTTTCAGGACATATTCTCAGATACTTGTACTTCAAAAAAATGCAATAAAAAAATGGTTTTTTTTAAAATCGCAAGTGGGGGTAACCCCGTAACAACGTGGCGACGAATTGAAAGTCGAGCATACAAAATCTATGAACTAGAATGTTGCCTAGTACTGAAACTTCATTTTCAAACTTTTCGGTAGGGTTGGACGCATCAAAGAGTTCGTATTTGGCTTTGCTTTTTCCAAATTTTAATCCTAGATCATCAAGACGAAGCGAGAAAGACAGCTGGGCGAAAATCTATTTGATTTTTAGTGAATTATCAGTCCGTAGAAATTAATTTGGTCATTTGACGGCACCCGGAAGTTTAAGAGGGAAGAAACAAAATCATTAACTCACATAGAGCCAGTTTTCAAATCCTGTTGAAACTATGACCCAATGTTCTCGTAGTGCCTTCAGGTGCTAACACGACCAGGCTGCTGGGTGAGCTTACTCTCGAGCAGACCACGTAAAACTGGCCGTGCGACTGACCCTGACACTTATTAATTGCCATTGCGAAGGAGACCTTAAGGGGGAGCTGCAGCCTTTTAAACTCGAATGGGTAGTCCGACCTGCTTACATATTGTCCGGGAAGCGGCACGCGCAACTCTGGGGCATGATGATAACTTGATTACAATTACCTACTAACATGCCAAATTTGAAGATTCTACAGGGTGTCTCATTTTAATCTTACACCTGAATTTTCTCGAAAAATATTGCTCGGACGAACTATTGTGTGGAACAAATCTTCTAGGGATTGGAGGGGGACGTTTGAAAAACATTTATTTTAGGAGCCAAAATTCAAAATGGCGGAGTTACAAAGGCTGACATGTTTTTTTCAAACTGAAACATAACTTTTTTTTATTGCCAAAAAATTTGTCAGCTGAAAACTAGAAACTTTTGTTGAAAAAATTTTTTGATAAAGTTCATAGTTTTCAAGTGAGAACATCATTTTCAATTATTTCAGATGTATCCAGGATTTGTGTATGTGTGTGTGTGTGTTTTTCTACCCATCGTGATCAAAGTTCGTCAAGGATTTAAAGAAACACGTTTTTGGGCCTGAAAATGGCACAAACGCTATTAAAATGGAAAAAAACTATTTTTCATCGATTTTCCTCCGATCGATATCGATTTTTAGGTTTGTCTTCACGCCCTAAGGGATTGATTTTAAAAAAATCTCGAAATACGTATTTGCTTATTTGTTTTTAGGAGCACTTTTACGAAGTTTCGAGCCGAAATGTCTATTTAATATGGTTTCTCCGTACAAACTTTAAACCTCCATTTTACCCCTTTAGGGGTTGAATTTCGGAATTTCCTACCTTATGCCTGCTCTACATCCTAAAGGGAACCCCTGTGCAAAATTTCAGCTTCCTAGGTCCAACGGTTTGGGCTGGGCGTTGATGAGTCCGTGAGTCAGTCAGGACTTTTCTTTTTATATATATAGAAGATAGATAGATAGATAGAAGATAGATAGATAGAAGATAGATAGATAGAAGATAGATTTCATCGACGTCGGTCGATTAGATTTTTTTGGCTATACGTCACGCTAGGTTCGAAAATGCAGTTTAGAAGACCGTGCCATACGTTCACAGTTTTTAAAGATTAACAAAAAAATACCATGTAACAGCCGAAAGTAACAATAAAACATCCCCTAAGTCTAAAGAATGGCGAAGAAATATTTCCTTTGAAAAAAAATCATGAAAATCAGCAAATTTTTTCCTCGCCTGAAGGTATCTGCCCCCTTAATTTTCGCCGTTCAATCATCGTCGATTTCGCTCAGTGCACATTGCCGCGTAGCCACACTCTTCAAGATTGATCGGCGCGCGGGAGATCTTTCAAGAAAATTCCAAGAATATCGGATCGAAAATTCGATCTAGATTGTGGCGAGTTTCGAGAAAGGGTGATTCGCGAGAGGAATCATTCGGATGGTGTACTGTGAAATGAGGTCAGAGGTTTTAATATCCTTGGGATACAAAGAGAGCGAGGGAGAGAGAGAAAGAGAGAGAGAGAGAGGCAGGAAGAAACAGACGTAAAGAGGGATGGAGAAAGCATGCCGACTTGGCAGCTCGATAATTTGAATTAATAAGGACAAATTGGCGGCCCTCTTGGATACCAAGCATTATATATCCACACGTATATGCACGAATGCATGTATATAAGTAAATACGGGTGTGCGTGCGTGGTGATTCATTCCGATTTCCGATGTATCGAATGAATTTATTCATGAATTAAATTTAGGACCCCACAAAGAAATTGACAAGTTCTTCGTATAAAGTGGGACATATAAAAAGAAAAGCCCGTTCATTAATGATTTTAAACATTCGGTTTAATGATTGTATTATTAATAAATGTCTATGTGGATACATGTATTCAAACATATATGCATACAAGTATATATATATATATTTATATTCATAACTAAATAGTTGGAATTCGTTTTCAGTTTGAGAACTAAAGCAACTTCGGCTCTTGAAAAAGGCTGATTTTAACCATTTTTCAAACGTGTACAATGAAAACAGTAAACAAATCAGCTGGAAAACTTTATTATATATAGTAAGTGTACAAAAGAGTTGTTAAAAATTATTTTTCAATTAAAAATTGTGCCGTCAGCGTCCGAGATCGTAGCGTACGTTTCGTGCAGCGTTCCGCGGTTGGAAAACTTTATCCTGTCATTTTCAACCTGTAACAGAACACAAAAAAAATTCTCAATGAATATCCAAAGCTGTGAACTACGTACAGAAATGATAAAATACACGGAGAATGCTTCTAAAAAAAATATCATTAAATATCAAAAAGTATTGAATGGAAGATAAAAATTGTAATTATGGTATAGTAATAATGAAGAAATTGAAATTTTAACCTACCATATGGCACGTAAACTGATACAAATAATACATTTTATTCGGCATATTGTGATTTTTTGTAGTATTCAAAAAATATTTTGCCCACGTGGTTGGAACAATTAGTTTCCAGTATTCTACAAAAAGTACGGTATAGAGTCACATTTTACTAATAATTTCGTAATATGTTTCGCTATACGCCGAAGATTTATGCATGCGTATAGTGAAATCTATACATACACGAAGATTCATGCTATACGTATAGTAAAATCCATATGAAAATATAGCGTGTAATAAAGGTTGGCATTTTAAAAAGCACGCATTATTTTTACTATACAGCATATAGGAGTCGCGCCTATGCGAGAATAGTTTCAAATGTAATATGCACGCATCATTTTTACTATACGGTGTGAGAATCATTTTTACACTTCTATAACAAGTCTTAGAATTCCGAACTGGCAGTAAACTGCTATACTTTTCTAGCACTGAATATTAGAGTTCTGGCAACCAGTGTTAGAATTTGAGGCCGTATTTTTCTCCGGGTACCTTTCTGAAAAATGTAGTGCAGATGTGAATGAAAACGTTCATTTTTGAGGAAATCATTACAAGACTCATTGATTGCGAAAAAAAGTTGATAACCAATCGTGAATTCCATACGCAGTTCCATGGAAAATGCATCTGAGAAGATACGTACGAAATTTCATGTGAATCAGTGCATATGTAGCCGAGCTACGTTTCCGGCCAGTTTGAAAAACATGGTTTCGAGAAAAACGCTTCTGAAGTTTGTACTAACACTTGGCAATAGAAATCTTCGATTTGGCTTTAATCTGCAACGCCGGCACCATATATTTGGCCTTCTGAATTAATATTGTCCTCTCCCTTTTCTTTTAAAAAAATTTGAGAATCTTTCAGTGGCTTCCCCATTAAGGGGTTACCCCGACTTGCGATTTTGAAAAAATCGATTTTTTTTATTGCACTTTTTTGAAGTATAAGTATCTGAGAATATGTCCTGAAAATTTCAAGTCGATCCGAACAAAATTGACTGAGATATGAGCGTTGAAAGAGAAGAATCCGTGAATTGAAGAACTGAAATTTAAACTTTAAACGCGTTTTTCTCAAAATGGCATTTCTGAAGTCGGTGACCAAGATTACTCGAACACTAATGAACCGATCTTCTTGAAATTTTGCAGGCTTATTTAATACATAAAAATGTAGTCTTTGATCGTTCGATTTTTTTTTTCGAAAAAAATGGCCGTTTTGTAGCCAAAAAACAGCCGTTTTTTTTCGTTAAAATCGAACCATTAACTTTGACTGTCCGCCATTTTGTGAAAAATGAATATTTTTTAAAATCCTTCGATTAAAGACTAGTTTATACTTATATTTGACTGAATCCATCCGCATTTTTTTTTCAGATGATCTACTTTGCCGCAATGTTGGTCACCGCAAACCGTGTATATAAAAACATTATTTCATTGACGGCCATTTGCCACTAAACAATGTAATATTTTTCAATAAAACAATTACTGAAAGTTCTTCAAGATGTGTTCTTTAAGATGGTATATTGGTCGATTAAAAAAGTTTTGTAGTTTTCTTTAAAAAAATTCCTGAAAAAGGCCTTTTTTTGCGCTACAAGTGGGGGTAACGCCTTAAGGGCTGAAGCCACCCTCGACATCTATTGAACGTATTGACTTGAAATTTGGTATACTAATTAAGTGTAATAGTAGTTTAGTCTTGACCTATTTTTTTTTTTCGGAACATTTTTTTCTCATTAGTTATTAACAATAAATATGTGAGTTCTCCACGAAAAATGTCGAAATAATTAAAACGCTTTTTTTTATGATTAAAACACGATAACAAACAAAAATGCTCGGTCAAGTATTTTCGTTAACCAATATCATTTATTTTAAGAAAAAAGTCGTTCCTTTTGCCTGAGATAAACCGGGTGGCCAAAATCAAGTATACCGATGAGACCCGCACATTCAAAGGGCCTTGATGAGATTGTTATAACGTTTTTTTAAATTGATTATCATTTTTCTATGAAATTTGCTACACAATCATTACTGTACATAAAAATAAACGTCCAGACGATTTCTCGATCATTTTATTTATGTCTCCAAACTACTGACTACTTACCACGTGGTAAAAACTAGCTCTGACTGAATGCCTCCGTTGCAACTAGTTATTCCCAGTGGAAAGTACAAGGTGCTGGTAAATAAATTTGGAACTCAGTTAAAACTACTTTCAACCAAATGCATCAGTTAAAACTGTTCGGGCTTGTTCCACCTTAAGGCCAGTATTACCCAACATTCAATTTCATTCATCAGTAAATTCTAACGTTTACTAAGAAAAAATAGTTGCAACGAAGGTGCTCAGTAAGAGCTAGTTTTCACAAGGTAAAACGTCGTCAAACTGAAAAGGGGTTTTAACTGTAAAATACATACATATATTGATGAGCTACCCATATTAGTATTTTGCACGATAGCACGGTGAGCAGTTTCCCTCCGCGAATGGCACTCATTTTTGCCTCGCGCCCACGATAAGAATCGCGTCGGTGCGCTGTCGTTCGCGAAAAAAAGGCGGCGGAGTGGGATAAAGGAATAAAAAGCGAAAAAAAAAATAACAGAAATGAGCGAACGAAACGTGGCGAGCAAGAGAGAGAGAGAGAGAGAGAGAGAGAGAGAGAGTGAGAAGCCTAACGACCCGCGAGAGCCTCGCAATGAGGCGCGATTCTACTATGCGATATATCCTGTCACAGATCCGTCAGTGATATCGAACTCGCTCGGTTGGCATGAGCAGATCTCGCACGATCTATCCATACGAATGTATATATACATAGGCTGATTCACTAGAAGTTAGTCACTCGAAAACACCTAAAGGGTGTCTCAAAATGACCTGACATTTTAAGTTGCGCGCCATTTTTTTTTGTGGCGATTATATGTCAGTTGTCAATTGACTACCAAGATTGTGCGATTTGACGCCATTGGACTACTGTCTTTGGGCTTTTCTGAACAGAAAAGTGTATGCCGATGATCCACAGACCATTTCGGAGCTCAACGAAGCACTTGGACGCACCATTAAGGCGTTACCCCCACTTGTAGCGCAAAAAGGCCTTTTTCATGAATTTTTTTAAAGAAAACTACAAAACTTTTTTAATCGATCAATATACCATCTTAAAGAACACATCTTGAAGAACTTTCAGTAATTTTTTTATTGAAAAATATTACATTTTTTAGTGGCAAATGGCCGTCAATGAAATAATGTTTTTATATACACGGTTTGCGGTGACCAACATTGCGGCGAAGGGGATCATCTGAAAAAAAAATGCGGATGGATTTAGTCAAATATAAGTATAAACTAGTCTTTAATCGAAGGATTTTAAAAAATATTCATTTTTCACAAAATGGCGGACAGTCAAAGTTAATGGTTCGATTTTAACGAAAAAAACGGCCGTTTTTTGGCTATAAAAAGGCCATTTTTTTTCGAAAAAAAAAATCGAACGATTAAAGACTACATTTTTATGTATTAAATAAGTCTACAAAATTTCAAGAAGATCGGTTCATTAGTGTTCGAGTAATCTTGGTCACCGCTTTCAGAAATGCCATTTTGAGAAAAACGCGTTTAAAGTTTCAATTTCAGTTTACACGAAGAACGGATTCTTCTCTTTCAACGCTCATATCTCAGTCAATTTTGTTCGGATCGACTTGAAATTTTCAGGACATATTCTCAGATACTTATACTTCAAAAAAATGCAATAAAAAAATGATTTTTTCAAAATCGCATGTGGGGGTAACCCCTTAATGAAATTAGTCCGCAATTATGCCAAAATGTTATGAAAATATCGTCAAAAACGCGAACGTTCGCCAACGGGGACGATGTGGCCATTTATCGGATATGTTACACATAACCTCCATGTTTGTACCTTATATTAAAATAAAAATATTCGTACTTTTCATATAAACAATACGTTTTATTAATAAATCAAAATGTCAGGTCATTTTGAGACAACCTATATAAATATTAATTTTAGAGGAAAAAGTCAGCATCAAAATTCGAATGATTTCTCAAAATCTACATTTTAGTAGCCTCCGATTTTCTTTTCAAGTGGAGATATCAACTTGGTATCAAGGTCACCTCCACGTTTTCAAAGGGGAATCATCTTTTTCTCGTTGGCCACAAATTTAGAGCACAATGAACCAAAACCGATGACCTACAATACCATGACCTTGAGATGACTTTGAAATGGATGAAACATTTTCGGATCGGTGGATCGATCGAAACGGTTCAGATACGTGGCCGCCTCAATCGCCGGTTTCAACACCATTCGACTATTTTTCGAGCTTCGCATTGAAAAGCAAAGTCCACAGAGATGAACCAACCACTTGTGAAAATATGAAAGAATGGATAAAACACGCTTGTCGAGTCATTTTCAACGCAACGTTGTAAAGAGTTCACGCATCATTCAGAAATCGTATTGTAAAATGTACGTATTAATTACCGTTTTGCAATTTTATTTGGTATTTCAAGGTCGTTTCAAGGTCGTCCAAGGTCGTTCAAGGTCATTGGTTTTGTTTTTTTGTGCTCTACATTTGAGGCCAATGAAAAAGTAGTTTACCTTGAAAAAATGGAGGTGACCTTTCAATCAGGTTGATGTCTCGATTTGGAAAAAAAACTGAGGATACCAAAATTTACAGAGTGACAGACAATTTTGAATTTGTCTCTGACTTTCTTCGTCGGAAATAAATATTTCTACGTCAGGGTTGTTACGCATTATTGACTCAGAAATTCTCTGACATTTTCAGGTTCTCCATACAGGTTTTGCAGAAATTCCAGGTTTTGCAAGTTAGCCAAATTAAGGCCAAATGAAGAACATTTTCTTTTCATCAAACATATATTTTTTGAGTTAGAGAGATATTAGTCTTTGTAAACGTTACAAACGATACGGAAAAATTATATACGTAAGAATAGCAATGACTGATTTTTGTGAAAAAAAACAACATTTTTAACCGCCTTGAAGAAACAAAAGAAATTCTCAACACGATCCTTCTATTGAAGAATAATGTTGAACTGGATAACAGAATTTTTTAAAGACGAAATATATGGAAATTTGAGAAAATTGATATTTATTTTTTTTATCTGGAATTTGAAATATAATTTAAACATTATAAAGTTTAAAAAATGGATTGAAAGCAAATACAAAATCTGTTTTTCGTTATAAACAAAAGTTTGTACGCCGGTGAAAATAAACCGAAAATAAATATGAACACTTATCTATAATGATAATCATGTTGTTGTGTATCGACAGACCGAATGCAAATGTATTTTTCTAGCTTTACTTTTAATTTACTTTAATTTACAAATGTAGCTTTACAGTAAATTAGTTTTCAGTTTTTTTAATTCTCAATGTTTGCCACTGACATAACTTTCTTTTGTGCATAATGAGGAATAATATATATATTAAAGATATACAAAAATATTTATTTTTATACTGTCCACGTTTTTTAAGTCGGTTTCTTTTTTTGTATCTCTTTCAAAAAGTAAATTGTGAGAAAATTCCAGAAAATTTCCAAAATTCCCTGACTTTTCCCTGATTATCCCGGGAGGAAAGAAATTCCCTGAGTTTTCTCGGTTTTCCCTGTTTTCCATGTGCGTAACAACCCTGTAGGTGTTTTCCAGCGAATAACTTCGAGTGAATCACCCTGTATGTAAATATATACATATATAGATGACGATATATCGCGAAGGCAACGATGATGATGCGCCACAAGCATAGCGCCAACGAATTAAAAATGTATTAAGCAAGGTGTCGCTGAGAGGCGACGGGGCGTACATTACTGTATTATCAACCATATATATATATCCACTCAGGGTCATTAATAGCTTCCGTGCGCAAAATACCTCGCATAATAAGGGCCATCTTGTTATCATTATGACCCTATAATACACCATATATACGTATACATCATTTGAACGTCGATTATCACGCACGATTTGGACATAATACACGCGTTTGGATGCGCGATCGCATAATTGATGCGAGCGCCCGCTTCACGATTTTTTACCGCCACGCGCGAGAGGGCGCCCTTAAGATCGACGCGCGATCACGATTTCAACGAATCATCAAAATCCACCGACTATATCGTTTTTTATAATCATTCTTGATTTTCTAAAATTTCCGTGTCTTATGGTCTGGTCACCGTGCACGGATGGTCGTACGGATGAATTTTAAGTAACGAGTCGAAATCAACGAGATATTTGCGCGCGTCGTGTTCAGTGAATAGAGCGAGGATAGAGAGGATACGGGGAATCCGATACGTGTGGGTCTAATTGATCGTGCAACATTGTGGTGCCATTTCACTGCCTGGTCGGATATGAACACGTGTCCATAGACATAGGCGAGTGTACATGTATGGCTGCCGGCTCACGAATGAGAGGAGAGCCGGTGCAGGGGGACTCTTAATTGTCGGTCCATTGATATCCAACCTGAAGCAACGATGCGTACTTAATTTCTCGGCAATTTGTCGCATGCGGCAAGCAGCACGGGACGGAGAGAAAGAGAGAAAGAGAGAGAAAGAGAGAGAGAGAGAGAGAGAGAGAGAGAGAGAGATCTCCCATCAACTGAGCGCGATCGATTAACTGCTCTCCCGTTGGTGGTGCCTTACTCGTTCTCGTTTTACAACGTGCTCGTCCGAAGCTTCCAAGCGCTCTCACAAGATCTAATATGCTTCGAATCACTGCTATATATATGCATGCATGTGTGTGTGTGTGTGTGTGTGTGTGTGTGTGTGTGTGTGTGTGTGTGTGTGTGTGTGTGTGTGTGTGTGTGTGTGTGTGTGTGTGTGTGTGTGTGTGTGTGTGTGTGTGTGTGTGTGTGTGTGTGTGTGTGTGTGTGTGTGTGTGTGTGTGTGTGTGTGTGTGTGTGTGTGTGTGTGTGTGTGTGTGTGTGTGTGTGTGTGTGTGTGTGTGTGTGTGTGTGTGTGTGTGTGTGTGTGTGTGTGTGTGTGTGTGTGTGTGTGTGTGTGTGTGTGTGTGTGTGTGTGTGTGTGTGTGTGTACGTGTGTGTGTTACGTTGATGATAATAATGCCGCGGCAACGCTCCGTACTCCGCGATTTCGTATTTTCGCTACTGCTCCGCTAGATGGCTACCGGCGAAGTCTCTCTCGCTAGAGGCACATGGCTGTCGCGGCTATAAGATCACTCTCATAGGCACCGTATCCCCCGACTATGCAAAAACCTTCTCAGCCAATACTGCGAGTCACTTTTACTTGCGTACGAATGATTACTTATATTCTTTATAACGTATAATCCCTCATTTACCATTATTTATGTATTTCAGAATATTTATTTATGTATTGTCAAATGAAGGGATGAAAAGTGGAATATGGTGGGAACGTAAGAAAGGAGAATATCCTGTAGTCCCTGAACCCTGATATGATGGATTGCTAATGTTTTATAATGTATAACTAATCATTTATAATTATTTGTGCATTTCACGATGTTTATTGATGTATTATAAAATGAGGGGATGAAAAGTGGAATATGGTGGGAATGTGATAAAAGGGAAAGCTCCGTACAATGGAATCTAACAAGGAACATCACGTGAGTGCCCACTTTCGATATTGGTGAAACTCATATATGTGATGAAGCATTGAAAACTAACCGACAAGTATTTTTTTTCTATGGACGGAAAAACGTTTTTGAGGTAGAAAACCACCCCTCAAAGAAAGGCGTGTCGAGGGAAGATTTTGTAGTGTTGACAACAAGCAGTCCACCGATCTGAATGAAACAAAAACCAAAATGCTTCTAATCTAAAGCGATGAAAAATCCACATAAAAGTATTCAAAGAAAATTAAATTAAGGGGTGACACGCCTTTTTTGAAGGGTGGTTTCTGAGGCTTAAGATCTTTTATACGCCGCTAAAAAGACATACGTGTCTAATACGTGTCTAATAGTTTTCAATGCTTTATCCATATAAGGGTTTCAACAACATCGAAGGCCGGCACTTAAGTGATGTTCCTTGTAAGATAAAACACATAAGATTATCGTTTTTTTCCATTGATTATTATATACGTCTAGGCGGTCATTAAAAAGGACGGCAGTCGAATTAGGATGCCAAGTTACCCCCTGAAGCGAATACGCTGGTCTTAGAATTATTTGGAGGATTTCCCATTGCAATTTTAATAATATTGGTTGGAAATTATTTTGATGAAGTCGCCCTGGTAAAGTTATGCTGAATGTAAGGAAAGGATAGATTGGAGCATTGTTCCGGAGCGGAACGTGATAACGCGGATGTACGTCGAGTGTGAACGAAAATCTATTTATACAGGGTGATTCACAATTATCAGGGTTCCGCCTGTGAGCATGTAGGGTGTGCCATTGCGAACAAAACGCTTTTTTTTTAAATGTCGTGCGATAAAAATCGTTCGAGATATTCGCGTTAAAAGTTTAAGTAGTAAGCAATGGCAGGATAGCTGCTCACGCGCAGAATGTGCAAGCCGGATCTAGCGCGGCTTCGAATCTGCCATCAAGAAGTGAATCTTTTTTTCTTAACATTTTTCCTTTTCACTACACTATAATGAGCACGATGACACGCTTTGCAAATCAATAATACGATTCGATCATTTTCGTTTACTGTTTAATGCTTGGAGAAGAAGATTCGCGCTTGCGCAACTACCGTGCCACTGCTAGCTCAGCTCTTTACTCAGCAAGACTTAAACGCGAATATCTCGGCCAATTTTTGTCGCACGACGTTTAAAAAAAAAGCATTTTGCTCGTTATCGCACGCCCTACATGCTCACCCAAGGAAAGCTCAATAGTCTTGAATCACTTTCCATGTATCGTCTGTCTGCGTCGTCGAATATATTGCTCGTTGCATAATCTATGAAACAACTTAAACCTTCTTTAGCGTATCTAAATGAAACAGGTCTTCCTCTCACCCTTCCTCTCTTTCTCTCTACCACCGTCTCTTGCCTGACCCTCGGCCCACCTCATTCAGAATTTGTGGTTGCGAGAGATTGCTCGAGCAATTGCGTATGCATCGTTCGTCGACTTGGGACTCAGCACGCGAACGAACGCAATAAGGTACGGGAGAGGCTCCGAGAGAAGGAAAGAGAGAAAGAGAAAAAGAGAGAGAGAGAGAGAGAGAGAGAGAGAGAGAGAGGGCACACGATGCACCTAGAGCCATTCTGCGGTCGAACGTCATCACCGTAGCTCAGTCGCGGATGACAGACGAATAAGCTCCTATACATGCTCGCATATCGTTGGACATCGCCGCGAGGGGCAAACCGCTCTCGCCTTCTAATATTCTAAATTGCTCGTCCTGGCATGTTTATTCGACGTTGCTGTCGCTGCCGACGTGTTTACCGCAAGTGCGCGGAGCGCACAGACAAAAAAATTGGCCCGCGCTCTACCCACGTGGATTCACCCTCGCGATGTTCAATTCTTTCGACCGGAGACGATCGTCCTAGTGCGAAGCGGAAAAAAAATATCGTGGAAAATGATTGACTGGCGAAACTATTGGGCAACCATACACCCGGGTAAAAAGGAGAATCCTAATTTGAGGCTACAGCGAAGCTTTGAATTGTCAAATCGTTAGCGATGTTTTCATTCGCTACCGATCATCCACACGGTCATGTCCGCCTTTTCGAAAATTCTACTGATCTATCGAAAGTTACCGGCTGTTCAGGCAAACAAATATCCAGACTTGACAGATTGAGTGTGATTTTTTATGGGAGCCATTTTCTATGGGAGTCATTTTTTATGGGAGTTATTTTTTGTAAGAGTCATTTTTTATGGGAATCATTTTCTATAGGAGTCTTTCCTTATGGGAATTCTTTTTTTTGGAAGTAATTTTCTATGGGAGTAATTTTTCATGGAAAGCTTATTTTTGGACGTCATTTTTTATGGGAGTCTTTTTTTATGGAAGTCATTTTTTATGGGAGTCTTTTTTTCTGAAAGGCATTTTTTATGGGATTCATTTTCTATAGGAGTTTTTCCTTATGGGAATTATGTTTTTTTGGGGTAATTTTCTATGGGAGTAATTTTTCATGGAAACCTTATTTTCTGGAAGTCATTTTTTATGGGAGTCATTTTTCATGGGAGTCACTATGGACTCTATGGACTTCTATGGAAGTCGTTTTCTATGGAAGTCATTCTTTATGGGATGCATCCAGCTTTACTCCTGTTCTCGAATTCGATGACCAAACGGCCTTCCAATCACTATTCGAAATGTGTGAAACAATAGAAAAAAATCGCTTGGCCCTATCAACCCCATAGGGAGTAAAATCACACCCGAGAGACTGGTATCGTTTGCGTCGAAAATCGCATGCAGGTTGTACGTGAAAACGAGCGCAGAGTCCTTCGTTGGTGCGGGTGTCGAATTTAAATAATCTTCGGCGCAACTTCGGGAATAAGGGTGAACCGGGCAAATTCGGTAGAACGAGGCCGACAGAACCGCTCGTAGCGCTCGCAACAACCCTGTAATCTTCGACACGTGCTGTATTGCGAAACGAAATTGGGGGAACATCGACGGAACCATATTAGTCAGAACATTTTCAAAGTATGTTCAAATGATATATATGTATATATATGAACTTCGATTCGAAGTCCTACAGACCGACGTAACGTCATTTGAGGCCAATTGAATATCAAGCTTATTGTTAATCTTTCCTTCCCCCCCCCCCTCCCTTGGAGATCAATTCGCGATTCGAAAGAAATGCAAAATCAGCATTTGATATAACTCCAATTATAACTGTAACGGAGTAAAACGTTCATAGAAGATATATCTTTATGGAAAAAGGAATAAATATAATTCACCAGCAGGAAAAATATCAAGCAAGATCCAAATTCAAGCAAGAATAAAATAGGAAAAATTTACAAACGATAGTAAAACTATAATAGTTGACCTAAATACACTCCGACGTGAAATAAACGTAAAAAATACTAGCGCAAAACACACGATAGGATTACATATCGATGTAGGTTAATGTAAATATAAATAACAATAATAAAACAAAAACGATTGAGATAAAAATTCAACCTAATCAAAAGGTGCAAATGAACGGGAATAAAAAGAATTCATCAGCGGGGAAGCAACGTCGCGTGAAATGCAAGATTGAATTAAAATAAAATATAATAACAAAAAGTAATAAACGAAAGTAACAGGCTCTAACAGTCGAACTAAAAATATTTCGTGATGAAATAGAAGTGAAAAAAATTGCTTCCACAACGCAAAATACACGATACGATTACGCCTTTGATGCAAATTAGTGTAAAAACAAAGGCAAATCACCGACAATGATAAAATAACAATTGACTTGAGAATCGAAACTAATTCAACGGAGTAGATGCACGAGATCAAAATAATGCCCCAGCACGGAACAATGTCAAATAAAATGCATAATTAAAAATAAGATAGCACTGGCTAACAATTTATGTTCGTGATTTCTTTTATAAGTGGCAGAGAGGGCGGGGGAGAATGGTATTGGAGGACGAAAAGACGATAAGTTGCTCTTTGAACCTTAGCTGAGTTCGTCATGAATGATGACTAGATGTATCTTCGTTCTGGAGGGATTGGGAGACACCGGAATCCAGTCATGTAGATGATCTTGCCTTATTTATATATATATATATATATATATATATATATATATATATATATATATATATATATACGTACCAGAGGAGTGAGAGGATCTTGTTGAGATTATGTCGGTGCGATTTCATGTCCGAACCTCTCACGATAAAGTCATCACCATGTTCTCCATACCGTTTCGTCCGTACACACCAGGGGATCGCAGTCATACATATATATATATATATCTCGGAGTGTATATAACGCATAATGTATATAACGCCGCTCGCGATAATGTTTTTTACAAAATATCTTGAAGGGAGAGACGCCTATACCACGAGGGTGAACGCGCGGTGGTATTAAGAAACAGAAAAGCTTGTCGGATACAAACCAACAGAGTGTCCTGTATCTCGCAGCGGGGAATCGGTATCTCATCCTATGGGCGCCGCGCACAAGGCATCACCAACTTTTCTTCTCTTTCTCACTCGTGCATGATCGATCTGACACGCACGAATTTTGGTCCGTCATACATTTCGATCGAGCGATCATCATCACCTCTCATATACACATTTGTGAGTATATATATTCATATATATATATATATACATATACATACACATATAACTATGTTACATTAATTGTAAAAACATATATATCACTATGCTCAGATTTTATTTGGCCCCTTATCAATATATTTATTCAACGAAATTCATCAGCTAACGAAAGGGTATATATGACATTGATGCAAGATCTGTCACGTGATCTGGCACGACGCCATTTTCTTCGCTGAAGGTCGGACATTTTATTTCAACCGGATGCTTCCCTCTAGACATTGTTGCTCCTCGTTTTATTAGGCTAATAATATTTTGCGTCAGTGAGCTAGTGAATAATTGGACTAACGAGAAAAAAAAAATTGTCGACATCATTGACGATGAAAGCGATAATTTTTTAGACTATCGGTGTTCCGGTTCTCGGTCAATATGGAAGACTATCGGTCTTCCATATTAGATATTTTCTTACGTGGATTAGGGCAGGGGGAGGATAATTGGTGGGGCATGTATATATGTAAATAGAGAAAGAGAGAAGTGACGGAGAGGCGGAGAGAGTGAGAGAGGAGAGAGCGAGAGAGGAGAGAACGAGAGAGTGAGAAGAGAAAGAGAGAGAGAGAGAGAGAGAGAGAGAGAGGAGAGAGGGAGAGAGGAGAGAGTGAGAGAGGAGAGAGTGAGAGAGGAGAGAGTTAGAAAGGAGAGAGTAAGGGAGGAGAAAGTGAGGGAGGAGAGAGTGAGAGAGAGAAGAGAGAGAGAGAGAGAGAAGGGAGAGAGGATGAGAGAAAATTATCGTGTAATCGTAAGTACAGGATCGCGTGTTTCAATTATTACCATTGGGGATGCAGGCGATGTATAAAGTATATCCATGCGCTATAACATATATACCACAACGAGAAGTAAGTGGTTCTCAGTAAATGGCATATATGTATACATGGGTATGTGTGTGTATATATAGCATATATACATTCATGTTTTATCGCGAAGCGATAGACAGTCGGACTGACGGCCGTTCTTCTCGCTGTTCTTGCGTGGTGCGATCGTGATGCGATGATGATGATGATGATGATGATGATGATGATGATGATGCCGCGATCGCCATATTGTTTTGTTAGTCCAGTTACGACGCACGTTCCATCGAGTGCGAGGAATCGCTTCATCATAATCGGTCATCCCGCAAGAGATTCTCCTCTCTCTCTCTCTCTCTCTCTCTCTTCTTCTTCATCTTCTTCATGTACTTCGTCCTTGTCTGTCTTTCTTCGAGGATCGTGAATGGCTCCTACCGCGAGTCCCGCGGGGTGTACGCGTCCACGTGCTGTGCTCGGCCACCAGAACAAGAGTGGGAGGGGAAAAGAGAGAGAGAGAGAGAGAGAGAGAGAGAGAGAGAGAGAGAAAGGGGATGGGAGAGTGAAAGAGGGAAAATGTATATCTTTGCATCAAAATACCTCGCTGACGGCTCGAGAATTCGATAACGTGATTAGCTCTCCGCGTGAGTGTGCCTCTCTTCTTATATACGTCAAATCTATAAACGCGCGCGGTTGCTGCTCGCATTGTTTCGTATTAGCCCCCGAGCCCTCTACGCGCCGATCCTATCGAACGAACACTCGGCCGAGGCAAACGGATCATTTATTTTCGAGCCGAGATGGAATGTGATCCGGGAATTGGAGAAATCAGAATCACGCATTCTCGGAGGATCGCCAATGTTGAGACGCTGTTAAACGGTTGACGACCGCAATTGAAGGCCACCTAGTTGAAATTTTTGAAAATAGCGATTTTTTGTTTTCGACGGATTCTCAAAATATAACATATCAAGAATATTCCCTCAAACTTTCAAATCAATCCGTTCAAAATTGCGTGAGTTATGTGCGTCTGTCGGTAGGTTCCGCGAAACGGCGAAATTTTAAGCGCATTTTTCTCAAAATGACTTTTTCAAGATCGGCGCCAGCGATATCTCAAAAATCACTCCACCGTTCAACTTCTAATTTTTACAAGCTTCTTTAACATATCGAAAAGCAGTGCTTGAACGAAGACATTTTTCTTTGGGTGCATAGTTTTTTTTCACTGAAAATCGATAATTTCACTTTGGATTACGACCATTGTTTTTAAATCGATATTTTGTTACATCGTTCGTCCAAGCACTAGACAATTTTATACAGAAACTAAATGCGCTTGATTGTTTTATGTCGCATGATTTGTTTCCAAACACGAATCATTATATCTGACACATTTATAAATATTTTTCAATATGCGAATGGTAAAAGAGACTCGAAACCATACTCTTTAATGTAAATAGAAAGTTTGAAAACCTGCACACGTTTTACCAGAAAAAATTCACGAACCATTGGTGTTTTTCAGCCAGGAGATAGGTATAACCCGATAAAGTGGTCTGCTCGTTAAAATTGTAACGTTGGAAGTAAGATTTTTCATTGTGTAGTTTTATAGCCTTGGGTCTTAAGTTTCATTTGCGGCAAAGGTTTTGCAAAAATTGCGGATGACCGGGTGATTTTAAAAATATGTTCATCCATTAGTTAATAACAAATGTTGTCTTTTTGGTCCTAAATCGAAATATTTTTTCTACAGCTTTCCATTAAAAAATTTCAAACAAGTCTATAGTCATAGGAAAATTTGATTAATGTACTGAAGTACGTTTTTTTATTTTTATTTTCAGATTACCCTAGTTGCTAAAGCCATCCACGCCGGTTGGCCGTGCGCCAACGACGTCATTTTGTTCAAATAATGATAACTTCATTGGTTATCAATATTTTTGAATTGAAAAATATTTCATAAACGGCAAGACTATGTATTAATTGTCTGTAAGATCCCGACTTCCTCTTCCGAATACTTTTGTAAGAAAACAATATTGAAAATCCACCTTTTTTCTTAGGCTCCAAGCTTGTGCGAAACGATTGGTCAATTCTCGCAAGTAGCATACTAGTTGTAGCTGCCAGTGTGGTATTTTTGCCAAGCCTGGCGTAATGAGGGGTAGGTGTATTCTGGTAGCAATCTAGTTATTCCTGCCATCAGTTTACTAGTTACTCCAGCTACTGCTATCAGCTACAGCTATCAGCTGCAGCTATCACCATACTGCTGTTAACATACTGCTATCACAATACTGCTATCACCATACTGCTATCACTATACTGCTATCACCATCCTGCTATCACCATACTGCTATCACCATACTGCTATCACCATACTGCTATCACAATACTGCTATCACCATACTGCTATCACCATACTGCTATCATTATACTGCTATCACCATACTACTATCACCATACTGCTATCCATACTGCTATCACCATACTACTATCACCATACTGCTATCACCATACTGCTATCACTATACCGCTATCACCATACTGCTGTCGTCATACTGCTATCACCATACTACTATCACCATATTGCTATCACAATACTGCTATCACCATACTGCTATCACCATACTGCTATCACTATACTGCTATCACCATCCTGCTATCACCATACCGCTATCAACTACTGCGATCATCATACTGCTATCACCATACCGCTATCAACTACTGCTCCCAGGTACTGCTAATAGCTACAGCTACCAGCATACTGCTATCAGCTACTGCTATCAACATACTGCTATTAGCTATATCTATCAGCCACTGCTATCACCATACTGCTTTTAGTAACTATCTAGTTGTTCTTGTCATCACTCTTCTAGTTACTACAGCTACTACTATGATTAGCTAGTGATATCAGCATACTGCTATCACCGACTGCTATCACCTTACTGTTATCAGCTACTGTTATCACCATACTGCTATCAGCTATATCTATTAGCTACTACCAGCTACTGCTTTCGCTATAGCCGATATCACTGTAACAGTAGCTATTGCTATCAGCTACTGCTAGCGGCTATTGCCATCAGCATACTACTATTAGCTACCGTGTCAGCTTCTGCTATCGCCATACCATCAGCTACTACTACATCTATCATCAATTCCTACCAAACTTTCTAGTTGTAACTAGCAATACAACTAGTTATCCGTAGCTTAGCATAAAAGTAACATCGAGCAAACGTTGACAGGATCACTGGAAGTCTGTCTAGCTAGATCGTGGTTCGTGTGAACCATCAAGCGAAAAGGCGTTGCGATAATTCACCCTTCCGTGTGCGTTTGAACGTGGAAGGCGAGTATGGTAAAATAGGGGTCGCGCAGACGGTAGTCGAGACGGCAAAAGATTCGTCCTGATTTCCCTGTTTGTCCTACGAATATACTAGGTATATCGAGCAAAAATCTTACATCTATATATATGTATCAAATATTCTTTCACCTCCGTCAAACTCACACTTGCTTCGTCTCCCATGCCGCTTCGTACTGCATTACACGCGAGTCAGGCAAACGAAAAATGTGCATACAACTCTTCCGCTACGCTCCAACCACTCGGGCCTCATTACCAAAGTAAATATTTCATAGTCCCGTCTCCTGCTTGTGCACTTCGAGAGGCTGACGTAAGGCCACATGAGGCGCGGAGGCGCGAAAAAGAACGTGGAAGGAAAGAAAGCGAAAAAGGGCCGTGGGAGGACGGAAGGCGAAAAAAGGACCGCGAGAGGACAGAAGGCAAAAAAGTGCCGCAGGAGGACAGAAGGCGAAACAAAAGGCCGCAGATAAGGAGAAGGAAAAAAGTTGAACCGAAAGGATTGATTGCAAAAAAATATACGTTACAAATACCCGATACGATCGAATCAATTGATGCACATAAACTGTTTTTTTTTTCACATGGGAATACGAGTTTACATTTTCCCCAACTCAAATGCAAAGCCGTTGGAATGATTGCGGAGGAAAACTTGAAGATCGCGAAATCTTCGAGATACGAAGATGCGCGAAGAGACGAGGAGAACGAGATGGTGGAAGGAGGAAAAAAAACGTATGCGAGAAGGAAAATAAAGCGCAGGCTTCCTTTTTTCCTTCCTCCAATCTCACTCACCTTTCACGCTGTCGGAGGATCTTACGACGTCGCACACCCTCTCGAATTTGCTTTTTCACAGTTTCTTTCCCACCCCGTTTTTTGCTCAAACTTTCTCTGTCTCTTTTATCTTTTTTCTCTCTTTCCTTCACTCTTGGTCTTTCTCTCTCTCCCTCTCTCTGCCCCCTCACTCTCTCCCCTCTATCTCTCTCGCAGTTTTATCCCGCTCCATATTGCCGATCGGAGTACGAGTCGCAATAAAGGGGAACAAAAATGAAAGGAAGGCCTTTTACTGCCTTAGCGTACTACGCAATTTACCTTTCAACTCTCGCTTGTTTTATATCCCGCTCACCCTCGATCCATTTGCCTCCCCTCTGCTGCGCTCATGGCAGTGCCGCGTGTTTCCCACTCTTGGTATCCATGTCGAAATTTTTTTCCAATCGTCACAGACGCAATATGTTTAGAATTTGTTAACAAACTATGCGGGGCAATAAACTATACGTCAGACGAATCGTCAAGGTAGGTATTGTATTGTATTTAATTATCTTCATATTTTCGATTGATTTAATATTATCAAATTATTTGATCGAATGATTTTATTTAATTTATAGACAAAAATTACACTTATTGTAAAATATTTACTTTTTTCCAAAACATGTGTAGTTTATTCATTATCATTTATACATATGAATTAATAATAATTAACAGTTTTTTTAAATATGATAATTATTGAATAATAATTATTGATTAATGAATTACACGAGTCAACGAGTCAAAAGTTTTTTGATTTTTTAAATGGTTTCAAAAGTACTTCGAAAGTATTTTTAAAGTTACTACTGTTGCAGTAACTTCCAAGTGTAGGTGTATTAACGTCAAAATTATTTTTGACGTTACTACAGAGGTTTTTCGAATGATTTTTTTTTCATAGTGAGTGTCATTAGCAGTTCATTTAAGATATTTTTCTCTGTTTTTTTAAATTATTATTTGCTATCATAAATTAAGGAGTTTCGACACCAAAATCGAAATGTTTGTAGACGATTGAAATTCATATAATCGAGAGATTAATTTGGGATGCATTAACTGTCCAAAAATTAATCCGTTTCACCACATGGTTTCGGAGATTTTGAAGGTGCAAGTTGAGTTTTGTTCGAGTATTATTAATGAACCAAATGGAGAAACCGCTTAATTTTCTAACATGACATCCCTAAAGCTGATCGCAGTTTGTTCATTTTTTTTTTGCTATTTTAAATCGAAGTATTATTGTAACTCCTATAGCCTTATGCTCGTATTTACGAAGTGCCACGTGTATTACCAAGTGGATGAAGTTCAAATTTAATCGTAAAAATCTCCGAAACTGTGTGGCGAAACGGATTGATTTTTGGGCAGTTAAGGATGTTGAGTCCCTATGAAATATGTTAATGTTAATTGTTCAATAAATAGCTTCTTAATCGTCATGAAATGTTTACACGATTTCCCGAATACTTCATGTAAAAACATACCAAATTTTCAGAATTCTATCATCATTACTTCAACCTCCTTGAGGGTTGAAATAAAAAATGATAAGAAAATTCTGAAAATTTGGTATGTTTTTGTATGAAGTATTTAAGAGGTCGTGTTAAAATTTCACGACGATTAGGAAGCTCGTTATTAAAAAATTAACATTTTGTTAAGAACAATTTTTAAAAGAAATTAAAAAAAATGTATCAATAAACTTCGTTTTGTTTCCGTTGCTTTCAGTATATTGTAGATATTATAAAATTGAGAGGTAAAAAAAAAACGTATTGCAAAGTTGCATCAGTTTCCATAAAACAACATTTAATTTGTGAATGTTAATTGTTCAATAACGAGCTTCCTAATTGTCGTGAAATGTTTATACGACCTTTGAAATACTTCATACAAAAACATACCAAATTTTCAGAATTTTATCATCATTTGCGATTTGGGACTCAACATCCTTAATCATCATAAATTTATATCTCGGTGATATGAATTTCAATCGTCTACAAGCATTTCGATTTTGGTGTCGAAACTCCTTAATTCAGTAATACGTCGACGGCAGCGAAGCGAATACGAGCTTGTTCGAACTACCCCAATGCATTTTGTTATATATGCGGACAGCATGTTATTCGAAAAATTTAGAAAAACGTTTCCAAATTTCGTTAAAGTGCTTTTTTTATTCTTTCGGGATAAAAATAAGGGATCGAGATAAATTCGGAGAAAATTTTGGCTTCTTCGGTGAAGAGCAAGGAGAACGCTTCCACCAAGACATAAAAATCATGGAAGAAAGGTATCTTATATATATATATATAAGATACCTTTCTTCGTAAATGGAATATGGGACACACACATATAATGGCTCATTATGTTTGGAGTTCGATGCGTGACTGCCTCGATGAGTCTCACTCGAAAACACAAAAAAGAAACTTACTCAATGCAAAAATATGTAATAAAACAATGTCTTTTTTTAATGAATATTAGATCTTATAAAATAATTGTATATTTTCGTCCTCTTACGTAGAATATTAATATCAACTGTTAGAATAGAACCAGTGCGGAGATAGCATTTTTCAAAAATATACAGTGTTGTGGCACAAAATCGGCTGTTGAGCTGCGTTACAGTTAGGACGTAAGAGAACATCACTGCGGTGATGACAAATTTGGTTCTGAAATCGGAGAACGAATTAAGCGAATCAAGGATGCTTTTCGGAAATCAGAATCTCGGTGGATGATGTCTCCGTCGCCTTAAGTTTGAATCCCAGAGTCAACTTGCCACGAAATTGTGAAAGAGATTTCAAACATGACAAAAGAGAACTTTGGCTAAAAAAGGCTTTAGCTAAGGAGATCATAGTAGGTAGCGAAAATGGCAAATATCTTTCCAATAGAAATCATGCTGGGCGATGACAACGGTGTCTTAATGGTGGAGGACAGTCTCTCCGAATCATATTAGAATTTCACTAAAATCACGATATTACTTCCGGAGTTTTATGAAAAAAAAGATGGCTGCAAGTTTGAACCAGACGGCTCAATAAATATATATAAAAGGTGGCACAAAATGACCTGACATTTTAAATTGCGCGGCATTTTTTTTTGTGGCGAACATAGACTACTAATCTTTCGCAACTGGCATCAGGAAGTATCGAGGTTTAGTCATGGAGAATTACACGATCGAGCAACGCATAGAAACTGTTATTTGCTGCATTGTTACTGCATACTCATTGCAGACGAAGTTTCATGGTCGTGTTATCTCGCGCCGCGGCGATGTCAATTGGCCACCAAGATCGTGCGATTTGACGCCATTGGACTTCTTTCTTTGGGCTTTTCTGAAAGGAAAAGTGTATGCCAATGATCCACAGACTATTCCGGAGCTCAAGGAAGCAAATGGACGCACCGTAAGGATGTTGAGTCCCAAATCGCAAATGATGATAAAATTCTGAAAATTTGGTATGTTTTTGTATGAAGTATTTCAGAGGTCGTGTAAAAATTTCACGACAATTAGGAAGCTCGTTATTGAACAATTCCCATTCACAAATTAAATGTTGTTTTATGGAAACTGATGTAACTTTGCAATAAGTTTTTTTTTTTGACCTCTCAATTTTATAATATCTACAATATACTGAAAGCAACGAAAACAAAACGAAGTTTATTGATAAATTTTTTTTTTATTTCTTTTAAAAATTGTTCTCAACAAAATGTTAATTTTTTAATAACGAGCTTCCTAATCGTCGTGAAATTTTAACACGACCTCTTAAATACTTCATACAAAAACATACCATATTTTCAGAATTTTCTTATCATTTTTTATTTCAACCCTTAAGGAGGTTGAAGTAATGATAGAATTCTGAAAATTTGGTCCGTTTTTACATGAAGTATTCAGGAGGCCGTGTAAAAATTTCATGACGATTAAGAAGCTATTTATTGAACAATTAACATTAACATGTTTCATAGGGACTCAACATCCTTAAAGAAATTAGTCCGCAATCATGCCAAAATGTTATTGAAAATTTCGTCCAAAGCGTGAACGTTTGCAAACAGGGACGAGATGGCCATTGGTTGAATATTCTGTTCTACACATGCATGTGTTTACCTTACATTAAAATAAAAATATTCATACTTTTCAAATATAAAAACGTTTTATCAATAAATTAAAATTTCCGGTTATTTTGCGACACCCTTTGCATATATGTGCCGTCGGTGTACCGCGATAGTAATGTTACGAATAAGGGTGCCTCGAAGCAACCATTAATCGAGCCCTTTGGTCGAACACGATTGTACGCGAGCCTGAAAAGATCAAATATATATACGTTTATATGGACGGAAGGATACCGCGAGGGTCTCGACATCTCCTATATAACTCTGCAGTGCGCGATCCCGAATTTCCATATCTCGTACAAATTGCGATCCTGAGTCTCGGGGGTGCGGAGGAGGATCGTGCCTTAGCCAAAGGGGGGAATCCCATAGCGTGAGATGAAGGCTTCGGGGGAGTGGGGAATGCGACGTACTGGTAGTCTAACGGTTTATACCTCTGTTCTCTCTCTCTCTCTCTCTCTCTTTCTCTCTTCCTATCTCTCTGGTGGAACTCACCCCCAATTGAATCGTCAATTTGTCTAGCATTATCCCAAGACGCAGAACTCTCTGGCATCGTACATGCCAAAGGAGGAGAGAAGTCCGCAGGTCGAGAGACCTGCCAGAGGGAGAGAGAGAGAGAGAGAGAGAGAGAGAGAGAGAGAGAGAATGCTGTGCAGCATCTCCAAAGGATTTCGTGTATTTAGGATAACAAGCCTGGCGTTGCTGGTTTTGTGCTTACCCGACTCCTGACTGTCGACCGTTTTTGCCCACGTGTGGTGTGTATGAAATCGCTCCGGTAAAGTAATGGTGTATGCCAGAGGACCTCCGCACTCATACGTACACATTGACAAAATGTACCATTGGCAACAACAACCCCGCTGGCCTCCACCGGTGTCTCGGTTTCTCCGATGGTTGATCTACGTCTTTATCTACACACATATATATATATATATATATATATATATATATATATATAAAATGACGTACATAGGTACTAAGAAATTTGTATTCAGGACTCCGATCAACTCCTTTATATTGACATATCGTGGCACGTGATCCAAATACATGGGACATTATACCGAATTTCGAACAAAGGTTAAATATACATATATATATAGCGAAGTCTCCGTAAATATCGTAGGAGTTGCAGCCGATGAGAGAACCGAGAAAATTCTCAAATCGTCTGTGAATAACAAAATACCGCGCGTATAAACACACACACACACACACACGCACGCATACAGACGGTGAAAAACACACGCAAATCGTTCGGAAAAGACAAACGTTTCTATGCTACGTCATTCGTCTGCTTTATCCACATATACCTCGGCGTGTAGCAATTTCTTCGGCAATTTCATTCGCTCGTCCGCATGTTGCTTTTCTCTGTTTCTCTCTCTCTCGGTGTACGAACTCGCACACACGTGGCAATAAATATAATAGGAAAAATATGCCCAGTCGAGGAAAAATATGTATTCGCGTTTACTTTTGTCGTCAATACCGCATGCTTTTGCTTTTCTGTTCCAGCAGATTTTGTTCGCATACTACACACACTTTTTTCCATATATGCATATGTGTATATATATATATGTATATATATATATTTATAGTATATATATAATGCTTCGTTTAAATCGGAAAACATATATATATATATTTTTTCCGATTTAAACGAAGCATTAAAATAAATAAAAAAGATCATGTTGTACAAAAAAGTGTTTCCTGCAAAAGTTTGATGGTTTCGAGGGGGACATCCGATTGCGATACAAAAGCTTTTTGTTCGTCCCCCCGTCCACGAGATATTGCGGTAACTTTTAATTTTTCAAATGGAAAGGCACCGTATTTATTGTTGTCAAAATAACTGATTTTGAGTCGAAACAAGCGGAAAAAATGGTCTTTTTCAAAGATGAAGGAAGTTATGGCGGTTTAAAGTTTTTGGAAATATCTAACGCTTTATAATATCCCATCATAGTGGCTAATTTCGAAAGGCGTGTTCGACTCTGGATAAAGCAATTGTATGTACATGAACGAAACTGAACCCTTACGCAAAGCGAAAATGTGCCATTCTACCGCCTGCATTAACATTGCCCAAGGGGTGGGTGGATATGTGGGTAAGAGTTTAGGGATGTTTCCAAAAATGTTAAACCGCAATAACTTTCCTGATTTTTTATCTAAAGAATTTGGATATTTTCCGTTGGATTTGTCTCGAAATCAGTGAGCTTTTTGGAAAATAAAAACTATGCTTTTAATATTTTAAAAATTGAAGGTTGCAGCCGCATCTCGTAGATGTGTTAAGGGGTTACCCCCACTTGTGATTTTGAAAAAATCGATTTTTTTTTATTGCACTTTTTTGATGTATAAGTATCTGAGAATATGTCCTGAAAATTTCAAGTCGATCCGAACAAAATTGACTGAGATATGAGCGTTGAAAGAGAAGAATCCGTGAATTAAAGAACTGAAATTGAAACTTTAAACGCGTTTTTCTCAAAATGGCATTTCTGAAGTCGGTGGTCAAGATTACTTGAACACTAATGAACCGATCTTCTTGAAATTTTGCAGGCTTATGTAATACATAAAAATGTAGTCTTTAATCGTTCGATTTTTTTTTAACAAAAAAAATGGCCGTTTTATAGCCAAAAAACGGCCGTTTTTTTCGTTAAAATCGAACCATTAAATTTGACTGTCCGCCATTTTGTGAAAAATGAATATTTTTTAAAATCCTTCGATTAAAGACTAGTTTATACTTATATTTGACGAAATCCATCCGCATTTTTTTTCAAATGATCCACTTCGCCGCAATGTTGGTCACCGCAAACCGTGTATATAAAAACATTATTTCATTGACGACCATTTGCCACTAAACAATGTAATATTTTTCAATAAAAAAATTACTGAAAGTTCTTCAAGATGTGTTCTTTAAGATGGTATATTGATCGATTAAAAAAGTTTTGTAGTTTTCTTTAAAAAAATTCATGAAAAAGGCCTTTTTTGCGCTACAAGTGGGGGTAACGCCTTAAAGAAAAAGAACTATATTACCGTCCGATGTCGACTTCAAAATTATATAACTTTTGTAGGACACACTTTTTGTGTACGACTTCATCTTTTCGATTTATTTTTGTGCTTCTTTCAAAATGGGACATCCCGTATACGTATGCAGGGTGTCCTGTTATGAATGGATAATCCTGCAACTGTCGATAGGTCACTCAGTTTGGTAAATTGGATCATGAATTTCAATTTAGTAAAAGTCCCACGGTTATCGAGATGGTGGGCATTATGTTATTAAAAAAAAAAATAATCTGCTTTCGGTTTTTCGCATGCCATTTCTACAAATGATATGAATCGACTATAGCTAAGCGACTTTGTAAAGTAATTGGCACCATATTAGTGCATTTTGTTTACACCGCAGGCTATCAAAGTCAGATGTTCGAATTGGTTTGAATGAAAATTCTGCGTAAGATCTTCTTTCATAAAGTTTCCTCAACAATTAAATATAGAAAGAAGACTTTTCTAGATAAAACAAATAATCAAGAGTACTCTTTTTAAAACAGGGTCAAAACGTTATCATTTGTAGAAATGGCATGCGAAAAACCAAAAGCAGATGATTTTTATCTCAAAAATCGTGGGATTTTTACTAAACTGAATCCCAGCATATAGTAGGACATGATTTGACCTATCGACAGTTGCAGGATTATTAATTCACAACAGGACACCCTGTATATATGTGTGTATAGTGTGTGCCCGTGTATGTATGCATGGATGCATATTTATGCATATCTGTATTCGAGTATAATGCATCGCGATATTCTGCAAAGTGTGCGGTGGTACACGTGTAGGAAGTGGAACTCGAGACCAGCAGGGAAGATAGATATCGGTTTCAAATATTCACGCCCTTTTCGCACTGGGCAACAGACAGCGCCGCTAGGAGCTTTTTAAACACAAACATATGTGTAGGTACATACTATACATACTATATACTATATAGTATATATATATATATATATATATATATATATATATATATATATATATATATATATATATGTTTGTGTACGAAGAACGTGAAATGGATGCGAGCTTAGAACACCTTTTTACCGCCGAATGGGCGGACAGTTAGCGCGCGGCATAAATATCACCGCCGCGTAGTCCTGGCGAGTGCCACGCCGCGAGAAAAACTCGAGTGTAGAGAGAACGAGAATGGGCGAGAATGTTAACAGTTGTTCCTGTTTACCATACGTTGTGGCAATGTATTTAAATAGATACGTATTCATGCATTAATAGGTATTTTAATTAATTTTGAATTTGAAGGGGTGTATTTTCAAAGTATAGGTCGTGGAGAATTTGCGGGACAATGTAATGCAGGCAATATATGTGCAGGGGATTAACGGGGTATCCCTCTCTGGAAGCCCAACTTAAAGGGTCAGAATGATGCATTTTTTTCTAGTGACACATTGGTTGGAATAATTGAATTTTTTTTTCAGCATGTCGTACACATGTTTCCGCTTACAATGTAATTTTTTCAGAAGAAAATATCCACTTTTCGGAATTTCGAAAAATACGAAAAATGACAGCTTCTCCAAAGAAAACCTAATTTTTCTCTTGAAAAAGAGCATGCTGATGTTATTGTTATTAACAAATGGTTCATCCAATTAAAAAATGCGAAGGTGAACGGAAAATGACTACTGTTTGAACGCTAACTGTTCAAATTCAAGTCAATAGTGTGGAAGTTACTCAAGATATCAATCCCGCCGTGTCAAGATATGTAGTTTCGAGATATTCGCGTTCAAACTCGACGGATCGCGGTAAACACGAAAATAGGCGTGACTTCGTCAATTTTTAGAATTTTAGAGTCCGGTTGGAATTAACATATTCTTGAAATTTCACATTATAACAATATGCAAAAAAACGATTTTTCGAAGTTTCCAGAGGAGGATACCCCCTTAAGGTAAGTGATGAGTCAAATTCGAGAGCCACTGATAGCGGCCTGGTGTTCCCATACTCCACATGGTGTAAACGCCAATGTCTAGAATATCACTCCTATGGCGTTGAAGTTTGCAACGTTGGAAAGCAACGGTTTTTCAGTTTTCGTTTCTGAATTTTGATTGTCATCCAAAACCTTCTTTTTTTCCAAATTAAGGTTGCGAATCTCTAATAAGGATATGTAGAACGATTGGAGTGATTATTATAGTGTAAATCGGCCAAAACAAAATTCAAACGATCGGGAAGGGTTTCGCTGCATTCCAGGGATGCAAACTTCACCATAATGCACTTTTCGATAAGTGTGAGGATATTTAGATGGAGATCATGCCGAGGATCGTCCCGTGCCCAAAATCAACGATTCGTTCCAGGGGTCTGCATAAACTCGGGGCCCAAAAAAAAGGTCGATTTTCAATTATTTTTTCTGATTAGAGCATCCAGATGACAAGGTGGGGATTTTACACACAATTAATACATAGTATTGGGGAGTTCGAGGTTTTTTTTTTAATTGGAAAATCAGAATTAATAATTGAGAATAGTTCAATACTAAGCAAAATCCACGTAAGTCGTACAGCTTTGTTCACATTGTTCGCAACTAAGAATCTTATCAATTTGTTTTGAAGAGTAGTAAGAAATTTACGATTTCCATAGTAACGCGTGATTTCTCCAACGAAATGTACTAAGATAGAATGCCCTCTGTGTGTTATAGAATTAAATTTTCCGTCGAATGTTTCATTATCTGTTATGTTTCATCTCAACTCGGTTGTGTTTTATATCAGATGGGAAAAGATACCTTTAGGCGACGAAAAAATTCCTGTTCGTCAATTCCTGTTTTCAAGGAACTTGACGGATGTTTAAAGAAATTCAAGGATTACTTCACGAGTTTCGAGACTTAGAGTATGTTTTATTACTACTTTTGGTCGTTACATGGTCTAAAAAAAATAATAAACTTCAAAAAAGGCGGCGGTAAGGCACGATCTACTAAACGGATTGCAGCGGAGGTTGTTGGCCGGCGTGACGCGTAGCGACGGCGGGATTAATCTGAAAAAAACCAGCGAAGTTGGTTCTTTCAGTAATACTTGTACGCAGAATATGAACCAAGAAAAAGTGAGAAATGTTGAAAATCGATGAAATAGCACGCTTTGAAACGAAATGATTGAATTAAAAAAAAAATGACTGCATTTTGCAACAAAATAAGACATTTTTCAAAAACATATACGGTGATATTTTAGACAATATGGTTAGAAAGATTTATACCAAATTTCATCCGAATCGGTCGATTACCTTTTGAGCTATACGTCACGCAATTTCTGGAAATGCAATTTAGAAGACCGTGCCATACCTCTGCCATTTTTAAAGATTAAAAAATATAAAAAATATCACGCAATAGCCAAAAGTAGTACCAAAACATGCACCGAGTCTCAAAAATGGTGAAGAAATCTTTCTTTTAACCCTTCCTTGACACGTCCGGGTCATTTTGACCCGGACGAATTTGAAATAAAGTGCTCACTTTCCCAATTTTTAAAGTTTTCATTCATTTCTTACACCAGTTCAATTTTGTACTTTCCGAATTTCAATTATGCAGACATATTGAGAAATCTTTAAAGTTTATTCCGAATTTTTTCAATAAAAACCCATCGAAGGGTTATTAAGGGCAGGTGGATGAAGTACTATCCGGGTCAAATTGACCCAGCGTGCCAAAGCCGTGGACAAATATGTAGTGTGCCAAGGAAGGGTTAAAAAAAATTATTAACATCCTGGATCCATTACCTGGATTTTGCTTAGTATTAAACTATTGAAAACGCAATGAGAGCCTGTTTGTTAATACAGACTGACGTGATTAATAAGACGATACGATCAATGCGAATTAGATTGCAAGTGTGCATTGAAAGTGGTTCCTGTCACTTTGAGCACCTTTTATAAAAAGTATTTGGGTTGTTTTTTCAATCGATTCTTGGCAAAAAAACATGGAATTTTTTTTTCAAATTGATTTTCATACTATATCTTGATCGATCTTCAAATTTGGGGTGTGAATTTTAGTGCCTTCAAAAAATGCACACACGAATGTGTGTGTGTGTGTGTGTGTGTGTGTGTGTGTGTGTGTGTATGTGTGTGTGTGTGTGTGTGTGTGTGTGTGTGTGTGTGTGCTTGCGTGCGTGCGTGCGTGTGTGCGTGCATATGTACATATATATATTAGAATATATAATTTTAATAAGAATAAATTAAGTTATAAATATAGTTATAATTATAATTATATTAAGTTAATAAGTATTAAGTATATTAAGTATTTCATTATATTAACTTATTATAATCATAATGAAGTTAAAAAAAATTAAGAATATATAATGTTTTGAAGGTAAGGTTATATTTATATATATATATATATATAGGAATATATATAATATATATAATATAATATAATATATAATATTCATAATTTATTCATTCATTAATTAATTAATGAATTAATGAATTCATTTATTAATATATATCATTCATAATAATAATATAATATATAATATTCATATATATATATATATATATATATATGAATTTATTTGTTTTTACACGCACACCTCTATATATACACATACACACACACACATATACATATATATATATATAACAATTGACTCATTCCATTCCGTAACAACGATGCCAGTCATTCAACAATGCAGCTACCGCAATGCAGTTGCATTGTCACCGGCAAAAACCCGGACGAAAGAAAAGAAGAAAAAAACCTCCGAGCCTCATCGCGAGCAACTTGCGCAATACAAGAACACAGAATGAGACGGTTCATTCTTTTTTTTTTCTCGTTTTCAGCTCTTTCCATGTGCACGGGTTTTGTTTTTCTCGTGCAATCTCGAATACGGAAGGAATTTGACTCGGCCGTACTGCGCAATGATGAGCATTGCATGCATCAGGATTACACACATGTACATAATACGAAACATCCGTAGCGTGAACATATAATAGCCTCGAAATATGGCGCGACGTGTTTGTGTATCCAGCAGCTATGACAGCCACTTCCGGTTTCCGCTGGTTGGCGCGTATACACACGCGCTAGTGTCGCCACTAGATTAGTTTTTTTTTCTTCCCTCTCCTTCCTCCCGCCACCGCCGGCACACGGCAATTAAACGCTTGTCCGTGCTCCATCTTTGATTTTTTTCTCGTTTTTTTTCTCCTTCTTTTGTCCTCAATTGTCCAACGACTGGGATATCGGCGAGGGGTTTAGAGGGGCAGAACTTAAAATCTCAGGTTTAGAGAAAATTGTGACATTTGGGACCGTTGGGCGCTGTGCAAACAATGTGATAAAATACTCACTTCCGGTTTGCGAGTAGAACTTACGGCATCGATCGTACTGATTGCGAATGCGTCCGAGGCCTGACGATCAAGGCACTTCCTACCCAACAGGGAGCTGATGAACAGTTAACATTCACAAATTAAACGTTGTTCTATGGAAACTGATGTAACTTTGCAATAAGTTTTTTTTTGACCTCTCAATTTTATAATATCTACAATATACTGAAAGCAACGGAAACAAAACGAAGTTTATTGATACATTTTTTTTAATTTCTTTTAAAAATTGTTCTCAACAAAATGTTAATTTTTTAATAACGAGCTTCCTAATCGTGAAATTTGAACACGACCTCTTAAATACTTCATACAAAAATACGAAATTTTCAGAATTTTCTCATCATTTTTTATTTCAACGCTTAAGGAGGTTGAAGTAATGATGATAGAATTCGGAAACTTTGGTATGTTTTTACATGAAGTATTCAGGAGGTCGTGTAAAAATTTCATGACGATTAAGAAGCTATTTATTGAACAATTAACATTAACATGTTTCATAGGGACTCAACATCCTTAACGTTCAAACAGTAGTCATTTTCGCATTTTTTAATTGGATCAACCATTTGTTAATAAAAATGACTTCAGCATGCTGTTTTTCGAGAGAAAAATGAGGTTTTCTTTGGAGAAGCTGTCACTTTTCGTATTTTCCGAAATTCCGAAAAGTGGGTCGTAAACCCATAGCCAGTTGGTAATATTTGAAGAATTTTTTTTTTGTTTTCGTTTCGAATTGCATTTGAGCCTGGTAGAAGTCCCGCCTTTTCGGGCCTCGCCGCTGGAGGACAGCAACGCCATCTGCAGCACCACGAACACTTTGGAAGATATTCTTCCGAAAAAAATTACATTGTAACCACATACATGTATACAACATGCTGGGAAAAAATTAATTTATTCCAACCCATGTCTTACTAGAAAAAAATTCATCATTCTGACCCTTAAAATTGGGCTTTCAGGGAGGGATGCTCCGTTGAGGCGGGATATACATTTACAACGATCGAAAAATCGATTGTTTTTTAGGAGATAGAACTATATATGTATAATATCTTACCAAAGTTACGAAGCGAAATTTGGAAAAGTTCAAACGTCACAGCCCGTCGACACTGTGCCTCACCGCTCGGATTCGGAGCGCTCGCCGCAGGTAGAAGCGACAGAGCAGAAGAGCAGGCAGACACGGGCAAAAAGTAATTAAATTAACAACTAACAATTACAATTACTCCTGTAATTTATCAATTAATCACTTTGTAACAGATTACTTGAGTAATTAGTTACAAGTACCGACTGCAATTTAATTGAAATTCTATGTAAGCTTCAAACGTGTTTTCTCAAAATTGCATTTTCTAGAAATATTGATAATTAATATTGCTGAATTCTACAAGGAGAATTGTTTTTGAAAATTAGAAAAAAAAACTACTTTTTAAATTCAATCTATACAGAAATTTTGGGTGTTTTGATTTTTTGTAGATGCATGACATTCTCTTAAATTTGCATTTTCTTCATTTTAATTACTGTCAAATAGAAACTGGGAAATTTTTCGAAACATTTCCTAACTGGGAAATTTTTTGAATTTTTTTACAAACCAACGTCTACGGGAAGCTAGACTGTACACCGATTGGCAACTCCCGCGGAAACCTTGCTGTAACGCTCTGCCACAGCTCGGCTATTTCGATAATGAGTGAATTTAAAAAATTACTTTGAAGACTCGAATACAATATTAAAGTATACCTACAGTTTGATAAATGTAGAATAATTATTTACTAGTTTGAAAAATTCTTCAAAACTGCTTAATTTTTACCTCTGTAAATGTATATTCTACCTTAAGTACGAAAGGAGTCATTTTATTTGTGATAACTCCATTTCGTGCTCTTACTCATCTTTTTCACCTCTAGCCCTCATTGTCACTATTTCCGGTTCGCCAGGCAACCCCTGGAGTGGCGACAGGTCGGACCTGCGCCTTGCGCAGGAGGGCACAGGGAAACTGTCGAAAACCCGTGCCGAGGCTTGCTGCGCTGTCATTCGTCCAGGTATAGGCCCCAGGCCAATGCTGCTTGACGTGGGAGATAGCCTGTCTGTCGTCCGACTACTGACAGCTGATTCGAAAATTTTCTCTTTTCTTCTAGGATCACGATGATCCATCATTTTGGAGGTATTTAACTCGGAGGCGGAAAAGAACAACCACACGCCGTCTTTAGCTTCATTTTTTCGCACGGGTGCTAATCGTCCCCTGGCACGAATTTTCCCGCCCACGGTTTTGGACTACTGAGTCCTGCGATCGGCGAGAAGGAGGGAAAAAATGAATAGGGAATGGGGTCACCCTCCATCGCGCAGAGAAGGGCCTTCGATGAAGGCAGAGCGCCAGCTGTCCAATTCCAGGAGTCTGGCGATTTTTCGGCTGTCTGCCCGCAGAACACACGTCGTGCTTAATTGATGCTCGGTGATCAATTAATTCAGGGGAATGCAACCAGAGAAGGAAGAGACACCAAATAACGGCTGGGTCATGCGGAAAATCCCGCCACCTTTCTCGCGGTAATTGAAAAAAAACGAACACCTCGACATCGTTCACCATTTGACACGATCCATTCGGGAGAAATCCAAACAGACCCAACTACCAGGCTTTCTGAGGCGGAAATCATCATCGTGAAGGTAAAAACGTCCTTTATGGTTCTTACAATGTCTTCAGAATCTTCCAGTAGGGAGAATAATAGAAACGTATCTGGGTATTGTTTGACTGGCGATTTGAGCTCGTCATCGCGTGGGAGTTGGATGATCCGAATGGATTTGTTAATGTTTGGGTTTGGTTGAGTTTGCTTGATTATAATGGATGGATACTACTGCCTGCACCGAAATTGTCGTGGACATCCAACTGGATTCCCATTCGTGTCACCACCTTCTGATTGGGAATCAATGGGTAATCGCATTGGATCCCTATACCGAAACGTCACGCTCATACATTGAATTTTCATCTAGATTCCTCCATTGGAATCCAATACACGAATCCAATTTGAATTCTAAAGGATTCCCACATTATCGAACAGAATCCGATAAGATTTTTTATGGATCCGGTCGCATGCCTTGAATTGTATAAACAAAATATGTGGACATAAAGAATAAGTGGGTCTCAAGAAACTACGAATCTTATTAAAAAGAAGTATAAAGAATTTTAAAAGCTATATCTTAAAACTTCGTTGACACACTCATATTTGGCTACGATTTTGACACACTGGGTCAATTTGACCCAGATAGCACTTCATCCAGCTGCCATTAACAACCTGTCGATCAGTTTTTGTTGTATCAGGTATACACTTCAGAAATTTCTTAATATTTATTTTATTTTATATTTTATTAATTTTATTAATGTTTAAAAAGAAATAAAACATTTCTTAATAAGTTTACATAATTCAAATTCTGAAATATCAAATTCAATCGTTGAAAACAATCGTTGAAAATGTTCAATTTTGGAAACGTAAGCATTTTACTAAAAATTCATTGAGGTCAAAATGATCCAGTGTGTCAACGTAGGGTTAAAAATCGATTTAAATCACATCACTGAAAATTCACTGTAATTATCGTTGTTTATTCATTTTACTGCGCTTTGACATAATATCAGCACACGCCACGTTTTTTCCTATGACTTTTCACACATTTTCGACTCCAACGTGGTAAGAATTTTCAAACGGCGTTCAGTGGGGAACAGTGCAGAGTGCAATTGGATCTCAGTGAGGACTCACTATGTGCGGTATCCCTAACAAATCCCTAAAGAGGTGTGGGTGCGCCTTGGGACTCTCCAACTATTTTTTTGCGATATCCAAAAATTCCGTTCGAGGATTGAAAAAAAAATTGTCTATCGACGTCAACCGGCAACTAGGGCGGAATCCACTTAGACACCAATTATGTGGACCCCCTACATATGGTGTCCCTATCAAATCCCTGTAGAGGGGTGCACCTTGAGGCTCCCAAACATAGTATTGCTATAGTGGTATCTTCATCCGAGCAGTTTGTTTGGGTTTGCTAGTGTTTGCGAAATGTGCAGTAGTTAAAAAACTTCGCTTGATTTCCAATTATTAAACAGATTGAGGACTTTCGTAGATCGAATCTAATCTGTAGTTAACCCTTCGTTGACACACTTGTATTTTGCCCCGATTTTGACACACTGGGTCAATTCGACTCGGATCCCGGTACTTCATCCACCTGCCATCATCAACCCTTCGGTCGGTTTTTATTGAAGAAATCAGGGATACACTTTAAACATTTCTTAATACGCGTGCATAATTGAAATTAGGAAACTATACAATTAAATTGTTGTGAATAATTATTGAAAATGATCAATTTCTGGACATGGCGCTTTTTATCACAAATTCATCCAAGTCAAATTGACGCAGTGTGCCAACGTAGGGTTAAATATTGAATTGAATTAATGAAACTCAATTCGTTGATTTTAATTAAAATTTAAAAAATTGAGATTTACTCTGTAGATGAAAAATTGAAGAGGGGAAAGGGGTGAAAGAAAAATGAGCGAGAGAGAAAGAGAGAGAGAGAGAGAGAGAGAGAGAGAGAGAGAGAGAGAGAAGAGGGCTTGGTATGCAAGTAAAAGAAGAGAGAGAGACGAAAAATTTTTAGCATATCGCATGCCCCCTGTAATATCACTGTCAGAGATATCTTTTCGCGGTATATGGGCGTGTAATTCTGGGCGTATCTATAAAATTGTATACAAGCCATACTTTAATGCACGTTGGTTGGGGCGCGAACTCTCTCCCTCTCTCTTCCTCGCTCGTGGCGCCGGCAGCGATAGATACCGCTAATTATCGATCGTAAATAATTCGAGAGGGATTCGAGCTCGGGCTGTATGCCCCCGAGAGGGAGAGAGTAACGAGCGAAACGGAGAGATAACGTCGCGAAAGATAAAGAGAGAGAGAGAGAGAGAGAGAGAGAGAGAGAGAGAGAGAGAGAGAGAGAGAGAGAGAGAGAGAGAGAGAGAGAGAGAGAGAGAGAGAGAGAGAGAGAGAGAGAGAGAGAGAGAGAGAGAGAGTGAGAGCAAAAGAAAGGCAAAAAAAGAGAAAGGCAAAAGTACTACAGAGACAGAGAAATCGAGAAAGAACCCGAGATAAGAATTTTTTACCGTACAGATATGGAGAACGGCGGCAGAGTCCTGTCCGATAGGATCGGCGAGGAGAGACACATACGCACACTTTCAATTGGAATAAAAAATTGTATGTACCTTCAATTCGAATAAGTATTCGTATGTACCTTCAATTCGAATAATAATTCGTATGCACCTTCAATTCAAACAAACAATTCAAATAAAACTTCGTACCTGCTTTCAATTCGATCAGGTAATTCGTATGTACCTTCAATTCAAATGATAATTCGTGTGTACTTTCATTTCGAATAAAAATTCGTATGGATCTTTAATTCGAATAAAAATTCGTCGGTACCTTCAATTCGAATAAAAATTATTGGTACCTTCAATTGAAATGAAAACTCGTATGTATGTGCCTTCAATTTGAATAAAAAATCGTATATGCACCTTCAATTTGAAGAAAAAATCATATGTATATACCGACAGTTCGAATAAAAATTTGCGTGTGTCTTCGGTTCGAATAAAAATTCGTATGGAACTTCAATTCGAATAAAAATTCCAATATACCTTGAATTCGAATAAAAATTCGAATATACCTTCAATTCGAATAAAAATTCGAATATACCTTCAGTTCGAATAAAAATTCGAATACACCTTTAGTTCGATTAAAAATTTGAATGTACCTCCAATTCGAATAATATTATCGAATATACCTTCAATTTGCATCAAAATTCGAATGTACCTCCAATTCGAATAAAAATTCGAATATACCTTCGATTCGAATAAAAATTCGAATATACCTTTAATTCGAATTAAAATTCGAATAAGAATTCGAACATACCTCCAATTCGAATAAAAATTCAAATATACCTTTAATTCGAAAAAAAATCGAACATACCTTCAATTCGAATAAAAATTCGAATAAAAACTTGAATATACCTTCAATTCGAATAAAAATTTGAATATACCTTCAATTCGAATAAAAATTTGAATATACCTTCAATTTGCATAAAAATTCGAATATACCTTCAATTCGAATATACCCCCAATTCGAATCAAAATTCGAATATACCTCCACTTCGAATAAAAAATCGAATATACCTTCAATTTGCATAAAAATTCGAATATACCTTCAATGCGAATAAAAATTCGGCGGTACCTTAAGTTCCAATGAAAATTTTTATGCACCTTTAATTTGAAGAAAAATTCGTATGTACCTTCAATTCGACAGAAAAAATCGCACGTAACCTTCAATTCCCATTAAAAAAAGAGTATAGTCAGGCACACCACGAATCAAAAGTACGTGACCAAAAAAAGTGCTCGTCAGAGCTCACAATCGACCACGACCAAAAGGACCGTGAAAAGCTCGGGCCGGAGTGTAACTTTTATTTAATTTTTTTGCAAGAATTTAGTGTGTGCCTCTCTGGGTCCGTCCGTGTCCCGAGAACGATCCCCAGGCTTCGCGGAGAACGAGCACACGAGCTGTTACTTCGGGGTGGTTGGCTGCTGCCGGTTGGATATATTACACCGCTCCGCTGCTCGGTTATTACACGGGCGCAACGCGCGTGTAATTGCAGACGTGAAGGTGGCAGCGGCGGTGGCGGCGAGCCGCGCGCGCGCTTGATTTGTGTCCCTTTTGCTCCGCGGTGATACCGTCCTTCGTTATACGTATATACATATTTGATGTATACAATGAACGAAAGTTAAGAAAGAAAAAAATTGAAAAAAAAAAAACGTTGCATGCACGTAGTTCTGCGGTCACACGAAGCGGTGAATATTTTTGGGCGGTGCAAAAAAATTGTTCGCTCCTTGAAATGTTTATTCGTGTCTGTAGGGGTTAAAATGGGTCGCTCGAATTGAAAGATATTGTCGGGTTGACCGAAAATTGATTTTCGAACTGCGGAATTCATTTGTTCATTTTTTTTATAGTGTTCTGGCATTTCTTATCAGTAATTAGTGAACAAATTCGGTGCTCAAGAATTCTGCAATTTCAAAATTGAAACTGAATTTTTTAGAATGTGACGTTGTTTTCTAAAACATGGCTGTCAATGTTTTCGAAAATTGAAAAAAAAAACGTATTTTTTATTGCGGAAGGGAGTCATTTTTGTCCGAAAAATTCAATCTTTTTGTTTCAAAACCTGGCATTTCATCCATTTTCAACATTTCTCACTTTTTCTTGGTTCATATTCCGCATATGAGTGTTAATGAAAGAAAAATCTTCGTTGGTTTTTTTTTCAGATTGATCTCGCCGACGCTACGTGTCACGCCGTCCGACAATATCCGCCCCAACCCGTTTAGAAGACTATGCCATACCTCCACCATTTTTAAAGATGAATAAAAATTGAAACAAAACCATATAACAGCCAAAAGTAGTAACAAAACATAACCCGAGTCTCCAAAAAGGTCAAGAAATCTTCCCTTTTGAAAAAAAAATCACGAAAATCAGCCATTTTTCCTCGCCCAAAGGTATCTCCCCGTTTAAGGGAGCTTTCCAGTGTGAAATTTTCAAAAAATCGATTTTTTTTTTTGCTTTATCGAATAGTATACACTCTTCCGAATATTCCCTGAAATTTTCATGCCGAAATTCAGATTATTTCGGTTACTGTACAGCATTTCTTGGAAGAAGGCAACGGAGCGCTACAGCTACAGCGAAACTTTGAACGCGTTTTTCTCGAAACAGCATTTTTCAAAACGGTGTCCAACTTGGAGGGCAGAGTTTTAAAGCTATCGAGTTGAATTTTTTACACAATATTCTTAACGTCATTGTTTATCGTGCTATGGAAGCTTTTTTTTTTTTTTTGACATCTTCCTATTTTTTTGTAAAAAAACTGCCAAAAAAAATGCTAAAATCGATACTTTTTGTTCAAACCGGCGCCATTTTTGCAAAAAAAAAAAAAAAAGCCTCCATAGCACGAAAGCCAATTATATACCGATCAATAATCTTTTTGTGTTTTTTGTTTCAGATCAAAATTGTGACCCCCAACGTGGACACCACATCCAAGTGCATTTTCTGCAACAATTGTTTCATCATTTTTATAGATATTAATTAATAAATAAATCGATCTTTAAAAAATTGTTTTGTATTCTTCAATACCCAATTAATATACAAAAAAAAACCAGACAGATTAGATTATTTTTTCTTTAAAAAAAAAAATCGCGAAAAACAGCGATTTTTCGGGCTGTCACACTGGAAAGCTTCCTTAATCCGAAAAGTTCGCCACCCAAACGCTCAACTCAACTAAAAATCTGAATGAAAGTACACAAACTTCTTCCAAATTTCTATTTCTCCAAATTCTTCTCCCACTCGTACGAGGCCGAAAATGAACCAATTCCTATACGCATATCCCACTCATCAATCCATTCCACATTCACGAAACAAACCCTCGATGCAATCAAGCGCGCAACTATCGCTCCCGAAGCGTCATCGATATTTCGAATGCCCAATTAACACCGACTCGTTTTATCCACATTTATTCAGGAGTTATCAGAGCGAGGAAAACAAAAAGGACCGCGTACCGATGGATTTGGAACCCGTGACAAATGCGATCAATCGTACGCGGTCTTTGACCATTCAGCGAAATCCTCACGCGCTCTTGAATTATTGAACTCCCGCAAAAAATACCCACCCACGTAAGTCTCCACTAGACTCGAGTGTATTTTCCATTTGGATACGTTCGCGAATGAGTGTCCTGAAGTAAAAATAAAAAAAGTTAACATAAAAAAGAAAGACGAAGGCATGTTGTTGCACAGTTTTTTTCGACCAAAATAGCTATGGACATATGACAATTGGAATAAAAGCTCTAGAATTTTTGGTGGTTCCCATACGCATGTGTGTGTGTGGGTAAACTCGCGCGCGGGTCTCTCGGGGTTTTATCTGATTAAGCCAACATGGAAACACGGTTTTACGCGTGTAAGCCAGATCCGTTGTGGTTGGGCCACTAGGGGATGGTGGTGAACGAGAGTAACTTACACATATACCCTAACACACATTTATATATATATATATATATGTATAAGATCGTGGTGGACGACTGAATAATGAAAATAAAACCCGCCGATGGTATCGTTAAGCACCGAGGGATTACGTACGCATCAGCGCGCCTCTGGTACACGTATAAATACATACAGGCTGACCCGGAAACTGACGTCCAAAAGAAAAATCTCCAAGCCTCGTATTACCTATCACACCCATCCAAATCACCCCCATGTATAGTATGTTCAACGATCTTTTATACTTTTCGAAAAAAAAGCATTTTCAATTGTTTCTCGACATTTCTTGGGGCATGGGTTTTAGTTTTTTTTTCTCTCGTGCGTATGTAAAATTTTAAGATTAGACGTTTTTTAAAACAATTGGAAGCCATTTAGACTAGTAAAAGTATCATCTGAACACTTTAGTGACTGATAATTTCGGAACTATTTGTCAAACTTTTGTTCAAAATCTAAAGCGTTTAATGTTTGGTTGGTAATTTATTTGGTGCTGGACACGTCATAACGAGAACACGTGTAGAAAAATGGCGGGGAAAGTACACGCACAAAAGGGAAAAATAAAAAATGGTTTTTTTTCTCGGAAAGTAAAAAAGATTATAGAACGGACATGGGCATTGGTGTAGCTCGCATTTTTTCGCGCCAGGGGGGGCTGCCAAAAAGTAATTTATTACACAAGCATCTTTTTTTAAAATTAAATTTGCATAATAGTCGATAATCACGCAACACACATAAATTAGGAAGTTTTAGCCACACGTTCATGTTAACATTAATGTCAAACTCTCGCAAAACCTTGAAAAATTATCATCTAATGTTTCACTTTTCTTTAATCCAGTTACCAGTCTTTAAACTTTACTTTTACTAGGTACTTAATTAAATGAGTCTTAATTTTCTATTTTTTTCTGAAAATCAACCCAACACTTTTGTAGTTGAAATTTTTTTTTTGACAAATGTTATTCTCTATATCCAGTAGTGTCATATGAGACAATCGTTCCTGAAGCATTGGGCTTCTAAGCCACGTTTTTATCTGTCCCATGGCAGAAAAACTCCACTCATCGCCGGCGGAGCTCACTGGCTCACTAACGCTACTTGGAAAAGTTTATATAAGTTAGGGCAGTACTCCTTTTCAATATGCTTTCTCAAATTTCCAGCATTTGTAAATGAAAGTATGTTTTTCATTGCCATCGCTTCGGCTTCTAAAGCTGACGTATGAATTAAGATTCTTTCATAATTATTGATGAAATCCTCTCCGTTCTTCATATCCAATTTAAAAAGTGCGTCAATTGCATGTTTGCATGTGCATCCGCCGATAAATCTAGTATATTGCGCTTGCCCACTGCTAATTCAATTGTGAAATTTGAATGTCCATTTCATTCATGCGTAATTAAGGATGTTGAGTCCCTATGAAACATGTTAATGTTAATTGTTCAATAAATAGCTTCTTAATCGTCATGAAATTTTTACACGACCTCCTGAATACTTCATGTAAAAACATACCAAATTTTCAGAATTCTATCATCATTACTTCAACCTCCTTAAGGGTTGAAATAAAAAATGATAAGAAAATTCGGAAAATTTGGTATGTTTTTGTATCAAGTATTTAAGACGTTTTAAAATTTCACGACTAGGAAGCTCGTTATTAAAGAATTAACATTTTGTTAAGAACAATTTTCAAAAGAAATAAAAAAAAATTTATCATAAACTTCGTTTTGTTTCCGTTGCTTTCAGTATATTGTAAGTATTATAAAATTGAGAGGTCAAAAAAAAAACTTATTGCAAAGTTACATCAGTTTCCATAAAACGACATTTAATTTGTGAATGTTAGTTGTTCAATAACGAGCTTCCTAATTGTCGTGAAATTTTTACACGACCTCTGAAATACTTCATACAAAAACCTACCAAATTTTCAGAATTTTATCATCATTTGCGATTTGGGACTCAACATCCTTAAGTACTACAAATTGCGAAATTACGACGGGAAGAACAGTTCAAATTTAATTAAACCTATTCCTCCTACTCTTTTATGCCTACTATGGTGAAAAATCAAAGTCATCGATGATTTTAATTTAATTATTTTAGATCGATTTTTTTCCTGATAGGGCGGTGACCCCCCTCCCTCCCGCTCCTATT
>OX632364.1:28748607-28851107 GCA_951751655.1 Ophion costatus | reverse complement strand
GACACTATTTATAGACGAAAATGGTAGTTAAAAAAATGTCCTAAAAAATTGGAGGTCTGCACTGCTGATGAAATTTCGGAGATGGATAATCCGAAACAAAAAAATCGAACGGTTTTAGATTCAGTATGTTAATGGCTATAGCGCATATCATACGATTTTTTATACATGCAAAAATAATAAAATGGGGGACATTTTTCGAAAAAAACAAAAGAACGTGTTTTTTCACCGTTTTTGGCACAAAAGAATAGTAAATATCAAATTTTGTTAAAATCCTGGATATGCGCTATAGCTATAGTTGTAAAGAACATGTGGTTAAAATTTCATAAGGATCAGTGGTTTCGAAGATTTTATCAACAAGCCGTCGAAAAACGTTGTTTCGAGAAAATCGCGTTCAAAGTTTGTTTGGGTTAGATAAATACATTAAAATTTTTTGAAATGTATTTCGAAAGTGTATTTATCAAGTATAACAACTCTTATATCAATATCTATAATGTGAACGTATCAAAAAAAATCATGAAAATAGCCTTTTTAGCGTCTAAACTGAGAAGACCCCTGAAAGGTAAGGTTTCTTCATCTTTTTTTAGACTTAGTGTATGTTTTATTACGGCTTTTGGCTGTTACATGATATTTTTTATTTTTATTAATCTTTGAAAAAGCATTGTGTCTTCTAAGCTACATTTTTTAAACTGGCGTGACGTATAGCTAAGAAACTAATCGTTAGGCTCTGATGAAATTCAGTATGAATCTTCCAAATCTTATTACCTAAAACATGGCCCCAAATGTTTTTGAAAATTGAAAAGGGAAGTATTCTTTTATTGCAAAATGCAGTCATTTTCTCAGAAAATGCAATCATTTTATTTCAAAGCCTACCATTTCTTCGAATTCCCACATTTACCACTGTTTCTTGGTTCATATTCTCCGTATTAATGTTAATGAATGAAAAATGTGTGTTGATTTTTTTTTCAGATTAATCCTGGCAACGTTATGTGTCACGCCGTCTGACAACATCTACCGCAACCCGTTTAGATGACCGTGCCATATCTCCGGCATTTTTGAACATTAATAAACAAAAATACCATGTAACAGCTAAAAGTAATAATAAATCATACCGTATGTATAAAAAATAGCGGAGAAATCTTTCCTTTAGAAAAAATCATGAAAATCAGCAATTTTTTTCTCGCCTAAAGGTGGGAGATACCCTTAACGGGTTAGACCTAGCTCGTTGCCGGAAAATAGATGAACTTTCGTGAATTTATTCTGGTAAAACAAGTGCAGATTTTCCGTGTTTTTTTTGCATGGAAGAATATCGTTTTTGGTATCTTTTACAATTTGTGTATTGGAAAATATTTATGAATGTGGTGTACACAATGGTTTATGCAGAAACAAATCATCCAAAACTCAATAATCGAACGCATTTAGTTTGTGCATGAAATTATCCAGTGCTTGGACGAAGGATTCAATAAAATTGTGGTTTTTGAAAAAAAGGCCGCAGTCCAAAGTGATCCTGTCGATTTTCGGTGAACAAAGGCTATTTTTTTATTGATCAAGGAAACTATGCATCGAAAAAAACCTTCGTGCAAGCAATGCTTTTTGAAACATAAAAGAAGCTTATAAAATTGAAAGTCTCGCTTTGCAAATCGACAATATTCAATCATTTTCCTTTATTGTTCAATTCGTGAAAAAAACAAAATTTGCACGGGAGCAACGACTGTACCATTGTGCATTCAGCGTTGCACTTTAAACGCGAATATCGCGGGCAATTTTTGTCGCGCCAAATTTCGAAAAAAGCGTTCGCAAAGACTGTACGTGCTCACCAAACAAACCATAGTACTTTCGAATAACCCTGTATACGTATCTTTTAATTTACTAAAAAAATGTACTAAATTGAAACAAGTTTTCAATGTTTTCCCTACATTTTCATAAATTAAAGCATTCTCGCCGTAGAATTCTGAAAGTTACTCAAGTCTGCCAAAAACTTCCATCTCGGAGAGTGCATCCGTGAGCATGTGGTTTTTCTTCTCCTAAATTAAATGCAATCCTTGAGTGAGCCAGACAAGGAATGTTAGCAGGGGAGTTTTAACTTTTGTCCCAAAGAGAAACGTGAGATTCTCGAAACATGCATTGCGACGGTAACGACGAACACCTTCGGACAATTTCGTGCTTTCGAGAGTGCGCAAAAAGGTTCCGGGACAGATTGTCTTTCCATTTGGAAAGGCTCCATTTACTGAGCTCGCGGGTGGCGTCGTATAGGATGCTTCTCGTACGTGAATAAAACAAGTCGAGGAAAGTTTCGGTCTATACAGTCTCTACTATTCTCTCTCTCTCTCTCTCTCTCTCTCTCTCTCTCTCTCTCTCTCTCTCTCTCTCTCTCTCTCTCTCTCTCTCACACACACACACACACACACACACACTCTCGCTGATATTTTTTGACATAGCACAAATTGACGAAAGTCTCCCCGCGGAATGCAAGCGCGGGAATAGAAATGTATACATATTTTTTTTTTTCTTCGCCACATGACACTGGATACCTATAGTAAAAGTTTCACGACCCGAGTAGATTTAGTCGCGAGAGAGTAGACCTCGAAAAGAAAACAAAAGAGCAAGAGGGAAAAAAAAGAAAAAAGAAGGCACCGTAGCAGCCTTTGCTTTTGGGTTTGGCCCCTCGTATGAGAAAATTTCTCCCAGTCCTGCTAAAAATAACGTATATCTACGTGCATTTTACACGGGGCGAATATATGTGCGCATGTCACTCGATACATCGAACACTCGTCGGGAATAACGGGGACCTGTGTAATTAATGCAAATGGAATTAATAAACTGTACCCTGAGTATATATGGAGCGTGCACGCGCGTCGGGAGGCGTACGTCGAAAATATTTCGCGCCGGATCACACGTCGGATGAAAATAACAAAATATCCTCTCGGCGCGACCGATCTACGTTTCTATGGAGTGGAAATTTTTACGGTTTTTTTTCACATTTTTTACAACTTTTTGTCTCGTCGCCCCGCGAGAGGGAACGGCGAACGGGATAGTTCGGTCAAACGCGAAAAATTCGACAAACTGGCGGTGATGAAGTAGCGAATTGCTATCAAATCGGGTTTCGCGGTGGTGGAGATTCGAAATTCGCAGAGAGCGAGTAAAAGCGACGTGGAGGATGTGTGTGTGTGTGTGTGTGTGTGTGTGTGAGAGAGAGAGAGAGAGAGAGAGAGAGAGAGAGAGAGAGAGAGAGAGAGAGAGAGAGAGAGAGAGAGAGAGAGAGAGAGAGAGAGAGAGAGAGAGAGAGAGAGAGAGAGTACGAGCCTGGCACTCACACGATACATTTCGTCGTTATCATTTTTGAAGGCATTGAACGAGCTCGACAATCGGAAAATTCGTACGTGCAGCCAAATTACCGTACGCTCAACCGGAGAAAAAAAATACTTGCAACACTGCGTTTTAACATGACAAGCCAAGTTTTGGATGAGTAGTCACATTTTTCAGGCGCTCGACGCGATAATTACGGACTTTTATTTATAAAATAAATAAAATTGTCAAAAGTATACGATTTTGGTACCTAGTTCTCGGTCGTTAAGGTATATACTCTCACAAATTAGTTAACGTTTTCGAGTCGACTAAAATATCGTTCAGTTTACAAAGCAAGAGTCTCGAATGTTTATATTTTGTATTCTTTTACATACATTCATTATTTACAATATTATTACACACATTATATATATACATTTTTGCCTGGGCAGTGTCAATCTTATTAGAAACGCGCAGAGCATGGGTAAAAAAGAATTATAAAAAAATAATGTAAAAAATCAACACGTCGAAAAGTATCTACCTGCAAAAAGAGAGCGAAGTATCAGTTTTTCATTTTTTATCCTGATCTGCCTGTTTGCTTCCGCTCTTTTATATTAATTTTTTTCCAACACGCGTTCCAGAACCTCAACGTGAGAACAGAGTAAGAGAGAGATAGAGAGCCGACACGCACGAAGCGTTCACAAAATTATTGAGTTCAACATAAATCCCGACCTGGACCGCGCTCGCGCTTTTGCCTCGGTGCTCGTACATGCAAAGTCCGCTGACGGACCACGGGGCTTGAGCGTGCCGGCAACGCGTGCAGAGTATCCCTCGATGCGCCCTTTCCCTCGTCAGTCGAGTCCACGTAGGTCCGTCCCGGAGATCGGGGCGGGGGAGTACGAACATTATAAAAGCACGCGACAAATTTTGTATGTACACGGAGGCTGCAGTACCGCGCGATATAAACGCGAGTGTGGATTTAGCCGGGTGCCAGGGCCTGGTCACACGAGTGCGTACGCGTGAATTATTTGTTGGAATGGAGAGAGAGAGAGAGAGAGGGAGAGAGAGAGAGAGAGAGAGGCTATAAAATGTTGCGTGGATATCGGGAGGAAAGGGTAAAAGTGGTACGAGAGGCACGCGTTGCACCGTGTGATTGCGATAATGTTGGATATATTAATGCTGGAAAATGCATAAAGCCCGACGGGACGTCGAGAGAAAGGCTCGTGCATATGGTGGAATATAAACGATTTTCAGCCTTGATGCACTATTTCATCGGCAACGGAGGATCAAATTTGAATCAGAGAAGAGAGAGAGGGGGAGAGAGAGAGAGAGAGAGAGAGAGAGAGAGAGAGAGAGAGAGAGAGAGAGAGAGAGAGAGAGAGAGAGAGCGAGAGAGAGGGTGAGAGGGAGGGAGGGAGTGAATGAGTGAGGCAGAAGAGAAAAAAAGAGGAAGAAAAAAGGGAGAAAGAGAGGAAAAAAAGAGATGCGGCAATAGAGTGGCAGCGAGGGAGAGGGAAAAAGAGACACGAGGAAAAAGTCAACCGGATGCGAGCGCGCGACCAGTTGACAAATTGACGAGAGGGGAAACTGACTCGATTTGCGGATATATAGTGACATATATACACCATATATTTATATGCCATATACCCGTGCGCGCGCGCGCGCGTTTGTGTGTGTGTGTGTGTGTGTGTGTGTGTGTGTGCAGAGTGCCCTGTTACGAATGTATAATCCTGCAACTGCGGATAGGTCAGATCATGTCCTACAATATGCTGGAATTTCAGTTTAGTAAAAGTCCCGGGGTTTTCGAGATTGTAGGCTTTACGTTGTTTTTTGGAAGAAAAAAACCATCTGCTTTTGGTTCTTCGCATGCCATTTCTAGAAATGATATATGAATCGACAATAACTAAGCAACATTGTAAAGTAACAGGCACGATATGCGTAGTACATTTTTTTCACACTGCAGGCTTCCAATGTCAGATGTTCGAATTTGTTTGTATGAAATGCTGCATAAGATCTTTTTTCGTAAAGTTTGCTTAACATTTATGGTTAGAAAGAAGACTTTTCTAGATAAAACAAATGACCAAGAGTATTCATTAAAAAACCGGGTCAAAAAAATTGTCGTTTGTCGAAATGGCATGCAAAAAACCATAAGATTTTCATCTCGAAAACCGTGGGACATTTAGTGAACTGAAGTCCGAGTGTATAGTGCGACATGACCTAGCCCATCGACAGTTGCACGCTATATATATATATATATATATATATATATATATATATATATGAGGCACATAAAGTGTTACAGAGCAATTGCACTCAAACTATTGATCATATCCAAAAATGTTTCAGACAAAAGTTTCAGTGTTCGAGAAGGCCGCCATACTGGACCACCCTATTTTTTTTATCAGTGGCGGCGCTGAGGTTACGTCAAGGTCAACTCCACGTTTTTTAAATGAAATCATGTATTTTTTTTTCGATGACATTAATATTGATTTTAAGACAAATTCAGCGACCCAAACAAACACATCGGGAATAATGTCATCGAAAAAAATACATGGTTCCATTTAAAAAAGTTGAGTTGACCTTGACGCAGTTTCGGCGCCTCCGCCGATAAAAAAAATAGGGTGGTTCAGTATGACGGCCTTCTCGAACACAAACTTTTGTCGAAAACATTTTTGGATATGATCAATAGTTTGAGTGCTATTGCTCGGTAACACTTGATGTGCCTCACCTTGTATATAGAGACATCAAAATCGGCGGCTCTCGGCTGTCGCGTTTTTCGCTCTCTCATCCCTCTGCGAGAGGAAAGATACGGGTCCGCTTGCGCAAATGAGCGATATGCTGTTTAAAAGCCCCTGATTATTCGCGCTCTGAGTGACTCTCTAGCCATGGTATGACACGCGGGATATTTTTTTTTCTTTTTTTTTTGGTTCGTTTGATCTCATGACGATTGATAATATCGGTTGATTGATTTGCATCCACGGGTGGGATATTACACGTTTATAGTGGATAGTATGCGAGCGCATAGCAGCTCGTACGCGGCCGAAGGGACAAAATGCGGATGCAAATTTGAGGAAAACGAAATATTCCGAATAGCCCCGGCTTTTGCACGGAGCACCGCGATCCGGTGTTTTGTTTTTCGGGAGCTCCCAAGCCCAGCAAAGATCGCCAGGACCTCTGATTTTAGATTCGTCTATAATATTGATGGGACAAATCGAAGACACAATTTTTTGATTATTTCATTTATCAAATTTACTTGTCTATGCGATTTATCAAATGCCTTTCATTAGTTGATGCAATAAATTGATTTAATTATTTGATTAATTTGTTTGGGTTTGTTTATTCCATTTATTTGTTTATTCCATTTATCAAATTTATTTCATTAAATAAATTTGATAAATGGAATAACCAAATTTAATTAATCAAATAATGAAATCAATTTAATACATCGACTAAATAATAAATAATAAATTTAATTAATCAAATAATGAAATCAATTTAATACATTAACTAAATAATAAATAATAAACTAATAAAATAATGAATAGCAGGAAAGGAAGAGATTGAAACAAAAACAGAGTTAGAATTCCTACTACAGTCAGGGCAGCCCTGGAAGGAATTGTGCACGTACATGAAACACTTCGAAAACGTAGCGAATGGCCATTAGGGAACTGATAGACGGCCGTGGAAGATACGCAAAGAGATAGAACCGGTTTTGTGCAAAAAACATTGTCTGTCCCTAGTTATAAGTTATACCATAATTTTAAGAAACCTTGTAAAAGCCCAACGAGGGCATACTTTGGGATAAAAATATAATATAATGTATATAAACTAATAAAATAATGATTTTATCATATCATTTATCGAACTCATTTTATTATTTAGTTTATCATTTAAATTCCATTGCCCTTAGAACCGTTCTGGAGACAAAATTTACCAGAATTCATTGCTCGAAACCTCGCCTAGCGATTTCGAACTCGTTCGAATTGGATCGAACCAAATTTTATTGGATGGCCCAACCCTGTATAAACTATTTTCTCACCTATGCACCGAAAGACCGAACGGCACACACATAGAAGCACGGAGATTTCGATGGGAAGAAACTCGTTTGTGGGAAATGAGGGACAATAGAGTGGGCGTCATTCCAAGTGTATCGCTTGAGCCCTCGTTAACGACCTCATTAATCCCTCGGAAAAGCGGAACGCGAGAATCTAGTCCTGCATCTCGATTATAGGATATGTGAATAGCGCTGATGCTCGAAAACAATATATATATATATATATATATTTATATATTTATTTATTTATACATATATATATATATATATATATAATAATAAAATATATATATGTATAATATATATATTTTAATATATAATATATATATAATAAATAAATATATATATGTATTATATATATATATATATTATACATATATATATTTATTTATTTATACAAATTTATATATATATATATATATATGGGTAAAGAATTTCTTGAACCCGTCATATCAATATAATCCTAGCTACCAGCACATCTGGCTGTTTTGAGACCGGATGTTCAATTTTCTTGTGCATAGTCTTACATTCATCCGAATTTGATTTCAAAGACTTTGGGACTTATATAATGTTGAGTACGGAGACAATAGGCGTAATAATTATACGCTATTTTTCAAATAATTATACGACTTCAAGGATCCTTACATCCTTATATACATTACATATATAGTAATTATAATATAATAATGAACATCCGAAAAAAAACGACAATATCGTAGTTACCGAGTATATTAATGGATCCACATATGTACACAGAGAAATTTATTTCTAAGACATCTTTGAAATCATCTTAGGTAAACGCAATAATATTTATATAATAGTTATATCGACACATATTTATTAACAAAATTAATAAAAATTATATTTCTATTACAAATTAAAGTTAAATGATTAATATCAAAATATCTGATCTTACAATTTTTGTATTATAAATTATATGTAGATATTTATAAAATAATAATATATATAGCTGTTGCAAGGACCAATTTCCAAAATGAACTGGTCGGTTTTAGGCAAATTTGGTGTCGTCCTCACAGTAAGCAGTTGTCCGGATAGCCATCGTTACATAGATATAACGGATTCCAAATAGCCTTTCTCCAGATATATATATATATACCGGGTATCCTATTTCAATCTTACACATAATTTATCTAGAAAAATACTGCTCCGATCAAGTATAATAATACGTTTGAGGTTTAAAGAGGGAGGTTAAAAAAAACGCTCTTGGCCCAAAATTCAAAATAACAGCGTTAAGATAACCGACATTTAATAAAATGAGTTCATGATTTTTTTTCACGACAACATTTATCCAGCCAGACCTAACAACTTTTGTAGAAGAAGTTTATGATAACGTTCATAACTCTTAGGTTAGAATACCATTTTTTAGCCGAAGTCACGAGCCGCAGAGACCTAATCCTTTTTTGGGTTTATTTGGGTTATCTAAAAAACCCAAACAAACTCACACCCTCACACACGCGCACACTTACATTAGAGATGTTGGAGCCTTCACCTCCTCGCGGTACATTCCGAATAGCGCTAAAATAGTAAAAAATAGTACACTAACCTAAAAATTATGAACGTCACCAGAAAACCTCACCCACAAAAGTTGTCATTTCTGGCCTACGAAATGCTTTGATGAAAAAAAATTCACACTCCCGTTTTAAGAAACCATGCCGGCCATCCTAACATCACCATTTTTTATTTTCTCCCAAAAGAGATTTTTCTTAACGTCCCCATTCAAAGCCTACCAGTTTCATTGGCCTCAATACTTGATGGGAGCAGTATTTTTGGAGATTAATCAGGTGTAAGATGCCTTAGGCCACAGTAACGGGTATAAAATCGTATGCGAATTTAACAATTTTTTTTCGCATGAAAAAGTGATGCACTCGTGTAATTAATTACACATCTATTAATACGAATATCAAGCTGTTAGAAAAAATATATTTTTTTTTCGATGTACAAAATGGCCGACTACTAATATTTTCTTTTGTTATCTTTTTTTTAGTCCCCGGCGTTACATTCAGCGTCCACAATTTTTTACCGAGGACAACAAAAATTCTCGTCAATCTACATTAGAATACCTAGAAAAGTACGTACGAAATAAAAAAAAATATTGTTTTATTCAAAAGTTGTAGGTATTTGAACTTAAGAAATGAATTTTCAGTGAAAAATTTCGTTATAACTGCTCATAAACTACGCATAAAATGAAAAGTTTTCGATTAATCAGAAATTCCGTACGTACTTCTCTGCGAAATGCAATTAGGAACATAACTTTTAAACTTGAAGTAAATCGAGTGAAAACTATTGAAGTTATTTGTCACGCCAATTGGAAAAAAGCTGTTTCGAAAAGTTCCGAGTAGTCGACCATTTTGAAAATCGAAAAAAAAAAATTCCATCAGTTTGATATTCATACTAAATAGATGTGTGACCAATTTTATGTGTGAATCACTTTTTCATACGAAAAAATTTGTTAAATTCGCACATGATTTTATACCCCTTTACTGTGGCCTAAGGCCTTAAAATGAGACACCCGGTATATATGCATGTAGGTACGTATGTAATGGATGTAAGAGAAAGCATTTGGCTATGCTGCGGTTATAAGCGCCGTGGGCTTTTTCCCCCCTCACCCACCTTTTCCGCTCTCCAGTTTAACCCCCTAAAGTAAAACAAACAAATCCGACGTGGCGCCAACGCAGATGCGTCTCGTCATCCCGGGGCTGATCTCTGAGTCAGTCGTTTTCTGCCACAAAAACATCGAATACGATTATATATATATATATATATATATATATATATATATATATATATGCAACTCATCCTCGAAGAACTCGGCAGGATAGAAGCCTCGAATTTCATTCCTCTCGCATCCCCTTATGGACCACATATAAGCATTTATATACATATATATAAATATACTGATATAATATTTCCAGCGTCCGCGCGGTGGAACTCCGTGGTCCTCTCTGAGGCCTCGCACGGGGAGCAAACCTCCGGAGAGTGACGGAACGTTCTCCGCGTCTCCTTATGCTCCTGAGCAAACAAGTAATAGAACTGAAGAGAAAAACTTTGACGAAGGCGCCAGCGCACTTGCACCTTTCACGAAGACGACGACGACGACGACGACGTCGAAGACGACGACGACAACGATCAAGAGGGAGGACTTTATTTTTCTATCTTCTCGTCTTCCCTATGGCGCCTACTGAGGATACATTCTTCTCCCATCCGCGCATACTTTTCCCCAAATTGACTTTCCGGAGTCCCTTAATTTTCCACCACAGGCATAATCTTCTCAACGATATATACGTCCGCATGTACGAGAAGCGATATCCGACTTTTTCGTGACGAGTCTTCGGTTACGGGGCACTTTGAGCTGCACTTTGGGCTCTAAAGGTTCGAGAGGAACGTGGAAGATTGTGAGAGGAGATACGGCACGTTTGGACCTTTTGTTCAGCACGTTTAATTGCAACGAAAAATGTGTATTTCGTTATGATTAATCGCAACGAGAAATGTATTTTTCATTATTGAATGTATATTTTATTATGTTAATCACAACGAAAAAATGAACATTTTTTCACCAATTTAGATGACTAACATTTATTTATTATTCTTGCGATTATGTTTTGATTGTTTGCATTTATTATTATTGAGATTATATTATGTTTATTTTTATTTATTATTCTTGCAGTGATATTCTTATTATTCTCATTCGTTATTCGGGTGATTGAATTCTTGTCATTCTTAGTTTAAATTGTCCGAATGATATTCTTCGTATTTAGTATTCTTTCAATTATATTTTTATTGTTCCCGTGCATTATGCTTTTTTATTATTTATTTTTAAATCTATATTTTGAAAATTTTTCTTTTTTTTCTGCGTTCTACCGTCTACCCTGCGGGTTATTACGTATTACCTTTCCCAATTGAACCATTTCCTATCGCTCCCAACCCGCACTTTCACTAATCAAATTGAACTTTCGTGGCGACTACAGCCGTCTTAAGCTACACTATACCTTATTTTCCGAAAGTACGGGAAAACTGTGGAAAACCCGTACCGGTATAGGCGGAACCATATTTCTTCTGATTCTCTGGTACACAGACTTTTACTCAAGTATTTACACCCAAGGTCTCAGAAGTATTGGCCTTCCTGTCACTGATTGATGCGCCAGCCGGTGCACCGCTGAGCGGTCGCCGCTCCGAGTATTGGTCGTGTACAGCACTGCTTACCTCGATGTACCGACGGCGCCGAAGTTCAACCACCCATCTTCCAGTGTCGGTTTTTTTCAATCTATTTTGCATTCTCTATTCACATTTTTATGGTTCTTATTTGTTATTCTTGCAATTATGTTCTTATTATTCTTATGTATTGTTTTTTCAATTAAATTCTTGTTATTATCCTTGTAGTTTATTTGTTTATTATTATTGCAGTTATATTCTTATTGTTGTTATTAATTGTTCTTCCAATTATATTCTTATTTTTTTATTGCTTATAATTTTTACATTTATATTTTTATTATTCTTATTTATTGTTTTCGCAATTATATTTTAATAATTCTTATTCGTTATTTTTGCGAGTATATTCTCATTAATTATTCTTCCAATTATATTCTTATTTTCAAATTATTTATCATTCTCCCATTTATATTTTCGTTGTTCTTATCTGTTATTCTTGCAATTACATTCTTATCATTCTTATTTATTATCCTTGCGACTCTATTCTCATTATTCTTTCTCATTATTCTCGCCATTATATTTGCCTTATCCTTATTAATTATTCAACCAATTATTTCTTATTATTCCCATTTATTATTCCAATCATTCTCATTTATTCTCCTTCCATTCAAAATTCTTCCACTCGCACTTTCAATTTTGCTTCTCGAGTTCTTCCAATTTCCCACTGACTTTCCACTGCCACCGCCGGAAACTCCCGAAACTGCCGTCCAGCAGTTCCTTCCAGTCGGCCATCAAGTCCACGCGCGCCATACCGGTCACCCATCCAAGTGCCGGCCCAGGCCAACGCTCCTCGCCGGAGAAAGCCAAAATCGCACACACTTATACCACGCGTCCTCTTTCACTCTCTCGGCCCCGAAAAAAAAAATCTGCATAGCGAGAGCCCTAAAGAGCCACTAAATTGTCTCGCAAATCGATAGAAGCGCGGAATTATCAGTGGAAAATCGCGTTAACGCGAGCGCCCCGACAATAAGCTCGGATACGTCCGGGCGATGCGGTTGTCGTTCGCACATTCTCAAATGCATGTAATCTTTTTAGATCATTGACGGAAGGTTTTTTTTCGCAATAATACCGAGCCTATAATACGAGGGACTGTTGAATTCACCGAGGATTAGTCTTATACTTGCTGAATATATTATGTTATGTTGAGATGTATGGTATATGTGGTGGGTAATAATATATATATATATATATATATATATATATATATATATATATGTGTGTGTGTGTGTATATATGTATATATGTGTATATATATATGTGTGTATGTGTGTATGTATAGAAGGGCTCGCACAATAATCGTGTAGCTAAAAGCAGTTTACGTGTAAATACCGGAGTGAAACCATCCCGGCGAGTAAATCGGGGTGGCTGGTTGCCGGATGCACGAGGAGTTTGGGGGACGCCCCATTAGGAAGCCGTTAAATAATAAAGCCGCCATATTAGGCATACGAGAGAACACCCCATAGGTCCCGATAGAATCCCTGTATATAGCGAGAGATCTTATATATATATATATATATATATATATATAGGAACGAACGACACCGGGAACTGGAGGATTATCCCACAACGATATGTCTGCCCATTATATAGAGTTGCGCCCTCTCTCTCGCGATGTCGTACCATTCTTTCGCAACACCCATCTCCCACTCCACTTTTTTTTTTCGACGACCACAGGATCGACCGGATTTTGCCGACGGACGAAAAGAAAAAAAAACATAATCGATCCTCGTGTCACCGTTGTGGGTATGCGAGAAAGCAAAATTCAGATGTCACAGGATAATATAGGCTGAATTAACAAAATGAAGGTCCCTGTGGATACACCTAAAGTCCTGTTCATAGATCAATTTGTCAATCGCCCTTTGCTTTTTTTTTCGTAAATTTATTTGTGGGGATTCAACCCGTTAAATGGCTATCAGCATGGGAAATGTGATTTTGTTTTTTTCACATCGAGTAAATCGTAATTTTTTATATTGTATTTGTGAGGATTTGATATACGGTGAGTGGTTTATTAATATAGTTGAATAAATGATTCGGTAATAGTTCAGTCGAGAATATGCAGACAGTCGTCCGGTTATTGGAGAGGAAACAATAAAATGAGAGGAAAGTAGTTACATCAGTTGGCGAGAAAATGTTAACAATGAATGGAAATAGTAGTAAACGACTTGGAATTATTTTTTAAATATCAAAATCAGGGCTTTAATATGAGAAAAATAATTTCAACAACTAACAAACATAAAATGTAAAACTTGAAAAATAATAGTTAAAAAGAATAATGAACATAATGGAAGAATATGTCTAATCGACTAAACGCACTGACATTGCCATGGCATTTTACATTACATGAGATTTCTACGATAAAATTGTGACTCCGATTTTCATTTGCAATAATTTAAAAAAAACATCATCCTAAAATGACAAATATGATAAAATAAAAATAGAAAAATAAAAATCGATATAAAAAAAGTAGAAAAAATTCATTTTTAATCAAACAATTGAATTGAAAATTAAAACATTAAATTAGAAGTTGAAAAATTACATTTAAAATTAAAAAATATAATTAGTAATTCAAAAACTAAATTAAGAATAATTTTAAAATATATCATCCTAAAATATGTATAATTGTACATAATTTTTCTCTCATGGCTAACGCTCATGTCACTCAGCCTCCTTTCTATTCATCACGGATCAATTAACAAAAAAGAATACCACGCGACGATTTCATAAACAATTTTCCCTTGACAGAATTGAATAAACCGTTGGTTGGAGAAGTTCAAGCCTAGGAGAAGCTCAAAGCGAATGAAGCAGAAGCCTTGAATCCAAAAGATCCTCGGGGTCGAGGTTCAGGGGATGGATAAAAAATGGCTGTTATACGCTCTCGCGTATTACCCGCGGGCTTTTTCCCGCACTGCACGCGATAAATCGATCTCATTATCTCGTGTTCGCTATATACCTACCACAAGAACCAGAATAATAAAAATAATAATAATCGCGGCTTGCGATGATGGAACGGTGTAATTAGTAGTGCGGTAATATTAATATTCCTACATGTGTCCATATAGCTAACTTCACACACGCTTTGTATTATTATATCTCATATAACGTAACACATCATACGGTACGTCTATAGTGAGGTAATATGTACCTTGACTGGTGTTATATGTACACCTTACCAACGCACGCTTTATCGGACCATTTATCAGGCGAATAACCACCCGGGTATTTCTCTGGTCCTCGCTTCTTTGTTTTCCACCTTTATCGTCCTCCTCGTCCCCTCAACCATCGCACATTATTACAAACGCCAGTATAATCCACAATTTGCTATTTTTTTTCGTACTTGGCACGAGAAAAAAAATCGTTTTATAATAGCTCCAAAGCGGGGGCAACATCCCCTATTGGCGGAGTTTTTTCAGCAGCCTTGCTGGTTGACTGCCTTGCTCCCAAGCTGAGAAAGATCGACTGGAGAATATAAAGTTTTTTCAACTTGGAAGCTTTTTAACTTGAAAGCTTCTTAATTTTGAAGCTTTTTAATTTTGAAGCTTTTTAATTTTGAAGCTTTTTAATTTTGAAGCTTTTTAACTTGAAAACGTTTTAATTTTCAAGCTTTTTAACTTGGATGCTTTTTAATTTGGAAGCTTTTTAACTTGGAAGCTTTTTAACTTGGAAGCTTTTTAATTGGGAAGCTTTTTAACATGGAAGTTTTTTAACTTGGAAGTTTTTTAACTTGGAAGCTTTTTATCTTGGAAACTTTTTAATTGGGAAGCTTTTTAACTTGGAAGCTTTTTACCTTGGAAGCTTTTTAACTTGGAAGTTTTTAAACTCGGAACCTCTTTAACTTGGAAGCTTTTTAACTTGAAAACTTTTTACCTTGGAAGCTTTTTAACTTGGAAGTTTTTAACTTGACTGAAAACATAAACTTAAAAAAAAGACTTTCTAAATAGAAACCTGTGAAAAAATATGAACGGGGGAGATCCCTTTAAACAAGGAAAAAATGGTTGATTTTTATTATTCTTTGTTTGGGTTCTACTGTAGTAATAAAACATACACTTACATTAGTCTCAAAAAAGGTGAAAAAATCGTTCTTCTAGAAAGATAATGAAAATGAGCTAATTTTGTTCTCTCTTTAAAGTGCTCCCGCCCCCTTAAGGGCTGGGTTGGAATTTTTGAAAATATCGATTCTCAGTTTTTCATAGATTCTGAAAATAATTGACGGAATAAAATTAAGAGAATTATGGGCATTGATAGAGAGGTTCCGCAAACCGGCGAACTTTAAACGCGTTATTTTCAAAATGACTGTTTTTAATCGGCGACTAGTATGTCTCAAAATTACCTGCACCGATGAACTTCAAGTTTGACGAGCTTCTTTTACTTATCCAAAAGCAGTGCTCGAAAGAAGGCATTTTTTTCGAAACATACTTTTTTTTTATCAACGAAAATAGAACGTTTTATTTTTTCATCGGAAATCCATACTTTAACTTTAGACTGTGGCAATTTTTTTAAAAGTCTCTATTTTATTACATCCTCGTCCAAACACTAGATAATTTCATGCAAAAATGAAGTGCGTTTGATTTTTATATTTCGGATTATTTGTTGCCGAGCAGCAGTGGTCATCGCAAAGGACGTTTTTTCAACAACGGTCTGCACAAACCATTGTATCTATCGTATTTATAAACATTTTACAAAACAAAACCCATGAAAGATACTTAAGAGGTTACGTGGGTTCAAAAATTTCAAAAAATCCATTTTTTTTTAAATTTTCTTGTATCATAGTACAATAAGTCTAGAACATTTTCCCAAAGTTTTAAGTTAATCGGAGTAAAAGTTTAGGAGAGTGAGAGCCTTTTGAAATTCTCCTCGTTTGGAAATACCGGCCGGGAGCGACGCAGGTATATCGCATTTTTCTCAAAACACTATTTTTGAAGTTGGTGGACACGATTTCTCAAAAACTAATGCACCGATCTTATTGAAACTTTGTACACTTATGCAAAATACCATTGACTAGTGATTGAATGAATTTTTTTTCGATTACAAATAATTTTACACGGCTGCATGTAGTGTAAATTGTGCTAAAAATTTAACTATTTTGCATACAACGCTACCAAAAATGCGAATTTCAATTTTTTTCAAAATCCTTCCGTCAATCATGAGCTATACTTATCTACTAACAGAAAAAATTGGTTTTTTAATTTCCGATAAAAATGAGTTATCCTGACCACCACGAGGACATTTTTTTAGGGGTCTCCAGAAACCAGGTCCCACTAGCTGAATTTCCCAAATTTTTGGACGAATTATTAAAAAAATATTGTTGAATTGTTGCTCATTTATGTGCTTAACATTTTGAATAAAATAATTTATATATTACATTTTTTTTAAATAGACAATATATACTTTTTTGGCTTCGAAACCCACGTAACCCCTGAGAGCCATACTCTTTGACACTAAAAAGATTCATTACAAACCTGCACCCGTTTATCCAGAAAAAAATCCTTTTTCTTGGCCGGCCACGAGCTAGGCGTAACCGTTTGAATAATTTCAAGACGTTGATGAAATCAACGTTCATCCATTTGGAAAACAGATCCCGCAAATTCGTGAGAATCCTTGCGTCTGAACAAACAAAAAATCTTCGTAAAAACACACCGAAATCACACCAGTCTAATTTTCTCGCTTTATCCCACCCATATATATTTTTTCTCTTCATTGTTAGAAAATATTAATGCCCCTGTCATTTCCATTTGAGATCTGCGTGAATATCAATAGTTTACCATGATATATCTTTCGTCATACTCTGCCTGCTAGGTTGTCACACTATAGTATAGTATAGTATAGTAAACACTAAAGAAAAAAAACTATATATAGATATATAAAATACCAAAAAAAAACAAAATCTGTATTATATCACCGTGCATAACGTACATAATTTAATTTACCATTGAACATTGAACATTATAGTACTGGTGTTTGATATAAGCGATCGAAATAGGTGATCTGCAACAATATATATATATATATATTCAAACAGTTATTGCGAAGAAGCTGTAACTGTCGTATGCAAATGAAATTTTTACCCACTGTACATATTTTCTACAGAACATAATTATATATGTAGACACACATCCATACATTCACACACTTACACACACATATATGTATATATATATATATATATATATATATGTATTTAATGTACGCAACGAGAGGAAAGCGCGAGAATGCACCACCAGTCGGTGGCTAATTGGGCCCAATAAGTATTTACCACCTCCCGTTTCACCGATGGTCGACGGTAACTCGTGACCACGGGGGGTTTGCTGGTATCCCATTGTCTCGAACCATCCCTCTCCACCGATCAATCCTCCCCTGTATTGCGCGCGCGCACGCACACACATACACACACACACACACACACACACACACACACACACACACACACTCTCTCTCTCTCTCTCTCTCTCTCTCTCTCTCTCTCACATATTGGTAGTAGCGATCCCTAACTTCAGGTAGAACATAAGCCCAGAGCTGCCCATTGGTATATACATGATACATAGAATACACTAACAATAAGGTGGTATTACAGAGCGTCTGTGCGATACCGCCTCGTACTTTGCCAATACGGTATACCTAGCTACGCAGTACGTATCGCTATATAGGTATATACCCAGGGGGAAATACCCACCGGGGAATCCCTGGGTTTTTACGTTGTTGAGCGTCGAACGAATGGCAAGAGATGCGGCCATATCTCGGAGGGTAAACCGTGGGCCTAACTCGGCGGAACATGTGTTTCGGATTTTCTCTCGAGCTCTTTCTTTTTCTCACTCTCTTTCTACCCTCTAATATACCCGTCACTGTGGAAGATAGATAGATTCGACACCTGATTTTACACACTCTCGTGCCCCCCCCCCTTAAAACTTGTTCCCCGTATGGAAAGACAAAGGGAGTTTCGCTCACGTTCATTTTTCTCGCGGAGTCTTTGAGGGACGGGGGAATTTGGAAAAATTCGTTAGGGCGCGGGTGAATTTTTCGTATATTATCGGCGGGAATATACTAAGTTACGTTGGCTGTAAATATAGCCGCGCGACAATTTGCACGCTGTAAAGGGAGAGAAGAGAAAGAGAGGGGATATACCTGCGGTGCTCTTTCTTGGGGATACTTCAAGAGGTTCTTGATTACTTACAGATGTGCTTTATTGCCAGCTCTCGAGAGCAAATGAAAAGCGCTTTTCCCTTACTTTCGTAAATTCTTGAAGAGCGGCAGAGAATATGAATTTTCTTGCCTTGAGGAAGGAACCGCGCTTGAGGAATGAAGCACCTGATTTTGGAGACATAAGGGACAACCTGCTGATCTCAAGGGAAGATTTTGGAGGACTGTATGAGGAGGGAGAGTGAGTGGTGTTCGAGCCTCCGGCCCAGATCTGACATTTAAGTATTTTCGGGAGAAGGTGAATTTTTTTGGGGTGAAAAATTTCGGGCCGCGTATCAACGGCAGCAGGATCTGAATTTTTAGCACCCTTTTGCTAGAAATCAAACGCCTAGGAAGACAGGTGATTCCAGATTTTGTTACCGACTGAGAGAGTGTCAATTGACCTTAAGGTGAGGCGAGATACATTCTTCATCCGTTTTTCTCGCTCTGTCCTCAGCGCCATGAGCGCCATAAGTCATGCCATGGCTATTTCGAATCGCCCCAAGGAAGACTACCAGTCTAGAGTCTGGAAGAAAGCGAATTTTGACATTTTTTTTATGGATACCCAGTTGATGGAATGAAAATTCCATTTGGTGGCGTTTGTTCTAGATGTCTTCAAGTATCTTGGCAAATGCTTTGACAAAATTTTATAACAAAATGGCGGCGCTGGAATTGGGTGAATCTTGCATCCCATGTGTATTTCGAATCACCTCAAGCAAGATTAGCAGGCTAGAGTCTGGAAGAAAGCGAATTTTGACATTTTTTTATGGATACCTAGTTGGTGGAATGAAATTTCCATTTGGTGGCGTTTGTTCTGCATGTCTTCAAGCATCTTGGCAAATTTTTTGACAAGATTTTGTAACAAAATGGCGGCGCTGGAACTGGGTGAGTCTTGCAATTTAATCGCATGTCTATTTCAAATCACCTCAAGGAAGACTACCAGTCTAAAGCCTGGAAGAAAGCGAATTTCGACAATTTTCCATGCATACCCAGTTGATATGAAGTTTCCGCTCAGTGGCGTTTATACTACACATCTTCAATTATCGTTACAACATTTTCGACAAAATTTTATAACAAAATGGCTGCGCTGTAGTTGGATAAAGCGAGTCACCTCTGTCTGATAGTAGCATCCTGTGGATGGCACGAGATCTCTGTCAATTTTTTAACCCTGGAACGAAAGGTCAAAACATTTTGATTTCTGGGTAAGACTTGCCTTCGAAGTACATAGTAAAATAAAAAAAACATTGAATTTGGATAAAATGGTGCATGTTTAGAAAAAAAATGTTTCTGCCGATTATTTTCACTGAAAACAATTTTTTTCAAACGTGCACCATTTTATCCAAAGTTAATGTTTTTCTATTAAAGTAAAAGTAAAAGAAATCGGTAAAAACATTTTTTTCCGGCAAACGTTTTCAACATATCAAAAATCTCCTGAGTACTTTGGTGTAAACTGTAATCTAAGTTTAAACAAGATGTCAAATCAATCGCTGAAGAATTGGGGATGTAACGTTGTCAGCCGCAGAGCACTGTAAGACAAAGGTGACCCGCTTCATCCAGCTTCAACGCTGCCATTTAGTTACGAAATCCCGCCACCAAAATTGTACAGATCCCTGAAGGTATGTATCAAAAAAGTCCACTGAACGGAACTTTCATCCCGTCAACCAGGTATCCACAAAAAATTATCGAAACCCATCTTTTCTCCAGGCTCCAGACTGGTAGTCTCTCCCATTGGATCTTTCCCCTTTCTTTTTTCACCTAAAAAGTTTTCCGTCAAAGTATGTGCCATTTGATCGAAAATCGATATTTTAATATTTTTCTACGTATTTCCAAGGCAAATTTTATTCAGAACTGGAATTGTTTTGAATTGTCATTGAAGGTAAAAAAAATTAGAGAACTCTTTCAGCTCGCTTCAACCAGCTCCAGCGCTGCCATTCTGTTACGAAATCACGCGGAAAAAATTGTAAAGATACTTAACGATATGTACAAAAAAACGCCACCGAACGGAATTTCCATTCCCTCAACTAGGTACCCACAAAAAATTATTGAAAACGACCTTTTGTCCGGGCTCCAGACACGTAGTCTCTACCATTGATCTTCCTCCCAAGCTCGCGAAGATCGCATCCTCAAAATACGCAAACTTCAAAACAAAAAAAAAACCAAGAAAAAAAAACAATCGTGAAACAAAAGTAGCTAAAGTGTCTCCATTATTTCCACATGTAGCATTCCCATCTCAGCGATGTCCCTCAACATTCCAACATCAGCAGCACCGAAACTGATCAGCCCTGAATCCCACGTCCCCATTCGATACCGCCATCCCTCCTGACCCGTGAATACCCATCACTCGAGTAAACAGAACGTACTCCATTATTCAATTACACGGAAGACTACATCGCCGCGCGAAGCAGCCAACAAAGTATCCCAACGCGTCAAAATGGGCCCTGACGTACGTCCAATGACATTGCCATTCGTACTTTATTACCAACAATCAGTGCTAAGACTGGATGAAGAGTGCGCGAGGCAACGAAGTAAATCGTCCGATTAACGCGTGCCTCTGGAAAAACCCGCGAGCAAAAATCAGTACGATCGCAGAGGGAAAATGAGCAGGTATATACCGCGCGGCATACAAGGGAAAAGACACGCGTATTAAAGAGGGAATGGAGAGCGGAGCATGGGTACGTATACGAACGTGTTTGGAAAAACCCAATGGCTATAGCCGGAAAGATTATATTGCCAAAGGGATCACGCGCGCCGAAGGGCCATGCAACGTGAACTCTGTTACCAGTGCATTAGGTACACGCTTTTTGTACGTAGATTTTCACAGAGGCTCCAAAGTGGATACATGGGATGCTCGGTAACATATATCCATGTATATATATATATATATATATATATATATATATATATATATCTGTGCGTATACATATGCATATACATATATTGATGGCCCTTGTATATCTGTGCTCTGCGGCTATACGCGTCGACTCCGAAAAACCGGTAATCCGGCCTCCCCCGTAATCTGATTTCCACAGGATCTCATGCCAGGCACAGGCAATTCTATCCTATGTGTGTATACCGGACTCATTCGCTCTCTCGCGCTCGTTACGGAACTGTATCATCGATCGGCTAAGACCGGAGGGCAAGCGAGCCCTCTTTCTGTATAGTATATATATATATATATATATGTATACATGTATAGTACATATACTATACATATGTATATGCATATATATATATAGTATATTTATATATATCTTCACTGTATCTGTATACATACATATATGTGTCTCTGTATGCGCAAGTGACATTTTGAAGATAACCTGCTTCGAGGACCATTCTCATAGTAGCCAATTGTCATTCCGAGCCCAGACGTTCCCTTATAATAGAGAGAGCGAGAGACAGAGGGAGGGAGGGGGAGGGGAAGAGAGAGAGAGAGGCCAGGGAGCATAATAAGTAGGACAGAGCAGGAACGTCGTCGCACGCGCAACGCTCGATAAACCAGCAATGAGATTCGCTTTGCGTTCCTCGGCGCCGGCGTCGCGACACTCCGCACGTTCAAACGTTTCTCTATATCTATATACGTCCATCTGTACATCTTTACAAACGGATACGTACAATAGGAACGATGATTTTCTTTTATCGTGGGTACCTGCAGGGGAGAGACAAAGTGGGTAGTTTGCGAGAGTGCTACGTTTCTCGGTGTTTCTTTCGATACGTCATCGCCGACGCGCTAACAAGCATCAGCGCGCGCGCGTTTTCAATCACATTAGCGCCAACACGCAATGACGGCAGGCCTATTATTATCCTCCAGGCTCCGTTGAATTACGTGGACGCGTGGGATTCGATCTTTCGCTCGTGTGTCTCGCGTACACGATCGAGCGCACCGATTGGCGGTCCCCCGCGTATACATCGACCCGGAAATACCGATATCCATCGCTGACAGTCGCTGACGCTGGCTTGGCGCGCCCTTTGCACTTGGACGACTTTTGTTTGGGCTCGGTGACAGCCGAAATGGTGCAGGCCACTTGGGGGTGGAGACTTTGAGAATCCTTTGGGCCCGATGAGGCTTCTTCACCTAGCGGAGGTGCATGGTGTTGAGAAGGAAAGTTGGTTGGTGGAATGGAGCGCTGATGGCGCGAATTTGAGGGTAGATAAGCGTGTAGTTGTGGGACATGATCCAGCTTTCGACACAGCCGAACATGAAGGGCCTTCATGTACAGGGACAACGACGATGGCAAATCTTCTGGGGAGGAAACGATGACAAGGATGATAGCAATGAACAACACGGACGTATATTGATGAAGAATGGATGAAGGATCGTATGGATGAAGGGCGTTTGGTTCATATGGGCGCATGTGAAAAATGGATTTCACGTCCAGGTTTGCGTACCAAGGTGATCATCGAAAATCTGGTTACCTGTACGCTAAGAGAGGGTATGGCTTACATTGAGTTTAAATTATACTTATGACCACGTCGCAACGAAGAACAGCATGCAAAATTGAGTCAGAGAGTGGTGAAGGCTGAGTTATAATGACAATTTTACTATAAATGATGATCCGTGCAGGAATCGTGGTAGAGATCCAATTGGATACCCATACTTGTCCCTACTTCCTCTGGATTGGATAGGGATCCAATGGGTCATTGCTTTAGATCCCTATACCAAAACGTCACGCTTGTTTATTGAGTTCTAATCGGGATTGCCCGATTGAAACCGATGTACAAATTCAATTTGAATGCTATAGGATTCCATAGTGCTGAAGTTTGCATCGTTGGAATGCAATGAATATTCTTCTGTGATTTTTTTTTTCTTTAGTTTTATTATTATCTCAAACCTTCTTTCATCTGTATTTTGTATAAATTTTTCAATGAGGATTCCCGAAAATGTTTCAGTAATTTTCATAATCCGAATGTGCAAAAAAACATGGATAGTGAAAAGAAACTATATTTTCGTTGCAATCCAACGATGCAAACTTCAATACTATTAGGATTCCCACATTTTCGAACTAAATCCGATACGATTCCATCTTTCCTATGTTTTCTTGTCTACTAGATTATTTATTTGGAAATTGGCATAAAAGTTGCGCTATTGAGCATACATTAAACTTATTTCGCGTAAATTTTGATTAAAAAAACTATGTTATTGAGTTAACTATGTTATTGAGTTATGACAGAGCTTCTGTATAAAAAATGTTGTCCAAGGCCGAATCGATGACTTGACAATAATTGGTCGGAAAAACAAAAATGTTTTATGATGTATATAAATAAAGTTCTCGTTGTACGTAACCGTTTTTCGAAAAAAAATGCTTACAAAATATTGTTTTTACAAACGAGTGGAACTTTGGCGAAATGTTTACTTATATTCGGGGGCTCGAAAAATAGTAGTTTAAAAAAATGGCTAAGTACAACAATAGCTACCGCAATTCCGAAAATTTTGGTTATTTTAAATAGGAAATCAGACAATAATAGCCAGAGTTGTGACTTCGGCTAGATGGAGAAAAGTCGTTTCGAGAAAAACGCGATTGGAAGTTTTAGTATACGCAAATCGTTGTGCTATCTGCTCTCACTGACTGATTTATATCTTGGTCAAAAAAATGTAAAAAATCGACATCTTACCTGTTGCAGTAGTGTCCCGCCTTAAAAAGTAGTAATCTTATTTTTGAAAAGTATAAATCGCTTGAAAAAGTATATCTTAAAAATCTATCTGAATCACATCACCGAAAATCCACTGTGATTATCGTTTTATCATTAACTTTACTGCACTTTGACATAATTCATCACACACGTGAACGCTGACGAAGCGTGCAGGTTTTATTTCAATACGCCCATTTTTTTCGTGACTTTTCACATATTCTCGATTTGAAAGTGGCAAGAATTCTCAAGTGCTCCCAATTCTTAATTCTCAATTCTCAAATTGGAGTCTGTGCAGAATCCAATTGGACCCCAATGAGGACTCCCCAAGAAATCCCTACATAAATGTGGGTCTCTCTTGGGACGCCCCAACATATTTGTGGCCGAAATTACGAAAGAATATTTTTTAGGAATATCCAAAGAATCCCGATCCAGAATTAAAAAAGAAAATTCTCAAACATCGATCAGGAAACAGCTCGGAATCCATTTGGATTCCAAAGTAGACTCCGCACACGCGACATCCCTATCATCCGCAAGCGTTTATTTCCCCGTGTCAAAGATCCAGGAAAAATCATCAGCTGTCGTCAGACCAAGTGCGCTCAAAAAGACAGACAGGATTTCCAAAGCTGCCGGATATCTGAGCATCGTCTTCCAGCCCCACCAGCTCGACGATAGCCCGGCGAAACGGCCGTGCCGAACTTCCGAACCTAGTAACAATAGTACGAAATCGGGAGGAGAAAATACGCGGCCGTGTACGTATTCCCGGGGCAATCGGATCAGTGGTCGCGCTTCTTCGGAGATCCAGGGTATCCGGAAGAAGTCTGAAGAGCTTGGTAAGACGAAGTAGGCGGGAGTGGAGGGCGAGGAAAGGCTTTGGTTGCCGAGGAGCTGTCGCGCGGACCCCGAGATATGCAGACAGCTCTTCACACGGATCCCGCATACATCCGTGTGTAATATACACAAGATCCTTCAGCAAGGAGAAGGTCTCAGGTCTGATTGAACGCGGGCAGCGGGGCGACGCGTGCCCTTTTCGCGCACCCACTAACACACACTCCGCACAAACACACACACACACACACACACACACACACACACACACACACACACACACACACACACACTGTCGTCGTGGGGGAACGGCGGGAGGGTACGTGCTTCGAGGGGTGGTTTATGCATCTCGCGCAAAGACCACGGGGGATCAGTAGGGCAGAGGAGAAATGCGAGCTTGCGGGGTAAGTATACGCGGGTAAACGGAGAAGGAAGCGAGAGAGCGGATCACACAGAAGCCGAGAATTCGCTGTGCGCGGCGATAGGTGTGTATACCTAGGCCGAGGATCACGACAGCATTGAGAGAGGAGGAGGGGCTACGCGAGGAGAGAGGGACGCGAATGAGTGGGGGGGATTCACCGCTATCTCACTCCCTTATCTCTTATCCTCACTCCGCAGGGGACAAAGAGGGGGGCGTGTGAGAGCCAAGGGACCTCTCACTGTGTCATCTACTCGGGCGGCTCTCCGCGAGTTGCCAAAGACGTGTGCGCGGAGGGGTGATCAGCCGAGGGGAGGGGTGATCGTTGATCCGCGCTATGGAGCACGCGACATTGGTGGGGGAAGTTAACGCAGCGAGCACAGCGGGTGATCCGTCACGGAAAGGGGGAAAGCCCCAACTATCCCTACCCAGGCTGTTCATCAACCGACGAGACAACGGGGGAGCAAGAGAGAGAGCGTGATAGCCCAATGGATATCCCAGGAAGCGGGGATAATCGCAGCCAGCACACATTGACAGACGCGCATGTAGGTTCAAGCGAGTGGTTCCCGGTGTGGGACTGGCGAGGTAGAAGGTAGAGAGGTCGAAGAAAAGTTGGCATGGCAACCGATTGGGGATCCGGCCAATCGGCGTATCCTGGGTAGGCGTGGCCTGTCATTGGCTACGACGTTGGCTACACCGATCCGTCGACTCGCTGGGTCACGGATCCTCGTTGGGTTGGTTGCCTCTCTTCTCGTTCACAGGCACTGCCACTACTTGAGGACCTTACCACTGTAGTTGCCCAAGCAAGACATGTCACCGTTTCACTCGCTCTCACCCCGCCACTCTCGGTCTATCCCTCCTCTACGCATTCCTATCGGGGCTCAACCCTAACCCTACTCCCCTAGCTCCCTTTCTCTCTGTCTCTCTCTCTCTCGCTCTTGCTCATCCCTACCCGTCCGTCTCTCTCTCTCTCTCTCTCTCGCCATCACCCGTCGTCCATCTCTCTCGCTCTCGTGGCAATGCTCCAAGGCATGACCACGGTATAGGCAACGCGGCCTGCAACAACGGTGGCCCACGCTGAGCTGTGTGTCTGACAAACGTATCATGCAGGGTAGGGCCGGTGCCGAGATGCCGGCTTGTAAGCGAAACCAGTTTGCTATCCGATACGATCGAGGCAACAGCAGCGGCCACCGCGCTTAGCCGAACGCGCTCAGGATCCGCCGAGCAAAAAGAAGAGCAACGGGGAAGAAGGAAAAAACAGTCCATCCGGCAATCGTTGGTGCATCGGACTTGGCAAATTCTCGGCATCGTGCAAAGCGGGCCCCGTCGTCTATGAGGCGCAAACGAGAGCGAGGACGAATGCTCTAGTTCGTTTTGCGATCGCTCGGGACAGTCGACGCGCGTCCTGCCTGCGGGCAGCTCTGTTGTGTTGTTGTTTGTTGTTGTTTACTTTGGAACTGCGAACTGGTGGCAGGTCTCGTAGATCGTGAACTTTTGCGGCAGTGTCGGGGTGCCATTTATCTGCCTTTCGCGGTGTATCTTCATCGCGAAGGTTATCTTTGGCGAGTGCGGGGCGAGTGGAAAGCGCGATCGGTCCCAGGTAGGATAAAGGGAAGGACCTGCGGGCCACGTCGGATCGTTGGTGACAGTGACATCAACGGCAGTCGATCCTGTCGCAGTTTGTTGCTCGTCGGGATTGATCCCCGGTCCCATTGGTGCGTGAATTTGGTGGATTCGCGTGTTGTGCTTCGAGGGGAAGAAGTATCGCGGTTTTTTCCACAATGAGGAGAACATTCGATCGACGGCCATGAGATGAGAAACTCGAGGAGCAGGTACAAAGTGAAGTTTGCTCGTAGCGGTTCTTCGTCGGGTCTTTGATTCGCCGGTCGGGACATCGTCGCGAGGACCGTCCAGGGATCGATGCCGTCCGAATTCTGAGGGCACTCGCTCGGCTGTTCTTGCCTTTTGGCTGTACCTTCGCCACGAGCTGACATCGAGGGCGGCTCGTGTCTCGGAGGGATCCAAAGGGCTCATCCTGCACCACGTATCGGAGGTAGCGAGGACGCGAGGGTGGTCGTAATTCGGAAGCTTCGTGAAATAATGTCAGCGGTAGCCCCAGCTGGTACCGCATCAGCGGTTCCAAGTTCCAACGGTCCAATTGTACCCGCGCCGGTATTCGCCCTGCCAACGCTGTCGTTCACGGTGGGCCAAGTCGCGACGGTCTGCGAGACCCTCGAGGAGAGCGGTGACATCGAGAGGCTCGCGAGGTTCCTCTGGAGTCTACCGGTTGCACATCCCAACATCCAAGAGCTCAACCAGAGCGAGGCGGTTCTGAGGGCACGAGCCATCGTTGCCTTCCACTCCGGACACTATCGGGAATTATACGCGATCCTCGAGAGGCACAAATTCACGAAGGACTCGCACGGCAAGCTCCAAGCTATGTGGCTCGAGGCTCACTACTCGGAGGCGGAAAAACTGCGAGGCCGAGCACTCGGCCCGGTTGACAAGTATCGCGTCCGCAAGAAATTTCCGCTGCCTCGAACCATCTGGGACGGCGAACAGAAGACTCACTGCTTCAAAGAGAGGACGCGGAGCCTTCTGCGGGAATGGTACCTTCAGGATCCCTATCCGAATCCAGGAAAGAAAAAGGAACTCGCTCACGCCACTGGACTCACGCCCACGCAAGTTGGCAATTGGTTCAAAAATCGTAGACAGAGAGATCGCGCTGCGGCAGCTAAGAACAGGTACGTCGAAGACGATGATTTTCAATGCGATTACGATGACGACGATCGCGATATCATCAATGATTCGGGGGGATTCTTTCATCCCTGGGTCTGAGAGGACACCCACTCTAGCTGCGTGCGAAATTTGCGAATATCGGTTTTCTCGTAGGCCCGATGAGAAGTGGCGATTTTACGTTTGTGATGTGCGACGGATTGCGAAAGGATGGATGTTGTTTGCGGAGATGTTCTTTGTTGTATTGTACATTTTTTTGATCGGCGTTGAGACTCGGTCTCGGTCGTAACCGCGACGCCGTGGGCTCGCGATGGACGCACATACCTGCCGACGGGAATTCCCCGCGCAGTCATCTCCACACTTTACCTTGTATAGAATTTCGATTAGAATTAGACGATATTATATATAATATGCTGGCTCCATAATTCGATCTCTCTCTAGCACGCTAAGTTTTTCAAAACTTTTACACGCGCTTATACATTTATTGTATATTGTTTTTGTGATACTAATGTAGTGAATCGATGACACTGACGTTTGCATCGATGAAACCACAACGATAAGGATCTTTTGGCAATTGGCAAGTTTCTTTGGCGGAACAAAGCACAAACGCTTTTAAAGATCCTCGTTAGGGACTTGGAATCCAAATCTGGCGAGAATGATTGTGAAAAACGAGAAATATGAAGAAAATAGAAACGTTGGATTCCAACGATGCAAACTTAGACACGTAAATCGAGCGATCGAACTCTTCGTTCATGTATTTTGTTTCTTCTGTTCTGTGGATCCTTGAGGGATGCTCAGATCCGCTTTGGAATCTAAAAATAAACACTTATTTGGCAGAAACAAAGTTGGATGTCGATTATTTCAAGAACGGTCGTGGAGATTTCTAACCTTTCTGTTGCTCGTGATCGAGAAAATTGCCGGTGAATCGGCGTGGCGGATTTATCGATTTTCGTCGATAAATACGAGAAATTTCATCGACTCGGGAAAGGGAGTTTGAGATTTGAGATCTTACGACCGTTCTCGCCTGTCAATACTTTCCTTCGGTTCCGAATGCAACTCCTCTGCGAGACGAAAATGGAAAAGTACCTCGTTTTTTAAGTGGCGGAAAAAATGGACATTCGTTTTCGTTTAGCAATCGAAAAAAATCCACAACTCTGGAAGCAGGGCGAAAACAGTGTTGCAAGATTTTTTTGATGAAACTTTTTTAGCTTTCTCTTTTTTGTCGCTCGTTCTTTGTGAGCTTTTCCCGCTGAGGAAAATTTTCTCCTCGTTGGATGGCTCTCGGGCCCAGGCTCGGGAGAAAATGAAATGTCTTTGTTGCAAACGTCACACCCGTCGAGAACAATGGCCACCGAGTGTACGAACAAATGTTCGAGCGAACACACGCGAGAGAGAGAGAGAGAGAGAGAGAGAGAGAGAGAGAGAGAGAGAGAGAGAGGCATTCGCATACAAAAACTCAATTTTCCCCGCCACTGTCTCGTACACTTGCGGCCGGTTCACCCGTCGCTTTTATATCACTCTTTTTCTCTCCTTATCCAACGCAGTTTTCCTGCCACTTCGTATGTACCGAAAGACTGAATAATGCATCGCTCGCTTCGAGATTTCGTTGCGACTTTTTCTCTCTCTTTTTTACGACTTTATACTCTTTCGTCGCAAATTTCGTTCTCCCGGTAGCATCGCGCGATTTCGACACCCGCGAAGGGAAACAAGTTTCACCGCTTTGGTGTACTCTTCAAGCCACGTAAATTTTCTTCCCAAATGAAAAATTCCATTCTGCTGCAGTTGACGCTAGAATAACGTGAAATATTGCGTAGATTTTTCTGCCGTTGTCGCTCAAAAATACTGGAAGTTGCGTTGAGCTGTCTGCAATTGTCGCTAAAAGTTGCGCAGTTTTTTCTGCTATTATCGCTAAGAGTGCTGAGAGTCGTGAAGATTTTTCCGTGATTATTACGAAAAATACGGGAAGTCGCGTAGATTATATTGCAATTATCACAACAACGAAAATACTGAAAAATACGGTGGAAATTTTGTAATTATCGCTAAAAATTCCGTGGGTTTTTTTGCAATTATTACTGAAAGAAAAACTAATAATTGCGTTCCTCCTTGGTACCGTGACGGAGACTTTTCTGCAATTATCAATAAGATATAATTGCAGAAAAGCCTTCAGGAATACTAGAAGACGCGTACATTTTTTTACAATTATCATTAAAAAATATTGGAAATCACGGTGGAAATTTTGCAATTATGGCTAACAATTGCGCAGATGTGTTCGCATTAATTGATTAAAGGAAAACTAAAAATTTCGTTGGTCCTTGGTAGTCGCGTAAATTTTTTTGCAATCATCACTAAAAAAAATACTGGACGTAGCGTAGATATTGTTGCAATTGTCACCAAAAAAATATTGGAAATGACGGTGGAAATTGTGAAATTATTGCGAAAAATTGGAAAGATTTTTCTGCAATTATCACTAAAAAAAAACTGGAAATCGCGCAGGTTTTTCTGTAATTATTACTAAAATGAACACTGAACATTACGTCGATCCTTGGAAGTCGCGTAAATATCTCTGCAATTATTATTTTTAACCCTCAATCCGTGAACCTGGGTCATTTTCGCCCTGCCCAACATCATTTTCTTTGCAGGTTGCATAATATTTCATATAAAAAAAATATATTAAAAATAAAAAAGAAAAAGAAAACCCCATTTTTCCTTGAGAAGTGCGGCCTAAAGATCAATCATGATTTTTTTCAGACTTTTTTCGTTGACAATTATTGGATTATCTAGTGCAAAAACAAAAACGACCCAGGTTCACGTGATTAAGATGCCTCAAATACCTTCACGGATTGAGGGTTAAAAAAGAACGGAATTCGCGTAAATTTTTCTGCAATTATCACTAAGAAGAATACAAAAAAAACATTAATTTTTCGCATTTATCATAAAAAAATGCTGAAAGTTGCATTTATTTTTGTGCAGTTATAATTTGAAAATTATAAAAATTGCATTTCGTACCCTGCATTGGCCATTTGAAAAATAGTAAGACCTGCGTTTATTGTTTTGCACCTATCATTATAAAAATTTTAAAACCGCATTCATTTTCTGCATCTATCCCTGAAGAATTCTAAAAACTGCGTTCGTTCTTCTGCACTCATCACCAAAAGAATACCAAAAATGATATTGATGCTCTGCCATAACTGCTGAGCAATCAAATCTCGTTGTTCACTTTCGACGTTCCAAAAAGTCCTCAAACCGTTCAACCCCAATTCGAAGGGTCTCGCAAAAAGGACTTTAAATTAATGCCGCACCGAACGAAAAATTGCCCCCTCTTCGCCAAGGTTGATTCGCGATCCAAGTTTGTCCAACGCGTCTTATGGAATCGCGGAAAAATAATCGTTAAATGTGAAGTGTGATTTAAAGAGAAAAAAAAACTGTCCTGATGAAAACGCGCTTGTACAATCGGGTCAAAGGGTGAAAGTTTTTGTTTCTTCAAAAGGAGCGTTTAATGGAAGTTAATAGCGAAACGTTTAGTGGTTTAGGTTTCGCCCTTTAGCGATAATCACGAGATTGTTGGGGGTCTCGCGTGCCCTTCTTCTTTAGGAGCTATAGAGCGAGTGTGCGTTTTGTATCGTGTCCTCGACGAAACGAGAGAAGGCCTTTGTGCCTTGTTGATAGCCCCAGGAGCATCGACGTACCGCGACGCGGACAGATATCCCTATATGTATATATCCGCCTAACGCGTTTTCTAGTCGGCACTATAGTGACAGAGAGAGAGAGAGACAAAGAGGGAGGAGAGAGAGAGAGAGAGAGAGAGGGACAGATAGAAAATCGTCAACGGGGGTCGCATAATTTCATTTCTACGTCCGACGGAGGGTCGGACGTTGATGTCCCGTTGCTGCTGTTGCTGCTGGGGGCGCTTCTGGATGCTTCGCAAGAGAGGAAGAGAGAGAGAGAAAGAGAGATAACTGTTTTCCTGCCGTCTCTCGATTTTCGAATTACGTATTTCAAATCCTATTTCGCGCTACAAAACTCGCTCTATATCCGCATCTCTTCGGTTCTCATTCATCTCCTCCTCCTCCTCCACCGTTCATCCCTTAACCTGTCTCCCTATTTTTCAACCATTTGTTCCCTGGTGATCCTGTATGAGAAAGAAACGAAAATCATCTCGCGAGTGCAAAATGCCCGAGGAGGCTGCGGCTCGATAAATTTAAAGGGAAAGGAATCCACTCGTGTTTCACCTGACGATAGGCACGGTTGCATCATTTGAGATAGATCGAAAACTAATAAGTAGGTTTGAATGCATACATTCAGGAATGATGAGATAAGAGCTTTTTTCTATGTTTTTTCTATTTATTTCATTTTTTTGGTGCTTAATTATTTTCTGTGACATTCTGTAATTTGTTCGTACATTTACTTGTTTTTATCTTCATAAATTGTATTTATAGACGAGGTTAATGTATATTAATTCAACTATATATAAATTTGCTCATTGACGTTTAAATATTCGATAAATTAGAGAAGTGGAAATTCACATTTAATTCAATAAATTGACTTCCGTGAATTATCCAAAAATTAATAAATATATAAACGTTTGTAAATATAACGTATTGAATTGAATGCATAAACATAAATTGATACGAAGATCAATAAAAATTTACGATAATTGCGAAGAGCATTGTCAAAAAGATTATTTCTAAGGTTAAACAGTTTTTTAAGAACTTGGCTATTTTACGATAATTGCGAAGAATATTGTCAAAAATATTATTTCTAAGGGTAAACAGTTTTTTAAAGAACATTTCTCGTGTATTTGCATAATACACACATCGTAATTGGATATTTTATGGGTCATTTTATTATTTTGTACAATTGATTAATGGAAAAAAATAAAATAAACGATTGTTTGCATTAAAACTAAAATAATTATTTCGAAGGTATATCAGAATCTTTTAATTAATTTATTATTTGTGTTTTTTAAGTTATTCAAAGTGTTTGTAGGATGCTAATCAAAAGTAATCGAAGATCCCCCAAAAAAATTATTGTTTGTTTTGCCACACAAAAAAATGCTGGTTAACTTTGCGAACCATCATATTTTGTTTTAATCCAACGAACCGTTTATCATATCTTCCACATTAATCAATTGCACAAAAAAAAGGTAATTACTCATGAAATAGCCAAGTACAATGTACTACGCAAGTATACAAGAATGTTATTCAAAAAATTGTTCAGCCTTAGAAACAATCTTACAAATATTTCCTGCATTTAACAATATAGGTACCCAAAAAAAAAACAAATAAATGATATAGCAACGGTTATAATATTCCCACTCCTTCGATTACAAGTACCTGTCGTGTCGCACCATCGGTCGTCCGGAGTCATGCTCCGACGTACCCTCATTTCGACGAGTGCGCACGTTGCCTCAAAAATCTATTACGGCTGTGTAATATTGTTTCTCCCCCCCCCTCTCTCTCTTTCCTTTTTTCGTCTGCTTTTCTTCCTCCACCCATGCGATTTCTATAGCCAATAGGTATAACTCTTAGTCGCTGCAGGTATTCGGCTGGTGGCATTATTGTTCGACGATTTGTCGTTCCTCGTTCGCACCTCCGTGAGTTATTATAGGGAAAGTACCATTGGTCATTATGTGCATCATCCCCAGAATGGTCGACCGGTAGGCACACTCGAATAAATGCCCCTCTCTTGGCGACACTCTTCGGAATCTTTTCCGGTCACTGTATACATATACATAGATATATATATATATATATATATATATATATATATATATTGAAAAGTGCGCCCTCCGAGTGAGGGATCGTTTCGGCACACCACCACGTACAAATCTCTGTTTCCCGCCCTCTCGATGAGCCGCTTGATTTACGACTGCGGGAAAACCCCGACGAAAATCGTAGACCGAAGCTACGGTACTTCGAGGACCTCGTCAGGGCCCGCTGGGTTTTCCCCGAGTCGCGACACTTCGCCGAACGAGACCCGTGACATTTTTCACCACGAGAGTGTGCCAAATCCGACTATATGTAGGTCTCGTGCGAATCTTTCTTTAAAAATATCAGCAAATCGTCGGTGCTCGATCTAAATTTCGTACCATAGTTCTACACGGAGAAAAATACGGCCTCAAATTCTAACACTGGTTGCCAGAATTCTAATATTCAGTGCTAGAAAATTATACCAGTTTACTGCCAATTCGGAATTTTAAGACTTGTTGTTATAGAAGTGTAAAAATGATTCTCACACCGTATAGAAAAAATGATGCGTGCATGTTATAATATTTGAAACTATTCTTGCATAGGCGCGAGTCCTATATGCTGTCCTAAAATAAGAACCCTTATTACACGCTACATTTTCATATGGATTTTACTATACGTATAGCATAAATCTTCGGCGTATGGCCAAAAACTAATTGTTCCAATCACGTGGGCAAAATATTTTTTGGATACTACAAAAAATCACAATATACTGAATAAAATGTATTATTTGTGTCAGTTTACGTGACATATCGTAGGTTAAAATTTAAATTTCTTCATTATTACTATACCATAATTAGAATTTTTATCTTCCATTCAATACTTTTTGATGTTTAAGGATATTTTTTTAGAAGCATAGTATTAATTCTAAACTTCGAGGCCCCTGTTTTCTCCGTGTAGTCGTCGTGTGCACTCTGCTCGCTAATGCTATTTATTTTCCAGTTTTTTCTGCCTACTCACCGTAACAGGTGTTTTTGCAAATTTTTGGGTTTTTGAAACTAAAGTTTCAGGTCTGTAATGCACGCGTCGTAAAAGGGGTGTGAGAAAAAATAATCAGATCGTGAATTCCGAACGAATTTTTCGAGAATATTTAGAACGGATTTACAAAGAACTTGAAAATAATTGAAAAAAATTTTGAGAGAAATTGAAAGGAAATTAAAAAGAACTTGGAACGAAATTGAAAAGAATTTTGAGAGAAATTTGAAAAACAATGATTTAAATTAAAAAGAATTGAGAAAGAAATTCGCTCGTGCACTTTGCTTGACGATAAACAAAATTGCACAATTCGTAACAGTTCGGGGATTAATAAATAGAAATGAATAAATATAAGGATAACTGTAAAGGCGAATGAAACTTCTGATTTTTTATTTTCACATTTATTATAAAAATCTACGCATTTATGTTTAAATTTATTACATCGCATTAACAAAAAAAATTCAACTAATACATCCCACATTACTGTATATAACAAATATTACATTCACTGATGAAAAAAAATAATCACATTAGTAATTATAAGAAAAATTGATCTACTCATACTTACATTATAAATATAATTTATTTATTTATCGAATGATCTTTTGTCCCGTGGCTCTTTCCATCGCCGGACTATTTGTATTCGCTCTGATTAAACATTTCCTTTCCGGATTTACTCTTTCGATACGCAAGAAAATGTAGTTTCGAAAAAACGCGAATTTTTATATCCGAAATAATTAAACGATTCCTAATTGCTTTCCACCGGGTGATACAGCCTGTCGATAATAATCGAATGCCAGAGAAATTTCATTTCAATATAATTTCTCTCAGTTGACACATTGGAAAAACTTCCGAGCGCTCTTTGTTTGTGTCTCGCTGTGCATCGTGAACGTTCAATGAATTATTTATCGCATTAAACTCAATCCATCCCGCAGAGACGAATGGCTCGTGCAAAAAAAAACTATTCCGCTCGATACCCCGGCGTAATTATATGCACTGCGGATATATTCGAAATAACTTTTGCAACCGTGGCAAAAAACATGAGGCGTTTCCTCGACTGTAAATATCGAGTCGAAAAAATTACTCTCCGCGTACACAAGTACACCCATCCTCGGCGAGTAGGCGAATTAAAGCCAGCAATTTTAATCACTGCTCTCGCCGACGAATCAATTGACGATCTACATGCGTGAATCCATCAAAATGAAACAAACACACACGAGTGTATATTCGCGATAGCGGTTAATGCATTTTTTATTCTCTCGTGCGCACGTGTCTCGCTGCAATTCCAATTAAACGGACCCCCCTTGCAGCCCCTGCCGCCGCGCCTGAAATCCTTTGGACTGAAAATACGTACCTCGCCTAGAATTGTTAAGTTGCGCTCTTAGGCACTTGGGGTCAGGATGAGTACATCTATATATACACAATTACACTATGATTACCGTGGTCCGCGAATAAAGTCGTTAATAACGATCATGTCCAGTATCTTTCTTGCCCTCTATATATATATATAAATATATATATGTATACAGAGTACATATACAGGGTGCCCCAAATGTCAAGCAACAATATGCTCAAGCCGCGCATTTTAAATGTTGCGTGACATTTGGGACACCCTGTGTATATATATACATATATATATATATGTATATATATATATATATATATATATATATATATATATATATATATATATATATATATATATATATATATATATACTGGCTCGAAAAGTGACGTCCGAAAGGAAAATCTAGAGTCTCGTAACAATACCTATCCGAATCACCCCCATGTATATTCTACGATTTTTCTTGTCTTCGAGAAAAAAGCCTCTTAAAGTTTAATTTGTCCTGCAACATAGTTTTTATTTATTTTTCTCTTTTGTGTGTGTACTTTCATTGTGTACGTACTCTTAGTGTATGTGTATGTACTCTTAGAAGTTTTCAAAACCAATCGGGAGACATTTAGACTAGTGTACGATTTTTTTTAACATCTCAACTTTAGTGACTGATCCTCTCGGAGCAATTTTTTCAACTTTTGATAAAAACATAAGGCGTATACGCAAGTATCCAGCTGGTAGTTCATTTGTTGCTCAACAGTCGACTTCTTAACGATAGCAAAAGTAAAAAAAAAATCGGGGAAAGTACATACACAAAAAAGCAGAATAAAACATTCTTTTTTCTCGAAAAGTGAAAACGGTCGTAGAACGTACATGGGAATGATTCGGATAGGTATTGGTACGAGGCATCTAGATTTTCCTTTTAGTCATCACTTTTCGGGCCACCCTGTATGTATATTATATATATAGGCATGCATATATAAATACTTGCTCCGATATAATTGATGTATCGTTAACCGAGGCGAGTCGTGCTCTGACCGTTCGATCATTTACTTGGGGAACGCCCGAGCTTCTGTTTAATTCGATGCAATGATATACATATATATACATATATTACAATTACAATTTTGAAAACATTTGACTTTGCGGACGATCCTCATAACATTCAATCGTCCCCATACTCAACATTAGAAGAAATCCAATGTCTTCGAAATCACCCTTAAATAAATTTCAGCAATGCCATAATAAACGATATATTTTTAAAAAATGTAAGGGCTGTCCTTAGTCCCGCCAGGTGTGATGGCCAACATTGCATAGATATAACGAGTTCAAACTGCCATATATACACATTTCTGCCTATCGCGCGGACGAGACGAGGGCTAAGAAAATCAATGCTTCACTCGATATATCCACGCCATTATGGTTAAGCTGGCGTTTGCGCCTGGAGAACGGAAATACCTCCGAGAGAATATATCTCCCAGTTTCTCGGCAGAACTCCGGCGTCATTATCACCTTCGCGAGCTATAATAACGATCTTCCTGTCCCCGATAATCGTTCGCAGCCTGGAGTAGAATGCCATATTTCCGAGCCCTGTAAACCTCCCGGCTCATAGGGCGAGCTTCATCGCGTATACGCATAGGTATGGACGTATATGTAGCCAGCCATACGCGCGTGTTATAGGAGAACGTGCGATAGCATCGAATATAATTCGCGACAGGAATGATCCAATCGCCGCTCCATCATTTTCCAGTTCCTGATCTTATCTCTTTGTGACAATCGGAGCACAATGCATATACGCGGGAAAACTGAAAGGATAGATATTTTGGCCCTCACGTGGCAGGCCAAAAGTTTTTGGACAGCGATGTGAGTGTAGTTTTTTTTAGCTGACCATCTGATGCGGTTGAGAACAGTTTTGATTCGATGCCAAACATCTGATGTGATTACGGACAGGTTTTACTTGACGTCAAACATCTGCAGCGATGGAGGACAGTTCTCACTTGACGTTGAACATCTGATGCGATTGGGGGCAGCTTGTACGGTGACGTCAAACATCTGATGCACTTGAGAACCGTTTTCAACTTGACGTCAAAGGTCTTATGTGATTGAGGACAGTTTTTACTTGATGTCAAACATTTGAGGCGATTGAGGACATTTTTTACTTGGTGTCGAACATCTGATGCGTTTGAGGGCAGCTTGTACGTGACGTCAAACATCTGATGCACTTGAGAACAGTTTTAACTTGACGTCAAACGTCTGATGCGATTGAGGACAGTTTTTTACTTGACGTCAAACATCTGATGTGTATGAAGATAATTTTTATTTGACGTCAAACATCTTATGTGTATGAAGACAGTTTTGATTTGACATCAAACATCTGACGCAATTGAGAGTCATACATCTGACGTGATCGAAGACGAGGAATGCAATTGTATGTATTGACGCCATACGTCTAATGTGATTACGGACAGGTTTTCCTTGACGTCAAACATCTGTAGCGATGGAGGACAGTTTTCACTTGACGTTGAACATCTGATGCGATTGAGGGCAGCTTGTACGGTGACGTCAAACATCTGATGCACTTGAGAACCGTTTTTAACTTGCGCGTCAAACGTCTGATGTGATTGAGGACAGTTTTTACTTGATGTCAAACATTTGAGGCGATTGAGGACATTTTTTACTTGGTGTCGAATATCTGATGCGTTTGAGGGCAGCTTGTACGTGACGTCAAACATCTGATGCACTTGAGAACAGTTTTAACTTGACGTCAAACGTCTGATGCGATTGAGGACAGTTTTTTACTTGACGTCAAACATCTGATGTGTATGAAGACAGTTTTTATTTGACGTCAAACATCTTATGTGTATGAAGACAGTTTTGATTTGACATCAAACATCTGACGCAATTGAGAGTCATACATCCGACGTGATCGAAGACGAGGAATGCAATTGTATGTATTGACGCCATACGTCTGATGTGATTGAAAACGATTCTTATTTTATGCCAAATATCTGATGCGATTGAGGACAAAAAGAGAGAAAGTTGAAAAGGCCATCATGAATTATAGGAACATCTGAAATTGTTGATTCATTTTCTTAGATTGAACCGTCGATCAACAATGCTTCATTTTTGGGATTTCCTTTGGTTCGATAGGAAAGATCTTTGGAAATGCTGCAGGGCGTTTTATCAAAATTCAATTCAACATGATTCTCAAGCAACCGTGCATACACGTTTAATGTTGGTCATATATATACATATATATAAAGAGGAATGGAACTGAATCACACATGTACATATAGGTATATATGGATGTGTGAGTAACATAAATGAAAACGTCCTCTCTTCGTGTCTACGGCCTCGACGTTCTGGAATCGTGCCACATTTTCGTCAGAGCACGTAAAGGTAATTCAGCGATGAGCGCTCGTGAGTTTGCCCCTACATCTACACAGCCATGCATGAACGTTACGTTTCTGCTGCGGTCGCTGGAAAGAAGGGTTGGTAGAGTTCGTGTGTGGCTGGTACACGGTGCACGGAAAGCCGGAGAAATCGGAGAAGAGGGCGGAACGCGAGAGAGAGATAGAGCGAGGGGGGAGGGGAGGGAAAGAGAGAGAAGAGAGCTCAATCCAGAGGATCCTGCGGAGATCCTTCTCCGCACGTCGTTGCTGGGACTTGGGTTGAAGCTTCTGCCGAGCGAACCAGCGTTGGAAACGGATAGAGAGGAAGAGGGTTATGAAGTGACGACCAAGTCTAGTTTCTGAAGAGGGCGCGAGAGAGATAGAGAGGGGGGTAGCACAGAGAGATGAAAATCCATGCGCGCACAGAGCCCGCCTCGCGGTATATTTTCGCGGTCCAGCGAGCGAGTTATTCAATATGCCCAACCCCGAAAGCCCCGGAGCAATCTCCTGGTACTCTCTTCTTCCCCGTGTCTGTATGTGTTGCCGAATGGCACAAGAGATTTCACATCTGCGTTTGTGCACACGTACACCGCGCCAGCTACCTTAGCCAGCCACACGTATCACGTGTGTGTGCGCCTAGGGATAAAGGGGATGAAGCCATCCCCTTATTCTCACAAGGCTCTTGATCCTTGTGGAAAATCCTGACTTCGCTGGTGTACAGAATATTACATGAAGAGCATAGTATATTAAGAGCCCCAAGAAGGAAAGACTTCTTTTTCGTGGAATATGAAACGTGAACCGTCCTGGTCTTGTAACGTCAATGCGCGTGCTCGTATGATGGATATTCCCGCTTAGCAACGGAGCAGCAGCGCTTTGAAATCGCCCACGGAATTGTGGAAATCAGTGGAGGATTTTGATGCAGACGAAGGGATCTTCAATGGCATCGATGGTCGTCAATCAGCCAATGTGTCAGTTGCTAGAACTATCTCAGTGGCAGGACGATGATTGTTGATGATGAGGAAACGAGGACACGAGTTAGTTGACAGTGACTCGCACTGTCTTTTCGGATCCCAGACCTGCGAGCCGAGATGACGTTCCCGCAATCCATCGTGCTTTGACGTTGCCAGTGATCATTGGCCGATGAAAACGTCACGTTGCCAAGAGTTCAGGGATAACAACTTGCAAAAATCTTCCAAGGCGTGGAGCAGGCCTCAGCAATCTCTGACAGCTAGTCTTCCATCACGAGGATCTCATTCCCGCTGCAATTGACATTCGTCCAGAATCTCACGAATCTTCACTAGCGAAATTACGTTAGGATTGGCACTCATCCCAGGTGACGAGTGGGCACGTGATGACCTTAAACGAGCCCCCGGACCTCATTTCCACGTCTCGCGAAGTAGCGGCAAATGTCATTGCGGTCACGCGGTATCTTTCTTCAGCAGCCTCAACCGCCTCCAGCTGGAAACCGCCTGGCCTCGGAGACCCACGAGGGAGAGAAAAATCTCCGCGGTTTCGCAACATAACGCGTTTGTCATCCTGATTAAAAGGTCTCTTTGGGAATCCGACAACCAGTGAAGAATACGGTGGATAGCGAGAGGACAGCTGTACGACGAGAATCAACTCGCAAGACTTTCCCGTTCGAGTAATCTCTCTCGGTATTCCGACGGTATGTCCTCTTTCGTTGAGCGTGTATGCTTCAGCCACAACGAATCAGCGTGTGTTGCCTTCCAACACAGTCGATGACAATGATGACTGACATTCCGGTAATGGACGTATCTATGATGGACTTTTTTCTGCTATAATTACTCCATTCATTGTAGCTACCAAATGAGAAGAAGAAAAAAAAACTACCGGGCTTCCGATTCCCTCTGACGACGGCGATACCAGGCCGGGACGGAGTTAGATCTCGTGCCGACAGAAAGCACGCGAGGCTCCCTGCTATCTTTCGGCCTTAAACGTAGCAGAGTTACCGAACCCCGAAAAATATACTAATGCGCGTATGAGAATAAGGCGAGAGAGGGGGGAGATCAGAGAACGCAGGATCCGCGAAGACAAAGGCGATGATTAATTTCTACGTTGGCTTGTCGGAGATCATTAGTGTGGCGCGGCCACAGGGCGATTCCATGACACCTGCGCTCTCTCTCTCTCTCTCTCCCTCTTGACCCCGCAGGGCCATTTCGTCCACGCTTCTCTTACATATAACTCTCTCACTCTTATTTCGTTATTCATTCCGCGCATTGTGTATCGCGCTGCTCCTAGTGATGGATTACCGGATTTGTAGCTGTGCGGATCGCGCCTTTGGATCAAAACCCATATTCCTCTTTCGTCGACGTGTCCAGTGTTCATGTCTCTCCTGCTCTCTCTCTCTCTCTCTCTCCCTCTCTTCCGCTCTCTCTAACTTCAACTCACTCCATCTCCGGACGGTCCCTTGGTCGTTCGGGACGAAATGCGATCCTGGCAGAGCGTTAAAAGAACTTGATGGAAAGGAGAGCGAGAAAAGGATAATTAGCGGGACGAGAATCAATGAACTACTGATGGAACACGCATACACAGTTGTGTGTACCTCCATACACCTAGACAGGGAAAGATCGCAAAAGCGAGAGCCATGTGAGAAATGGATTCGAACATGGAGGGGGTGGAGGAAAGGAGAAAAAATATCAAGTGGGTAATTGACGTGCGTGTCCCAGGAACTTATGAGGGGCAGCTGTCACTTGTTTCCGTGCTGGATACCGTGCTGGCTTTTTGTTTTCTGAACTCTATCATCTTTCTCCTATGAAACGAACGTGTACACATGTAGGTGGCAAAAAAGAAACGAGTGAGCGAGAGAAAGAGAGAGAGAGTGGGCATTCTGCACGCGTCCAAAGAGAGCTGGAAAGTTGGGGTGGAGAGTGAAAGAGACAGATAGATGGACGAGCACACAAGCACTGAGGGTTGCGTGACTGTTTTCACGCCATCGCCGTGGGGGTTCCCCCAGCATCGCCAGGAACCTCGACACATCTCTCGCCGCTGGTGTGGCAATAGCGGAAAATATGGTACTGCCATGAGGCGAGGGTTGGAGCCTGCCTATATAGGAATAGAATCGAGAATGTATACATTGTTGGACCGCAAGGTACTAATTCGTCTCACATATCGATTTGTCAACGGGAAGACGCGTATCCTCACACCTCGCCAGCTCTCTTTCTCTCGTATCGTTGAAGGCTTCGATGCCGGTCCACATCACGTGTCATTGACTAGTTTGCCTCGTAAGAAGAGCCATCAGACGTTCCAGCGGAACAAAGGACAGAAAGGACGATAAAGAAAACGCATATCCATTACCGACCGAGCAAATATTATCTCTCGTGTGTACCCAGCATCGCATAAGCATAAATACGATTTTTTTAACGCCCACTCGCGTGATACCCCAGATACTTTTTTTCCTTTCACGCGGACATCTACATGTTTTTCATTGGCACGGGGCACGATTCCAATTGATTTTTATTATGAGCTGGATCAACCATTCTCTCCTCAGCCCAATAATTTCTTTGATAATTCGCGCTTCTCGCTCGTGCGTTGCCGATGCCTAATTCAGAATTCCAAAGAGATTTAGGAGCCCATAGGATCGTTCGCTATTGCTATAAAATAATATTTATGTATAGTACGTGGCCCGTATTATATGGCCGGACGAGTGCGCACCTGTGTGATATATAAAGTTCCCGGTGAACGGTATACGCGAGGATCTCGTTTGTGGTGTCCGATTTCAGAGGTGAAAGAGACCATGCTGCCGTACTCTTGCTCTCGCGCTCCTTTACGGACAAATATGTAGACCAGGAGATGAACAGGCACAGGTATCCATTCCGTTGAGGATGAGAAGGGCGTGACGAAAATCATTGCTACTCAAAATAGGCTCCTCCAAAAGATCAGGCTCGTGTCCTTTTGCTGCCCAGGAGAAGCCTCGTATGTGAATTCGTTCGTGTACGGGGACACATGGACAATGGAAAATGATCTGTGCGGTAGAACGGTGTAGGAAGATGCCAGTTGATGGTGGTGGTTAGCGAACAACCGGAGACAGTCCCTTGCGAAGACGAGGGGTGTATCGAATGTCCCATTGCGGTCACCGCGCTGTTTGGCGTCTTTCCCGTATACATGGTACTCGTATTTCTCTCCCTCTCTCTTCAACATCTTGCTCGCCCTTTTTTCTGGCATTCTTCGATGCCTTCGGGGATGCGTACCGTTTTGGCCAGGACCGCGGTATCCGTTGGTCCCCGTGCGCTTGTTTCACGCTTAATTAACCGGCTGACAATCCGACCACGTGACGGTTAGCCGTAAGGACCGCAAACACGTATCCAGCCTTCCCGGGCGGCAGCTCCCGGCTTTTCGTTGCAAATCCGAAAAAATCGTCCTCTCTATCCCGTGTAACTCGGAGAAGGAGTTTCTCGACCATGAATGGGCAAGCGACGTCGAGAGCAGCCCAGGCGATCTCCTCTTTGGCGAGGAACTCCAAAGATCTTGGGAGATAGGGCAGAGAGCCTGCGATTCCAACCAGGCTGGATAAACCAAAACGCTCCGCGGAGTCTTCTCCTGCTCATTTCGCTTTTTTTCTTTTTACTTCTTTTCGATGGGGACCTCCCTGAGTTTCCAAAGATTCCTCAATCTACCTTTCTTTCTTCTGGCCTCTACCTAGATATTTATACACACGTATCCTTCGTCTATCTCGTTTACTCTCGGCTCGTTTCTCAACCGATTGATCCACCATAATACTTATGGTATAAGATCTCACCGATTTATCGGCGAAATCGATACCGCCTCGAGTCTGTACGCCCGTCTTTTCACCAACGGATCCTCTCATTGTGACGAGGTTTTCATCGCGCACGGATACATACGACTCGTATCCCGGTGAAGATCGTATCGGCGCGATTGGGGCGAAGAAATCCGAGGCTGCAAGGTGAACGCGCGTGGCCAGATTGGGAATTGAGGAGGGTCTTCTTCTTGGATTTGTTCGTCTTCCTTGGGTGTATGTGGTGGTGGCATTATTGGTACGTTACGTAAGAGTGCGTGTATATCGTGGGCTGTTTGATCCCGCGGCTTTGGCTGCTGATCGTTGAAGGCAGTCGGCTGCTGAGACAGTTACACCGGCGCGGACGGAGCTGGTACCGGCTAACAAATGACCCGAGAATGATTTAGCACATCGTACGCGGGGAACGCGAAACTTGGAGAAAGGTAAGGGAGAGCGGTACGACAGACGGAGAGTGTTCCCGTGAGCCTTGGAATCGTTTGAGTTCGGCGAGGCTCGATCGCAAGAGCATTGCCTCTTATACCCACGTGAACGTATATCCTCACGTACACTGTATACATATGTGTACATACCTGGGTATCCTGTGCGACCACCGCCACGTGATTGTTTTATGATTAAGCCGTTCATTCGAGGGGGTGAGTTTCCATACACGTTTCTCTCCACCCACACGCGGGTGATTAATCGTTCGAGCAATGGAAAACCGATCATCATCCTGGGGATTCAAACTCAGCCTGGTGGCAGTTTCGAGTATCGGACTCGCGAAAGAAACCAAGAGATCGATTTCTTGTTAACAAATCGCCAGGCTTGATGGACGGCAAAGCCAATGATGATGGCCCGGACTACCGGTGACATCTCATCTTGTTTCCAACGTTGGAGTTACATTTGGGTTAGGATCCAATGGTGGAGTTTCCATTGGCACGGGATTCGTCACGGACGGGATAGAATTGCATACGACGTCGGGGCTTCGTTGAAGTTGAATGACGCGGAGGAGAAAAAGGAACGAAAGAGGACGAAACGGGCGTTGAGAAAATTTTCCCGAAGGGCTGTTGCACGGAGTGTTGCACTGATGCTGTACAAACTCCGTGTATATACGTACGCGCAGACTCGCCCCGAAGGGAAGAGGGATGAAGAGAGAAAGTGTGTTCGGGGCCTCGAACTCTGAAAGGCAAACAGTTTAGCTGGAAACAATTGACTGCAGATTGAAGAGGGTTCGCGCTCGCGCAATCGAAGGAAGGGAGGAAAGGGATTTCGTGTATGGCGAGTCGCTGGTACTGGGGAAGGTGACACACATGTGACGAAATCGTTGTGTGTGTGTTTTCGGTGCAGTGGCGCGCACGGCTACGATCTCGCAGGGAGAAAGCAAGAGAGAGGGAGAGAGAGAGAGAGAGAGAAAGTTACATCTGTCCCCGAAAATAGGATGTATATCGTGTGTGTACATACGTGGCAAAAGTATATATTGAAGTAGTGAACTACGAGACTTTGAGAGCTCACTCGGTCGGGGTCGTGAGATCTGAAGCACGCGCTGGTAACAAGAATTTAAGGGGGTGGAAAGAGGGCGAGTCGGAAAGTTCGGGGCTGCGATCCGAATGGGGTGGCCTCAAGAAATTTTTTTTAGATTACTTTGGCAATTGCTAGCCCCTTCGTGGTTCGAAATTAATATTTTTTGACCGTGAATCTGCTCCTTTGTCAACGTTAAGGAGGTCGGAGCGGTCGAGTTGAGGCAAATTACGGGTTTTGCGTTTTTTCCCCAATGAACCTGAAAAAATGCATACGAGGTATAGGTTCATTCTGTAGACGCTAATTTTTCATAAAGTAATTAAAGAGCAAAATTATGCATTTTTATATTTTTATTCCGTCAATAAGAAAAAAAATTATTTTGTCTAAATGTTAACAAAACTTTAGTTTGCGTTGATACGTTGTTGAAAAATGTTTTATCTGGGTGGTAAATGGCAAAAAAAACATTACATCACCCGTAGCGTGACCGTCTTGCCCGTCTAGCCGCGCATAAATTTACCTACATTAATCCATTTTTTATCTCTAATGCTTCGTGGTGGGAAATTTTCAAAAAAAAATCGTACGGACTCAATGTAGTTTAAACACTAACGTATATTTTTTTTAACTTCAATCTTGGATTTTGGCTAACGCTCCAACGTCCTCAAACAGGACGAGGATTCTTCGCATTTTCGCATCGCAAATAAATCGACAAAATTGTCCACTTTTTATACTCCATATTTTTTTTTCGTTTCTGATGTTCCTTCCCCTGTGGGCTTTTGCGAACCCTTCTCACTTGCACCCCAAACTGGGCACCTCGCTACTTCCGGTTCCGTAGAGTCTGGCCGCATCAACCCTGCACGAGGGCACAGGGAAACTGGAAAACTTCTGCTGGCAGAAGCAGCTGGCGTGCAAGCGCGTGGTCAAGCGGTCACCCATCCAAATACAGATCACCTGTTTGAGCCTGGCGATCGCCGCGCCTCGCCTATTTTCGGCCTCAAATGTCATATTTTGCAGTCATCCAAGTATTCGCCTCAGACCCGTCTGCCGGTGCCCACGCGCCCTCACGGCCAAGAACCTCCGAAGATAAATATTCGCGAAAAGAGAACGCTGTGTCTGGGTTGCTTCTCGTGAGCTCCGAAAGACAAGTGACACTCTTCTCAAGTGCGAACGTTTCTCTCTTTCCATTTTTCGTTTCCGTCTTTTCTCTTGACTCGGGAGTCGTGACGTTTATCCAGGGCTCGGGGATGCGCACAGAAAGTCTCGGGAAGTAACATCGTTTTGCACGTGTGTGCACGTGTGTTGGCCTCTCACTGGCTGTAGCCGCAAACACCAGTGCACTTTCTTCGCCTCGTGTATACGAGATATTATATCTCGGGATCGCGCCCTTTCCAGCATCCAAAGAGCCAACCTTCAGCCACCCCTAACTTTTTGTCTTTTCCATTCTCTCGAGTTCTCCCGCACTCCTGGACGTTTATATCGGTTTTAAGAGCTCGCGAAGTGCAGTAAGACGAGATAACGTGCCACAGACGGGAGGGAGAAGAGAAAATAGAAAAAGACGTGTTCCCTCATCCATCCAACAACAACAAACTTGACGCCAAGAGCAGAGCATCCCTGTCTGCGAGGATTCGAACATCACCCCTCCACCCCTCAATCTTAATGTCTCGTCCTGCCCCTGAAAGATCGTCCATCTTTTGTTTTGCGTTTCGCACTGCTGCCAAAGTCTCTACTGACAGCCGAGACGTCATGTCCTCCATAAGACGATTGCCACTTTCCGCACCGCCATCCGCCTCTTTGCCACCTCATTTTTGCCCGCGGTTTCTCGGCTGATCATTGCGGACAGCCTCCGCATTGCGACCCGTTGCTTCACACCCGTGGATCAGTCAGCCCGCTACCGCGATCGGTCATTACAAAGTATAATGTGACGGCGGGTTTCCGAGATGGAGGCTGCACGGACAACGGACTGATAATCCCGAAGCTCTCCACCCCTCTCCCCGCTACTGCTCTCGCTGCCTCGCGTGCCAATTAGCCACGGACTTGGCAGGAGATGGCACTTACACACATTGCGTCCCCGCATTTCGACGCACATGGAGACGAGATCCGTCACCTTCTGGACGGATCAAATCCACGCGCCCGAGACTTTCGTCCCCGAAAAAAAAAGAAACTCCGTTTATGCCTTCGTCACGTGGTAGCAGGCAAATTGATATTCCTATGGCAATTATTCTGTACCCGCAGTTTATATGGGAACTGAATTATTCTTAACTGAGAAGATTTCAATTGGATTTCCATACCTGTGTTTACTTCCTGATAGGGATCCAATGGGACATCGTATTGGATGCCTTTACTGAAACGCCACGCTCGTGCATTGGATTCTGATCGGGATTCCTCGTTGGAATCCAACGGATCCAATTTGAATCCTACAGGATTTCCGTAATATCGAATAGAATCCAATGCGATTCTTGGTGGATCCTGTTGCATTCTGTACGTTGAGTTTTTCAAACGAAATATGTAGGTAATCGAAATGAGTGGACCTTGAAAAGTATAAATCGCGTAACGGATTATGCCTAGTTGTAACAGTCGGAAACAGCTCATTTTTGCGACTTTTGTTTAGAAGATGATGATACATTTCTCCAAAAAATTTGGTATCTGAAAAACACTGTAATTTTTGTGTTTAAGAATATTTAATTATAGTCTATTTATAGTTTAAATAATTATAGTATATTAGTTTTGTGATTTACTATGATTAATCGAGGGAACTTTTATATCATCAAATTAAAACAAAAAAATCGCGCCAGATCAAAGTATCTGGATTTTTTCGAAAGAAAAATCGAAAAAATCACCGAATCGAAAGTATACATAAAAAAAATCCTTTGATCAAATACTATATTTTTGCATGTAGAAAAACCCCAACAAAAGTCAGGGAGTTCGACGCGGTAGTTTTTGAGGTACTTTGCTCACCGACTTTGAAAACGTACTTTCCAGAAAAAAGCGTTCAAAGTTTCGAACGACGTTCCGAGCGGTCCGACGGTCGAACAATATAACAGCCTATAAATCTGTCAATTTTCGTGCGATCACCTTGAAGTTTACAGGGACCATTTATACGCTGATATACCGTCAAAATATATTTGTTTTGAAGAGAGTGATTTTTCGACATCAACAACTGGGCATAGGCCTTCAAAAAGTATATCTTAAAAATTGAATCGAATCACATAACTGGAAGTCTACTTCAATTATCGTTTCTTATTTATTTGACTGCACTCACGAAGTGTGCAGGTTATGTTTCAACATTCCGAGCTTTTTCTCGCACCTTTTCACAAACGATTCGAACGTGGTAAGAATTCTCAAACGGCGTTGATCGGGGAACAGTGCAGAACGCAATTTTATCCCAATGAGGATTCTCTATGTCCGGTGTCACTATCAAATCCTTATAGGGATGTGGTAGGATCTGTGAAATCCCCAACAAATTTCTGCATGACGATGTGCGATCAGCTGATAGACGACCATGGCGATCCTTCGATCAATATGAACACAGTTTTCGTCGTGCGCATTTATCGAACAATTGATTCTCCAAATTTCACGCATTCTTTCGCCCATTTATCAATTTCTTAAGGATGTTGTGTCCCGAATCGCAAATGATGATAAAATTCTGAAAATTTGGTATGTTTTTGTATGAAGTACTTCAGAGATCGTGTAAAAGTTTCACGTCAATTAGGAAGCTCGTTATTGAACAATTAACATTCACGAATTAAATGTTGTTTTATGGAAACTGATGTAACTTTGCAATAAGTTTTTTTTTTGACCTCTCAATTTTATAATATCTACAATATACTGAAAGCAACGGAAACAAAACGAAGTTTATTGATAAATTTTTTTTTATTTCTTTCAAAAATTGTTCTTAACAAAATGTTAATTTTTTAATAACGAGCTTCCTAATCGTCGTGAAATTTTAACACGACCTCTTAAATACTTCATACAAAAACATATCAAATTTTCAGAATTTTCTTATCATTTTTTATTTCAACCCTTAAGGAGGTTGAAGCAATGATGATAGAATTCTGAAAATTTGGTATGTTTTTACATGAAGTATTCAGGAGGTCGTGTAAAAATTTCATGACGATTAAGAAGTTATTTATTGAACAATTAACATTAACATGTTTCATAGGGACTCAGCATCCTTAAATCAAGTCTCGAGCGGTAATAAATATATATCTAGCAAGAAAACATCGCGAGATCGAACTCTCCGATTTCGACGAAATTTTTCATGTTTCTAGAATGGGCGAAAATAGGCAACACGTATTTTTTCATATCTGCGGAACCCGATTTTTTAGGGATAAAACGCACCCTCGAAAATAGGAATGTTTTTCTTTTTTCGTCGATAACGTTTTAACGGTACGAGATATGAAGAAATTTCAAATTGCAACGTTCATTTTTTCATGTACTATATATTGGAAATGAGAACGATGCAGATAACAAATTTCAAACGAAAAACGAATAACACCCCAATGGTCGAGGGTACGTTTCACCTCTTAAAAATCGGGTTTCGTAGATATAAAAAAAAATACGTGTTGCCTATTTTTTACCCATTCTACAAACATGCCAAATTTAATCGAAATTAGAGATTTTGACCTCGCGATCTTTCCTGGCAAGTGTCCACTCGTCGAGGTCGTCGCTCCATTTCTCGATGCGAATGTGCACCGCGTAAAAGAAAAACATTGAATTAGGAACAAACAGAGATCGTCTTGGTCAAATGGTAGTTTCACGAATTGTTTGTGGGCGTATACAGGTCCATTTGGCTGCTGCGCTTTGCTATTAACCAAACACGCGTCTATAGTTTTGGTTCGTGAAACTCGCGTCGACAACCTTCCAGATCTCATTCCCAGCCAACTCGTCGCACAATTAGCATTTTTAAGGTGAAACACGGCCGTATCGTAGCCTCGACTCAGAGTCATTTCCGGTTTCGATTCCAATATCTTTCGTGTGTCTATACATATTTATAATCTACGATGTACATTTCGAATACACTTGTAAAAATTCAGTGAATTTTCGCCTTGGCTTTTCATTTTGATTTATTTTCCTTTATCGCAGTACGCACTGATTGCGTCGTACATAAAATTACGATAAATCTATACAAACTTTAGTCTCTTTCTCTCCCCCCTCTCTCTTTCTCTTTTTTCTCTCCCTGTCTCTCCGTACACTCCTATCGTAATGGCTCTCAACACCGAGCATCCGCAAAGTAAAGTTCTTGCAAGAAAAACAGAAACACCCACGCAGTTCATTCATATTTATCAAGAGACAAGACAAATCAATTATCATCAAGTCAAAATCTTAAATCGTAAATAACCCACCCATGTCTCGGTATTTTATAATTTTGTAGTGTAAACTTCCTGCACAAAAAAAACACACCCACGCAATTGATGTAAATTCATCAACAGACAAGACAAATCAAGCATCGACAGGTAGAAATCTAAAATCACAAATAACCTACCGAAGTTGTGGTATTTTGTAATTTTGTAATGTAAACTTCTTGCCCAAAAGAGTACACCCACGCAAGTGATTTATATTCATCAATGGACAGGACAGATTAAATATCTACAGGTAAAAATCTAAAATCGTAAATAAAGCACCAAAGTTGCGGTGTTTGGTAATTTTGGAATGTGAACTTCTTGCACAAAAAAATACAACCACGCAGTTGATTTATATTCATCAACAGTCAGTACAAATCAAATATCGTCATCTAAAAATCTAAAATCACAAATGACCCACCAATATTTCGGCGTTTTGTAATTACGTAATGTAATCTTCTTGCACAAAAAAGTACACCCCCGCAATTGATTTATATTCAGCAACGGACAGGAAAAATCAAATAGCATCAAGTAAAAATCTAAAATCGTAAATAATCCGCCAAAGTTGCGGTATTTAGTAATTTTATAATGTAAACTTTTTGCACAAATAGACCCACACCCAGGGAATTTATTTATATTTATCAAGACAGGACAAATCAAGCATCGTCGAGTAAAAATCTGAAATCATAAATAGCTCACCAATGATTCGGTACATTGCAATGCGGCATGCAGTCTCTCGGCTAAATATTTCGAACGAAGGGTTAGCTTGCATCCGCATCGAATTACTGCCGCATCGTGGTGCATTGCAATCGGTAATGTAACGTTAATACATCATATGTGGTACATTGGAGGCGCTCATTGACGCGGCATGGCGTAATGAATTTATACGGCATTGTGCATCAAGCACGCGATGGGCGATGATATCCGTAATTGGATTACAAAATTCACGGTATTATCCAGCTCTCCGTTAACCATGGAAGCCCAAGCACGCATTACGGCGTCCGCGCTATTTTGTTGAACTCAATCACCCCATAATCAATCTAGCAACGTGCGTTGTAAATTTGTACCTTCGGCCAAAATCTCGATCGCGCTAATCAACCGGACGAATCAATCGGGAGCAACAGATCAAAAATCGACGTCGAGGTTTCTCTCGACGAGTATCCTTTTCGATCGGATTGGCTGGGTCGCCAATTTTAAGATTTTCTTTCGTTCAGCTGATCAAGCGACGAGCTGCACGTGACCCACAAATGTCCCACAAATCAAATCTCATTTCTCACCAATGCTGCACTAATGTTACTTCAAACGCGATCCTATCGCAGGCAAATTAATTTCTCACATTTGTCACTCGTGAATTTAATTTTTTTTCTCCACCCACACCATCACCGCAGCTTTTTCACATTCCACATAGGACCCTAAAGACCGCCGTGCAATCCAAAAATCCTGTCCCCGATCGTAATCAAAGCTCGGCTATCATTCAGTGCAGCACGTAACGTCCCCATCAAGCACCGGTCATTAGCCATTTAAACAGTCCCGTTTCTTCGAATCTACCAACAACGAAAACTCATTGCCCCGCTGCGATTGCCTTGACAAAACGATCTTTCGCGCCGCCCCTAATTGATTCTCATCCATGAATCATTGGAATGGACGGTTTTTTCTCGTAGAAAAGTAGGAATATAAACGTGCATAGCCCCGGCGGCTCAGTGTCCCTGGTTTTTGGTGAACGTCTCTCCTCGGTTGACGCCACAAACGTGACAAACGTATTAGACAGCGGTGAGACAGGAAGATCCATATTGGCAGGGTTGGGAGTTCCAGTACTGGTCGAGATGAGCAAGTTCGTTCTTTGTTGCCTCTTGCAAGATAGACGAGGAGTCGTTAGCACGGTACAATACTGTTTTGACGTCAGCACAGCATCTTGGTGTGCGTGTGCGTGCGTGTGCGTGTAGAGAGAGAGAGAAATATAAGATGCGACGATATGGGGCATGGTAACACAAAAGAAAGCACAAAATGGAATATATAGGTACTCATTTCAAGCTTACTCCCAACTGTTCCATATATCGCTGTTTCAGTGTCGGACTAGCGGACAAATCGTTCTGAATCCACCGAGAACAAATGACAGTGGCTGCCGACGAATGGTTGGTGGTTTTCTGCTCAGAACACACATTTTCTCTCTCTCACTCTCTCTCTCTCTCCTTCCTTCTCTCTCTCTCTCTGTTTCGCGGGTCCTTTTGTGCACACCACCTCATTACCGGTACCTCAAATTTTTCACACGTCACGGGGAGACACACGACGTGCGTTACACACACACACACTCTCTCTCTCTCTCTCTCTCTCTCTCTCTCTCTCTCTCTCTCTCTCTCTCTCTCTCTCTCTCTCTCTCTCTCTCTCTCTCTCTCTCTCTCTCTCTCTCTCTCTCTCTCTCTCTCTCTCTCTCTCTTTAAGCCAAACGCTCTTAGGAACTTGTTCCAGAGCACGCAACAAACGTCTCTCCTTCTCTCCATCTATCTTTATTTTTCTCTTCGATCTCTGTCCCTCGTAGGCGATTTCTTCTTTTCTTCTTTTTTCACGAGTCTCCGATCGCTCACCTGGCCAAAAACGCGAGACGACGTGCAACCGTCTCTCCTGGCAATCGAGCAATTCCTCGTGAATAAACGCCGCGGAAAAAGAAACGAAAGGCTCTTCTCTCTCCTTGTCGCCAATGTTTCGCGCAGTCTCACGTGTGCAGCCGTGCAGCCGAATAAATGTATCAAATGAAGTGTATGCAGAGGCGCAGATCAAACGAGACGAGCAAACACGAGAAACAAGTGAGGACGTTAAAAGTCTCTCTCTCTCTCCCGCTCTATGGGTATGGTGGATACACGTGGGTGTAGGTGTGAGTATATTAGGATTTGGTCTTTTTTTTCACTCGCCTTCTTTAACCGTTGTAAAAACAGACTCGCGTCAGATTCGAACGGTGCGGGAGTGTGTGCACAGACTCAGTCGATATTCGGCGTTACCACGCTTTGCCCCGAGGATTACCATTTGGATTAATCCCACACCCTTTTGTCCACCCTCCTCCCTGCACCGGAGAATATACTGCAAAGTACATTAGAACGATGGAGCTCAACCCCCCCCTCCCCCAGGATGAGATGTACAAACACGAGGGAAGAAAATCAAAATTTCGTACGTCGAGCGTATAGGGATATTGCGAGAGGATGAATTTGACGCGTACGTCAACGTCGGGAAGGGTGGGCGGATGAATTTTCGATCGGAACAAAAAGCTAAGGATGTTGGACAAGTGGAAAAGTCGAGGTACTTTTTGAAAGATTTTTTATAACAAAGTCTATTGCGGTTTTTTTCGATGTCGAGTATTTCTTTGGCGATTTTTGGGCGATTTTCCTACGGGTGGAAAATGGCGATGGGAGTTTTTTTTTGGAGGTAGTTGAAGGAACCGAGATTTAGTCAGAGTTTACCGCAGAATTTACTTTCGGATTTTTTGCCGCAAGATACTTCAGCCTCTTTCAACATGGGGCAGTTCTCGAAAAAGAGCTGCAGTTCGAGAACCATGAGTTCAGCAAAAAAATATGAGAAAGGATGACGAATCGATCCAAATAATTAAGGGACTCCATCCACCTAGAGGCCCGAAATAGATGGGCGAATGACGATTTTTTGAATCTGGGATACGGTCGGTGAAAAGAAACACATTTTTTTCAACACAACGATACATATAATCGGAAAGATTGAAAAAACATCACAAAAAGATACAGAAAAACAACAAAAACCTAGGCGTTGGCAGATGATTACATTCTTTTCGCGACGTTTGCCCGTGGACACTCTCCAGCTTAAACGGTCCATCTAAAATGTAAAAACCGAACGGGTTATTTAAGGTAACAAAGAATACGAGTCGTTGACGATCGTCGATTTACGAAATCATTTTTTTCAACAACGTGACGACGAATTGAAACTCGAGCATGCAAAATCTATGAAAAAAGTCGTCATTTTTGGCTAACTATTGAATAATGAGGATCGATTCTTAAAAAGTGAGATCGTCAACGACCTTTAGATGTTTCTCGACGTATCTCCTGTAAATTCGGAAACAATCCATCAAGTGGTTCCCGAGCTATCATGTCCACCGACTTTAACAGTGTTTCGAGAAAAACGCGTTTAAAGTTTGAAGTATGGAAGCTGACTAGTAGCTGAAGACTGTTAGAAGCTGTAGCTCATTCAATTTTAGAAATATTTAAATAAAATTTTCAGGGAATATAGTTTAAAAGTGATACTATGGAATAAAATCCTTTTTGGAAAACGCACTGTTTGACCCACCTATGTAGCCCGTTAACCATATGATATGGTTTCCGTTTGGACAGTCTGAAAAGCGTGTCCATCCTGCCATGCCGAAGATCCGATGACTGCTCTTCTCACCACTTATCGAAAATTCGACGAGTAACGTTTGAGCTCCGTGTTCATTTTCACCATGTTGAGAATTTCAACATCAAAACGAAATTCCTCTATACGTGTCAGTTTGTTTAAACAAAGTGGGAAGGTGATACTGATTAATCGAGTGAGAATCAAGGTATTGATAGTTTTCGGTCGTTGTCTGACTACCTATTACGTCGAGTCATCGTCCAAGAGGAACGCGACGCTGAGGCAATAAAGATGGCGGCGTGACGCGCGCGCTCAGCTTTCGTTTTGAAGAAGAAGCGATCGCTGCAAGGTGTAACGATGAAATGCCCCGGCATTTGCATAAATACGCTGCTTGCTTTTTTGTGGATTCATCCACGATATTATACCTCGAAGCGGCCGTCGAGGGAAAAAAAATTTAAAAAGGCCGCTCCGCTAGGCCGGAACTCTCTCGGCGCATAGGCAACTCTTCCCCAGGGATTAGCCAGGGACGAGTCAGCCCAGCTCACAACACACATACACAGCTACAACGCGAATGAGATAGATAGAGAGAGAAAGAGGGAGAGAGGGAGAGAGAGAGAGAGAGAGAGAGAGAGAGAGAGAGAGAGAGAAAGAGGGAGAGAGGGAGAGAGAGAGAGAGAGAAAAAGGGCCCATGATTAACTTGTCAAAAATATTGGAGTCACGCTTCGAGCTATTTATTAAAAGTCTACGGCTCGCGCACTCCACCGGAATGCGTTGGTTACGAGCTCTCTTTCCCAGCGGTGGATCCCTCATCGTTCGGCTGTTTTTCATCCAGTTACGTGCACCGCTCTTCGCCCGATCTATCTGAAATCATAAATCTATGACTTTTCTTTCGCCCTTCGTCACTCGTGCCCAATTTCCAGTAAACGCATCTCGCTTTGACGTTACCGTAGCGTATATGGAGATGAAAGGATTCGATATCCAAATTGAATTGTTAAGAAAATAATCGATTGTCAAAATTGCTGGTGGAATTGTTCGAGAAAATTGACGATTAATGAGCCCGATAAAGGCCGAACAGTAGTATCGAAAACTTTGGAAATGATATTGTCAAAAAAATAATTGATTTGTCAAATGTCGAATTGGCCAAGCGTCAATTGCTGGAATCATCAATTGTCAATGGCTAGAATTTGTCCATTGTCAATTGCTGAAATTGTCAATTGTCAATTGCTGTAATTGTCAGTTGTCAACTGCTGGAATTGTCAATTGTCAATTGTCAATTGCTGGAATTGTCAATTGTCAATTGCTGGAATTGTCAATTGTCAATTGCTGGAATTGTCAATTGTCAATTGCTGGAATTGTCAATTGTCAATTGCTGGAATTGTCAATTGTCAATTGCTGGAATTGTCAACTGTTCAAATTATCAGTTGTTACATGTTGAAACTTTAATTTGCCGATATTTCCAACTGTAAATGCCCAAAAGGCCGATGAAATTGTCAATAAAATTCGCAGTCATTGAACGCGAAGAAACTCAAACAATATTGTTGGGAACTTTCTCAATAATATTATTCAAAGAATTTTAAATTTGATTGTCGAACGCCAAATTTATCAATGATTGTTTTGAATTAATCAAATTGTCGATCAAAATATGAATTATCGAAGTTATCAATTTTGTCAGTAACCAAAACTTTAAATTATCCAAATTTCTAACTGTCAATTCCAAAAAGTGCTGACGAAATCGTCCCTAAAATTCGCGATAATCAAACCGAAACGAATCCCAACAATTACATTGCGAACTCTTGCAATTGGATTGTCAATAAAATTGTCAATTATCGAAGTAATCGACTATAACTTGCCCAAATTATAAAAAAAGACTGTAAATGTCACTTGCCAAAACGTTAAATTGTCAAAATGTCCAGCTGTCAACTCCCTAAAGTGCCAATTAAATTGTCCAAAAATCTGCAGTAATTGAACCCAAACGAACCGGAACAATCTCATTGAGACTGCTGCAATAAGATTGTCAATAACTAAAATTATCAAGTGTGACTTCTTAAAATTGTAAGAAAGGCTAAAAATGGTTAAACTGATCAACTTTCAATTGCAAAAACTACCGCTAAACATGTAAAAAAAATCCCCAATAGTTAAACCCAAACGCTCCTGAACAATCTGATCGGTAACTCTCTCAACAAGATTATCAATGAAATTCTCAAATACCTCTCGTAAAAATTCCAAAGACGTATGTAACAAAATGGTCAATATTGAATTGCCAAAATTACCGTCAAAATTACTCTCAAAACTCACAATAATTAAACCCAAACGTGTTCAAACATTCTTATGGGGAACTGTCACGATAAGATTGTCAATAAAATTGTTAATGGTCAAAATCATCAATCGACAAACTGTTCAAGTCAACTATCAAGTCAACTGTCAACTGTCGACTGTTAAGTCAACTGTCAAGTGTCAAGTTAACTGTCAACTGCCAGCTGTCAACTGCCAACTGTCAGTTGCCAACTGTCAACTGTCAAGTCAACTGTCAAATGTCATGTCAACTGCCAACCGTCAAAATTCTTTACAAAATCATTAAAAATCCATTTTTTTTATTAAAAATCCTCCAAACTTCAGTCCATACAGACGTTTGATTTGCGTATCACGAACGCAATCCCGAACTGCAACAATTGGAGCTTGGCCGAGAGAAAAACGTTATCATGGAGGCGTACGTGACAATAATTGGCAAAGGACGTGGAGCCGCAACGCCGGATGGCTGGGGTTGGACGAAACGATAAACAATTTGAAGGAGGAACGTGTTGAAAAAGCAAAATGTCCGCAAGCGCCGTGCTCGACGAGTATGAGACGAAGGCCGGATATAGAGAACGGCAATGATAATTTAAACGATGACTGTCAGCTTGTTCCTCTTGTTATACACACATACACACATATACATACATATGTATTCAATTACTAAATAATTGGCGGACGGGGGTGACGATGTGGGAACGAAGGGGAGACAGATGTGGGGAGGGCTTCGAGAGAGGGTTGAAGACGGAGCTGCAAAGTACAAGTAGACGCGAGTCGACGATTGAAAAATGATAAGCCATAAAAAAAAGAAACGAATATAAGAAAAAAAAAATAACAATAATACAAGGCCCAGGGGTCTTTGGTTCTGCGCTGACATTACTTTGCAACAAAAGTCATATATTACGTATATATACGTCGTTATAATACAGGGCTCGGATCTACAAGCCCCGCATTTTGCACACTCGCGCGCGCGAGCGGTGACGAGCGTGACTTATAGGCTACGCGAATTATAATCCAATTTACGATTATCGTCGTTGCGCATCGTTCTCGTCGTCATCGTTCCGTTGATATATTGCAACGAAAAAACAAAACAAAAAACGAATCGACGACACCCCGAAGGAACCGTATGCTAAGTACACCTCTGTAACTTAGAGCGACGTACGAGTGTTGAGAAAACAAAAACGAAAATATCGAAACTTTAAAGTCGCGCACGTCTGCGAGAGCAATGCAATCCCTCAGGAATTTAACACGCACTGTGGCAACGTCACGAAGTTTCCCATCCGACTTTGAGAAACATCCGAGATGAATACTTAACGAGAGAATAAATCAACAAAATTCGTTAAGATAAAAATAAAATATTAATATTCTTAGAATAGAATAGAAAAATAGAAACAGAATTCTTAGAAAAGTAGAAAAAATAGAATATGTAAAAAAGAGACATACTGGCTCTGTAATGAAACGAAATCAATCATTTAAATCGATTAAATCATTCGATAAAACTTGGAAGCCCTATCCGAATTATCCCTATGTATGTTCTGCAATCTTTCATAGTTTTCGAAAAAAAACGTTCTTTTTCGAGTTTTCTTGGAGCATCGCTTTTTATTTTTTTTCTCTTTTGTATTTGTAGTTTCCTCTTAGAAGTTTTGAAAAGCAATTGCAAGTCATCTAGACCAGTGCAAGTATTTTTTTTTCATCTGAACTTTATTGACTACTCCTCTGAAATGGTGTTCTAATTTTTCCAACATAGCTGCCAGAAAACGAGCAGTGGAAAATCAGTTTTTGATATTTTGTCGCGATGGGATTTTTTCCCTGTTTCCCGTTCGTCAATTGAACAATTCAGGAAATTTCTCAACACTACCATAAGTGTCCGATTTCGTGGTAAATTTTAGCCACTTTTGGATGCTGACAGTTGAAACCTTTGACTATTTGAAGTTTTGGCAAGTGACAATTGATAAGTCAACAATCAACAATTCCAGCAATTGACAGTGGACTCACTGACAGCAATTGACAGACTATTGACAATCTTATTGAGAACGTTTTCAATAATATTGTTCAAATTTGTTTGGGTTTATTTATTGCAAATGTTATGGACAATTGTATGGGCACTTTTGGACAGTCACATTTGACAATTTCGACAATTTAAAGTTTTTGCAAGAAACAGGTGATAATCTCAGCCATTGACAATTCTAACAATTACTAATTGATTAATTCGACATTTGACAATTTAATTACGCATTTTCTCGACAATCTTATTGACAAAGTTCCCAATAATATTGTTTCGGATTGTTCGGGTTTATTTATTGCAACTTTTATTGAAAATTTTATCGGCACCTTTTGACAGTCACCGTTGATCGTTTTGACAATTTAAAGTTTTGGCAACTAACATCTGATGATTTCAAGAATTTACAATTCCAGCGATTGACAACCGATCAATTCGACATCTCACAATTTATTCACAATTTACTTGACAATCTCTTTGAGAACGTTTTCAATTATATTGTTTATGTTTCGTCGAGCTAACCTCCTAAACCATGTAGATTCCATTTAGACTAGTACGAGGATATTTTCACACCGTCTGTTTTTTAAACTTTTGATCAAAATCTTCGGCATCGACTTGAGTGTTCAGCTGGCCATTTATTTATAGCTCAGCAGTGCACGTTATAACTGCACTGATGATACAAGTTAAAGAATGGCGAGAAGAGTACATAAACAAAGGGAAAAAAAGAAAAATGTTTTTTTTCCAAAAGTAAAAAAGATCGTAGAACAACGTCGCTTTTCGAGCCACCCGGTGTATACACACGTACGCATTTGTAGCGAGCATAAATACTCGAAGAAATGCAAAACGACAATGCGCCCATAGAATCGCTGATGACACGCCTTATCTCGAGGCGTGAAGAAGCAAAACAGGGAGGAAGAGACAGGTGCTTTCTTATACCCACACATATAGGTATTCGTGTACATGCGTATATGCATATGGGGAAAGGTGATTTCGAAGACATATGACTTCGATGACCGACCTCAAACTAGCCTAGTCTCCCCACCATCGACACAATGAAAACCTCAATGTCTTCAAAGTCACCGCTAGATGAATGTAAGCAGATTTACATAAAAGTAATTTCAAGGACCATCCCGTCGTCAAAATCAACGATTAAGTTTACAACAAATATCCGCACTGGGCTTAAGGGGGGAGATGCCTTCAGGCGAGGAAAAAATTGCTGATTATCATGACTTTTTTTCTAGGGGAAAGTTTCTTCACCATTTTTTGGAACTTAGGGTACGTTTTATTACTACTTTTGACTGTTACATGGTCTTTTTGTTATTAATTTTTTTAAATGTCGGAGGCTTGACACGTAGCGTCGGCGGGATTGATCTGAAAAAAACCAACGTAGATTTTTCTTTTATTAACACTCATACGTAGAATATAAACCAAGAAAAGTTGAGAAATTTTGAAAATCAATGAACTTTAAAAAAAAGATTGAATTTAAAAAAAAGTCTACACTTTGCAATAAAAAAAATATTTTTATTTTTATTTTCAGAAACATTGAGGGTTACGTTTTAGACAATAAGGTTAGAAAGATTTATGCAAAATTTGATCAGAATCGGTCGATTAGTTTTTTAGCTATGCGGCACGACAGTTTGAAAAATGCAGTTTAGTAGACCGTGCCATACCTTCGCCGTTTTTAAAGATTAATAAAAAAACACCGTGTAGCAGACAAAAGTAGTAATAGGACATGCCCTTAGTCTAAAAAATTGCGGAAAAATGTTTCGTTTAGAAAATAAATTATGAAAATCAGCACATTTTTTAACTCCCGTAAAGGTATCTACCCCCTTAAAACAGCCAGATGTGCTGACGACCATCGTTACTTAGATATAACGGGTTCGAAATCCCGGTCGCCCGGGTACAACTCAATGGGAATGCGAACGGATAGGACTGTACGCCACATCATCCGCGATGTTGGCTGATGTCGCAAAAGCTCTTGATCCATAATGACTGGCGCGTGAGAGGTTGGCAAAAGGGAGTGTAACGAGCCGTCTCCAGGCACCTCTACCGCGACGCTCCGGGCTGATGGAATCAAAGTACACAAGTGTACGTGGAAGAAGAAGAACATCTGACTTTTCCGAGCTCGCGTCTAACGAACTTGCATTGTACCCTGCCATGGTCTACGTATAGGTATATGTAGGCAAATTTACGCGTTGCATACGTAGACGGCTTATTATTCTTTGGATTTCTCACTCTACGAGAAAACGAGCAACAATAATATAATCGCTGTCACCCGAGTAGACGTGAGTGTACCCTTTTTTCCATTGCTTTGCTCACGTGTAGGTCGGAAATTTGGTTCATGTGTGTATTGGGGTCATGTCGTATTGGGATACCAAAAATAGTGTAAAAGACACATTTCCTTAAAAAAAAAAAAAAATACACCTCGCCCTCTATTATCGGAACCTCCACGGATGCAACAGCCCCCCCCCCCCCCCGCTATGCGCCGAGCATCGATCGATGTAGCGTATGGTGGGAGAAACGCCAGGCCCTAGCGTGAGGCTGGAATCGTGATTGACAATAAGAGAGTGCTTCACGAAGTAGGTAATCAGCTACCGTAGCTGCGCAAAGGCAGCTTAAGTGGATGGTGCGCGACCTCCATTTTTGCGACTGTGATACGGAGTCGATCCCGCCGCCGTGCCGATAATAGAAGCCGCAGTGTGGTCAACGGATCTGCTTGGAGTCCAAAAAACAGGTCGATTTTCAATATTTTCTGCTGACGAAAGTATTGTGGTGACGGGGTCGAGATTTTACACACAGTTTATACATAGCCTTGCCGAGTTTGGGTTTTTTTTTCATTGGAAGATATTGATTAACGATGGAGTGATAATTATTTAAACAAAGCACCGCTGTTGCTGCAGGGCTAATCGGTACAGATGGTTCTGGCAACTAGGATGACCTGAAATGGAAAATAACAAATGTAGGCACTTTCAGTATAATAATCCAACTTTCGTATGATGAGGTACTTTTTGGAAATTTTGAAAGTTGAGTAAATGGCAAGCTGTAAAAAAAAAGTTCGGTTTCCGAGCCAAAAAATTACTTTAATTATTTATTATTAACAAATGGATAAAAAAAATCGGAAAATCGTTTCATCACACGATAAAAAAATGTTGTAAACTCTGTCCGAATTTGAACTAAATCGAATATATTTTGGTACCACGACTTATACCGTTTTATAAAATAGCGAAGCGCTGTGGGCGATCTGACTCTTCACAAAAATCGTCATAGTTCGGTCAATTTTTGGAATTTTTACAAAAATTTTGTTGCAAATTAAAGTTAAAATAATTTTAAATTTAAAATTAAAGTTAAAATAATTTTAAAGTTAAATAGGCTATAATTAATTTAGGCTTAAGGCTAATTAATTTAGGCTTAAGGCTAAAGTTAAATAGGCTATAATAGGCTATAATTAATAATTAAAAAAAAAAGTTAAAATAATTTTAAAGTTAAATAGGCTATCAAATGATAAACGACAAAAAAATCCCATTTTTCTTCCGAAAAAAACTTCCGAAAATGATAGCGAAGCTGAAATATCGTTTCAGCTCGTCATCCCTACCGCATGAACTTACTTTTATACCGAAAAAAACAAACCTCCAGATGCTACAAGAACATAGTAAGATATATACGCGAAGTTGCAGCACCTCCAGAATATACGTTACGAGTTTAGGTGAACGTAAATGCGGACGGAGAAGGTGCCGCGTTCTCACAATCTCTTCTCCTTCCGTTTCTCGCCTCTGCATAGCCTCCTGGTATAGCTCCATTGCATTATCGCAATCGCACATCCACCCTCGTTTGTATATCGCACTCATACTTCCCGGATTATTCGTGCACGTATTCCTTACGCATACGAAAGCTCGCGACCCTAATTATCCTTGCGAAAGGACTCGTACTGTTTTTCTGTCTGACCGCATTTTTTTCTCCCTCTTTTTTCCTCGTGAGAGAGGCAATTTGAGGCGAGATATACATTTAGACGGGAAAAAATTAAGCAATTTTGAGGGATTTTAATAACTAAGACATCATTATTCTCAATTTATCAAACTATTGGTATACTTTGATAGTATATTAAAGAATAGAAAATAATAATTTATAATTAATTGATCATCAAACTGGCAGAGCTGTGGCAGAGTGTTAAAGCAAGGTTGCCGCGGGAGTTGCAAGTCTAGCTTTCCGTCGACTTCAATTGGCGAGAAAATTCAAAAAAAATTTCAGTAAAAACATCTAGTTTCGATTTGCCAGTAAGGGGAATTGCGAAAATGCAAATTTAAGCGAATGGCACGTAACTGAGAAGAAAAATCAACATTGCACGCAACATTTTTGTGAAATATAGATTACAAAAATAGTTTTAAAAAAATCAAGAACAATTCTTGTCAAGTAGAAGTTAGCAATATTATCAATATTTCTACCAAGTTTCAACTCAATCGGCTTACTAGTTTTTGAGTACTCCTGCATGCCAATTTCGAAAATGTAGTCTTGAGAAAAACGCTTTTGCAGTTGTGAAGCTGACGGGCTGTAACGTTTGAAATTTTCAGACTTCACTTAGAAACTTTGGGGAAATATTTTGTAACATTGTTCTATCGTTGGAAGAGAAAAATAATAAACCGATTTTCTTATCATTGTAAATGTATATTCCTGAGTTTCAGAGCTCATTTTCGAAACAAATTTTTCTCCTCATTGTCAAAGCGAGATTCCTACGATATTTTCATACGAATCCAATTCGAGTACTTCTTTTTGCCGATTTTTCGATGAGTATTTGGCCGATTTTTTAAATTTATTTATAACTTTTTATGACCCGCCGGATTTTTTAAAAAATTCGTCACGATTACTGCGACCGTCGTGTCAGCGACTGTCACCGTGTAGGAAATCGCGCGAATATAAGCAGCTCTTGTCACTGTCCTCGGCGGTTTCTGTTTCTCTCCTATTTTTTTTTATCGACTTGAGGCCGCGCGATTGATGTTAATCCCCTCCCCGGAGCTCGTCAATGACTTCATTTCGCGCGGGCGAATAAATACGGAGCGAATATCGATGGGTGGCGAGAAAAACAGCAGGTATCGTTAAGGTTAATTTCTCGCGAGCAACATATCGCTCCTGACTGTGTTGATCTCGGACATCGATGAGAGTCTATGGACACGAACGTTTTTCGTATCACTTATTTCTGGTTATGTATTAGTAAATATCTATTTACTAATAAATATTATTAGATTCTTTATTATATTCATTCACTGATAAATATTATGAGGTTCTTTATTATATTTATTTACTGATAAATATTATTAGGTAAATATTCATTGGGTTCTTCATTTTCGAAAAACTACCCTCAAAGAATTACCGTGATCAGCGATGCCACCGTGCGAAAAGATAAATCTTCATCTACTCCATTGTTCATCTCGTTCGCAGTGATTCGATCTCCGGAGACTGACAATGAGAAAGGAAAATTTCTCGAATACTGCCACTTTTGAAATTATGTGGCAATTTTTTTCGGCTGAGATGCAGAAATTATTCGGCAATAATACATTAGTTCTGAATATAAAAATATTTTCGTAATTTTATTGCCGATAAAATGCCCGCACATATAATTTAAATGTACCCGTAGAACAAATTCTACGGGTACATGTTAATAACTTTTAGTAATATTACGATAATAAATGTATTATTATTAAAATAATAATGATATATGTGTCAAGACGAATGTGATAGTGATATTAATAATCATAAACATATCCATATCAATACAATAATCACATCGATAATAATCAATATATCTATATCAATATAACAATAATATTAATCAAATTTGATCTCTCATTACTATCACTATTATTATCAATATGCATAATCATTGTTCTTTTTATCTTTATTTTTACATACCATTATTGTTGTTATCATTATTTATACGAAAATTATTGTTCTTCATCTTATTACTATTGTTTATTGTTGGAAAAAATAAAAAAATTTCAAATAAATAGAATAATAGAATGCTTTTTATCATTATTACATACCATTTGTATCATTATTATAATTACTATTATATACCATAACTGTTACTATAAAAAAAAAACAAACTCTCATTTTCACCGCACGTTTCGTTTCTGAAATCTTGAAACACCATCGAGAACTTCATACGGTTGCCGCTTCCCCAAAACTTAAAAAAAAAAACATGTTTAACATATCTTCGTAGCCAAGAAGATCATAAGCCACAGATATATATTGTATTAGATATCAATAGTAACCGCGCGTCGTTCGAGCGAAATAAACCGACCGGTTCGCGGCTCTTCGCGGTGGTCGTCGCCTTCTTCTTCCGCTTGTCGATTATATTTTTCGCGTTGAGTTTCTAGTGGGGAAAAACCTAGAGTGAAAAAACGATGGTCAGTTTTTTTTTCTCCGAATCTCCGATGAATTTTTTGGCGTTGCGAGTGGCCGCAGGTGAGTCGTGGCAAAGTCCGAGAGCGCCCACACGCTCACGTTACGTTTATTTTTATACGAGAGCAGAGCGAAAGTCCTCAGGAGTGGATTGGATCACACGAACGTATTAGTGAGCGCACGCGTGTATATATATATATATATATGTATATATATATATATATATATATATATATATATATATATATATATATATATATATATATATATATATATATATATATATATATATATATATATATATATATATATATGTATGTACGTATGCATGTATAGGGTGTCCTCTTATGAATGGATAATCCTGCAACTGTCGATAGGTTAGATCATGTCCCACTATACTCTGGAATTCCAGTTTAGCAAAATTCCCCCGGTTTTCGAAATTTTAGACGTTATGTTTTTTTTTTTAATCATCTGCTTTTGGTTTCTCGCATGATACGAATCGACAATAACTAAGCAACTTTTTAAAGTAATTGGCACGATATACGTAGTACATTTTTTTTACACTGCAGGCTGTCAAAGTCAGATGTTCAAAGTGGTTTGTATGAAAATACTGCATAAGATCTTTTTTCATAAAGTTTCCTTAACATTTAAGGTTAAAAAGAAGACTTTTCTAGATTAAAAAAATAACGAAGAATATTTTTTTTTACAACGGGTCAAAAAAAGTTATCTTTTGTAGAAATGGCATGTGAAAAACCAAAAGCAGATGATTTTTAGCGCGAAAACTGTGGGACTTTTACTAAACTGAAATTCCAGTATATAGTAGGACATGATTTGACCTATCGACAGTTGCAGGATTATCCATTCATAACAGGACACCCTGTATATATGTATATATGTGTGTGTATATATATGCGGGAACTACGCAGAAAACAAGCAGCCAGGTTACGTACATTAGAACGTGAAATTAATCGGGAGTCACGATAAAAGATAGCGGCCTTAATGACTTACCAACACACGCAACGAGGATACGTATTAGTGAAAATATATACGTGTGCATGTCGTATATTACACATGGCGAACGTAACACACGAGACGCTTACATTTCGGCTGGTCATCCGTTTTTTGCGTAAACGCGAGCTGCGAGATCGTATCGCGTGAGCTCGCCAATCCGGTCCTTTATTACAAGGATAATACACTACGTAATTGAGTACTCAGGATATAATGTACGTATACAGGCAATACGTGTACACACACGTGTATGGATTTTTATTTTGCGCTATTTATTTTTATCAGCTGGTCCGAGTCTCGAGGAAATTCGGAACGCCAGCCGTTCCGATTCGACCAGTTTTCGATTTTTTCCCCTTTAGTATTTCTTCCAGTTTTTGCGATATTCTGTGAGGCTTGTTGAATGGACTGGATATTTTGTCGCTTGCGCGTCGTTGAATTTACGAAGGCGAGGCTGCGTAATGCGAAAAATGTGTCTGTGATTTTTAAATCGCGTTTTATTGGGTTTTTCTGTCGGTGTTTTTTTTTTTTTGGTAAAGTGATTAGTAAATGTGAAGGGAGAAATGAAAATCGTGCTTTGATAGTGATGATTTTTCGGAGCGGAGGCGTATTTTATTTTTATCGTAAGACAATATGTGTTGACTCATCAGCTGAACATCCAAAACTAATTAGTCGAAGGAATTTGAGTTGAAATTAATATACGATGATAAAGACGATTAATAAGATATATAAAAGTCATTTGAACAAGAAAAAATGATCAATTTACAGAATAGGTCAATTAAAAAAATTAATTGATTTTGATAGTTGATGAATTTAGGAAATTAATTGATATTGAAAATGCATTAGTTGAAAAAATGGATTTATTTAGAAAATCGACTAATATTGAAAATTAAGTAATTAAAAACATCGAGTAATTTCGAACAGTCATAGATTTTCAAAAATGATGCATTAAAAGAATTGATTAATTTTAAAAATTGCCTGACATTGAAAATTAAGCGTTTAAAAAAATATACATTAAATCGAAAAATAGACAATTTATTAAAATTCATTGAATTTTATATAATTTGAATCAATAAATAAAATGTATTGATTCAAAAAATGTATTGATTTTTGAAATTGATTTATCAAAAAAATGGATTAATTTGAAAAATTTATTAATCTTCCAAAATTGACAATTTTTTGTGATCTGGAAAGTCTATCATTTCATTGGAGAGAAATTTCCTGAGATTTTTCCCGCATCCTTTGGGTCGGGAGAGAGGAAGAGAGAGAGGGGGGTAGGCCATTGAAGTATCGGCGTCTCCGTGTCTTTAACGTTTATGAACGAACGGTATGCATGAAAAGCAAGGCGGAGAATTTCCTGGCTGCACGAGTCCGCCATCGCTCGCTCACTCTCGTTGGCCTCTGTGCTTCTTGATGCCGTAATAACGGGATAATAAGCACAGCGGCTCGTTACCCCTTTGGAGAGGGAGCAGAAAACCCGAGAGTGAGAGACAGAGTGCGAGAGAGCGTATACGTGAAATAGCGCAGTGAACGAGATGGGGACGAGAGTGGGAGGGGATATAATTGTTACCTCCAGCGCTCTATATACGGCCCTCGTTTTATTCTATTCACTCTCAACGGAGATAGGCACCGCTCGTTACTCTGAAAAAAAGGATTCTTTGTTTATTCTTCTTTTTTTCGGTAATTTATTTCAAAATATTTTTTTTAACATCCGTTATTCTATGAGTACGTATGGTGCAAATGGAGTACTCGAGCATACACACTGGGCAAATAATTAACTCGATCTCAACAACTTCACTCTGGTAATTTGACTCGGCGAAATAAACGTTTCAATTTTTTTACGGTCTAATTTAATTTCTTCAGTCTTTTGCCATTGTAAATATTCAGTTATATCAACGGTAACCAAAACGTTGTTGGCCTCTTTTTTTCGTTTCGTCTACTCGGGTAATAATGTCATATAATAAAGCACAAAATTCATTTCTTCGGTTCTTGTTAATGTAAATTTTCAAAATCCTCCCAATTTGATTGAAAATTTTTGAGCAAATTACGAAAAATACGATATTTAAATTACTGAACATTGTCGGTCTTAACATTTTTTTCTTATTTATTTAAACATTAATTTACTTAGCAATTATTTTACTTAGCAATTTTTTCTTATTTATTTAAACATTAATTATTTTTGTTAATAAAAAAATGGTCTCGATATTCAACAATGTGATACGATTGATGACCACTTGTTGAACAATTCACTCGATGATTTTCGAACTGAGACACTGTAAAGCGGAATTCAATCTAAATATAAACTTCACTTGTATCAACAATTCCCAAAAAAAAACTATTGGCGTCTTTTTTTCGTTTCGTCAATCCGAGAAATAATTAGTCTCGTAATGAGACACAAATTTGATCCCTTCAACTTTCAAAAGTGTAAACTTTCAAAATAATATTAATTTTATCGAAAAATTATTTAAATAATTATCGAAAAATACAATATTTAAATTACTGCAAATCCTCAGTCTTAAAAATTCCTTAAACGCCGCTGCAATTTTTTCAATTAATTTACATAATAATTTATCTCGGTTCCGAATGATCTAAATTTTTTAAATCGTTACAATTTTATCGAAAACGTATTGAAAAAACTATCCAAAAATACGATATTTCAATTCCTGAACATTCTGTCTTAAAGATTTTACACAGCGCTGCAATTTCTTTTCAATTCCAATAATCATTCTCTTTCTTCAAAAAATATTCTCGATACTCAACGGTGTGATGCGATTGGTGACCGCTTGTTGAACAATTCACTCAATGATTTCCGAATCGAGAGGCTGTATCGCGAAACACAATCTTCTCGCGATCTCCGGGGATTGATATCAGACGAACCGAGGCTCGTGAAAAGATACTGCCAATTCTCGATCTTATTATTATTATACGAAAACAAAAGAGAGGAAGGAAGGCGAGAGAGAATCGAGTCGAGCGGAGTTTATTGAATTTGACACTTCAAGAACTCGGAACATTGAAAAGGGACTGCTGTTGGAAGGAGCAATATCGCGTTGGAGAGCTCCATGAGATTCATAATATACATATACAGGGTGTCTCAGAACTGAATGCGTTCTGTGAAATCGGAGGTTCGGGGGTGAAATTCTGAGTCAATTTATACAAGCATGTGTGGCGCTCAGATGAACGCCTGAATTGTTATTATTTTTTAAAAGCGTGCCAATCAGGTCAAGACGGCGTAGCGCTCACCAACGAACGCTGACCCGTCGGGCGCACCTGATTGGCCCGCCTTTAAAGATTAATAATAATTCAGGGGTTGATCTGAGCGCCACACATGCTTATATCAATTCACCCAGAATTTCACCCCCAACCACCCACTTCAGGGAACGCATTCAGTTCTGGGACACCCTGTATATATATATATATATATATATATATATATATATATATATATATATATATATATATATATATATATACACACTTATATATGTGTGTGTATAGGTGTATATATATGTGTATATGTATATGAAGGTGTCTATCCATATATACATATGAAAACACGTTGATGGTTAGAACCGTGTTAGGGTTTGGGGGTGACCAGGGAATCTCTTTTCCCCGGGGAATTGAGCCTGGATCTACTAATTTCACTTCGGACCTTGCCAACGCAGCCTCTGTGTTTTCCCTGTCCCGACAGTGAAAATACACTCCGAGATGAAAAAAAATCCACCGCTACAAATTCCCGTGGGATTGGACGAGACAAGGCGCCATGTAGCCTCACGATTTCATTTTTTCCGTTTACGAAGTTTACAATGCGCACAAACAGTTCAAACTAAAAAATAATTTGAAAAAATTGATATCAAATAGACGAACATTTTAATCTTGTCATACTCGCTAGAAATGTTCATCCCCGATTCCGATTTTCGCGAATAGAGGTCCGAAAATTTATTAACTTGAAATTAAAGACACAAAATCGATGTGGAATAACGTGACGAGATGATTAAATAAAGAATTGACGAAAAATCGTTTTTCTTTGGGATCTCAAGTGTTTTTCTGACATAATCTTCCAGCTCGATAAAAAATATCGCATATCCCCCACTCCTGTTGTACCCAGTAGAATTCGCGTGCGAGATCGTATTCGCATTTTTTGCTTTCTATTTCCTCGTATTGGAAATCGGTCCTTTCGTCGTGCCGGGTCAATTCAAAGGTCTCGAGGAGGGGCTATTCTTGGCGGGAAATTGCCTGAAATTGGTTTACACGGGACTGTGCCCATAGAAAAGAAGTGCTCCTTGGTTTATACACGGACATATATATACATCTATACATATATATATATATATATATAAATATATATATATAGTCGAATAAATGTATACACATACACAAGTTTTGAGTGTGGACAAGAGTTTAGAAATTGATTCGCTTCTTCCTCGCCTCTTGGGGAATCGTTTAATTTTTCCTGTCGTCAATTTTCTCGGTGTGACCCATGCCCCCCTAACCTGACGTCCTCAGAAGCATTGTTGGATAAACTGCTCGACGCTTTTTCCACTTAACGTTACGCTTTATATCGCCGGTCAAACTTTTTCACTTCGTTCTTTGACGAATCTCCTTTATATATATATATATATATATATATATATATATATAAAGGAGATCTTTATATATATATATAGACATATATATTAAACCACTCGGTCATGAAACGAGCTGCTTAAGGGAGAGGCGAAGGATCGAAGTCCCTCGTAAACTCGATATAAAAATACTGTGCAAGATTCTCGTTGTATCCGATAACGAGTATCGCGCGTATTATGAAAGGATGAGAGAGAGAGTGAGTGAGTGAGTGAGTGAGTGGGTGAGTGAGTGAGTGAGTGAGTGAGTGAGTGAGTGAGTGAGTGAGTGAGTGAGTGAGTGAGTGAGTGAGTGAGTGAGTGAATGAGTGAGTGAGCGAGTGAGTGAGTGAAGGAAAGAGAGAGAGAGAGAGAGAGAGAGAGAGAGAGAAGACAGCCCCCAAGAACGAAGGAGCGGGACTCGCTCGAACGGAAGAAAAATGTCGAGGGTTACTCTCCTTAATTTCTTTAGTTTCCGACGAGACGACACGGTGGATCGAGTTATCACGTTAGAAGACGATGAAAAAGAGGAATGAGACGAACGGTGAGTGGGGGAGCGAGAGAGCCAGAGAGAGAGTGAAAGAGGAAGAGAGAGAGAGAGACGAAAAAAATAACATTAATGTTAAATGAAATAAGCCACTACAGAGTTCTCCCTCCCTCTCATCCCCTCTCTGTCTCCATCTCTTTCTGTCTTGCTTTCCCTCTCGGTAGACTGGAGGACGCAAATTAACTAAACGAATATTCTTATTGCTCTCTTCCGTCGGAACCTAGCGGCTTCTGAATAGGTATATATATATATATATATATATATGGAGAAAATTGATTTTGATGACATTTTATCGAGGACCGTCTTCATAGGTAGCCAGTCGTGTCTATAATCAATAATTGCGTAAATCCTGATGTCTCCAAAAACATCTGTGGATCAGTGTAAGCATTTTTACATCAAACATATTTCAAGAGCATTCTAAGCATAAAACTCGAAAATTCGTTGTGAAAAATTGATTTGGCAACTGCTATTACGTATATATAGATATAACGGGTTTGAAATATCATTTTGGCCTACCTATATAAATATCAGCGACCTCAAAGTATTTTATTTTTATTTTGGGAAAATAATTGCTTTAAATGAGAAGAAAGAGGCATTTATGTCAACACCCTTAAAAAGGGTATACGAGGGATAAAGACACTAGTATAGTAAAAAAAATTGCAACATACACAAATATGTAAATATATAAGTACAATATAACAATAATAATATAAATAAATAGAACAAATGAAATGCGTGTTTTATAGAGTGCATGCATATGTAAAATTGCGCGTGTACAACGCAGTGCGGTTGGCTGCATCGAGCGCGAGCAAAAACCACAATCGCCGCACGAACTTCCACAGGTCTTAATTGCTTAATCAGACGTTATAAATCTTGTTCCGGAGGCATTTACGCGCGATATATATCGCTGATCCTCTTTTTTTTCGCTCGTGCGTCTCGTCAATATCTTTGAGCTATTGCCGCGGCCGCGGCTTACCGTATATTCCGTACAAGACTTCGATCTAGTCTCAGGATATTCGATACTTAGATTATTTCGGAGATTTTGCCCCGACTGAGATGCAGATAGAAGAAAATTTTATGCGAAACGACAACGGCTCTCTTTTACGAATAATCGTCAGGTAAAAAAAAAGCAGATTCCATTTAGGGCGAAAAATATTTTAGCGGCTCACAATACGAGGGTTTTGTGACTCAATTTTTTTAACCATCGGTGAATTTTTTTATCCCATAGATAATTCAACTGATATCCGGGATTTCGATTTTTATTTTTACAAACTTTAGCGCCAAAAATCTTGAATTTTATTCTTCATCTAACGAAATCGATGCGTGACGCAATTTTATCACTTTTATTCGGAACCCCACGAATTTAATACGCAAGCAAGGAATTTTTATTTTCTATTTGTCGCTTAAAGAAATTAATTTTTTATTCGTAAGCCAATCATTTGACTTTTCAATCCTTTAAAGTTTTATTCCATTAATCCATCCATCCTTTTTAATCCTTTTAAATTTTAATCCATGAAATCCTATGATTTCATTGTTTATACACAAGCCAGGAATTTTCTTTGTTGATTTGTACCCCGAAGAAATGAATTTTGAATTCGTAAGCCACAGATTTCATTTTTCAATACTAAAGCTTAAAGAAATTAATTTTTAATCTGGAAGCCAATCATTTGACTTTTGAATCCTCAACCCCATGATTTTACTTTTTTAATCCGAAAGCTAAACACGTTAATTTTCAAGACAAGAATTTCATATTACAATGCATAACCCATACATTTATTTTCCTCTTTCCTCCTTCCCTCTATATCTCAAAATGAAAAAATAAAAATTGCAGTATACTGATAATTAGAACCCGAAAAAAAATCACGCCTACGTCTCACCATTCTTTTGTCATTGGCACGAAGTTCCAGCACAGATTAATACGCATTACATAAGAACGGCGACACGTTCCTTACTTTTTTCGCTCGTATTTGTCGTCCCGATCACGGAGGATGCTCCGGTGCGCGCTTTCGCCGGAGCCCTTGCCTCTTTTGGACGTAACACGACGCTCGTTTGTGGTCTCATTAAGAGTGGAGAACACCCGGTATATTAAGGGATAAACGTGGCCTCCGCTGATGTAACGCAATACCCGAGAGCAAGCCAGAACACACGAAGCAACGAGTGAACGGATCATCCTCTTCTCTTCCCTTCTGCCCCACCTCTCAACCCCCTATTGCCCCCAACCCTCCCTTATACCACCACTGTCTCGTCGCTTTGCCCGCACTGTACACCAGATCCAGAAGAAGAGACTCTCTCTCTCTCTCTCTCTATCTTTATCTTTTTCACTCTTTTGCAACGATCCTGATCCTTGAATGAGAACGTATCTCATCCGTGATTCTTCGTGCTACCATATGAACGAGTAATACTTATACGTCTAGTATGGCGAGCTCAGCAAGACCAAGCTCGCATAATATACGATAACTTGATATGACCGTCGATGAGAATTAAATTTATATTTTATTTAAACCAAGTATGCGTTGGATATATATATATTTAGTAGATAATTGGATAGCGAGAAAAAGGAAAGAAAATAGAGCCTAAATTTGTGCCACCGTGAAATAATATTTATACATAAAATATAGTATATAAACTTTTGAAATTTCAAAAAATTATTCGGTCATACAAAAGTTCAATCACTATACTAAAGGTACACCTTTTATATTTCATTTTCACATGATCCAGTTGCCAGAAGCATCTACACCGATTGGCCATGCAGCTCCGGCGACAATTATTTTGTTGTTTAAAGTAGATAATTGGATGGTGAGAAAAAGGAAAGAAAATACAGCTCGAATTTGTGCAACCCTAAAAAATATATATATTTATTTATATATTTTAGGGTGGCACAAATTTGAACTGTATCTTCTTTCCTTTTTCTCACCGTCCAATTATCTACTTCGAAGAACAAAAAAATTGGAAAGAAAATAGAGCTCAAATTTATTTTATTTAATTTTATTTAATAAATTTTGTTTAAATTTATTTTTAAAAAATTCAGCTCTATTTTCTTTCCTTTTTCTCACCATCCAATTATCTTCTTTAAACAACAAAAAAATCGTCGGTGAAGCTGCATGGCCAATCGGTGTAGGTGCTTCTGGCAGCTCGATCATGTGGAAATGAAACGTAAAAGCTGTACCTTTAGTATAGTAATTGAACTTTTGTATGACCGAATACTTTTCTGAAATGTCGAAAGTTACGGAAATGGTAGCTGTAGAAAAAACGTTGGATTTTCGAACAAAAAAAAATGTAATCGTTTGATATTAAAAACTGGATGAAGGTATCAAAAATCCACGGTCAGGCGATGGAAAATGGTACAACCCATGCTCTGGCCGAATTTGAAGTGAATCGCAGATGAATAGATTTTGGGATATGACTTATGAAAGGACATCGCCGTGACAGGCCGAAAATAGGCCGTTTTCCCGATTTTTTTGTCTAGTAGATTATTTATTTGGAATTAAAAAAAAAGGTATGTTATTAAACATACATTGAACTTATTTAGTGATAATTTTTATTTGAAAAAAATAAAAATGGACACCGTCATTGAAATATTATAGAGCCTCTGTAGAAAAATGCGATTCGACGACTGGATCGACAACTTGACGATGATTGGTTTGAGAAAAAAAAGAAAAAAGTTTTATGATCTTCATACATATGGTTCTCATTATGCGTAGCCGTCTCGAAGAAAAAAATCTCTCTAAAGGACGGGTGATAAAAAAAAAGTGTAATTTTGGCGAAACTTTAACTTATATTCGGGGGCTCAAAATATACTAAATATTTATTTTAAAAAAAAACGGTTACGTAAACGATAGCTACTAAAAGTACGGAAATTTTTATTTTTCTCAAAAAAAAAACACGAAAAATCGTATTTTTGAAATTCCAAACTCACCCAGACGCGTTAATCCTCTTAAGCAAGTACTATATAATTTTTCTCCCCGAAAATTCCTATCGACAAAAAAAAACGTACGACCGGATATACGCGCGAATTTCGAAAATCTCATTCTCTTTCCCTCCCTCTGCCCCTCGTAATCGCACCCCGCGTTTGCGCCGGATTCGATGTTCTGGAAGAAAATGTCCCTTCGGGCCATGAAATCGTTACCCCTATCGCGAAACCAATGATATCCATCCAAGAATCCTCCGCCAAGCCACGGGGTATCTTGGTCACTGGTGCATGAAACAGTTATAAGCATCAACAATGTAAGCCAATCAGGGAGGATAGGTTCACCGGTATATGCGAAGGGTAGTCGGGTTACTCGTACAGTACACTCGTGCGGGTGACACACACGCGTCCTCCCCCGACCGAGGGGGAATACACCCGGTAATCGTTTGGAATTGCGTTAAATTTAAATTTTTTCAGTCGAACCGCTTATTCTCCGATCCTCTTGTATTCATCTAAATATATATCTACGATACATACTATATATATATATATATATATATATACATATATATATATATATAGATATATATATATATATACATATATGTATATATAAATAGATATATATATATATATATATACAGGGTGTCCTGTTATGAATGGACAATCTTGCAACTGTCGACAGGTTAGAGCATGTCCTACTATATGCTGGAATTTCAGTTTCGTAAAAAACCCAAGATTTTCGATATTTTGGATTTTATGTTATTTTTTTCAAAAAAAATCATCTGCTTTCGTTTTATCGCATGCCATTTCTACAAATGATACGAATCGTCAATAAGTAAGCATCGTTTAAAAGTAATTGGCACGATATGCGTAGTAAATTTTTTTTACACTGCAGGCTATCAAAGTCACATGATCGAATTGGTTTGTATGAAAATTCTGCATGTCTTTTTTCATAACGTTTCCTTAACATTTAAGGTGAAAACGAATACATTTTCTCGATAAAACAAATAACCAAGAGTATTTCGGAAAAAAACCGGGTCAAAAAAATTATCATTTGTAGAAATGGCATGCGAAAAACTAAAAGTCGATGATTTTTATCTCGATAACCGTGGGGCTTTTACTGAGCTGAATTTATAGCATGCAATAGGACATGATTTGACCTATCGGCAGTTGCAGGATTATTTATTTATGATAGGGCACCCTATATGCACGACGATTCCGACGACGGCGACGTCGTCAAACCCCCGGGGGACATATGACAGCACCCCTTGCTCGTCTTCGTTCTTTCGATGCCTTATAGTTGCAGAGAATGTACACTCGAGCGATGATGAATTCGCTAGTACGTTGAAACTTATTTCATACAATCAAAATTTATATTTATAATATAAAATTGTTCGAACTCAAAATCCGTGGAGTCTTTAGACCTCAAAATGCTTTTTCTCGTAGTTTTACGACCCGTTGTAAAAATATTTCGGTAAATTTTTTTATCCCGCAGTTTGTTTTGAGCGGTACATATCAATTTAAATGAATGTATTGTTCGTATTATGGGTCATCCCATAAATGTTGTGGTTTTCTTATTTGCATTTTCCATCTCGGCCAAGTCAATTATCGAAGAGGCTTGAACGTCTACCAGAAAGATGGATGGGCGTTGTAAAATATGAAAGCGAATATATTTTACATTGAAGAAGAATTTTGGTTATCTCAATTTTGGAAAATCAAGGTATCAAAAAACCACATTTTCATGGGAGATCTAGGTCACACTATAAATACATATTTCATTGTAATTGAGTTAAATTATATTATCCATAATGAAATTAAATTATACATATCTTTTTTTTACATACGTACATATTTTTGTACACATTTACACAAATCATAAATATAAATATTTCTCACATGAATTATATGTATATATTTCATTGTAATTAAATTTAATAAGTTGAATCTTGTCTGAAGAAAATCGACCTCCACTGAATAATTAAATTTATCAATAAAAAAACTTATCAATAAAAAAATAAATTACATATATATTTTATATACATTACATATCAAGTTGCACAAATAATATTATTCAATTTTCGTAATTCAAATTAAATACTTACAGATATAGCGCATCAATTCGGTTCGTGATCACAGCCATCGAAATTAATACACATGAGCAAAACCTAAAAAATCATTGACTCTTTGAGAAAATAATTCCTCCCCTAAGAAATTTTTCATCTCCTTTCCGCGGGCACACAAACCCAGCGGCAATGAAATGCACTGATGATTTTTTTTCTCGATGTATACATACAGCCGAAAGGAAATGATCCCACTAACTCGTGTAATCTGATTTTCAGGCGTGTTTTTCTTTTGGGTCACGCTGATTCCTTTATCAGTCAAAGTCGTACCAATATATACATATATATATAACAGAAATGAGGGTAAAGGGTATAAGATACATCCCTTTCGGAATTGCATGCCCGCGTACAAAGCCTCGTCGATGCTTGCCCGTGGGGCTTGAATATTTTCGAGACGGCATAAATGGGGGATAGGGAGGGATGAATAATTATATAACGCTTGTAACAGCTACTCGCATACGGGGAGAAAACTTTGTACATTAAGCCCTTTTGTTTTACTAGATATAATAGGGTGATAAAAAAATCGACAATTTGTTTTTAATTTCGCTATTCAGCAGTTGCAGTCAGGTGAAATGAGACGCGTTTCACAATAGGAGCCCTTAATATTAATATTTAGAGGTTGATCGTCGCAATTTTTAATTTCCCATTTATCATTACTTTTGAATGTTACAGCTCGTCAACGGGTAAACGTGCAATGCCCAAGCCAAATTTTGTAGGAAATTGAACGCTCTACAAAAAGGGTTTCTCATTGTTTCATGATATACCTCGTTTATCAACAATTATTCAGGGTCAAAGTTCAGTTTATAATTTCAAGATTTCGTTCACTTTTCCGGCGAAACTTGCAGACTTATCACAAAATGTCTGGGACCTTTTTTGTATTCCTAAATTAATTCCTATATTAAACAAAAATATCAATCAAAAGACGCCAATTTTTATAAAGCTACTTGTTGATGTTTACTGTTGATGAAACAAAACACATGAGTACCTTTTTCGTCTTAGTTATTATTTTTTCTGACACAATTCATTTTTCAATTTTGAACAAAAAGTTATGAAAAAAATTCATAATATCTTTTTCGCTCTGTCATCAAAAAATAAAAAGTAATTTTATGAAAATTGGCGTCCTTTTATTGATATTTTTGGTTATTATAACAATTAATTTCACGGAAGTGGTAACTTTTCTCCAACAAATGAGTTAGGGAAATAGAAAATTGCCATGACGGACCGCTAAATATTAATGTTAAGGCGTTACCCCCACTTGTAGCGCAAAAAAAGGCCTTTTTCATGAATGTTTTTAAAGAAAAGTAAACAACTTTTTTAATCGATCAATATACCATCTTAAAGAACACATCTTGAAGAACTTTCAGTAATTTTTTTATTGAAAAATATTACATTGTTTAGTGGCAATTGGCCGTCAATGAAATAATGTTTTTATATACACGGTTTGCGGTGACCAACATTGCGGCGAAGTGGATCATCTGAAAAAAAAATGCGGATGGATTTAGTCAAATATAAGTATAAACTAGTCTTTAATCGAAGGATTTTAAAAAATATTCATTTTTCACAAAATGGCGGACAGTCAAAGTTAATGGTTCGATTTTAACGAAAAAAAGGCCGTTTTTTGGCTATAAAACGGCCATTTTTCTTCGAAAAAAAAATCGAACGATTAACGACTACATTTTTATGTATTAAATAAGCCTGCAAAATTTCAAGAAGATCGGTTCATTAGTGTTCGAGTAATCTTGGCCACCGACTTCAGAAATGCCATTTTGAGAAAAACGCGTTTAAAGTTTTAATTTCAGTTCTTCAATTCACGAATTCTTCTCTTTCAACGCTCATATCTCAGTCAATTTTGTTCGGATCGACTTGAAATTTTCAGGACATATTCTCAGATACTTATACTTTAAAAAATGCAATAAAAAAAATCGATGTTTTCAAAATCGTAAGTGGGGGTAACCCCTTAAGGGCTCATATTTTGACAGGCGTCTTAATTCAACTTACTCCAGCTACTGAATAGCGAAATTTGAAGCAAAAAAGTAGTCGATTTTTTTAATCAGTATAAATCTAATATCTAGATACATGCATACATACATACACACACACACACATATATATATATATATATATTAAATCTTTTTATATTTATATATTTTATTATATTATCTTTTTATATATATATTAAATCTTTTACGCCTTTAATATATATATATATATATATATATATAAAGCGATATGTGTCCAATAGTATTTTTCTTCTATGACATACGGCACATAATACTCGAGGCTATATATACGTATATAAAGAGGAGCTATATGTATATAGCTCCTCTCCTCCCCCCATGCATACATATTACGCATATATGTATAAACACACATATATACATGTGCATGCATGTAAAGGGAGGATGTGGCTACAAAGCCAGCGAAACAGACACCGCCGACTAAAAGGCTTACCGGGTAATTTGCAACGGCTTAAAACCGCGGCCAATCTGATCCTTCAACCCCCTCGGATCCGCGTGTCCGTGTCTCGCACTTCTTCTTCTTCTTCTTCTCTTCCGCCGCTTCTTTTACTTTTTCTTACTCTTCTTCCTTCTCCTTATCTTCTTTGTCTCTCGTGGTCATGCACACGGCTTTAATGTATAGATTCACGTATACCGGTATGAAATCTTATATCGTATCGCAAGTTGGTCTTTTTGTCCTCAACGTCGAAAAACGAGGGATGAGCGCGAAAACGATAAAAATTGAGTGAAAAAAGTTTTTTTTTGTGAGAGTATATCCTTCAATGAACGCTGCACGTTTATCTTTTCTCTTTAACACAAATATATATGTGTGTGTGTGCGCGCGTGGTAGGAGGAGAGGGAGAGAGATGTATAATATCGTCAGTCTTCTTTTAGTCCCAACGGGGCGAACACGAGACCTCGGGTTTCACGGGCTGTCGCCCAGAATTTGGACCGCAAATTTTTCTCTTTCGAACGATGCCTAATTGACCGTACGGATCTCCTTGTCTCCTCTCTCTCTCCTTTTGTTTTGCTTCTTTTTTTCTCGTGCGATGTGTACGTGATTTCTTTTCTTTATTGTTCGTTTTCCTTTTCTTCATTTTCTTATTTTCTTTTTTCTTGTTGCAACTTTCTTCTTTTATTTTCGTAATTTTCTTCTATACTTATTTTCCTTCTTTGCATTTCGTCTTTTCGTTTTTCTTTTCTCAATTTTCTTTTCTTCTTTTCTTTCGAACAATTTCTAATTGACCGCACGATCTCTCTCTCTCTCTCTCTCTCTCTCTCTCTCTCTCTCTCTCTCTCTCTCTCTCTCTCTCTCTCTTGTACCTGCTCTCGGGATTCCTGTACACCGAGGAAACTACTAAAGATTCTCACATGGCAAAGTTTATGCATCCGTTTTTGTATCTTCCGTTTGTTTTTTCCGTTGCTTTTTTCTTTTTTCTTTGCTTGATTTTCTTCTTTTTTACTTTTCTTGTCGCAATTTTCTTCTATTCTTAATTTCCTTCTTTCTTCTCTGAATGTTTTCCGTTTCGTTTTTTTTCTCTTAATTGTCTTCTCTTCTTTTTTTCGTCTCTTCATTTTGCTTTTCTCAATTTTCTACTTTTCTTTTTTCATCCTTAGCTTTCTTCTTTTCTTTTTTCTTCATTTACGTCCATAACTATTTCCTTTTCTTTCTTCTTTTCTTAACTTTCTTCTCTTCGTTTTTCTTCGATAAATTTTGTACGTTCCTTAAATTCCCTTTTTTATGCTCTTAATTTGCTTGTTTTCTCCTTTTATTTTTTTCTTCTCTTAATGTTTTCCTTTCCTTTCCTTGATTTCTCTTCTACGCTTTTTTCTTTTCGTAATTATTTGTTCCCCACCCTACCGAAATTTTAGTCTGTACGAGTTTTCACATACATCCGCATCCCTATTTAAATTCAAGTGAACCCTTCGAGATTTTCTCCCCCTCGCGTGTTCTCCGTCCTACGTTGACGCAATCACGACAAAATACTTCGGCGAACCGAAAAATAAGCTCAATTTCGCATTAATTGAGGTTAATTTCGAGTGGCACTCGCCGACAGGCTTTTGGCTTCACTCGGGGCGATTTTCGAGACTGTATCTCGAACGGTCAGAGGCGGCGCATTGCCGGCTTATGCACGATTGTCGCGAAAGTGGCATATTTTAAGGAGCCGAAATTGAATTCGTCCCAAAGTGCCGAGGAGCTCGACGTGCGCTCGCTCTGCTACGCGGTGGCACGAATCGCGCTCGAGGACCCTCGAACTCGGTGCGAGCAGGCTGTGGGGCCTCTCGAGAGCACGAGCTCTCCTCGCGGCGCGTGCCGACGCGCGCAATGTGCCAAAACGGACGCGTCTCTCTCGTTCTCCTGTACCCCACGTATTGGGACTTTGTCATCATTTGTCCAATCATTTTATCCAATAATCACTACTACATTTTTTTCGTCGAAAGATGCGACAACAGAAGTAGGAAAAATTAAGAAAAAATGACGATCAAACGAGATAAAATAAAACGAGGCATGACCCGTTGGTTCGAACATTTCTCACATCTTCGATTTAGCGAATTGCGTGCTTGAATTCAATTTATCGTATTTAATTGAAAAAATTTAATTCCTCAAGTGCAATTTATACCAAATTAATTTATACCGTTCGATTAAAAAATATATATCACTTATCGAATTTAATTTAAAAACGTAATTCACCAAGTTCAATTTTTTTTTAAGTAATTTATCCCGGTCCATTAAAAAAAATATATTTCGTTGAAATTAATTATGAAAATTGGATGCTCGTTCCTCTTGGATAAAGAAAATTAATATATTTTATTCGATAAAATATATTATATAGAATATAATAAATATTATATATAATAGTTGTTATATTCTATATAATATATATTTAGTCGAATAAAATATATTTATTTTATTATATTCAAAAATGTTTACCCAATTTATCCTTAATGATAGAAAATCCTATTTCTTTTGCTCATCCCATGCTTATTCTCGAACAACTCGGGAAAAAACGATTAGATTCCGGTCACGTGTAGTATAAGACGTTTAGGAATGACGATCAGATGAGATAAAATAAAACGAGGCATAAGCAGTTGGGTCGAACATTTCTCACATCTTCGATTAAGCGAATTGCGTGCTTGAATTCAATTTATCGTATTTAATTGAAAAAATGTAATTCCTCAAGTGCAATTTACACCAAATTAATTTATACCGTTCGATTTAAAAATATATATAACTTATCGAATTTAATTTAAAAACGTAATTCATCAAGTTCAATTTTTTTAAGTAATTTATCCGGGTCAATTAATAAATATATATTTCGTTGAAATTAATTATGAAAATTGAATGCTCGTTCCTCTTGGATAAAGAAAATGAATATATTTTATTCGAAAAAATATATTATATAGAATATAATAAATATTATATATAATAGTTGTTATATTCTATATAATATATATTTAGTCGAATAAAATATATTTATTTTATTATATTCAAAAATGTTTTACCCAATTTATCCTTAATGATAGAAAATCCTATTTCTTTTGCTCATCCCATTCTTATTCTCGAACTCCTCGGGAAAAAACGATTAGATTCCGGTCACGTGTAGTATAAGACGTTTAGGAAAAGTATGCGCTTGTATACGTATTGATCGAGACCTATAAATATATAAACACATATATGCACACCAATGCAGGAAGCCATCGTCGCAATGTCGAGATGTCTAGGCCCTTTGAGCTTCTGTGTATGTTTGCGTCAGTAAACTCTTAACGCCCGGTGCTTCTCCCACCGTACAAGCTTTTGTTGGCTTTCTACAAGATCCCTTTTGGCACCCTCTCGATACACACACACGCACACACACACGCACGCCTGCCCGCATACACAAACTCATCCAAAAAGGGAGTCTGATTACGCATTAATGATTAAACGCGCTCGATTTTCATCATTCGCAAACGCGTCAGTTTAAGGGGGTACTTTTACCTAGAGGCCCGAAAACAATGTCCAAATTCTGATTTTTTCCCTGGGAAACGGTGGGTAAAAAAAAGCATTTTTTAACACAAAGGTACAAATATTGCGAGTCTTTAAAAAAATCCCAAAAAATACAGAAAAACAACATAAACATGGCCACCGGCAGATGATGACATTTTTTATCGCGACGTTTGGCGGTGGACACTAGTAGTAGGGCTGGAGCGGTTCTAACCCAGGGATCTCAGGGGGGAGCGGGGCGGGGGAGTCGAGCGCGGGGAAGCCGGGGTATGCATGGCGGGGGGGGGGGGGGGGGGGTCGAGCGCGGGGAAGCCGGGGTATGCATGGCGGGGGGGGGGGGGGGGGGTGGATCCTGCACGCGGCAGCCGATTGCGCGGTTGTGGCGGCGGGGGAGGGGGAGGGAGGTGTTAGAGAGTGGGGAGGCTAGTTTTTGGTGACGCTGTCTTCCAGGCGATAGCTGGACCCGCGGGCGAGAGGGGGAAGCCGCTGTCGACTCTGTGGGGGAGGGGGCATCATAGAGTTGCGTTTCCTTGAAAACCCATAAAATCTGATAATTTATTATCAACATTATAGATGTAAGCGGAGCATTTTTGTCTAGACTATTCACAGGAGTTTATATATATGAAAAAAAAAAACTTAGCCAAATGTGTGCATGCGCGTGCGTGTGTGCGCATGTGTGTGTGTGTGTGTGTGTGTGTGTGTGTGTGTGTGTGTGTGTGTGTGTGTGTGTGTGTGTGTGTGTGTGTGTGTGTGTGTGTGTGTCCAACGTTTCAACCACCTCGTCCGAAAAGTCTCAAATTTTACGACTCTTTTTTTTTCTTACGTCGAGCGCCAGGGACCGTCATACCCTATCGCTTCGCATGTGCAACTCGGGTCTCATCATTCCATAGGTCCACACTTGAAAACCCATAAAATTTTACGACAACATGCGACGAAGACAGTGATCCGGGGAAAAAATGCATTTCCATTTTACCGGGCTTTAGTTTTTCATCTCCGAATGAAAATATATACAGAGAGTGCAACGTCGAACCTTGATGCCGACACTTGAGATCATGCAGGTCTGGACAAGTTAGCCCCATGGTTAAGGATTTTTTCTTCGTTAACACCACTCTCCAAGCTATTAGAATTTTTTTTTTGCTCCGCTATTCAGAGCATATACGATAACGCGGTGTTTATGTTGAAAAACTATAAACTTTCGGAGATCTATGGATCGGAGACCTTTTTAGGCTTCGACCGTGGACCACTTGAGCGCCGAGAGCCAATGAATTTTTTTCTTTCACTACATCCATCTTGACTGAGATGCTCTTTTATTTTTCCGGCATTCCAATGCAATATTAGAACATTCTCGTGGGTTGGTGATATTTTCCGAGATGATAGGGAAAGACGGAAAATGTCTAAAGGGGAAAACCATGCTTAATGATCTGCTGCGCTCAAAAGTGTTGGCACTTTCGATCGAGCAGTCGGTTAGTGAACATCATCTCTTTTGGGAAGCCTCGTTTCATCAAATATGGAGAGCAACGCGGAGAAGTCAGAACAAATCTTGCACGACCAAGCCGCGCTCCTAAGTTCATTCGAAGATTTTGCTGTGTGGGAACAACGGTGCGTTGAGTTTATCGAAGAATTGGAAACGCAAAGCCGCATTAAGCGTCCGCGACTATCAATTGGACTTCAACAGTCATTGATAGCCCAAATAGCGCGGCTGGAAGGGTTGAGGAATTCTGTGCGTAATCATTTTATACACACGGGTGCAGGACATGGTCATCATGGGCTAATCTGGCGAGAGATTGACACATCCTTCAATAGTCGAATATTGACCGGTTCCGTAATCAATCGCAATCACATCGAACCACGGCAATTTCTCAACGATGCTCGCGACCTAGTGCTTCAACATGTGCAAAATACTATCTGCAAACATAACAGTATTAAAGTTAATACAGTGTTTAATGGCGAATTCGCGAGCGGAGACAAACATGCCAATAAAAGTGTCAACACGCGAAACTGTGAACTATTTAACACAAGCGATTTGAATGAGTGGTACCAGCAATGCGTTATGGAGCTATTAACCAAACTCGATGAATTTCAAGAACAAGATAGTGGCTGGGCTTTGCGGAAAATACTTAACCTCACGATAAATGTGAATAAGTATAATCCGATGCGTGCTGGGTGCTCCATATCATTGCCGCGGGAAATAATGATGAAGAGGGCTGTGGTTAACGTCAAATCGAACGATAATGCATGTTTCGCATGGTCGGTTGGCGCTGCTCTACGCCCAGCTGAACGACACAGTGACCGTCCGTCATCTTACCCACATTACTCAAGCATACTGAATCTACAGGGCATTCAATTCCCGGTAACCATACACCAAATAAAAAAATTTGAGCTGCAAAACAATTTATCCATCAACGTGTATACCACCACCACCAACAAAAAGGACATTGTTCCGATACGCGTGACTCAGCAAAAGAAGGAGAAGCACATCAATTTGCTGTACATGCAAGATACTGAGGACGACAATGTGGGGCATTTCGTATGGATCAAGAACTTGTCGAGACTCGTGAGGGCGCAACTGAGCAAGAGGGAGCATAAAAAATATATATGCGATCGGTGTGTAAATTTAGCATTATTAGTATAAAATTATATATCTACTAAAGGAGAAAATTGATAAAAAAAAAATCTTGTTTGTTTTGCAGGTGTTTGCATTACTTCGGATCCGAGGATAAATTGCAGTCGCACGAGGTCGATTGTGGAGCAATAAACGACTGCGCGATCCGACTACCGAATGACACCAACAAGTGGCTCCAATTCACCAACTTTAGCCGGAAAGAGCGACATCCATTCATTGTGTATGCCGATTTGGAGTGTGTTTTAGCAAAGACTGATGAGAAGAACCAAGCAAAAGATATGTATCAACATCATGAAGTGTTTAGTATAGGATACTACGTGTGTTGTGCGTATGATCAAACACTATCTTCATATCACTCACGTCGCAGTGTCGATTGCGTTTCGTGGTTTGTCGAAGAACTGAAAAAACTAGCATTGCGCATAAAAGAAATTTTCTGCGACAACGTCCCAATGATTTATCTGACACCGAGCGAGTGGGCCAGTTTTCGCAACGCGACCCAATGTCATATATGCAGGAAACCATTCGCGCAAGAAGATGTACGCGTTCGAGATCATTGCCATCTGACTGGACGCTATAGAGGCCCTGCCCATTCTAATTGCAATTTAAACTACAAACAGTCATTCTTCATTCCCATAGTTTTTCACAATTTATCCGGTTACGATGCACATTTTATAATCAAGGAAGTAGCCACAGCGTTCGAAGGAAAAACCGATGTGCTTCCAATCACAAAGGAGAAATACATCTCCTTCACGAAGCATGTTGAAATTACAGACGATTCAAAACAGAAGATCCAATTGCGCTTCATCGATTCATACAAATTCCTCAACACCAGTCTCGACAAATTAGCCTCATTTTTGACCGAGGACAAACTCAAAATTTTACGCATGCAATTCCCAACGCTATCGACGGACAATTTCAGTTTGCTGACGCGAAAAGGGGTCTTCCCTTATGAGTATATTGATAACGTGACCAAGCTAGACGACACTTGCCTACCACCACGTGACGCCTTTTATAGTTCCCTGACAGATGCTACAGTATCCGAGAGTGAGTATGCACATGCTGAGAAAATTTGGGAGCGGTTTTCCATTCGAACGCTGGGTGACTATAACGATTTATACTTGAAGACAGATGTCTTGTTATTAGCTGATATTTTCGAAAACTTTCGAAATACATGCATTGAGAGCTATGGCCTAGATCCCGCGTATTACTACACATTGCCGGGGTATACCTGGGATGCAATGCTGAAACATTCGAATGTCAAGTTTGAATTACTAACCGACATCGACATGGTTTTATTCGTTGAGCGGGGTATACGCGGTGGTCTCAGTCAATGCTCAAACCGATATGCACACGCTAATAACAAGTACATGGAGTCGTTTGATCCATCGAAAGCATCATCATACTTGATGTATTTTGACGTCAACAATTTGTATGGATGGGCAATGTGTCAACCTTTGCCATACGCAGATTTTCGATGGGTCAACGACGTGTCCAAGTTTGATCCATCTTCCATCGCGCTAGATTCACCGACAGGCTACATCCTTGAAGTCGACTTGGAATATCCACAATCTCTACATGATGCGCACAAAGACCTGCCGTTTTGTCCAATACATGAAAAACCGCCGGGTAAGCAGGGGGAAAAGCTGTTAGCAACCGTCTGTGATAAAAAACGCTACATCATTCACTATCGAAATTTACAGCAGTGCTTACGACATGGACTTTGCCTCACGAAAATCCATAGGGTATTACAATTCACACAATCCCCATGGCTACGTTCATATATCGAGTTAAATACGCAATTTCGAACGCTGGCCAAAAACGATTTTGAAAAGAATTTATTCAAATTGATGAACAATGCGGTGTTTGGCAAAACGATGGAGAATGTGCGCAATCATGTAGATGTAAAGCTTTTGACCAAATGGGAGGGCAGATATGGCGCAGAGGCAATGATTTCGAAGCCAAACTTCCACAGCCGAAGTGTTTTTTCGGAAAACCTTATTGCTGTAGAATTGCGCAATCTCGAGGTGAAATTCAACAAGCCGATATATGTGGGTATGTGCATCCTCGACATATCCAAAACGTGCTTGTATGGATTTCATCACGAGTATATGGTGCCTCTGTATCGGGATAAGTGTAAAATCATGTATACCGATACGGATAGTCTCATATATGACATTGAGAGCGATGATATGTACATGGACATGAAGCGCGACATTGTAAAATTCGATACGAGCGATTATCCGGTGGACAATAGGTATGGTATGCCACTTGTCAACAAGAAGGTACCCGGTCTCATGAAAGACGAATGCAATGGTGCAATTATGACCGAGTTCATTGGACTTCGATCGAAAATGTATGCGACACGTGTTGAGGGTAAGAAGGACACTAAAAAAGTCAAAGGTGTCAAGAGCAATGTTGTGGCTAGGACAATCACGTTTGACGATTATGCCCGATGCTTGAAGGAAGACATTGAAATGAGCCGTAGTCAAACATGTATTCGATCGAAGTTGCACAAGGTCTACACCATTCGTGAGACGAAAATCGCTCTAAGTCCTCATGATGATAAGCGGTATATCATACCTGGGACCTCTGAGACCCTACCATGGGGGCATTACAGCATACCGTTGTAACAAAGTATCATGCATATAAACTCGATGTAAAATTGTGTACATTTTTGTAAATACTCGATGTATAAAACTTGTGAAAATTGCGTATGTTTTTGTAAACATTAACTCGATGTAAAACTTGTTTGTTGTAAATATTTGATTTTGCAAAAATGGGCTTTTGTAAGTAAAGGAAACGGCTTTTGTAATCCATGTGTACTCATTATTTCACGCATACACTGTTCGAGAGTAGGGGGAAGAAGGGATTGGAGGGAGAGAAAACGCCTGCTGTGGCGCACCACGTTGACTGGTAGAAAGAGAGTCATAAAAGTCTAAATGTTTTTGGCCTTTTTTATTGACGACTACAAATCAGATTTACTTATCCAACTATTGTGGGCATTGTCGAAACCCAGCCATTTTACAAACATTCGATGACCGCGCTTCTTTAAAATTTTTTCTATCAGATAGATATCGGGGTACTTGACACGGAGAAGCTCTTGTTCGTAGAAACCACCGGCGATGGGTTCATCTTTATGGTCCTTCAAACGATACGTCACTGGATGCGTTTTCTTCACACGAGATACCGTAAATATTTCCGTTGTCCAATTTGGCGTGTAACCCTTTTCGAAAACACTCTTAAATTTGCTGATTCTCACTTTATCGCCAGGGGTGAATTTCGGTGGTGTTTTTATTGGCGGCTGAGTCTTATTGAAAACTTGCCGCAATATTTCCTTCTCATTCTCCGCGTTGACATTTCTCGGTTTCATCTTAATGGTACGGTGTACGGAATCATTATATTCAGCTACTAGATTATCAAGAATATCGATCCACTTATAATTACCACGAAGACTAAATTGCATCCACATCTTATTTTTCAATGTACGATTGAAACGCTCGCAAATGGATGCCTTCAAGTTGCTATATGTTGAATACATGTGAATATTGTACTTTTTCATTAGGGATTTAAAGTGACAATTGTAAAATTCTTTTCCCTCGTCGACGTGCAAGTGCTGTGGTATGCGTCCCTTAACGAGTATCGACTTCATTGCGGCTGCTGCATCTTTACCACTCTTACTCAGCATTGGCACGGCCCAGGCGAATTTTGAGAAAGTATCGATGACGGTGAGGAGGAATTTATGTTTGGTGTTTTGATGTGCGTACGATGACATATCGACGAGATCAGCTTCCCAGGTCTCATCCAAGCCACGGATGTCCACATGTCGACGCGGATAGTTTCGTCGAGCAGGCTTATGTAGCTCCAGCACGAGAGCGCTCTTTTTCTCGTTCATTTTCTAGTCCACTCAGTCGCGCATCCAGTGCAGCAATGGTCCGTGAATTACGAATCACCAAATCTTGTAGATTTTTGACATTGGCCTCGAGTGTCTTTGCAATATCTCTTATCGTAGCTTCAAGTCCATTAACCAGCAGCTGATTACTCTCGTTCATTTCTTTGCGAATGTTCTTAATGATAGTTCGGGATCTTTTGTGTAAAGTATTTAGAGTGATGGCGTCGTCTTGTCCTTCCGGATTAGCGATGTTACACAATCGTTTCTGCCCCACGTCATAATGACCATCTGCGGTGGTTTTAAACCCAACCCCAGGTCGGCCTGGAGGACCTTGCTTACTGAGGAGTACACTCTGACGCAATTGGCGTCCAAACACATCGACACTCATGATGAGAATGCATAAATTTTCCGACGCCGAGTTAATAAATTATTTCAGCTTCACGCAATTCCTCGATAATCGATATAATTTCATTCGCATGGGCCGAATTTCCAGCTGCTTGTGATGCCAGAAGTAGACGAAGACGGTCTACCAGCTCATTGGGATTGTCCCAATATACATAGTCCAATTGAGCGTTTTTTCTAGCCAGCTTATACGTTGGCATACCCTTTCCCACGTGGTGATCGGCTATACTTGCAATATAAGTGTTGAATTTGTGACAGGTATTACGTCGTATGGCCGCACTAGGCTTATAAAATTTTTTGTGAGCATTCGTCGCAATGACAATTTTTTCATAGTTTTTCAAATCGTCTGGTGTGAGAGTTTCGATATTGGGCACTTTTTTAAATAGCAGCTCAGTTAATCCAACAGTTTTCGCATAATTCACATCTCCCACACGAATATGTTGAGAGTCGAAATTTATCGGAGAATCACCAATCATTAATCGGTTGTTTGAGAGATTCCGCACACCATATGATACATCCAGGCTTGCTTTTCTATTTGTTCGTAACAGCAGGAGATATTCGGTGATTAAGTCATCGACATTTTGTGACTCATCATCATCATCATCCTCGTATATCAATTTGAAAGAATCTTGTGTTTCACTCTTGAAGGAATCGTGTGTCTCGTTCTTCAATTCATGTTTCACACTATTTATCGCATCTCCTTCTTTATCGTCGGCTTTTTCATCCTTGATTTCCTCCTTCGCCGGCTCACCGTTTTTGTATGACACCAATTTCTCCAATGGTCTGACTATAGGCTTAAAGACATCTCGCATTCTCTGCTCATCACTCTCTTTGCCAATTTTCATCATTCGATGCTTTCGTCTGATTGCATCGCTCGCCTTGGCAATTTCACGCAATACATTTTTTTCTCTCAACAGTTGTTCGCTCTTCATGTTGTCACTGTCGACGCGTGCACAATACTGCCTCTTGAACCACCAGCGACGATTCATTTATCAATGGTGAGAAAATCATCAAAACCTTGTCTATATCGACCCTCGTTCATATTGCTATCTTTGTCGATCGTGATAAATGCATACTTGTCGGAATTCCAGCATTTCATGCACATGTTTTTGAAGCATGTATAAGTCATATCCGTATTAACGTGATCGTTGTACACATGTTTGAGATTCATATCATCCTGCTTGAAAAGCACCACGAAATTTGCATTATCCCTCACGAGATGTTTGGGGATACGGGTGTACGTCTGACAAAGATAAAAACTGTCTACAATCTCATGTCTTCCCATGGAAAAGAATGCTCTAACATTATCCTGCTTTTCGCACGCAATATCATCAAAGATGAATATAGAGTGGGGACGTGCATCACTTGGTGCAATCACTTGTTCATGCTCATTGAATGGATTATATGTAACTCCATGCACAGGTTCAAGTAATTGTTCGAGCAACTTGTACTTTGGTTGCTTCAGCGACTTGGAATACAAATAAATGTTCTCAAATCTCAAGCCATTGGGATGGATGATGAGAGTGAGCAAAGCATTGGTTTTTCCACAATTTGATGGACCACAAAACACCGCACGTATGCTATCCGGCAATAACTGTCCATGACGCTTTTGTCTTTTCTCCCGGCCATCTTCGACAAATTCATCGAAATTTATCACGGGAAGGCTACCTCCGTGAGTTTGCTTCTTGGATGCCATCTCGCACAGGACTAACGGAAAAATCATATAAATAGCATTTTTATACGGATTCGCCGTCAGTCGAGTATTGTCTTTAGACATGATCGTTCATAGCGGTAAAGGTGTCGTCAATCGCCTAATCAACAATCTACCCGTTGAATTGCATCTGCCTGGTTATCAATATTGCGGACCAGGCACAAAGTTGGCCAAGCGTCTTGCTCGTGGTGATCCGGGCATTAATCCATTGGATGCAGCTTGCAAACAACACGATATTGCATATTCGAAAAATCCGGATAATCTTGAAGCGAGACATTTGGCGGATAAAGTGTTGGCTGAACAGGCTTGGCAACGAGTTAGTGCGCGAGACGCTAGTATCGGTGAAAAAGCCAGTGCTTGGGGCGTGGCAAATATTATGAAGACAAAGAGAAAATTTGGTATTGGGATAAAGGCCCGCAAGGGTGGCGTTTGTTTGAAAAAAATAATTGGCGCTGCGAAGAAGACAATGATTCAAAGTGATGATCCACATAAGATTATTAAATCAGCTCTAAAGGGTGCTCGTGCAGCTGTAAAGATGCAGGGTGGTAAAGTACGCACACCTCGAGTTCTACCTGTACCCCATAAAATTGGTGGTTTATTACCGTTCCTCGTGCCCATTTTTGCGGGTCTTAGCGCTGCGGGTGCTTTGTCAGGTGGTGCGGCGAGCATAGCTAAAGCGGTAAATGCTGCTCAAGCAGCTAAACGTGAATTGGATGAAAGTAAGCGCCATAATCGAACAATTGAAGCGATCGCATTGGGTAAAGGCTTACATCTGAAACCATATAAGCAGGGATTGGGTCTTCATATTAAGCCAAAAAACTAGAAGTTACGCTACCTCACCGACCTCTCACCGACATCGATCTTCTCAAATATGCGAAAATCCTAAAAATTCCACATTTTCGTGGAGTTTACATGCGTGATACATTGCCAGCGAACGGGCCCCTCAAATGTGAAGCAGCAATCGTAAATTTGGATGAAAATGTTGGTCCTGGAACACACTGGGTCGCTTACAAAAAGACTGGATGGAAAGTCCTGTACTTTGATAGTTTCGGCAACCTTCCACCACCATCCGAACTCATGAGATATTTTCGTGTTGGTAGCGTAAATTATAATTATACTGGATATCAGAAGTATGATACGATTGAATGTGGCCATTTGTGTCTCAAATTTCTTTGTCGGCAATTACAGCACAAAGACAAATATACACTATATATAGGGGGGAAATGACGTGGAGAATTCAGTTGTTAATTTACCAGCATCATGGATGAAAGTTTAACATTGACCATCTCTGGCTCATCATCCATACTCGAGGTGCAATACTTTCCCCCCATCGAACTCTCGCCACACAAAAATTATACTCTCGGTCTCGTGGAATTGTTGACTTTCAACTCTATTCCCAATATCGACGATGGTCACGATAAACTCTACGTGGGAGAAGAGGTGTTGACGATACCTACGGGTAGTTATGAAATAGAGGATATCGAGACGTTTGTACAAGCAGAGCTCTCGCGTAAAAACATCAGCATCAGCATTAAACCCAATAATAATACGCTACGCAGTGAGATCGAGTGTGATCATGATGTAAATTTTGAGCCGACAGATTCTATTGGACATCTACTAGGCTTCACCGCACGCAAATTGGAAGCCAATAAAAGACATGAATCTGACCTTCCTGTAGCCATTCTCAAAGTGAATGCCCTACGCGTTGAGTGCAACATTACCGCTGGTGCCTATATTAACGGACAAAAAGTACACACAATTCATGAATTCTTTCCATCTGTGCCACCGGGCTATAAGATCATTGAAGTTCCCTCACATGTAATTTATCTGCCGATTACAAGTCGAACGATTGATACGATACAGCTTCGCATAGTGGATCAAGACGGTGATTTGGTAAATTTCCGCGGTGAAGTAATCACCATACGCCTGCATATAAAGTCGTGATGGGTATAGTCTTCAATAGATCTTCCAATAACAATAAACAACCATGGATAAAAACGATCAGTCGTCGGCCAGCGCCCAAAGTGCTAACACCTCAAAACGTGCTACTCTTGAAGAGTTTGGGTCTCAAAGTGCGTGGCGAAAGCGTGTAAAAAATTATTTAGTCTGTGCTCTGTGCATCTGCTGCGTGAAATGGAAGAAGAAATCGTAGACATTCAGACACCTGTGGTCTTTGATGAATCCATCATCCATTGCGAGATTCACGCTCATCAGCCATATGCATCTTCAACCTTCAATAACAGCGATGAAATCCGTATTGCCATCCAACATCAAGACCTCTCCATCCTGCCAAGCAAGAGTTCCCTACACATATGTGGGAAATTATCCAAGCGTGATGGGATGCCAACCGCTGCTACAAGTCTCGTCAACAATGCCATTTGTCATTTGTTTGAGGAAGTGCGATATGAATTGAATGCCATAGAAATCGATCGTAATAAGAATGTTGGCATTACGAGTGTAATTAAGGGATATTCGTCTCTCTCACCGGCCAAAAGTTCTATGCTCGAGAACACTGGATGGCTCGATGTCGAAGAGACCAAGCAGATTGTAGATGTATCGGGAAACTTTGATGTGTGTATACCGCTCAGCATGCTCCTCGGCTTTGCCGAAGATTATCGTAAAATTGTCGTAAATGCCAAGCACGAGTTGATTCTCACGAGATCAAAGACCGATGATAATGCCATTGTACAAACGGCCGCCGAAGACTACAAACTCGTATTGCATAAAATAGAATGGCTCGTACCGTATGTAACAGTCTCGGATCAGCGAAAAATTCAGCTGTTAAAGTTTCTCGCCAAAGATGCACCAATCTCCATGAGTTTCCGAACATGGGAACTGTATGAATATCCATTGCTGCCTGCCACCTCTAAGCACGTGTGGTCTGTGAAAACTTCGAATCAACTGGAGAAGCCACGTTATGTCATACTCGCGCTGCAGACGGGACGGAAAAATAAGAAACAACAAAATGCCAGCCACTTTGATCATTGTAACCTGAGCGATGTCAAACTTTACCTCAACTCACAATGCTATCCATATGGAAATTTGAATTTGAACATTGACCAAAATCAATATGCTCTACTCTACGAGATGTACGCAAACTTTCAACCGACCTATTACAACAAAGAGGCTGAACCATGGCTGAGCAGGATTGAATTTTTAGAAAAAGCCCCCCTCGTTGTCATTGACTGCTCAAAACAAAACGATTCTCTCAAGTCCGGCCCTGTTGACGTGCGTCTTGAGTTCGAATTGAAAAATAATATTCCGCCACAAACTTCAGCTTACTGCATGATCCTCCATGATCGCATTGTCGAGTACAATCCAATCAGCGGTGGGGTTAAAAAATTGGTATAAAATCATGCTGATGATTCGCACCCGCATCAGTCAACATGGAGCTTATCGTCGATGTACAGGGCTTCAAGAGACCCACGAACAAATTTGTCCTGAAGGAGATGTCCATCATCAAACTCCACGACAAGGATGCTGAACCGCTGACGCTCACCTTCGACGCACCATTTGCATGGGACTCTCTACCGGCCAAGTACAAAATGACAAACAAGTGGTTGGAACGCAATTTCCATGGAATACGATGGGAACACAGCGGCATACCGTACGAGGCAGCTAGAACGACAATTCGAGGAATCTTGCAAGGAGCTCCTACCATCTATGCCAAGGGATTCGAGAAGTGCTCATGGCTATCGAGATTCACGGATTCAGCAACAAAAGTCATCGATCTGGAGACTCTGGACTGTCCATCGCTGCAGAAGTTGCCGAAAATCACGAAATCCAAATGCCCGCATCATTCCTCCAACACGAAATACAATTGCGCCCATGCAAATGTAAAATCACTGAAAAGCTGGTTGAGTGTATACGAAGCGTTGTGTGAGCGAGGGTTTTTTTTTTTAAATGAATAAAAACATTTTGAACAAATATCGTTCTCTCCATTTATTTCCACTATCTATGGCGAATACAGTTTGACGACATTTTTCTTTTTTTTTTTTTACATTATATTCGATGAAAAAGTTTTTTTTTTTTGTACATTTTTACATAGCACTAAGCGTTGAAAACTCTATCATGATGACTGTGATGCAAACAGTCTTTGCACTCTACGATGGTGACGATGCCAGCTGCCGCTGAACTCGTTGTTTCCACCGGGCCTTCACGAGCGTTCTTTTCCACCATACTCAGACTCGAGCGTCGAAAACTCTACGATGATGATGATGATGATGACTGTGATGCAAACAGTCCTTGCACTCTACGATGGTGATGATGATGCTGGCTGCTGTTGAACTCGTTGTTTCCGCCGGGCCTTCACGAGCATTCTTTTCCACCATACTCAGACTCGACGGAACTCGACGCTGTTGTATTTTCCACCAATGTACTTCATGTAGAGTTGACCATTGCGCGCCAGTTGCAGCATACTCTCGAACATTTTCACATCTTGATCGAAGGTCTTTACCAGCCGCGCTGGCAAGAAGACGGCAAACTCATTTGCAACGTCCACGATGTAGCGTTTTCCAAACTTGGTCTGTACAGCTCTCATGTCCGTGATTTGATGATCCGTATGGACGTGGAGTTCTGACAGCTTCTTCGTTGGGATCGGCGCTCAAGTGGTCCACGGTCGAAGCCTAAAAAGGTCTCCGATCCATAGATCTCCGAAAGTTTATAGTTTTTCAACATAAACACCGCGTTATCGTATATGCTCTGAATAGCGGAGCAAAAAAAAAATTCTAATAGCTTGGAGAGTGGTGTTAACGAAGAAAAAATCCTTAACCATGGGGCTAACTTGTCCAGACCTGCATGATCTCAAGTGTCGGCATCAAGGTTCGACGTTGCACTCTCTGTATATATTTTCATTCGGAGATGAAAAACTAAAGCCCGGTAAAATGGAAATGCATTTTTTCCCCGGATCACTGTCTTCGTCGCATGTTGTCGTAAAATTTTATGGGTTTTCAAGTGTGGACCTATGGAATGATGAGACCCGAGTTGCACATGCGAAGCGATAGGGTATGACGGTCCCTGGCGCTCGACGTAAGAAAAAAAAAGAGTCGTAAAATTTGAGACTTTTCGGACGAGGTGGTTGAAACGTTGGACACACACACACACACACACACACACACACACACACACACACACACACACACACACACACACACACACACACACATGCGCACACACGCACGCGCATGCACACATTTGGCTAAGTTTTTTTTTTTCATATATATAAACTCCTGTGAATAGTCTAGACAAAAATGCTCCGCTTACATCTATAATGTTGATAATAAATTATCAGATTTTATGGGTTTTCAAGGAAACGCAACTCTATGATGCCCCCTCCCCCACAGAGTCGACAGCGGCTTCCCCCTCTCGCCCGCGGGTCCAGCTATCGCCTGGAAGACAGCGTCACCAAAAACTAGCCTCCCCACTCTCTAACACCTCCCTCCCCCTCCCCCGCCGCCACAACCGCGCAATCGGCTGCCGCGTGCAGGATCCACCCCCCCCCCCCGCCATGCATACCCCGGCTTCCCCGCGCTCGACCCCCCCCCCCCCCCCCGCCATGCATACCCCGGCTTCCCCGCGCTCGACTCCCCCGCCCCGCTCCCCCCTGAGATCCCTGGGTTAGAACCGCTCCAGCCCTACTACTGACACTCAAGCTTAAGCGGTCGATCTGAAATCTAAATACCAAACGAGTCATTCAAGTTAACAATAAATACGAATCGTTGAAGATCGTCGTTTTTTTAAATCATTTTTAATAGTCAACATACAAAATCTATGAAAAAGTCGTCATTTTTACGTACCGCAAAACGGAATTAAATTGACATTAAGGGGACATTGACAGTTTCTTGAGCTACTTTAGCAGAGCGTCAGAATACGGTTTTGACTAATTCTTTTTGAGCTTCTGTTTCTATTGTTGCTCAAATGTGTTGTTCAGGTTTATTATAAGGTTGCCAAAGTTCAAGTCGATTTTGATCTGAACGAAAATTATTATACTGATTAAGTGCCTTTAATAATATCCTAAGTACTCGATATTTTCATGTAAAGTTTTTCTTTAATAAAGATGACGATTTGATTGTGCAAAATTGTTGTTTTTCATTTAAGTCCATGTGTAATGCATAAAATTTGTTTTAAAATCAAAATCATGTCAAAGTAACCCTTGATCTTTGACATATGTAGTTCGGCGTTTCATTGCCTCGACAAACAAACCCGACACTCAAGGTTAATTTGACACTAAAAAATATATAAATTTGTGGGGTGGCGGTAGGGCTCGGGCTTTTTATAAATTTGATAGCCAAAGGACACATTATTCAATTGGAGCAAAAAAAGTTTAAACTTAGGATGTTGAAAAAAATTACCTTCAATAAACTTCCACAATCTGTTCAAAGTAACCCCAATATACGGTAACTAGTAAAAAAAATGAAGATCGATTTAAAAAAAAAAGTGTGATCATCAACGACCGTCAAATATTTCTCGTCGTACCTCCTGTAAATTTGGAAACAATCCATCGAATGGTTTTCGAGACATTATGTCCACCGACTTTGAAACTTTAGAAATATTTTGCCGACAATTGTAGGTATATTTTGCCGACAGTTTTAGGAATATTTTGCCAACAATTTTAGGAATATTTTGCCGACAATTTTAGGAATATTTTGCCGACAATTTTAGGAATATTTTGCTGACAATTTTAGGAATATTTCGATGAAATTTTCTGGGAAGACACCTAAAAAGTGATACTATGAAAAAAAATATATATTTTGGAAAAAAGCAATTTTTCTTAGGTAGCCCGTTAAATTGAAAGTGAAATGCCACCGAGTATGAAAACCATAGCAGGAAGTGCCAGCTGGAAGTTGGGCACCTCTTCAAAAGAGCCGAAGAAACAATAATCATAATTACAATATCGCGGCAACGCACACGGATCCTTATCTCCGAGGGTTCTTTTTGTATTTTCCTGAAAAAAACGGAAAAGGGCATTCAGCGAGAAAGGGGGGGGGTGAAGGGTGTACGAGAGTACGATCGTTGAGTGCCACGAGCACTTCCGGAACGTCTGCGCCAAATGTTTCGAGTCACCTTTCTCGCGGTCCCTCTAATGGCCGCCACAAATTTTGCCGGTCATTATTTTCTTTTTGCAATTGCGCCCTTTTGAACTGCCGCGCGTGCGCGCCCGTCTCCATCGAGGCGCATCCCGAACATTTACTTTTTCCCAAACTTTAATTTCGGCCGCCGCGGACGTTACGAAAACACGAGAAAAGTCTATTTCGTATGTCTTCCGGAAACGAGAACATTGCTGTGTGCTCGACGTTCGACAACATCATCGGGGAACGAAGGTATCGCTAATTTAACTAATTATCCCCTCGTTTATGCCGCTTCACTTGACTCTCCGTCCTCCGCCCCCGCATTGAGAATAGCCGCGGTCATTCTTTTTGCCTACGAGGCCTACCGCCAATTTTCCGGGCCACCTCGTCAACGCCGAGCAAACAATTTCCACGAGAGCAACGAAACATCACCGGATTAAGGGGAGTCGAAGGAGAGGAAGGGAGAAAAAAAGGACTGACCAGAAGACCGTTCTGTCGTTTTGGGGCAAGGATTTAATTCCTCTCGTTCGTTTCTTCCCACGATGTACCTCAAATATATTAACGAGACATATATATATATATAAGTCTCGTTAATACGTATATATATATATATATATATACGTATAACGTTCCAACATAATTAACAGAAGCCTAAAACACGAGCCCGTTCATCCTTGCGTACAGTCGCCTATGTGGATGAAGCGCAGACTCTCAGTCTGTTGCACAGACTGCACTCCGTAATGTGGACAAACACTCGAGGATATTCCTCGTCTCCTATTATTGGTACGGCATCCCGAAAAAAATGTTTGCCCCTGGTCAGCGAGGTCTTCTTCGGGAACGTGTATATACATTGTGCTCCGACTCCAAGGTACCATGAAGACTTTTTCAAATTGCCACAAGGGGTGGGAACAAATTCCTCGAAAATTCCATTATATATATATGTATATAAATATTTATTTTTTTAAATTTATATATTCGTGGTGGGACAAAAAGTATTTATATTGTGGTTTTACTGAAATAGTTCACATGTCAGGGAGAAAGGAATATTTTCGCAAATTATTTTATTCGACAGCTTATTTCAAATATCGATAGTGCACACACGTTAATCAAAAGCATAAAAAAGCAAATAAGAACAACTTAAGTCGCGTGTGTACATATATACACATTAATCAACATGGATTATACACATTCATTAACCTATATAGATATATATATATATATATACACACGCACATGCATTAGTGATTAAAAGGTATTTGCTTGCTTTTTTTCTCTTTTTTGTCCATTTGCTAGGCATTTTTACTCATTACTATATAGTGTTTTTATTTACATCGATGTGCAGTATCAAAATTTTCAATTTATTAAAAATCTAAAATTGATATATAGTAATTTAAATAATTTAAAATAATAGGAAATATAACATTTTATGGGTTTTTTAAATTCTTTAATATGCGTTAGGTTTATTAACATCGATGTCCAGCATCAACATTTGCAATGAGCTATTGAATAAAATGATGGGTAAAATATTATATATATATATATATATATATATATATATATATATATATATCTTAGGACCTTAATTTGAACATTTCCTTTTAATACTTGTCCGGTATAGTTATATGTTTAGTAAGGATTTTTTCCCTAATTTTGATATTTTATTTAATTTTTGTTCGTCATTCCTTTTTTGATTACATAAAAAATCTTTTTCATAACAATTTTTTCCCTCCGAATATGATGATATATATATAGATCTGTATATCATTCACGGACTACAAATATCCCCGTCTTTAAATCAGAAATGAAAAATTGCGAGCTCCCCGTACGAATCATTCGACAAGAAAACTGCCCCTAAAAGCCATCGAAACGATTACTCTATTGAACAAACATCACAGCGAAATTTTCACAACGAGCTTCCACGAGACACAGCTAGGTCACGGAGAGTGTGTTTAAATTGTGTTTAACTGTGACTCGAGCCGGAGCGAGCGGAGATTTGTTTCATCCAGGACAAAAAAAGGAAGCGCTGTATCGGTTTTCTCGTCCTTCGCCGGGACGCCGAAGTGTGGAGCACTTAAAACAAAATATAAAAAAAGGAACGCGAAACGAAGTCTTCAAACAGATCGAAATTCAGAGATCTGAAAGACGAGTGACGCGTCAGACGATACGCTTTGTGCGAAGGCAACGCATGATGAGGCCTCGCTACTAGGGCAAACATTTGTCCTTAAAGTCGAG
>OX632364.1:28438607-28746107 GCA_951751655.1 Ophion costatus | reverse complement strand
TCGATTTCCCTTCATACTGCATTTTTCCCAAAAAAAAACCATCACCCCTCTCGATGCTGCTACTCTGTTAAATGGAATTGATACCACGATACCTCGCTATTCTTTTATTCCTACAAATTTACCAACATCTCTCTAAAGTCTATATGAAGCGCGCTTCGTCTGATTGTGGGAGCCGGCCTCGGGTAAAATGAGCATCGCCAATGGGACCGCGCACACATCGACATGTACATCGTTGAAAAAAAATGGCTCAGCTCAAGAGGGGAGTCCCCCGTATCGTTTTAACGTCTCGGTATTAGCGTCCATTAAAATTCTCGAAGGATCGCCGGAACGGGAGGACTCGGAGGACTGTTTTCTTTTCTTTCTTTATCTACGGGCCTCCGCTCCCCCTCGTAACCCGACCGACGGCTCGAACAATTGAAACGAACAGTGCGAAAAAGAAGGCAGGAGGAAGAACGAGGCACCGATGAACGTGAAATCGTATTCGTCATAGAATTCTTGAATCTTTATAAATATATATATATATATATATATATATATATATATATATATATATATATATATATATATATATATATATATATATATATATATATATACAGGTATAGATCGACGCGAAAGCATGGTTTAAGGGTAGTCGAAAGTTCGAATGATCGCTCGAGGGGTGAGTTTAACGGGGGTTGGAGACGAAATCGTGATGCGATCTTGTTCACATGCCGCGTGTGTTTCGCGCCGCAATGCGAAAGCAGAAACCGAGTTGTGTGTGTGTGTGTGTGAGAGAGAGAGAGAGAGAGAGAGAGAGAGAGTGGTGTGTGTGTGTGTGTGTGTGTGTGTGTGTGTGTGTGTGTGTGTGTGTGTGTGTGTGTGTGTGTGTGTGTGTGTGTGTGTGCGCGCGCGTGTGTGTGTGCGTGTGTGGGGGGGGGGTATGTATGTATATATACGATATATAAATACATTTAACGTTGGGTACTCTTGGACTCGCGCGTGGTATCTCCGGTTACCTTTTGTCGTTTTCAGTCGACGTCGTCCTCATCGCTACGACTCATAAAATACACACACATACAAACACACACACATATATATATATATATATATATATATATATATATATATATATATATATATATAATGTAGAATCTGCCCTCATTGTGTCTATGAGGGTATTTAGCGATGTACATATTATATCGCAAAACACGTATAGGCATCGAGGCTGTACACATGATGGCTGCTAGTTACGAGACTAACCCAGGACTCTCCAGAAATCTCCATGGGGTCCTACTGGGTGTCACGTTATACGCTACCCCGCCGCCAGATTCTGTTAAAATGATATCCTCGTGAGTATTGAGCGTTTCAATATTATATATATATATGAACGACACTCGAGGATAGGCGGTCGGGGTTCGTCCCCGGGGGTACTTCGAGTGAAGCAGCGTCGTGTATGGCCGATACTCGGAGCGGTGACCGCTTAACCGTTCACCGGCTGGCGAATCAACCAGTCAGCGAAAAGCCAATACTTCTGAAACAATGGTGTAGGTACTTGAGTAAAACGTTTGACAAAAAATTAAAAAAACAGAGGGCCGTCTATACTGCTACGAGTTTTCCACAGTTTCCCTGTACCCTCGGCAAATGCGGGATAAGGGGGGCGCTTAAGGGGGTGGGGGGATATCTTTAAGTGAGGAAAAAGTTGCCGATTTTCATTATTTCTTCACCATTAACTGTACGGTATGTCTTATTACTACTTTTGGCTGTTACATGGCATTTTTTTAATTAATTAATCTTGAAAAAGGCCGTCGATCTGGCGCGGTCTTCTGAGCGGGTTAATTTGGGAAAAAAATTAACGAACAAGTTTCTTTATTTAACACTCATACGCATAATATGAACCAAGAAGAAGTTACGAATGTTGAAAATCGTTGAAATGGCCCGCTTGAACGTTTTTGTTGAAACAAAAACGTTCAATTTTTTCAAAAGATGGCTACATTTTGCACTTGAAAAAAATCTTTTTCCTGTAATTCTCGAGAACATTTACGGTCGTGTTTGAGCCAATAGGGAATTATAGCAAATTTCATCAGAATCGGTCGTTAGTTGTTTAGCTACACGTCACGCAAGTTTTGAAAATGCAGTTTAGAGGACCGTGCAATACCACTGTCATTTTTAAAGATCAATTTACAAATACCATGTAATGGTTAAAAGTAGTAATAAAACATACCCTGTCTCAGAAATGTCGAAAAAATCTTGAGTGTTTAAAAAAACATGAACATCAGCAAATGTTTTTCTCGCCTGAAGGAGCGGACCATCAGGTTAGATCAGCGGGGTGCGGTTAGGGAGCAATACGGAGGAGTTCAACTGGGAACTAAGTGTATACGTTGGTAGTGAGTAATCTTGGAGCACCTTTTATGGGAGGGTTAATAACTAACAGTTATTAGCAAATAATAGTTACAATAAGGGTTTGGACCCTTTTTTAAGGCGTTATTCCCACTTGTAGCGCAAAGAAAGGCCTTTTTCATGAATTTTTTTAAAGAAAACTACAAAACTTTTTTAATCGATCAATATACCATCTTAAAGAACACATCTTGAAAAACTTTCAGTAATTTTTTTATTGAAAAATATTACATTGTTTAGTGGCAAATGGCCGTCAATGAAATAATGTTTTTATATACACGGTTTGCGGTGACCAACATTGCGGCGAAGTGGATCATCTGAAAAAAAAATGCGGATGGATTTAGTCAAATATAAGTATAAACTAGTCTTTAATCGAAGGATTTTAAAAAATATTCATTTTTCACAAAATGGCGGACAGTCAAAGTTAATGGTTCGATTTTAACGAAAAAAAAACCGCCGTTTTTTGGCTATAAAACGGCCATTTTTTTCGAAAAAAAAATCGAACGATTAAAGACTACATTTTTATGTATTAAATAAGCCTGCAAAATTTCAAGAAGATCGGTTCATTAGTGTTCGAGTAATCTTGGTCACCGACTTCAGAAATGCCATTTTGAGAAAAACGCGTTTAAAGTTTAAATTTCAGTTCTTCCATCCACGGATTCTTCTCTTCCAACGCTCATATCTCAGTCAATTTTGTTCGGATCAACTTGAAATTTTCAGGACATATTCTCAGATACTTATACTTCAAAAAAATGCAATAAAAAAAATCAATTTTTTCAAAATCGCAAGTGGGGGTAACCCCTTAATCGATATCCGCCTGAACCATTTGAATTACTGTTTTATCGATTTTTTATCGTAAATCTTGATCGATCGTCTCAAAATTGGCAATGTGAACTTGTTTTTAGTTCCATGATCAAATTCTGGAAAAAAATAGTGGTTCCATTAAAAAGAAAATGGAGGTGATCCTGAAATCTCCGAAGTGCCTCTACCTGGATAACCCTCTTCAAACTATGCAACTTTTGTAGGAAAAGTTTTCTCCCAAGTCTGATGGGTTAGAAAATATTGCTGATCGTTGTTGCCTCACCCGGCATATATAATATGTGCGTAGGTGTAGGCGAAAAAGGAGAATGATCCGAGATCATTAAGCTACCTGTTTTCTCTCAGCGCAAGTTCCGAGGAACGAGTCACGAGAACAAATTTTTTTTCTTGAATCTGTTACGCGACGATGCGTCTGAGCAAATTTCACGGCTTCCAATCAATTTACCTACGCGTGGCGGAATAGAATAAAATATAGACAACTCGCCAAGTGTCTCTGACAGTGCGCAAAATTTCGTGATTTCGATCCTGCGATGATTAAAAATTTACTTTTTGCTTCGCACCGTCAAATCCGTATATATATATTAAAAAATGTGTTTGAGTTTATAAGTGTTTGCGTTGTTCGAGAACGATTATTGTGATGAGAATAACGGATGTTGTGGCGTTTCTCAAATATAAGGTGCTCAAAAAGTTCGTGCCTTCCAATACGGGGAGTGATTCAGCCCGCTGTCATTGAAAGTAACGAGATATACGCGCGACTCCTCTTTCGATATTTCGGAGTATTAATTTGATGAGTCGCGCACGAGAGGAAAAGAAAAAAAGAAAAAAAAGAGAGAGGTAGAGAGAGAGAGAGAGAGAGAGAGAAAGAAAGAGAGAGAGAGAGAGAGTGTTCGCGAAAAGTCTTCCTTTCTTATTCGTGCTCTACGAAAGCGTCTCGTCATCGCGTGTAAATACACGCTGAATCGAGCTCTTACTCGCATATATATACATATATATATATATATATATGTATGCGAATAAGAGCTCGATTCGACGACGAATATATATATATATATATATATATATATATATATATAGAGAGAGAGAGAGAGAGAGAGAGAGAGAGAGAGAGAGAGATCGCGCGCCCCGAAAGAGCTCCTGCCATACACGCAGATCATCGGGTTTGCTTGTCGGTTGCGGATTATTCGACCAAGAGAGGATGCGCACATATATTGCCTCTCGCGACCAACTCCCTTGCACCTGATACTTTCACGCCTGCCTCCTGATGAATTCTTCGACATAACCCACTTTTATTTATTTATTTTTTGCTTCTCTACATACGCGCGCGAGTTCTTTCACGGTCTCTCCCGCTCTTACTTTACTCCCGATTCAATTCTTTCTTTCCCCTTGCCACGCTTTTAATCGAGGCACTCTCGAGACTACCGGCAGCTTGACACAGGAACACCTGTATCGGAAAGTACTCTGCAGCGAAAGCAGAATGTTTGAAACAGTTATATATATATATATATATATATATATATATATATATATATATATATATATATATATGTATATATTAGGGTGGATTTAAAAAATGGATTTTTTTCTCAACGGAAAATTGAAGTATGTTAAGAAAAAGAAAGTTTTGCAAAATTTGCGGCTTCTAAAGAATTTTTTAGTTACTGCTCAAACGCCTTTTTCATGTTTTGTTTTTCATGATTATCGGAGTATTAATTTTTTAAATCTCGATGCAGAAAATGTTAGTGCGTGATCCAATGTAAGTCTTGATTTAATGTTTTCTGTAACAATACACAATTTTTATTTAAATATTTTTTTTGCCATAAACAATTTTTATTTGCATATTAAGAACCATTATACGTAATTCGGTTGTGAAAATTATATCAACCACTTGATGAACAAGAACACGGTGTTTATATCACTGAACATCTAACAAATATGCCTGTTTTTTGGGGTAATATGTTGTTTTGGAGTAAGAAAACGAATGAAGAAAAAAATTGACGAAAAATCGAAAAAAAAATTAAAAGTCGTCTGAGCACTATCTTAAAAAGTGTTTAGACCGCTCACATTTTGTATGAATTACTTTTTCATAATGTAGTAGCATTTTCCGGGGAGTACCGCGAAAAAAACATAATTTTTTTCTTGAACCACCCTAATATATATGTATATATAATAGGGTGGCCCAGAAAATGACGTCGAGAAGGAAAATCTAGTAGCCACGTATAAGTATTCGAATTACCTCCATGTTTTATGATCTGTTTTATTTTTCAAGAAAAAAAAGCATTTTTTTATGTTCCCAAAAAAAAGCATTTCTTTATTTTGCTCCTTTGTGTGTGTGTACTTTCCTCGCGTTTTTTTACTTGTTCTATTGTTATGGACAGCACGTGAACAATTAATAAATCATCGACTGAGCAGTATTATAACGTAGATGCCTTGATTTTTATCGCAAGTTCGAAAATCAATGAGGTGGAAGTTTGGACCGTAGGAATACGATGAGAATTAATATTCCTGAATTCCTTCAATTTATTTTGGCGTACTTTACCAATAAAAAATCGTCAACTATTTATTTAGATATTTATTTAGCGATCTGCAATATGAATCTATAAAAAAACGTAACATTCACAATGATAAAAACAAGAAAAACGAAATGTAAGAAGAGCTTTCGTTGCGTTCCAACGATGCAAACTTCAACACCATGGAAAATAGTTTTGAAAGCATCAATGACTAAAGTTCAGATGATAAAAAAATTCTTAGACTAGTTTAAATGACGGCGAATCGCTTTTGAAAACTTTCAAGAGAAAATGACATACGCAAAAGAGAAAAACATAACAATCTATGCTACAAAAAAAATTCGAAGTAAAAATAAAATGCCTGTTTCTCGAAAATTCGACAAGATCTAGGTATCTAGATTCTTTTCTGGACGTCACTTTTCAGGCAGACCTGCATGCATGTATGCACTAGTGGAACTAATTCCGGATACTTTCCATGGAAATTCGCATTTTCCAAATATTTATTCAGAAAATGTATATTCTGCTACGCTAAAATGATTCTGGAATGTTTTTATTTTAATCTAAAATATTGATACTTAATATTTTTCTGAATAAGGCTACTTTTATAAGAATATATATAACAATATAAAATATAAGTGACCATGACATCGAAATAATCAATAAATAGCAGATTGTTAAAAATTTGAAAAGTGAAAAGAATTAATTATACCAGTGTATACCCTCTACCACGAAATGAGACGAATATCGTGGCATACAAAAAGTTCCTGAATCGTTTAATTGGCAAATGAGAAAACCGAAAAAAAATCTTTTCGTACCAATATTTGAAAAACTGATTCTCCAGTGCTCGTTTTCTGGCGGCTATGTTGGAGGAATTCAATTATGGAAGTATTTGAGGAGCCCAAAATGGATCCTCCTCATACTCGGTAGCCTATATATATATATATATACAGGGTATCCCATTATGAATGAACAATCCTGCAACTGTCAATAGGTCAGATCAGGTCCTACTATATGCTGGAATTTCAGTTTAGTGAAAGCTCCACGGTTTTCAAGATAAAAATCATCTGCTTTTGGTTTTTCGCATGCCATTTCTACAGATAATAACTTTTTTTGACTCGGTTTTTTCAAAAATACTATTGTTTATAATTTTTTAAATAATTTTATAATTTTTATAATTACTTTATCTTCTAATGGTTATAATTTTTTATGTTTACAATCTACAATATTTTATAATTCATATTATATTTTTTATAATTATATAAATTACCTATATAAATTATTTTATATAAAATTTTACAATAATTTATAATATTTTCATGTTTGTAATTTTTTAAAATAATCTCGTTTATTGTTTTATCCAAAAAAGTCTTCTTTTCAACCTCAAATGTTAGGAAACTTTATGAAAAAAGTTATTATGCAGAATTTTCATACAAACCAATTCGAGCATCTGACTTTGACAGCGTGCGACGTAAAAAAAAGTTGCTTTGTGATCGTCGATTCATATCATTTGTAGAAATAGCGTGTAAAAAGCAGATGATTTTTTTTTTTAAACATAAATCCCGACATCTCGAAAACCGTCGGACTTTTACTAAACCGAAATTCCAGCATATAGTAGGCAATGACAGTTCCCTGATTATTCATTCATAACAGGACACCCTGTATATCGAAGAATAAGTGCGCGTTCATTTCGGTTGCTCGCGATTCGTCACGGGTTTCGAGCAGATTCCCAAAAATAATTATAATATCGTGGATATAATAATGATACGAGAAAGTCGATTAATTCCCTAGTGGCTGAGGTGGGGAATGGTAGAATTCCGCCACCGTCTATGCTCCCTTTCCCGCATAATTATAATAAGCCGAATCGTTTTAGGTATTTTTTCAATAGCAATTATACGCGAGACGTACACACGTACAGTTGTGGAGCATGAATTAAATTATATTTCCGTCTTTTTTCGGCTCTAAACGTGATCTTTTTTGTACTCTTCCTCACTACCTCTTCATCACGACCCGGCCACTCGTCGGACGATAATTCGCGAATATCCTCGTGGCACAATGGAGTCGTGTTTCTTGAGCTGTGCGCGTCGAGGTAACGCGCGTGCGGGGGGTTATGTATACCCTCGTGAAATAATTTGACGAGAGACAAAGGTAGAATTCGAGCGCTATGGTGGTACGTATGGTGAACGCGGCGCGGGACAATTAGAGGCGTCGAGTGTCGTGTGTCCTTTTATTTTAGATCGGCCATTCCCTCGGCAGGCGGGTTCGATTTCCAAGATTACCTGAAATAATCATAATAGTAATATTCCCCTATAATAATAACGTTGCTCGCAGTACGAGGATTATTATTGTTTTATTATTGTTATTTATTTGCTACCGTTGAAAATTATGTTATTAATTCTTTATTATATATAATCATTTAATATTATATATTTATTATATATAATCATTTATTAATATTTATACTTATCGTTTGATAATCACACTAACGATGAGAATAAAAATGTCGATAATGATTCATGATAATGTTACTAGATAATGGTCTAGTGTCAATCGTATTTTTGGGTTTTTAAATGACTGTATCGCTACTGTGTTCTTTTTTACTTTTTGCATTGCTATTATTTTTTTTCTTTAATTGTTGTGTTGCTATTATTTTTTATTTGTAGAAAAAAATAATAAATTCACTTTTCATTATTCTATTGCTATTAGTATTTTTATGATTATGATTATCATTATGATTATTATGATTATTATCCAACTGCATTGCTCTGGGTAAGACACTTTCTCAGGTTGCTTCTCGATTGGCCTACCCCGGTGGATTAGGTTCGATATTATTTTTTTTCCCCCTACTTCGAGTATTACGATTTTTTTTAATCCCTGCTAATATTATTGGTGGTAATTCGATTTATTATCGACTAAACGCACCAACGACGACAAATCGTCACAAAATATTTCTATGGTCGATGTTAATATTCATAACTATTTTTGATGTTTTATACCGAATATTAATACTAATGATGATAACAATATCATTTAACAGTTGCACAATTAATATTCAATACAATCCAATAAAAATACTAATTACATCAATAATTATATCGATAAAAATGATAATTTAATGATAATAATCAGATTAATGAAAATCTTTATTCAATAATAATAATACTATACATGAATGGATAGTATTAATGCTATCAATGTAATGGTATCCATTAAAGTATCGAAGTTATGCACTCATAATCAAAATGTAACATGATTATGGTACATTTCAGTTGTAGCTCTACACGTATACATATATTTAAACAAAACAATAATAAATATGTTTTTCCTGCGACGTGGGTGTTGGCAAATGGATTTATGCACACTACACAGAACAGGCCTACACTGAATTTCATGTCGGGGAAAATGAAAATAGAACGACGGCAACACTGTTATATCTACTCGACGCACGAGTATATGGAGTCCGTGACGGCTCCCAGCCGTTCTCGCGATGAAAGAGTCGGCGAGAAAGAGCGTGAAGAAAGTCTCGGGGAGAAAAAACGAAGAAAAATTGGAGGAAAAAAAACGTGGACAAAGTGAGAAATGTTTCTCGTCGGAGCCAAGACGGGGAGGTGAAGAACAGTTGCGACGGGTTTAACGAGAGGAAACCGTTTGGAGACACGAACGAACGGTGATTCGACAACGACAAGCGATTAGCAACGAAAACAGACACGCTTATAGAACGGAACGTGAAAAGGAAGGCACCGCGGGACGAGAAACGTTCTCCATTCGCGCGACAACGACGGCGGCTTTGCTGCCGGTTCGCCATCGATCCAACTATGCTCGCGGTCTCTCTCTCTCTCCCTCCCCTCTCGCTGGTCCATTACCGATCCGCAAAACTCCCGTGGGAAGGAGGCGCGCCGCGGATATTTCCTCTATTTGGAATTTGCGAGTTTGCGCGCCCCGTCAGTCTGTTACTTGCAAAGTATTTGGCCAACAACGACCGAAGCTTTTAACCAAACGTATACGTGGCTGGCAGCACGACGCGGTCACGAATACGCGCTGGCGAAGAAGCTTTCGCTTAAGGGGTTACCCCCACTTGCGATTTTGAAAAAATCGATTTTTTTTATTGCATTTTTTTGAAGTATAAGTATCTGAGAATATGTCCTGAAAATTTCAAGTCGATCCGAACAAAATTGACTGAGATATGAGCGTTGAAAGAGAAGAATCCGTGAATTGAAGAACTGAATTTGAAACTTTAAACGCGTTTTTCTCAAAATGGCATTTCTGAAGTCGGTGACCAAGATTACTCGAACACTGATGAACCGATCTTCTTGAAATTTTGCAGACTTATTTAATACATAAAAATGTAGTCTTTAATCGTTCGATTTTTTTTTTCGAAAAAAATGGCCGTTTTATCGCCAAAAAACGGCGGTTTTTTCGTTAAAATCGAACCATTAACTTTGACTGTCCGCTATTTTGTGAAAAATGAATATTTTTTAAAATCCTTCGATTAAAGACTAGTTTATACTTATATTTGACTAAATCCATCCGCATTTTTTTTTCAGATGATCCACTTCGCCGCAATGTTGGTCACCGCAAACCGTGTATATAAAAACATTATTTCATTTACGGCCATTTGCCACTAAACAATGTAATATTTTTCAATAAAAAAATTACTGAAAGTTCTTCAAGATGTGTTCTTTAAGATGGTATATTGATCGATGAAAAAAGTTTTGTAGTTTTCTTTAAAAAAATTCATGAACAAGGCCTTTTTTGGCGCTACAAGTGGGGTTAACGCCTTAAGGTAGTACGAGCGCGCAATCTTGATTTCTATAGATTTTGTTCAAATTTTAACCAGACACTGTTCATATCATTATGCATGTTTGAGTGAAATTTCAGAACAGTCGACTATTTAGATTGGGAGATAATGGGTTTTAGAATTGCAACTGTTAACACTGCAGGGTCTGCGTTGAAATTTAGACAGAATGATTTTCCGTAAAAAATATTTGTCCCCTATAATAAGAAGAAATATGGCAACACCGCAGAACAGTATTGTTCAATATTTCGAGAAAAGAATAATTATCCTGTTCCTAAACTTAAAAATGTTGTCATAAAAAAAGATTTGCATTATAAATATTAATATTTTAAATTGTTTATGTTATCTTTATTAATAAATAACAGTTTTGGTAATATTATTGGTAATAATATTTCGGTAATAATTTCGGTAATAAATATTTCGGTAATAATTTCGGTAATAAATATTTCGGTAATAATAATATTATTGGTTATAATATTACCAATATTATTATTGGTAATAATAAATAAAAGTTTTGGTAATATTATTGGTAATAATATTTTGAGAAAAAAATAATTATCGTGTTCCTAAAGTTAAAAATTTTGTCATAAAAAAATATATGCATTATAAATATTAATATTTTATATTGTTTACGTTATCTTTATTAACAAATAAAAGTTTTGGTTTATTCATAACTAATTAGAAACTTGTTCGATTAAAAATTACTTCCAAATAAAAATTTGTCTTGCAGTATTATTTTAAATATACCGCGCTAACTCACGTCATTGGATACATGGAACGATGCGGTGTTGCCATATGTTTTCTTATTATAGGGGACAAACATTTTGTACGGAAAATTAATCCGTCGAAATTTCAATGCAGACCCTGCAGTGGTAAAAGTTGCAATTTTAAAATCCATTACCTCCCAATCTAAATAGTCGACTGTTCTGAAATTTCACTCAAACATGCACGATGATATGAACAATGTCTGGTTGAAATTTGAACAAAATCTATAGAAATCAAGTTTGCGCGCTCGTACTACCTTAAGCGATGAAACGATTGAATGTTTTTTTTTTATTTACCAAAGAACGTCTTTTTTTTACTTGAAATCGAATTTCAGAGTCTGAAAAATGCGCTGATCTGATGCCGAAAAATTAGTATTTTGACAATTTGAATAATGTGAAAGGAGTTCTTGAAGTGTTTGTTGGCGAAAGAATATTGCATTCTTTTTATCCTACATTGGCTTGCGACTGCTTGAACGAGTTTTATCCGATTCAGTTCATTTTTTTAATAATTGTGTAAATTGAATTACGTAGGGAAATATCTAGGGATTTGGTGATTCGTTGGAAAGCTTGGAAGTATTTGGAAATCATTTATTAGTGATTTTTTTAAAACTGAAATGATTTTTTTAGGAATTTCTGCTTTTCGTATGAAAAACAGTGTTTTAGTAATCTCTCGAGTGGTTTCCTGGCTATTATCATGCAGAACCCAAGAGCTTCCGGCTCTGTGCGGATGATCAGCATTTTTGGCACTGAAGCTGTGAGCTCCTCCGAAGCACCTGGCGGCAAACATCCCCTGAATAGATTTGTGTTTACTTGTTTTTTGGCACAAAACATTCTCCAAATTAGCCCTTGATATAGCATGGTCGGCAGAAAACGCCGGTAGACGAATTGAGATCCAAACATTGAATTCGCCAATCATCACTCAAAATACGCGTAAACAAACGCAAACATTAAATTGAAATCCTAAGATACCCAAATAGGGCCTGAGATATATTTATGAAAAATATTTTTTTAAATAAACAAAATTTAAAATATAATTTAGCACTTGAGCAAACATTTGAAAAGTTTAGAAAATAATTTAGAATTTTTTAAATTAATTTAGAAAAATATTTAGAAATTTAGAAAAATATTTAGAAATTTAGAAAAATATTTAGAAATTTAGAAAAATATTTAGAAATTTAGAAAAATATTTAGAAATTCAGAAAAATATTTCGAAATGTAGAAAAATATTCAGAAATTTAGAAGTAATATTTATAAGTATCGAAAATAATTTAGAAAATTAGCCTGAATATGAATTATTCTGAATATGAATTGGCTGAATAATTTCGAAAATTATTCAGCAATTCAGGAAATAATTTAGAAGTTTAGATAATAACCCAGTGGATTCAGAGAATAAGTTTTAACTTTCTAAATTGATAACTTAAAAAAACAACCAAAAATATTTAGAAAAAGTTTTTAGAAAACACCAAGGCGAGATTTTTAAGACTCAAGTGCAATTCCCTGTGGTTCCAGGATGCAGCAACAGTCCGGGCCAGGCAACGGTGTGCCCCGTCGGGCGTTGAGTCCCGGTGCGGGTGGCAGCGACTCCGAGGACTCGGACATATCGTTGGGCGGCACGTCGCCGCCATCGCCGAGTTCGTCACCGCCGCCGACGCATCATCCAACCTCGTCGATACCGTTGGGAGGCCTCGGTCCACTGGGGCCCCCGCCGACTTTGAATTTTCGCTTCGATCCAAGCCAGTCGCAATTTCGTTTTGGCCACGCGACGGCATTCAAATTTCCACCGGCCGGCTTCCGTTTTGGGCCTCACAGTCCCCAGCAGCACAATCATCCGAGCATCACGGGCGGTGGAATGTTCAGGCTGACCGAGACGAGTCCCTTCCAGGCCGTCGGGCCCAGAGGCGATCTAGGCTCAAGGTTGGTCATCATCCGTTTCTGTCCTCTTTGCGAAATTGCGATTGTCCGAGCCGCGTTGGCCTGGGCCAATACTCGGATGGGTGACCGATAATCTGTGCACTGATCCTTTCCTTAGACTGGAAAAATGCTGAATTTCGTCGATGTTTTGTGGATACCCAATTAATGGAATAAAAACTCCATTCAGTGGCCTTTATTCTACGTGTCATCAAGTACGTTTTCCATTTTTTTTTCATAACATTTTGTAACAAAATGGCGGCGCTGAACCTGAAAGAAGCGAGTTACCTTTGTCTGATAGTATTCTGCGGCAGTCAAGATTTCTCCAATTTTCACTCTGAAACGAAAATCCAAAGTAATTCAAGATCCACATTGGATTCGTCTTCGAATCACTTAGGGCGATCGAAAAATACCGATTTTTCATAAAATAATGCCATTTTGAAGAAAAAAAAAAGATTTTTTTCCGAAAAGTCTCCAACGTATCGAAAATTTTCTTCGTAGATCCATGAAAAACGATATAAGCGTGCAAAAAAATGTTCCCCGAAAGCAGGGTGCCATCGGGAGAAGATAACTCGCTACATCCACCTCCAGCAGCGTCATTTTCTCGCAAAATCTTGTGAAAAAAATTGGAAAAGTACTCGAAGATATGTAGAACAAACTTCACTGAATGAAATTTTCATTCCACAAACTGGATACCCATAAAAAAATTTCGAAATTCCGTCTGATCGGTCCATCGTCTTGTCCAAGTGACGTTTCATCATGTTGACGTTTGTGGGATTTCAGACTGCCAGATCCACTGGGACTAGCCCCGCCGAGGCTCCATCCCCACGAGACGCTGCTCCATCATCCACATCATCCCCATCACCAACTGCCCGAGGGCATATCGAGGCTATCGGAGGGTTCGCGTCTGTCGGACGGCGGCATATCGCGCCTGTCGGACAGTCTCTCGGAGGCTCACAGTCCTCCGCTTGTAGCGACGAATCTGACGGTAACGGGGCCTCTGAGGGTCGCCGTGCCAAGCCCTCACACACCCTCGTCACGCGGCAGTCCACCGTCGAGCCAACAGACCGCCTCCTCGACCTCGTCCCAGCAACAACAACAACAATCCCACCTACATCACCATCACACGAGTCACCTTCACACGGGAGGCCAAGGTCACGGTCTGATAAGGGTCGTCACACCACCGCCCAATCCAAAACCCCCACAGATTCACAGGCCATTCTCACCGGCGTGATACCGAACGGAACTCGTTACCGCATCTGTGACAAACGTCGATATTCCATGCGACGATAAAAATAAATCATACGGCAATCGGACCTTCGAGATTCTGTGAGTTTCGCGATGCAATTTTACACGTACACACAAACACACACACACACATGTGTCAGAGTGATGTGAAAATCGACATCATTCTTTTCTTTCGTCGATATAGCAAGAAATGTTCGAAAAAAGACAACCCTGTGGGCCAATTTTAAGCCGATGCAAATAATTTTTAGGCTTTCCATTTTTTCCCCAAAATCATGCTTTTTTACGTCTTAGATAAAAATAAGACTTACAAAATGTGGTGAAAAGTTGGCAGATCTGATTCTCCTCGAAAAAAACAAATTCATCGATTTTTCCGATCTCTTTTCATAAAAAATAGCCCTTACTTTATGCGTTGGAAGATCAATAGACCTGATTGCCCTCAGAAAAATCAGTTAATTGTTTCTTTCGATATTCTTATTAAAAAAATAGCCCTTGCAAAACGGGCGGGGGAATCAGTAGATCCAGTTATCTTCGATAAATCAATTTATCTATTTTTTCGATAAAAAATAGTCCTCAAAAAATGGGTTGAAAAATCAATAGATTTGATTCTTCTCCGAAAAATCAAATAATCAATTTTTTAACTCCTCGAATAAAAAAATAGCCCTTACAAAATGGCTGCAAAAATCAATGGTTCTGATTCTTTACTTTGAGACTACTCTGAGACTTTGTGCGTTGGAAGATCAATAGACCCGATTGTCCTCAGAAAAATCAGTTAATTGTTTCTTTCGATATTCTTATAAAAAAAATAGCCCTTGCAAAACGGGCGGGGGAATCAGTAGATCTAGTTATCCTCGATAAATCAATTTATCTATTTTTTCGATAAAAAATAGTCCTCAAAAAATGGGTTGAAAAATCAATAGATTTGATTCTTCTCCGAAAAATCAAATAATCAATTTTTTAATTCCTCGAATAAAAAAATAGCCCTTACAAAATGGCTGCAAAAATCAATGGTTCTGATTCTTTACTTTGAGACTACTCTGAGACTTTGTGCGTTGGAAGATCAATAGACCCGATTGCCCTCAGAAAAATCAGTTAATTGTTTCTTTCGATATTCTTATAAAAAAAATAGCCCTTGCAAAACGGGCGGGGGAATCAGTAGATCTAGTTATCCTCGATAAATGAATTTATCTATTTTTTCGATTACCTTCGATAAAAAATAGTCCTCTAAAAATGGGTTGAAAAATCAATAGATTTGATTCTTCTCCGAAAAATCAAATAATCAATTTTTTAATTCCTCGAATAAAAAAATAGCCCTTACAAAATGGCTGCAAAGATCAATAGTTCTGATTCTCCTCAGAATAAGCCATTGATAGATTTTTTCAATCTCATTATATAAAAAATATCCATTAGAAAATGGGTGAAAAAAACAATAGATTTGATTTTCCTCGTAAAGACCAAATAATCCGTTTTTTTCGAACTCCTGAAATGAAAAAAAAATTGTCCTTACACAATGGGCGGAAAAATCAATAGATCTGATTCTTCTTAGAAAAATCGATTAATTGATTTTTTGTTGGATTAGAGCACCGTGGCACGATCCTGCAGCAGCTGGCGCCCATCGGTGCACTTTTCCACGGCCTGGTGAAATCCAATTTTATTTTTACAATTCCTAACGACCCTTATCCTGTGATCATTTTTTTCACTACATCTTCCACCTGTCCTTTTTACTTTTCAAGCGAAAAATCATTACTCCAAACTTAATTTTAGAAACTACCTAAAAATGTCTTGCACCGCGGTTTAATTTTGTTTTTACCATGTACTAACATTTTTTGCTATAACGAGCAATAAAAAAAAAACTTTTTTTCGTATCCCTCTGATATGTACATGAAACACGAAATAGTTTTGATTTCCGATCGTCGGCGCCTTTTTTCGTACGTTAGACTGTTGTAAATATTCTATACATACGTATATAGATGCATATAAATAAAAAATGATATATATAATAATAATAATAATAATTAAAAGCATACAAAAGGAGGAAAGAAATAACGTTTTCAGAGACACATACGCGCGATGACTCGTATCGAGAAAACTCCATTTATTTGATGAATTCAAATTAATTATATCTTTTGAATTTGTCTCGCTCAAAATACACATTGATCGAATGTTGCATCCAAGCGGGACTCAAATTGATCTGAACTTAGCGTGAATTGAATAAATTTGTGTGTTTTCTCGATGCAATAATGACGATTTCTCGACAATGACGATCACGACATCGACGAGGACGACGATTACGTTTAACCGTGGCGAAAAATCGAGGAAACAAAGACTGATTAAGTAAAATATTTATGGGCTCATAGCGGGGTTATGTGCACGAATGCGTGAGGCTTTGAATGCCGTGAGGAAATGCATGCGTGTACGAATGTGCGAGTGTGTGTGGATATGTTGAGTCTCTGAATAATGCATCCAATTTCTGTGACGAAAAATCGTCATCCCCTCCTTCTAAACATCTTTAGCACTATTTATGTAGATCCGCATAGTTGCTTGTGCAAAATGAAGCCAACAAAAAACAAATGTACGATTTATGCGAATGTTGGTCGATGACATTTCCATCTTGATTCACGTTTCTCTGTAAAATTACTCCGGGAGTAATCTTAACGTTAACAATGGATGATATATATATAGGGCTACTGGTTATTGGTCACAATCCTATGAAAGGGTTATAGGAAATGTATTTCGCTATCAAATAACCCAGTAATGATTTATGCAAAAGTGAACCATTTTCAAGATATTACTTTTGTTATTTTTTTTAAATGGGAGGTAGCTTCAAAAATTAATTTAAAAAAAAACTGTTATATAGAATCAATCTTTTGTTATGTGTAGTTTGAGAACACAGTGACAAATAATTATCAACAATAAAATAAAAATAGTTATTAGACTTGCAGAGTTTTGGACCTCGAGTTAAAAAATGTTTGCATATTATGCTTATTTTGTCATTGATAATTATTTCGCGCTGTGTCCTCAAATTACAAATAAGAAAAAGTTTGATTCCATACAACAGTTTTTTTAAATTAATTTTCAAAGCTGCCTACCCCTTGCTTTAAAAAAAATAATAAAAATGAATAATATCTCGTAGATGATTCACTTTTGCACGAAACATTACTGGATTACTTGATAGCGGAAAACATGGCCTACAACCCAGGATTGTAAGCAATAACCAGTAGCCCTGTATATATAAATATGTATATAAATTCTTTGTATATCTTCGATAACGGGTCGCTATCGATCATCCCGTGTTATGTAGATAAAAAAAATTGATCGAGCAATTAAAGGAAAGTAGGAACTTAACAAAAAATGCGCCGCGAGTGAGACGAGCAAATGCTCGCACGATCTAGCAAAATTCTTCTGTAATCGACGAATCTCTCCTTATAAATACTGAACATAGAACTAATGTAAACATACATATATATATATATATATATATATATATATATATGCATAAACAAACGATGATTAACACTGCGAATAAAAATTATACATATTATATATAAATATATGAATATATATATATATATATATATATATATACATATACAAATATGAAAAAAGTGAACAAATGAGACATCATTATTATATATTATCTATTGTCTATTATTATTATTTGCTCTTGTAAATAGATTCACGCAAAAATATATTAACAGATTATTATGAAACGGCGGTGTCGAAAAGCAACGAATTTTTTAATCTTCCCCCCGACCGTTCACTTCCTCCTGACCGGGGCCACGCCATACATACGGTCTTCAATGAAATGGTAGAGCAATTGCACTATTTGTGAGTATCCACTGGAACGAGTAATATCCGTGTGGAGAAATGTCTGGTCTTTGGGTATTGTCAATATGTGGGAAAAAGAAAATCAAGTTGTTATCAATTGATCAAGTTGAAAAATCAGTTGTTATCGATTGATCGGCTTGATAGTGATTTTCCCCGTGACTGAAAGCGCGTACGACAGATCGAGAATCCGTAAGTTCGGGTTTCGGGATTGAAGGATGTGAGGACCTCGGCGAAGGTGTCGGGAAAAAGTCGATGGGCAAAGCACTGATGTGAGTATTCTTCGGTGGAAAATAAATCCTTTTTGGATAAAAACAAATAGGGTTCGAATGAAAATAATCGAGATAAGTATGAATGATGATAATAATGAACATGGACAATATTAACAATAATAATAATAAATAAAAATCATGTGAACGAATATCGATTAAAAATATTCATATAATCATTTGATATGATACCTAATTATATTAGTAATAATAATAAATACAACAGACTGAGGAGGTGCGTCGCCCGTAATGATAAAATCTTACGAGAAAAATTAAAAATCAATATAAATCATATGAAATAATATCGATAGTAGATATCCAAATATTTATATTATATAATAATAATAATATTGAAAAATTGAGGAAGAGCGTTTCTTGGAGCGATGGAATTTTATAATAATAAACAAAAATACATATAAATAATAATAACAATAAATATAAATGAGTTCGAAGAGAATCGATCTTAAATTTTCAAACATTCATATCACATAATTATTATTATTATTAAAAATAGATTAAGATAAAAAATTATCTAGATTAACAGATCTAAATAATTATCGTTCAAAATTCTAGAATATCTAAAATAGATACACTAAAATGTTTCTGGAATTCCAGAATTCGAGAAGTTTAGAATAACTAGAAATCTTAGAAAAATATCTAGATTGAGATAAAAATAGATTAAGATAAGACGCACTTCTCCAGTTTTCAATTTTCGTATAAAAAATAAATTGAAAAAGTAAAATTTAATGAACATGGACAATCTAAATATTGAAATCTTATAATACCATTAACAATATTGAAGAACTAAGAAAGTGAGTTGCCGGTAGCGATAAAATCATACAAGAACAATTACAGATAAATATAAATAATAATCATAAATATAAATCAGTAGAAATAATATCGATCTTAAATTTCCAAATATTCCCATTCTATATATATATATATATTTATAATGGGAATATTTGGAAATTTAAGATCGATATTATTTTTCGATATATATATATATACAAGAAGAGAATACTTTGAAGACACCGTGGTTCATAGAACCCCCAGCATCGGGACAATCAGCTACGAGGGTCCACGAAGCTCTCATCGCGAGTTTCCGCGATGGTCATCATCATCAGGCGTCGGATGGTTGATCCACGGGTCGGTGAGAAAAACGAGAAGAAGTAAGGTTCGTGCGAGAGTGCTGCAAAGGGCTCGTGACAGAGCGGTGCGTGGGCGGGTGTCGCTTACAAATGTGGGACCAATGGGCACGTCGCTTGCGCGAAGTAAACGATCCGGATAGGTTAGGCGAGCACAAACGCGTACAACTCGTCGTACACGTACCGGCGCTGCGCGTCACGCTCACGTGTGCCGTAACCGTGGCAGAGAACGGGACGAGACAAGAAAAAAAACCTTCAACTCCACCCCTAAGATCGCGGAGGAATCTCATCAAGCGGAGTGCTCGCATCCCCCGCAAATTTCAACACCTCGTGGAAATGGACACGCGATGTTTTTCTCTACCAACTTATAGTATCGGTAAGTTGATGGCAAATTGATCGTCAATATCGTCCGGTCGTGGTCCATTATGTGAGGATGGGTCTGTACCATTTGTGACATTTGCCTTATGCCTCGAAGCAAAGGGGCGTAACTGACAGCCCTTGAAATCGAATGAGGTTGAATCATTTTGCTTGAGAGTGGTTGGTTCATCTGTACACGTTCATTATTCATTTATTCATTTATTCATTCATTTATCTAATTATCCATTTATTCATTCATGTATCCATTTATCTATTCATGAATGGATATCCATTTATCGTTTCATTCATTCATTTTTATTCATTTGGTCTTGTTGTGTTCATCTGTTCACTTTTTAATTTGTTCGTTTGTTCATTTCTGTCATTTTTATTTGTTCATTCGTTCATGTATTCATTCATTCATTTATTTATGCTTTTATTCATTTATTCATTTATTCATCTATTCATCTATTCATTTATTCATCTATTCATTTATTCATTTATTCATTTATTCATTTATTCATCTATTCATTTATTCATCCATTCATTTATTCACTTATTCATTTATTCATTTATTCATTTATTCTATTCATCTATTCATTCATTCATTTCTTAATTTGTTTATTTTTTCCTGAGTTCCAACACATACACTTGCGGGTTCTTACGTATTACCCCTTCCCAATTGAAGCCTTTCCTATCACCCGCTCAAGCTGGACTACATCGCATGTGCCGTGGGTACAATGAAACTGTGGAAAACCCGAACTATTATAGACGGCCCCTATATTCTTCTCATCCACTGGTGCACAGTCTTTTTTACTCAAGTATCTACACGGAGTTTCGGAAGTATTAGCCTTCCGCTGACTGGTTGATGCGCCAGCCGGTGCACGGCTAAGCGGTCACCGCTCCGAGTATCGGCCATGCACAACGCCGCTCAACTCGAAGGATCGGTGGAGCTGAACGCCGACCGCCCATCCACCAGGGTCGGTTTTAAATAAATATATGTGTGTATCTTTCACGTCTCGAAATATTTGCCTGGATAAATTTAAATGCACCTCGCCAATAAATATAGCCCGTTGAACTCGATGAATTCCCCCATGCATTCAGCCCATCAATCCATTAAATAAAATGGACCACTGGTGGAATAAAAACCAGACGACTCTTTTTTTTCTCCACGCCAATATCTCGAAAAGTGGAAGGATTCGACAAAAACTTTCGCCTAAAAATCGTAATCCATTTGAAGGGGGACGTAAAACGCCAAAAATCTTAATTTGCATTTAAAAAACGCCATTTTATTTGGCATAAGAAAAAACAAAAAACCTTCGTTAGAAAAAATGTATCCAGCCTTTAGTTTCGACGTTTCGAAAATATAAACAAAAAGTGAATAACTCAACTCTTATGGGTGCGTAAAATATTAACTAAAAACTGTAGGATTTTAAGGAGGACGTGAAACCGTGGACTCGAACAATTCCCAGGTGCCACCTTTCCAGGCCATTCAAAGGAATTTTATTTTGCATTTGAAAAACGCCATCTTTTTGGCATAAGATAAAACGAAAAACTTTCGTTCGAAAAAGTGTACACGACATTCAATTTCCAAAATATACAAAGTGAATGATTCAACTCGCTTGGGTGCGTATATGTATATACAATATATATATATATATATATATGGATATCTACCAGCATATGTGCAGTCTGGATACATAGTACGAAAAATTCTACGGTCCGATGAAGATAGAAGAGCGTTGCTGTCGTGAAATAACGAACGAATGGATGTATCCCTTTCTCTTTCTCTCTCTCTCCCTCCTTGGTCGCTTTACCACAATACGTCGCGGTTTTTCGCTCTCTTTGCCACACTACCGTGTCTACCATAAGCTCAGCGCCCATGTTTTGACAGTTGCTGCGCTCCGACACCTCCGGTCTCGCGACGTTCATTAGTAAGTGGTTCGCAACGTGATCTGAACTTGGGCTCAGCCAGCCAGCTCGATACGGTGCCGCACAAGAGGCCCAAAACCCCAGCCCAGAAAGAAATAATTTTTCCTCGCTGCGATTTGAGAACCATCGTGTCCTTTGCTCTTCCATTCACTCTTTCACCATCTCTCTCTCTCTCCCTCTCTCTCTCTCCCGCTCGTTTTTTTCCCCGTGTACAGTTCATAGTTGGACCCCAGCTGGCCCCCGGATTTAGATGTTTAGGATAATGCCCCGTGCCCGTTTGTGGTCTCCAGAGCTCGGTGGGCCACAACGAAATAATGTAGTCCACTCCGAATGGCAGAGACCCGGAATGAGAAGAGTTTGGGAGAGCTGCGAAGGGGGCGAGAGAGAGAGAGAGAGAGAGAGAGATGGGGAGGATTTTGGAGAAAAGAGAACAGGGTGAAGAAGAGGAAGGAAGAGATGGGACGCTGAGCATTTATCTGGTGGTTATTTGTAGACAGATTCGACACCTCGACAATACAGCCGAGAAATCATAATGGATCACCATCAAAGGATCTCTAGTCTGGCGTCTATGTTAGTTTCCATATATATATATATATATATATATATATATATGTACGCCTGGGTAGGAAAAAATAGGCGGTCTTTGGTCCGAGATTATGTTGGAAGTGCTAAAGATCCGGGCATCGAGGAAATCACCGCATCTCTCGCTATGGGGTGTCCCACGAAGAGGTGTGAAACCGATGGTAAGTCTGCTACCTTTTCCATTCATACTCCCCTTCCTACCCACCCCCCACCCCCTTCCCTCACTCTATCGGAAAAAGGGATCTTTTTTCGAGATGACGCGCGACTATTGTTGCGGTAAGAAGTTTTTCGTATTTACGTTCCAGATATATATACTTGGTCCTTTCGTCGAATCTTGTACCGTGAGGCACTTGTATGGGGCGACAGCACGGGTCTTTGGATGCTCGAGGACCGAGAAATCCATTTCGGATTTTTACCTCACGCGTGTGTACACATGTGGGGATGAAATAATGGCAATGGTAACCCAAAATACCATTTCTTTAATTAAGGGGTTATATTACATCTACCTAGAACACTGAAAAAAGGCCAATTTTTGAAGTCTTTTTCTGGAAAACGCATGGTGAAAAAAGCATTTTTTTAAATATAATGGGATTCATATTGACAGCCTTAAAAAATCGCCAAAAAATACAGAAAAACAACCAAAACATGGTCGCTGCTAGGTAACACTTTCAATGTCGGTGGACATGATATCTTGAGAACCACGTGATGGATTGTTTCCAAATTTACGGGAGATATGATGAGAAACATTTAAAGGTCGTTGACGATGTCCCTTTTTTATAATCGTTTTTTATTTTTTGATAGGTATGTAAAAATGACATTTTTTTCATAGATTTTGTATGCTCGAGGTTCGATCCGTCGCCACTTTGTTAAAAAAAAAGTTTTTCAAAATCGACGATCATCAATGACTCGTATTTATTATTAACTTGAATATCCCGTTTGGTTTTTTTTATTTGGATGGACTGTTTAAGCTGGACAGTGTCCACCGGAAAACGTCGCCAAACAAATTTCGTCATCTCCCGGCGGCCATGTTTTTGTTGTTTTGCTGTATTTTTTGGTGATTTTTTTAAAGGCTCTTAATATATGTACCTTCGTTTTAAAAAATTCGTTTTTTTAATCATCAACCGCTTTGCAGGGAAAAAATTCGGAATTTTTTTCGGGCCCTCTAGGTAGATGTAGGCCCTTAATACTTTCTGTATTAGGGTACCGTAAAAAGGGGTTAAATTGTCATTAAGGGCAACTTTGACAGTTTTTGGGGCTGCTTTATCAGAGAGCCAAAATACGGTTTAAATTTGTGCTTAAACTTTTTTTCTATTGTTGCTCAAATTTGTTGTTCAAGTTTATTATAATGTTGGTCAAGTTGATTTTGTTCCCAATGATGATTAAAGACTGAGACTGATGATTGAAGATAAGACTGATTATAAAGACAAATTATATAAGACAATGCCTATAATAGTACCCTAGAGACTTAATATTTTCAGCCAAAATGTTTTTTTAATGAAGATGACAATTTGATTGTAAAAAATCGTCGTGTTTCATTCAATTTCATGTATGATGCTTAAGATATTAACTTTTTAATCAAAACGATATCAAAGTAACCCTTAAACTTCGACATAATGTGCATATTTCAATGCCTTGACAAAGAAACCCCACGCTCGAGATCACTTTGACACTTTTTTGATATAAAAAATATTTGTTGGAGGGGGAGACTCTCTTATAAATTTGATAGCCGAAGGACAGATTGGAGCAGAAAAAGTTGGAATTTAGGATGCGAAAAAAAAGTTCCTACAAAAAACTTCCCAAACCTGTTTAAACTAACCTTATTTATACTGTATATGGCAGGGAATCGTAAGAAGGAAAATTGTGAGAACAAATAAATCGCAGTGCACTTTCGGCCCAGTACAAAGTATCGCCGATGTTCAATCCGATAATTCCGAGATGAGAACATCCCGTGTACACGTATACGCACCAATTATGGCGAATTTTCGGAGTATCAACTTTCACAGCACCCAATGAGGGTCAGCACCGTGCTCTCAGCGAGGCCTTTAGAAAAATCGGTGCCTCATATGTGACACGGGCACACGGATCGCGAGCTGGTTCACACGCGAATGGAGGGGGTTAATGAATGGTTAGATATAAGTTGGCATTATGGGTGGTATCGAATTTACGATGAAGGAGAAAGCACGATAATGCGACACCGGCGTATGTTTAATTTAAGTATATTCGAAATGAGACGAAACTGAATGGGAGGGAGGTGTGGCACGTACCGAAACCGAACCACCCCTCTTTTTACGACCCCTATGCGTTGCGAACACTTCTACCCGGTCACAGCACGCCTATCTCTTGATCTATGCATCTATATATGAATGTCTATATATATATACATCTATATCTATCTATATATCTATCTATCTATATATACAGGGTGGCCCTAAAAATGATGTTCAAAAGAAGAATCTAGATGCCTCGTTTCAACTCCCAACCGAATCACCATCCATATGTTTTACGATCTTTTTTTAATTTTCGAGAAAAAAGCATTTTTATTTTTTTGAGTTCTCCTGCAGCACAAGATTTTATGTATTTTTCTCTTTCATGTATATAAATTCCGGTTAGAAGTTTTTAAAAGCCATTGCGAGTCAATTCGACTAGAAGGAGAATTTTTTTTTAATTATCTGAACTTTAGTGACTGATCCTCTCAAACGGTGCTTTAATTTCTCCAACATAGCTGCCAGAAATTGGGCACTGGAAAATCAGTTTTTCAAACCTTACAATAACATATTTTTAATATGTTATTCATAAGCAATTCAGGAAATTTTTCAACACCACAATGATTGTCCGATTTCGTGGTTAACGACATGTATACGTATACTGGGTTACCTGGAAAGTGACGTCCAAAAGAAAAATCCTGATGCCTCAAAATCAACACCTATCCAAGTGAACTCTAGTTTTTTATTCTTTTCGAAAACAAAGCATTGCGTTTTTTTCGAGTTTTCCTGCAGTATAGGTTTTTATTCATGTTTCTCTTTTGTGCATGTACGTCCCTCTTAGAAGTTTTTAAAAGCAATGGGGAGTCATTCGAACTAGTGCGCGTATTTTTTTAAATAATGTTTGTCATCTTTTTTATCATCTTCAGTTACTGATCCTCTCAAACCTATTTTCCAAACCTTTGATCATAATCTAAGGCATTTGGGTTCGTGTTCTGGTCATTTTTTATTGCTCAACAGTGCACTTTATAACAACATGAGTAGAAAAAAAATTGCTAAGAAAAGATTGTACACACACGAAAGGGAAAAATTAAAAATGGTTTTTCCTGTAAAAAAAAACACAGGGGTGATTCGAATAAGTTGATTGATACGAGGCATCGAGATTTTCCTTTTGGACGTCACTTTTTGGGCCACCCTGTGTATGTATATATATGTATAAAAATACACCCATATACGAACGTAAACGTGCATTCACTCCTCGATGTGCACCAAGGGTGAAGTACTCGAGCATGGGAAAAACAAAATATTTTCTTAGCTGCTAACTCGATGGTTGAAGCTTTCTCACTGCACACACGGCTATATATATATATATATATATATATATATATTTGTGTGTGCATGTGAGTGTATACATCACAGCAGGGATCGCGTGAATGATTGTGGCAAATAATATGAAACTAGTAGCAAAGTATTTGGATTCCTCGTGAGTTTCCCCAATGGGCTCGACACCATCTATACGTGTGCTCCGTTACGCGAGGAAAATCTTGAATAACCGTTTACACGGAGTGGTGACAGGCTGCGAGAATAAAGGGGGTGGGTCGCACGTGGCAGCGACGGCACAATAAATTTATAACGCCGATTTGTCTCATTAAGGGAGCTTTCCAGTGTGAAATTTTCAAAAAATCGATTTTTTTTTTTTTGCTTTATCGAATAGTATACACTCTTCCGAATATTCCCTGAAATTTTCATGCCGATATTCAGATTATTTCGGTTACTGTACAGCATTTCTTGGAAGAAGGCAACGGAGCGCTACAGCTACAGCGAAACTTTGAACGCGTTTTTCTCGAAACAGCATTTTTCAAAACGGTGCCCAACTTGGAGGGCAGAGTTTTAAAGCTATCGAGTTGAATTTTTTACACAATATTCTTAACGTCATTGTTTATCGTGCTATGGAAGCTTTTTTTTTTTTGACATCTTCCTATTTTTTTGTAAAAAAAACTGCCAAAAAAAATGCTAAAATCGATACTTTTTGTTCAAACCGGCGCCATTTTTGCAAAAAAAAAAAAAAAGCCTCCATAGCACGAAAGCCAATTATATACCGATCAAAAATCTTTTTGTGTTTTTTGTTTCAGATCAAAATTGTGACCCCCAACGTGGACACCACATCCAAGTGCATTTTCTGCAACAATTGTTTCATCATTTTTATAGATATTAATTAATAAATAAATCGATCTTTAAAAAATTGTTTTGTATTCTTCAATACCCAATTAATATACAAAAAAAAACCAGACCGATTAGATTATTTTTTCTTTAAAAAAAAAAATCGCGAAAAACAGCGATTTTTCGGGCTGTCACACTGGAAAGCTTCCTTAACTGTCGTGCAATAGCTCTCTGGCATCAGTGAATGAACGAAAGACACGATTTTCCATGAGAAACTGAAGTGGGCGGTATTTTGGCATCTCTGTATGGAAAATTTGTCCAATTTTCTATCGTATGATCGGATGATTTTTTGATATGTCCATTTATTGATATCAAACGATGAAGGGGATTTTATTCGTTCGAAAATTGATCACTTTCTGCAGCTTGCCAATTGCGTAATTTTCAAAATTGTAAAAAAAGTATCTGGTTGTAGGAAAGATTAATTATTGTGCTAAAAGTACATTTTTCAATTTTTTATATCGGATCACTCTAGGGGCCAGAACCACGTACGCCGATTGGCCATGCAACAACAGCGGCACGTTGTTTAGATAATACTCATTGGTTATCAATGTTTTCGAATTTTTTAAAGAATCAAACTCGGCAAGAATGTTTATCAATTGTGTGAAAAATCCTGACCTCGTCAGACCAATACTCTCTTTAGACCAATACTCAATACTCTTAGAAGAAAAATGTTGAAAATCGATATGTTTTTGGGGCCCCAAGCTTGGGCACAATAGTCGATGTGGCTTCAGGACGATCCTTGAAATGACCTCTGTATAAATGCACTTACGTTGTGATCCCAATGTGATTTTGAAACTATGGGTGTTTGCATAATGTTGAGTATGGGGACAAAAGCATGGGGATGGTCCAGAAGGACGTTGGAACGGTCCAGTTAAGGCAAACGATGGTTTAGGACTTTTTTTTCAATAAACCTCAAAAAAAATGCATATGAGGTATAGATTTATTCTGTAGATGCCAATGGTTCACAAAGTACATAATTAAAGGGCAAAATTGTACATTTTTATATTTTTGGTACGTAAATAAGAAAAACTTTCGTGTTTTCCTCATTTTTTCTGTAATACCTCACGAAAGGAATATCCACACCAATTTTTACACTTTTGTCTCTTCTCTTTTAGGAGTTTGTCTCTTCTCTTCTCTTTTAGGAGATTCTCCAAAACTTCTCGATTTCGGAAGCTTTCAAAGCGTTTAAACGCTGATAACTCTTGAACTAATTGAGATATCGACAAATGTCACTATATGATTAGTTTTCATTTTGAAGTATACTTTCGTTAAAAAATATGAAAAAAATTATAAATTATCAATGTCAACGTTTTTTTTACTGCTAAAGTGAAAACTATATTTCTAAAAGATGATTGCCTTTTTTTAATTCTCTAAAATAGAGTGACCAATTCTATTATTTTTAAGACTAGTCTCATCATGGGCCCATTTTTCCTTATATTTTTCGTCGAATTAATCATATTTTTCAAGAAGATTTTTAACATTTTAATCTCCAACAATGCTATTAATGATTGTCTGATTTCCAATTCGTCTTCGTCTGGCCTGAAACGGTTTATTTTTAATTTGTGCGGAATTTAACACAAATTTTTGTTTCTTCGTTCAATTCAGCACGAATTAAAAATCAATTTGTTGGAAAACAAAAAATGGTCCGCGTCACGGGGTACATGAAATGGCGTGAAATGTCCCATATATAAGTATGAACAGAGACGTAAAATGTAGTCGGGGCGCGTTAAAAAAAATTCGACATCACGAAAACTATTGCCAATTGCCAAAAATCCCTTTAGTGGTTGTCTTTAAATATTGAAACGAAGGTTTGTGCAAAATTTCCGCTCGATTGAAGGAGGGTGGGGTTTTCGGAACCTTTCCCCTCCAAAATCGACAGCAAAATCGACAGTGATGTCTCTTGTCAATATCGTCTAGACGACAACATATATATTTTTTTTCGAATTCGATCTTGGATTATGGCTAACGCTGCAACCTCCTTAAGGCGTTACCCACACTTGTAGCGCAAAAAAGGCCTTTTTCATGAATTTTTTTAAAGAAAACTACAAAACTTTTTTAATCGATCAATATACCATCTTAAAGAACACATCTTGAAGAACTTTCAGTAATTTTTTTATTGAAAAATATTACATTGTTTAGTGGCAAATGGCCGTCAATGAAATAATGTTTTTATATACACGGTTTGCGGTGACCAACATTGCGGCGAAGTGGATCATCTGAAAAAAAAATGCGGATGGATTTAGTCAAATATAAGTATAAACTAGTTTTTAATCGAAGGATTTTAAAAAATATTCATTTTTCACATAATGGCGGACAGTCAAAGTTAATGGTTCGATTTTAACGAAAAAAAACGGCCGTTTTTTGGCTATAAAACGGCCATTTTTTTCGAAAAAAAAAATCGTACGATTAAAGACTACATTTTTATGTATTAAATAAGCCTGCAAAATTTCAAAAAGATCGGTTCATTAGTGTTCGAGTAATCTTGGTCACCGACTTCAGAAATGCCATTTTGAGAAAAACGCGTTTAAAGTTTCAATTTCAGTTCTGCAATTCACGGATTCTTCTCTTTCAACGCTCATATCTCAGTCAATTTTGTTCGGATCGACTTGAAATTTTCAGGACATATTCTCAGATACTTATACTTCAAAAAAATGCAAAAAAAAATCGATTTTTTTTAAATCGCAAGTGGGGGTAACCCCTTAATGTCTTAAAAATCACATTTTCGCTCGCATATATCTATGTACACGTTCGTGTATATAGGTGTATGTGGATATGATTGTGTACACTAGTGGTCGTCGTGAATGTGTCAGGCGTCAGTGCCCTCACGAGCTATTAAGCCGCTTAGCACTATGGGGTTTATGTTGTGCCGCGCGCGCGGCCCTCGAAGCTGGCGGGAACGAGAACGAAGTGGGGTGTGTCTATCTCCTGCCCTTTGCAACTCTCTTGGTGGGTATATGCGGATCCAGGAGTATATTCAGGAGTCCGCAACCCTGGCCCTGCGCAATACACCATTATCCTTCCTTATCCATTATCCTCTCCTTCCTATACCAACTCATACGCGAGACATATGCAGCCAATGTTCTTGCCGCTTTACCGCTTTTCCAACCTTTGTGGCATTGCAATGGATTCCGGGCGCGCTTGTGCTAACGATTTACTGTGTGCTTCGCCTCGTCTCGAAGTTAGGCGTGATCGATTTTGAACTTTTTGTTTAAGCTTGTTTGGGTTTGATTGTAACGCGAGCGTTTTTACTTGAAAATTTGCTGTTTGTAATGCAAGCATTTTACTGCAAAATTTGTTTCAGTTTGTTTGGGTTTGTTTGTAACGCGAGCGTTTTTACTGAAAAATTTATTTGGGTTTGTTTTGGTTTGTTTGTAACGCGAGCGTTTTTACTGAAAAATTTTTTTGGACTATTTTGTCTGTTTGATTTTAAAATTTAATTGTCTGTTTGATTATCATTACATATTTTTCCACAAAACAATTACATAGTGTTCTTGAGATGATACTTTTTCAAATACCTAATTTTTGTCGAAATTTATCACCGCCATTTCGAAAGGACAAATCCCGAAAATGAGCTGCTTTCGACTGTTAGAACTAGACATAATTCGTTAACCTAAGCCGAGCACAAGCTCGGGGCCCCAAAAAGTAGGTCGATTTTCAATATTTTTTCCGATGAGAGTATTGGGATGACGAGGTCAGGATTTTACACACCATTGATACGTATTCCTGCTGAATTAAATTTTTTCAATTAAAAAAAATTGATAAACAATGCAATTCAAGCAAAGTGTCGCCGTTGTTGCATGGGCAATCAGTATAGGTACTTCTGGCAACTAGGGTCATCTGAAATAAAAAATCGAAAAATGCTCGTTTTGTATAATAATGAAGCTTTCGTATGGGGAGAAGATATTTCGAAATTTTGAAAATTACGAAAACGACAAGCTGCAGAAAAAACAGTTCGATTTTCGACACAAAAAACAGCTTCAAAAATTTGTTATTAACAAATCGATAAATATACCAAAAAAAAAGCCTTGGCCATACTATAGAAAATGTTATAAACTATGATCCATCCGAATTCGAATTAAACCCGCCGAATAGATTTTGAGATACGACTCTTACCGTTTCATCAAACAGTGTCGACAAAAACGCAAAACAAAAAAGAGTAAATCGCAGTGCGTCTGACCCTTCACAAAAATCTTCATAACTCGGCCAATTTTAGCAATTCCTCCAAAATCTTCCTTACAAATTGAAGGTAAAACCCTAGGCTACAAAAAAGACGACAAAATCACATTTAAAAAATGAAAACTTTCCCTAACGCCGAAATACAGTAAATTACAATCGAGCCCGATCACCTATCGACTATCAAAATTTCCCAGTTTCCTCCTCCCTAAATTACGCCCCAAAGCCAAAAACATTCCATATACCGTTTTTTCCCCACGCTTCTTCTCGTCATCTCTAAAAGTGAAGTAAACCCGTAAGAACACATGCCCCCTCGCAAATTCAAAGTTCTTTAATCCTTCACCGGATTTTGAATCCGTTCGATCGATCCCAAAATTTTGCACACAGGCTACCAATAAACGATGCGATAATGCTTCCATTTGTTGCCATCTAGCAGTTCTGCAAGCCTACCACGCGTCTTTAAGGATGTTGAGTCCCAAATCGCAAATGATAATAAAATTCTGAAAATTTGGTATGTTTTTGTATGAAGTATTTCAGAGGTCGTGTAAAAATTTCACGACAATTAGGAAGCTCGTTATTGAACAATTAACATTCACAAATTAAATGTTGTTTTATGGAAACTGATGTAACTTTGCAATAAGTTTTTTTTTTACCTCTCAATTCTATAATATCTACAATATACTGAAAGCAACGGAAACAAAACGAAGTTTATTGATAATTTTTTTTTATTTCTTTTAAAAATTGTTCTTAACAAAATGTTAATTTTTTAATAACGAGCTTCCTAATCGTCGTGAAATTTTAACACGACCTCTTAAATACTTCATACAAAAACATACCAAATTTTCCGAATTTTCTTATCATTTTTTATTTCAACCCTTAAGGAGGTTGAAGTAATGATGATAGAATTCTGAAAATTTGGTATGTTTTTACATGAAGTATTCAGGAGGTCGTGTAAAAATTTCATGACGATTAAGAAGCTATTTATTGAACAATGAACATTAACATGTTTCATAGGGACTCAACATCCTTAAATTGCTCGAAGTTCGTCTTCGAAATTTGTCTTCGAAGTGTTACATCTCGGGATTTGTACGCCAAGGGCGTGCGCGAAAGCCGAGCAGGGACCAAGCACACATAATAATTGTATGAGCGGCTCAGGATTTTACCAGAGTACGTGTATATATATATATATATATATATATATATATGTGCAGCCTCACGGATGAGTTTGTACGCGAAGATACTTAGCTAAGCACTGACAGCAGCTTCGGGATTAAGGGGGTGAAATGTTATTATTGCAAGGAGTACGTCCCTCTCTCTCTCTCTCTCTCTCTCTCTTTCTCTCTCTCTCCCTCTCTTTCTCTCTCACGCAGTACTCGCCGGCTCTTTCTACATCCCCCTTAACACAGCTCCGCGTATGCCACAAAGAGTAGTGCAAGAGACGCGCGGGCGGAGTCTATGCGCGCTTCCGCTACTAAGTAGCCCGGTTAAGTATGTTGTTTAAGCCAACACTGTGCAAGTAACCATTTCGCGAAGGATAAATTGCGCCCGCTGCTCTGCGCTTGTTCCCTTGGCTTTCTCACTTCGCCAAGTATTCAATACACGCGGACGCCGTGCACGTCGAGTTTTACCCCACGGGAAACTAAACTTCTCCCGATTCTACGCTCCCTACAACAAATGACAAGGAAAGTAATGACAGTCTGAGCGACTACTATATGTATGTATATATATATAATATACATATACGTATAATGGGGTGCGACTGCTCTTCGGATTTCAGCAAGTGAAACTTTCAGGAAGAAAAACAAAGTATAAACCTTTGAAAACTATAAAGACGTGGATAAAAAAGAAATTCCCGAGTAGAATGATTAAAAAAACATTTATTGAGTGATAATAATTCATTGATTAAAGCACCTTTTGTATCTCTTCAATTTTATTTTGCCGATTTATAATATTTTCATCCCTTGTCTTCGAAAAAACTACTTCCCCGTTGATACTCCCACACCCGGAAATTTAATTTTCAAAGGGGGGCTTTCGCTTCCCTTTTCGCACAATTTTTCATGCCTAAGGAGAAGAATCAAAGTATAAACCCTTAAAAATGTAAAAACTCGAATGGAAATTGAGTTTGCTCGCCTGACAAAGAAAACCATTCATCAATAAATAGTAATCTTTGTAGTAAAGAATATTTTGTATTCATTCGATTTTATTGTTCGCATTAATTTGATGTTTACTCCCCTTGTCTTCGAGAAACTGCCCTCTGCTGATACTTCCGACCCTGAAAATGTAATTTTTCAAGGGCTCTCTTGCTGTCAGTTTCGAACAATTTCGGACAGTTTCGGCCCGCGAAGGGGAATCGGAGTATAAACCCCTAAAAACACAAAGACGCGAATGAAAATTCTTTTTCTGCAATAACAAAAAAAACTCGTCCATCAATAAATAATACCTTTTGAACCAAACACCATTATGTATTTCCTGAATTTTATTCTCCCGATTTATTTAACATTTTCATCCCTTGTCTTATAAAAAAAATTACCCCCTCATTATCACCCCCCCCCCCCCCCCCCCCAAAGTTCGACTTTCGAACGCGCCCCTCTCGCTCTCAGTTTAAACAATTTTCCCCACCCACAAAGAAAAAAAAGGTATAGTATAAACCCTTGAAAAAAATATAAAAACACCGATGAAAATTGTTATTCTACGATAATTTAAAAAATAATCATTCATCATTAAACATCAGTTCTTCTACTAAAGAACATTTCGTATTTCCTCGATTTTAATTTCCCAAACTTATCATTTCCATACCCTGTCTTCCGGGAAAAAACTACCCCCTCACCATTACTCCACCCTCAAAAATCAACTTCTCAACGTGCTCCTTTCGCTCTCAATTTCCGTCAATTATTCACACCTAGAAATTCTTATTCGCGGCAACAATCCACGTCGTTTTTGTAACACGATTCCCATGGCCTGTGATACACACGACATGTTGCTGCCATGGCAGGGCTCGCTACAGACGTATAATTTCCTCTGTAAGCTGCGATTTGAATGGGTATTGAGTGTCTCGAGACTAGAGAAAGCAAGAGAGAGAGAGAGAGAGAGAGAGAAAATGAGAGAGAAATAAAAGAAAGCGATTGCGTCGGTACGTGCAAGTGTAACCAGCTTAGGAGAACCTTCGCGCCTCAAGAGGACGAGGAAGCTCATTAACGGGAGCTTTCCTCCCTCTTTGCTCTAGCTTTCTTAGTCGATACCTTGATGGAGAGAACGAGTCAGCCCTCGAGTGAAGGAAGGAAACGGAGAACGAAAACGCAAGAAAATTAGGAGATGAATATATATATATATATATATATATATATATATATATATATATATATATATAAAGAGGGAAAGAGAGAAATCAAGAGGGAGAAAGACAGACGAAAACTGGCAACTGTGACAAAGTTACGACTCGTGAATTTTGATTCTCGAATCCCTACTAGCTTCCTTGATATATATGCGAGTGTGTCCATATATATGTGTATATTCACACACACAGTAAAATTCCGGCTGCTTAATATATATATATATTTTTTTTGCAGCCGGAGTTTACTCATTTACATAAGTAGAGGAGACAAGAGTCTTTAATGGCGGCATGCTGACTTTTCCGCCTTCAGTCCCTAAATATCTCCACCCTCCACTTTTATTTTCCTCTCTCTCTCCTCCTTAGCCGGAAATTACCGATCTCATTGTACATCTCTGCTATAGTGTATCGTTTCGCCGTCTGATATTATTTGGTGATTTAGCCCACGCCTCGTACCTTTAAGCTCGAATATTACGAAAAAAAATTAAGTCGAGATACTCACTGAGAAAAAAAATCACCTGGATCAAGGAAATTGTTTATTCACAGGTAGGGAAAGAAATATTGGGGGGGTCTGAATGAGGTGGAAATATCTAAAATACGGTTGTTGTTTTATTCGTGATTGCCTGGGATCTTAACTGCGAAGACTGTATGGGAATTGTCAAAATTGACCGAGTTATGACGATTTTCGTAGAGGGTCGGATTAGCCCTTTTGTGTTTAGCCCGTTTTCTGTAGCGTTTTTCCCGAAAGAGTATAGTTTATAATATTTTCTATCGTATCGTTTGCTAATAAAAGATTATTAAAGTTTATGCTCTTCGACGAAAACCGAAATTTCTTTCTACAGTTTGCCATTTTCGTGATTTTGAAAATTTCAAAAAAGTATCCGGCCATAATGGAGATTGATCATTTTACCGAAAGTACTTTTTTTATTTTTCAATTTCAGATGACCGTAGTTGCCAGAACCACCCACACGATTGGCCATGCATCACCAGCGGCACTTTGTTTAAATAACAATAACTTTATAGTTTTCCAATATTTTTCAATTAAAAAAAAACCCAAACGTGCCATGACTAATCACGAATTGTCCGTGAAATCCCGACCTCGTTGTCCCAATACCCTCATCGTCAAAAAATAAATACTTTCGTCGACCCGTTCTTCCCCCAGCTTATCATTCTCTAAAAACCGAAAAAAAATTCCCTTATCGATAAACCCCGCCCCCGCGCCCCACAATGTATTTATTCAACCCGAGTAACTTTTCCTCGGCTCAGATCACATTATTCGCAATGAATTTGCGCCGCACAAACGGCGCTCGGGCGTTACCACAATTTCTCTCTCGTATCCCATTGCAATATCATCTCGTTCGTCGCGTTACTTCGTTCGTAAGCCGCGGGCGCTGGATTACGACGAGCATGCGAACGATCGGACGTCGAACGAGAAAATGCAACCGCGTCGTATCGACGGTGTGGAGGGTGAGGGAAAAATAAAGAAGCGGAAAAAGCAAAACGAGCAAAAACAAGGCTATAGAGCGAATCGCGTTAAAAGAGTGGATCGCGCGCGCGGCGATGGAGCGAGTGACCGAACGGTGCGCGGGGGCGGGAGGGATTGGGGGCGATCGCGCTGGGTGCTTCACGGATATCCGCACACCCGGCCCAGCGGAACTTCCGGCAAAGCCGCGAATAGTACACCACCCGAGCGAGCCGGAGGCTGTGAACGAAGAAAGCGACGACGGGAGAGCGAGAAAGAGAGAGGGAGGGAGAGAGAGAGAGAGAGAGAGAGAGAGAGAGAGAGAGAGAGAGAGAGAAAATCAGCGCGGGTCGATTGCGCCACGTACACACACACCCACCCACACACACACACTCACACTCACACACATTAGCACAACGCGAAATGTGGGTGATGCAAGCGCGAGAAATAAAGGGCGTGGTTTTCGGTGGAGAACCAGAGAGGAGTGAAAGAGGAGGATCGGCTACGAACTTGGCACTCCGGTCGATACTTCTCTGACTATCGCATACGTGAATATGCACACACATACATACACACACACACACACACACACACAAACATATATATATTTTATTTCAATATATATATATATACCTAAAAGTTATATATATAGAGGTACATAGATGTTTATGTATATCGCGGGACCACGAGCGTACATCTAATACCTCTCTCTCTCCCACTCTCCCTCTCTCTCTCCCTCTCTCGTCCTCTCTCTAAGTCCATTGCTACTAGTCTATCATAACACAGTAATATTATTACTTCAACAATACTATCATATTATTTATACAATCACCATCGTTATTATTTTTAATATGTTCATTTTTATTATTTATTTACCTTATATTTATTTACCTTATTTATTTACCTTATATATTGCCTCAAGGCTCCGACCAAGGCATAAAAATATATCAATCAATCAATCTCTCTCCCGCTCCCTCTCTCTCTCTCTCTCTCTCTCTCTCTCTAGCAAAAATAAGTAAAATCTCCGTCGCGAGTACTTCACCTGGAACCAAAAAATCCGTATCAGAATCCACAACTGCCAACGGCAAGGGATCAAAAATCGAGGGGTCCGCGAATCACAGTGTATGAAAGAAAAAAGCTGCCGATCCGCGCGGACTTGCGAAAAGCTCTCAATGGATCGAGTACCAGCGTACCGAGTACGGAGCAGCAATGAAAAATGAATGAGATGAAAAAAAACAAGGGATTATTGTGGAGCTTGATATCTGTGGTAATGATAATCATAATAAGAACGGCAATAATACAGTGTATGAAGGCAGTATCCTCTCATTGAGGGCAACAATGCGTCCGATAGATGAGTTAATCGGTAAGTTCCTCCCCGGGGCACTAAAGTCCTCGGTTCGCGTTCTCCATTGTATATCAACCTTGTAGACATATATATATATATATATATATGAGACCAGATCCCAATGGGCCCAACAGCATTATATGCACACACGTTGATGTGCTCATATACGCGACCAGATACGAAAAGGAAAGAGAACTGTGCTGGTTTATATATATATATATATAAGATCGAGGGAGAGAGCGAGTATCTCACGGGCGTGAGAGAGAACAAAAGGATGAGTGACGTCTCCGGTGATCCCGATCGGGAGTCTGTTGTCTGTTAATATACGTGTATGTATATATATATGTGTGTGTGTATAAAAATGATTTTATGCTTTGGATGCTCACTCGCAGCTCTCTCAAAGTCCCGCATTGCTCATTATACCGAAAATAAACTAGAGGAACACACGATAAACGAGCATGGAATCGAGAAACGTTTATACACGACGTATTCTTTGCGAAGCTTCCCTCTCCGACCTCCCCAATTTGCCCTCATTTCAATCAACCCCTCTCAATTTATTCGAAACTCATCGATTATAAGGATTCTTTTTATTTTATGGAAAAGTCTGTTTTTGTGACCGCGATTTTCATCAATTACCTTGCTGAACACCATTCGGATGGTGGAATTTCGAAGGGCACAGTCGAATATGCCCTGTGGACATCTGTGGATGTAGATGTCCATGGGAACGGATTTTTTGGCTTCGTGAAATTACAGTATCACGGTGGGTGATACTGTTATAAATTTTAATACGCAAAATCTAAATTTTCAATTTCACTAGACCACGTTTGAGTCTTAATTTCAGATATATATATATATGAAATTAAGACTCAAATGCGGTCTAGTCAAATTGAAAAGTTCAATTTTTAAAACTATAATTAAGGTTTGCCGATTTGTTAATTAGACAGTTTCAGAATGGTGTTTAATTAAATTTAAAAATTAACTCCAATTATAGTTTACAGAATAGTTAATTTAATTGAAATTGAATAAAATGAAATTGGAATTGAATTAAAATCAAAATGCTTCGATAGAATGCTGTGTGTGTCTGTATATAAATTGTGTGTATGTATGTGTATATATATATATATATTTTTACATATATATATATATATATATATATATATATATATATATATATATATATATATATATATATATATATATATATATAAACAGCATTTTAATCGAAACTTCATTATTTTCTTTAAAATCTAAGAATGTTTGAAGATTTATTCTCGAACAAAAATTGCGATTCTCGATTTCTTTTAAATTTCTTCCAGTCCGGAATTCGTATCATTTCTATCAATCATTTTTTTCGTGATTGGAGCGTTACGCTCGCGTCCGAAAAAAAATATATACATATATGAATTGCGTGAATGAAAGCCACGGCACGACGAGAAGGAAATTAAGTAATTCATCAGGGCGATGGAAGAGAGAAGAAAGAGAGAGAGCAAGAGATGGAGGGGGTTGAAGGAGGACGAATGTGAGAGAGTGATCTTGGAATATCATTTCTCTCATCTGAGCATATGCCGCGAAGGAATTCGACGCGTGCGCACCCGGAATGAGAGTCACTGATCGATGGGATGCGGCCTGATGGAGAGTAATTCATCAGCGCAGCAGCCACCAGCAGGAGAGAGTGAGAGAGAGAGAGAGAGAGAGAGAGAGAGAGAGAGAAGAGGATGCGGCCGGGTAACCCGATCTGTTCTGCCACATCTACTCCTCCGCAGCATCGGATGCTCTCATCCAGTCCCTCTCCCCCCTCCCCTCTCTTGATCGAGAGCAACCCTCTCTCTATGCTTGCCGTATCCCAATCCTGGGAAAGAGATAGGTAGATACGTCGGGCGATAGAGAGACGTCGAGGAAAGTCAACGATAGTAACGGGGTCAAGTCCAGCGCGCCCTCTATACAGGATCCTCGCGATCCCTCTTTTCCTCGGTTTTAGTTCGCGGTTAAGACCTTTGGCCCCAGTAACAGGTATAAAATCATGTGTAAATTTAACAATTTTTTTTCGTATGAATAAGTTATTTACTCACAATATTAATTACACATATATTTAGTATGAATATCAAGCTGTGAGAACTTTTTTTTTTTCTTCTTTTCGATGTACAAAGTGGCCGACTACTCGAAACTTCTCGAAACAGCTGTTTCCAATCGGCGTGACAAATGACTTCAACAATTTTCACTCGATTTACTTCAAATTCAAAAGTTATGTTCCTAATTGCATTTCGCAGAGAAGTACGTACGGAATTTCTGATTAATCGAAAACTTTTCATTTTATGAGCAGTTTATGAGCAGTTACAACGAAATTTTTCACTAAAAATTCATTTCTTAAGTTCAAATACATAAAACTTTTGAATAAAACAATATTTTTTAAATTCCGTACGTACTTCTCTAGATATTCTAATGTATGGTAGATTGACGAGAATTTTTGTTTTTTGTTCTCGGCCAAAAATTGTGGATGCTAAATGTCACGCCGCGGAGCGCCTAAAAAAAAGATAACAAAAGAAAATATCAGTAGCCGGCCATTTGGTACATCGAAAAAAAAAATATATATTTTTTCTAACAGCTTGATATTCATACTAAATAGATGTGTAATTAATTTTGTGAGCAAATCACTTTTTCACAGGAAAAAAAATTGTTAAGTCGCACATGATTTTACACCCGTTACTGTGGCCTAAGTAAAAAATCCTCCGCATCGTTGGTCATGGCGTCGCCGCATTGCGAATATCGCTCAGCGATATTATCATTTCCGTTCAAGCTTTTTTTGTACTTTTTTCCATTTACATAGAGCTTCAAAGAATGCACGGATGCAAAAATAGAAAAAAGTATTTGAAAGAAAAACTCAAAGATTAAAAAAGCAGAAAAGTAATGAAGTTAAGTAAGAAATGTTTAAAGTAAAAATTACGAAAATGCTACCACGGAAAGTGCATTCGTGGGTCCATTTTCTCAAATTCTTAATCTCTCTTTACGACGAACCTTTCTTGCCTGCTCGACAACAAATGTCAAACATTTCTGTTTTTCAAATTTCCAGAAAATCGTAATGCTCTAATTGTTCATTTTCATTCGTTGCACTTTTTGCGTATTTGTTATGGTTCTAAATAAGTTTGAAAAAATTCAAAGCCATGAAGTAGAAAGAAAACACATAAAGTAAAAGGAGTAAAAAAGTGAAGTAAAAATGAAGAAAAATAAAAAAGAAAGTAAAATAAGAAAAATGCAACCACTAATGCACAAGTGCATTCGTGGTTGCATTTCCTTGAATTCTCAATTTCCCTTTACTACGAACCTTTTTTCACTCTTCGACAATTAATGTCAATTAATTCTGCTTTAAAAATTTCCGGTAAATCGTGATGCCCTAATTGATTATATGCAATCGCTGTACTTTTTGTGCATTTTGTAGCATTTTAAATAAATTTAAACAAAAAATTTTAAGCTATGAAGGGGAAAGAACACATAACGTAGGAGTAAAAAAAAGTGAAGTAAAAATGCACAAAACTAAAAAAGAAAGTAAAAAAAAAAGAAAATGCCATCACTAATGCACAAGTGCATTCGTGGTTGCATTTCCTCGAATTCTCAATTTCCCTTTCCTCCTAACCTTTTTTGCCTCCTCGACAATTCATGTCAATTATTCCGTTTTTGCAATTATGCAAAACCGGAAAGAAACGATTCCCTAATCGATATTTTTCAATTAAGGGGTATCGATGGATAACCGTATATGGGGACTTTTTTTCAAGCTACGATAAAAAATCGAAATTAAATTACTGTTTCGAATTCGTGGCAGCTCCTTTTTCTCGAGTAATTGCAATGTCATTTGCCGCAGCGCGGCAGTGGAGTAGGGGGGGGGGGCAGCCGCAAAAGCGAGTAGAGTGAGACGTCTGAGAATCAGGTGGCACGATGATTTGATCAAGTCCGCGGCATATTTGTAACGGCGACAAAACGCGTGTAGAGCCGAGCAATATATATCGAAAGGGGAAAAGAGAGCGCGGGAGATCATCATAATTTGTAACTGCTCGGCAAAAACGTAGAATGTCCGGGGAAGCTCTCGCGCCAGGGGTGAGTATTGTAATGTACATGTACCGGGTGTCCAGAGTGGATAGAACGAGCTCACCATGTGCAGAAAATAAATGAAAAAATCGAAGGAGGCAGTAATAGCGGAAATATTAAAGACACGGAAAAAACCGAAAAATAAGTGCGCGTTATTAATTTTCTCAATCGAAGGAAATAAAGTAAAATGTTCATTCATTATTAATTATAAATTTCGAAGGACATTTTTTCAGAAATCTTAGACGCGTATGAATTCTAAAACTAACGACGGTTTTGTTAATTGACAGTGTCCGAGAATGTATCTTTGTGATTAGTTAGTGTTGACGGGTCTGCAAACCAAAAATAGGTCCATTTTCAATATTTGGTTCTCATGAGAATATTGGAATGACGAGGTCGAGATTGCTCAAGCAATTAATACACAGCCTTGCCGAGTTTGAGTTTTTTCATAATTGTAAATAATCGATAAACAATGGAGTTATTATGATATAACATTTTTTTAAATGTGTTTTTAGTATAATGATAAAACTTTCGTATGATCGGATAATATTTTAAATTTTGGTAATTACGCAAATGGCAAGCTGTAAACAAACATTTCGGTTTTCGACAAAAAACAACTTTAGTTATTCGTTATTAATAAGTGGATAAGCTTACGAAGAAAACATCCGGGCATACGATAGAGACAGATATAAACTATGCTCGGTCCGAATTTGAAGTGAATCGGACGAATAGATTTTCAGATACGTATTTTTTTTCTTCGGATTCAGATTTCGGATTTCAAAAGCAAAAAGGCTAAATCGCAGCGGGTGGTTTGCTGTCGTGGGTGGTCGGACCCACAAAGACCGTCATAGCTAGGTCAATTTTTAAAATATTTATAAAAGCTTTGTTGCAAATTTGCGGTGGGTCACCACTGTGAAGGGTAAGAAAAATCGATTTTTCACATTTTCTCGAAATATACATATTTAAGAATACGTGGAAAAAATGTCAAGTTCACAAATTGAAAATTGACCAAATTACAGACGATTTAGTGAGACAAGGTAGCTCAACGATCTAGATATACTTTTTAAAACTGTCAATAGCGTTTTTCTTGGAACGATTCTTCTCGACCAGCCGGAATCATAACTCCAACCTATAGTTGCTGGATATTCAATTTAAAAAAAATCCTAATTGCAGTAGCTATCATTGTACATAGTTGTCTTTTTTTTAAATTTAGTATTATATTTTTTAAACCTCCGAATATAAGGAAAAATATGCCCAAAATTACACTTTTTTGTTTCCTGCTATTTTCTGATTTTTTTTCGAAAAACGGCTACGGACAGCGAGCTAAATTCATATAGATTATTAAACCTTTTGACTTCTATTTTTCAAACTAACCACTGTAAAGTTATCGATCCAATGGTTGGACCACTTTTTTTATACCGAGCCTCCATTATACCTCAATAACGTTGTTAATTTTGATTTTTTTTGTTATGTACACGAAATAAGTTCAATATACGCTTAACAGCATACATTTTTCCAAAACTTAAATAAGTAATCTAGTAGACAAAAAATCGGTAAAAACGAGCTTTTTCGGCCCGTCACAGTCCCCCCTTAAATTAAGACCCTAGGCTATAAAATTATGCAATAGAAAACGGACGAGGCCCTCTGATTACTCTGCCATGACAGATAGGCGGACGTGAAATAAAATGCGTCCCTACAGTGCCTACAAAACCCTATAGACGAGGATTACGAAATAAAAAAGCTCTGGCCTAGTAGTCAAGACTTTTCCATGAGGCATCTTCAAATCAATCTCACCCAGGGTGAATTGGGCACCCTGTATAAATATATAAAGGGTATCTCAAGATGACCTTCAATACTCAAGCCAATCTGGACATATGGCATACACCCACGGGGCAGAGCGAGCACCTTCAACATATAATAGAAATCCTACAGAGGCTCCAGTCTGGAATCCTTCAAACTATAACCAACCTGGTTTGTCTCAAACGCAATCGTACACAACGATTTTGAAATCAACACTGTCAAAGAAAACGTGAGCAGGTTCAGCGAAAAATATATTATACAACAAGAATAAACCATCATCCAAACTAACTCGTGGCGAATCTGCTCAGAGAGGAAAACGTCAGAAGAAGAATGAAAAGACACACGCCAACAGACCTAAACACCAGATTTACAAAGAACCCCGCACTGGCCACAAAAACACCAACCCACTAGGGACAGGCATCGCCGGAAAATTGCCAAATGTTATGAAAATACCAAATAACGATTTCAATAGTAATTTAAAAAATGACCTGACATTTCAAAATAGGCGCCATTTTTTTTGGCGCAAACATAGAGTAGGGGAAGCTGCTTTACCTTGACACTCTATGCACCTTGAACCACCCAACTTTTTTTTTAATGTTCCCGCCATGCTTACGGATGATTGGTGCGGTTTTGAGAAGGCAAATCAACATAAAGTTAGTTGCGAAAGTCTCTCGGCGTTTGGACGTGAGACGATTATGAAATTTTTGATGCCGAAAAGTAAGTTTTCTTTGTTTTGCTTTCTCATAACTTGCCTCATTTGCTACATAATTATTCATAACTTGCTGTTTTAGGGAGGCACTTTATTAGCGCTTGAGGGGTATTAGGGTGATTTTAGTTGAACACAAAATTTTAGCTTACACCTTGATCCCGGCAAGTGTACCTTGGTCGTGGTCGAGATACGCAGATATCTTTAGAGACGATTTTCTGATCGACATTCTACAGATATTTGGGATTTCGTGATAATACACGTGTTTGCACGAAACGAGGGAAACGTTAACGTATATTGATATTTTTTGTGCCTTTAAACATAATGGTATCATTTAATTTGTTCTTGTTGGCCAGAAAAAAAAAGAATTCAACTTATATCCTTGGTCAGATATTGAAGAGAAAATAAAAAAGGTTAAAAAGCAAATTCTAAGAGGGAATTCTATTCCGTTCCTGAAATGAACAAATATTGGGAGCTTACCTATTGAGTAAGAAACCTCTAAGAACAATAATTCGTTCAAGAGAAGAAGAAAACAGCATAATGTGATTATCAAGTTCCTAATTTAGATTTGAAGAAATAACTTAATAGATTTCTTTATTTTGAACTTAGAAACTAAAGAAGTTAGAAAAAACCTATGTCTGGTGAATATTTTTGTTTGTTAAAATACAGATATCTGTCATTACGTAAGTTTTGATACCATAAACATCATAAAAAAAAACGTAAATAATATTGAAATTTGTCGAAAAGTTGCCTCTCATTTGACTGAATTCTCACGTTGATCAAGGTACAACATGTGCGGATCAAGGTACATCAGCAATGTACCTTGATCATCAAACCATTTTTTTAAGGCCTTAGGTCACAGTAACTTAACATTTATTTAACATTTTTTTTCGTAATTTAACATTTTTTTTGTATGAAAAAGTGATTCACTCCCAAAATTATTTACTCATCTATTTAGTATGAATATCAAGCTGTTAGAAATTTTTTTTTTTTCGATGTACAAAATGGCCGACTACTAATATTTTCTTTTATCTTTTTTTTAAGTGCTCCACGGCGTGACATTTAGCATCCACAATTTTTGACCTAGAACAAAAAACAAAAATTCCCGTCAATCTACGTGTAGAAAAACCTAGAAAAGTACGTACGGAATTTAAAAAATATTGTTTTATTCAAAAGTTGTAGGTATTTGAACTTAAAAAATAAATTTTCAGTGAAATGTTTCGTTACAATTTCTCGTAAACTGCTCATAAAATGAAAAGTTTTCGATTAACCAGAAATTCCGTACGTACTTCTCTGCGAAATGCAATTAGGAACATAACTTTTAAATTTGAAGTAAATCGAGTGATAATTGTTGAAGTTATTTGTCACGTCAATTGAAAAAAAGCTGTTTCGAGAAGTTTCGAGTAGTCGGCGATTTTGTACATCGAAAAAAAAAATATATATATTTTCTAACACCTTGATATTCATACTGAATAGATGTATACATAATTTTATGAGTGAATCACTTTTGCATACGAAAAAAAATGGTTAAATTCGTACATGATTTTATACCCGTTACTGTGGCCTTGGGCCTTAATTGCCTGAAAACTATAATATAATACTACAATATTTATCTATGGTTTCATGTGATAATATTATGAGCCCCATTAGTTGCCCTTTCCGATACAATTTATTTCATCAGTACATGTATCACATTTTACGTTTTACATATCATTGAACGCAAAATGTACCAAGGTTACAGCTTGGTGGCAGACGAGTTGGCCATTTATCGGATATTATGTTCCACCCATAACCTCCACGTTTGTACCTTACATTAAAATAAAAATATTCGTAGTTTTCGGTAAATAACACGTTTTGTTAATAAATTACAATGTCAGGTCATTTCGAGACACCCTATATATATATACATGTATACGTATAGAGGGAATTGTCCCGTAAGAGGGATCGACGTGCGTTTCGCGGCACACCGCGCGACTTGGCGTATACACGCGGCCGATATACACGACGGATTCGTCCCGGCGCGCCAACTTGACGTATGATGATAGTCGTTCGCATGCCATACACACGCCAGGCCCGGAGAGTTCCCTTTGTGCGCGCGTGTGTTTCTCTTCCTACCTCACTTTAACTTGGGCCGCGCACGAACTCCACGGGGAATCAAGATGCTCGTAATAATATCATTATCACAGTGGTCGACCACAGTTCCCCATATATATATATATATATATATATATATATATATATATATATATATATATATATACATATATATATATATATATGTACACATCCGTGTACTATTTAAGTGTAGTGCATTTTATTTTTTTTCTCTTCTTTTACTTCGAGGCAGCCCTGAGTAAGACATTTACGACCGAGATACGTAATGACGTCGTCGTAGTCGGAGCATCGGGTTTGCTCGTCGAGTGGAACCGGAAATAGGCCTGCCTGGTTTGGTCCCTGATCCTTCTTCGGCTTCGGTCCTCGTTAGAGCGAAGGGTAAAATTGTTCATCACGCTCCAAAGTGATGGACGATAATCGACGAGTGTCGAGCAGCGTTGGGCTGGACCGATACTCGGATGGGTGACCGCTCAGCCGATAACACCCCGGGAACTGTGACAATTGGACGAATGGTTTACCATATGGATGGATACCGATTTGTGGTGGTGGATATAGCATCGAAAAACCGGAATATCGAACCAAAAGTTCGATATCGATAAATCGATATTATGGACTCTAATAATACGGATATTTCGATATCAAAGTTGAAAAAATCAAAATATCATTATAATTGTTATTACTTCTATTTAAGTTACTTTCGCTTGTTTTTTTATTACGTTTAACAGCCTTAAAATATGATTGCTTACAGTGAATATTTCCGAAGTGTCAACTTATGTATCCACGAGTGTGGAATGAAAAAGCAATAAGGTAAGGAAGTCTCTGAAAGACGAAATTTTAGATGCCCTCTGTTTTTGCGATCATTTTTTCAACAATCTCAATCTCGTTAAGGATGTTGAGTTCCTATGAAACATGTTAATGTTAATTGCTCAATAAATAGCTTCTTAATCGTCATAAAATTTTTACACGACCTCCTGAATACTTCATGCAAAAACATACCAAATTTTCAGAATTCTATCATCGTTACTTCAACCTCCTCAAGGGTTGAAATAAAGAATGATGAGAAAAATCTGAAAATTTGGTATGTTTTTGTATGAAGCATTTAAGAGGCCGTGTTAAAATTTCACGACGATTAGGAAGCTCGTTATTAAGAAATTAACATTTAGTTAAGAACAATTTTTAAAAGAAATTAAAAAAAAAATTATCAATAAAGTTCGTTTTGTTTCCGTTGCTTTCAGTATGTTGTAGATATTACAAAATTGAGAGGTCAAAAAAAAACTTATTGCAAAGTTACATCAGTTTCCATAAAACAACATTTTATTTTTGAATGTTAATTGTTCAATAACGAGCTTCCTAATTGTTGTGAAATTTTTACACGACCTCTGAAATACTTCATACAAAAACATACCAATTTTTCAGAATTTTATCATCATTTGCGATTTGGGACTCAACATCCTTAATTAAAGTGATCATGTTGTTGGCTGCCTGCCACAAGCTGTGCCATTTGTTCGCATTCTGGTAGCTACCACTGCGCTGACTTACATGAAACTTCCTATTTTTAATTTTGCTTGTTTACTACTTATTTGATATGCATAAAAGTTCCGTTTTTTTTCGTTTATTTATTTTATGGTGAGTTGAATGTATTTGAGAACGTAGCAGCGTATGTTTAGAAAGATATAATAAATGAAGATCTCAATAAAAGACTGTAATTTTTAGGATTCCGTACCCAAAGGGTAAAACGGAACCCAATAGGGTTCCGTTTCACGGACCGCGGCAATGTTCTCCGCCGATCCAGCGTTCCTTTGACGTACGTGTGTTGGCTGATTGTTTACCGAACCGGTCTTCTCGAATTTGGCCAATAAACGCTGGAGAGTCGACACTCATTTTGATAATAAAGTTCTATCATTTGGACGTGCTGTTCAATCGTGTAACTTGCCATGGTGATTTGGCATCAGTGACTGAATAATAAACAACAGATTAGACAAACGCCACCAAAACAACATGACCGTCACAGCCCGCCAACATCCACCCGTGCCAATTACAAAACCCTATATCTAGTTGAAAAGTTTATTGGTCAATAGGCCCTAATAGAGCGAGGCCCGACGTGCACTTAGTTTTGCACCGAGCTTTTAATAAATACTTTGTTTTACTTAGCTATACACTATTATTTCTACAACTTCAATCTTCACTTTTAAGGCGTTACCCCCACTTGTAGCGCAAAAAAAGGCCTTCTTCATGAATTTTTTTAAAGAAAACTACTAAACTTTTTTAATCGATCAATATACCATCTTAAAGAACACATCTTGAAGAACTTTCAATAATTTTTTTATTGAAAAATATTACATTGTTTAGTGGCAAATGGCCGTCAATGAAATAATGTTTTTATATACACGGTTTGCGGTGACCAACATTGCGGCGAAGTGGATCATCTGGAAAAAAATGCGGATGGATTTAGTCAAATATAAGTATAAACTAGTCTTTAATCGAAGGATTTTAAAAAATATTTATTTTTCACAAAATGGCGGACAGTCAAAGTTAATGGTTCGATTTTAACGAAAAAAAACGGACGTTTTTTGGCTATAAAACGGCCATTTAAAAAAAAAAAAAAATCGAACGATTAAAGACTACATTTTTATGTATTAAATAAGCCTGCAAAATTTCAAGAAGATCGGTTCATTAGTGTTCGAGTAATCTTGGTCACCGACTTCAGAAATGCCATTTTGAGAAAAACGCGTTTAAAGGCAGACTAGCCGGTCGTTTACACAACGGATTCTTCACTTTCAACGCTCATATCTCAGTCAATTTTGTTCGGATTGACTTGAAATTTTCAGGACATATTCTCAGATATTCTCGAAAAAATGCAATAAAAAAAATCGATTTTTTCAAAATCGCAAGTGGGGGTAACCCCTTAAGCTTCTCACGTTTTTGATCAAGATTGCACAAAAATATCAGAAAATATCGAAATACCGGTCGATATTACAACTTGTTGATAGCGAAATAGTACCGGTAATGGACAAAGCTCCGATAGGCCAAGTGGCAAGTGTGGGGTGAAAAATGAAAGGGTTGGGAGGAGCCCGAAAAGGTAAACGGAGGGACACTTGAGAAATCGAGATCCATTTCGAATTAGGTGAGAAACTCATCGCGAGTACTACGATCACGAAAGTCTTTGAATTGATGGGTAGGAGAAGGATGGAAAGAAATGAACCGACCGGCGCGAGGAAAGGTCGGGTCTCGCGTAAGCTTCGGGTGGCAAAAAGTCTTCGTTAATGACGTCAGAGGCCAGCTGTCTCGGTTATTAATTAAGAGTGCGCGAGCGATGAGGCCCCGAACGCTCGGTGGTCGTCGGACGAAATTCGCCAGAAGAAATATACATCACACACGCACAGACACGGGCCCGAGGAAATTAATCGTGAGGCTCGATGAATTTTGAACCTTTTCGCTGCCGCTCAGCCGTCCCTCCGTAATGTACCGTGTTAGACGCGTCTCCTCGGATGCGAGATACCACCGAGAGATTACGAGCAGTCAAAAATTATTCCCGGCTATCTAATACACCGTAGACAGCATTATGGGTACACTCGTAATGCCTTATTTTTTTAGGCGATTTTTCATACCTTTCGGGGCATGCATCGGACTTTGGTGTGACTCCAATAGCCATCGTTATTGCGATACCAAGACAATCTATTTGCGAAACGGATGATGTTCCTTATGTTTTATTTATTTCGGGAATTTTGACGTCCATTTAATTTCGAAAATATTTATTGTGCATTTAGTTTCGCCAATTCTGTTCTCAATTTAATTTCGAAAATATTCATCGTGCATTTAGTTTCGTCAATTCTGTTCTGGATTTAATTTCCTGAATTTCATTGCGCATTTTAATTTCGTGAATTTCGTTGTGAATTCAAGTTTGGGAATCTTTATTTCGTGAACTTTATTGTGAATACTAGTTTGTGAATTTTATTTCGTGAATTTTATTGTGAATCCAATTTCGTGAATTTCATTGTGAATCAAATTTTTTTATTTTTTTATTGCGAACTTATTTTCGTGATTTTTATGCCAATCGTACTTGAACTTAAATTCGTGAATTTAATTGAACTTGAATTTCGTGATCTTAATTTCAATTGAATTAATTCAATGAAATTTCTTAATTCAATTGAATGGAATTCATGTATTCTGTTATGAATTTAATTTCGTTAAATTTGTTCTGAACTTATTACGCGAGTTTTATTGTAAAGGTAATTTCGTGAATCTGATTGTGAATTATATTTTATGAATTTATTTGCATGAATATTATTGCGAATTCAATTAAATTCTTTCAATTAGCTATCGTTGAGTCAAGACATTTATCAATAATTGAATTTGGCCTTTAGGAATTTTAATCCGGATAATGATTGGAAAAAGAACTCTTTTTTTTCTGTTTTTAGCTTCTTCGTGTGCTCTTACGGCCTTTTACGACCGAATTTTGGCGAATTTCAGTTCCGTTGCTATCGGAAACTCAGTTAAACCGTGGTCACCGATCTGAGTATCGGTCGTTGACTGAGAACTTCCTCATAATTACGATCCAAACTCAAAACTCTATTTCCTTCATTCGGATTATAATTGATATAAATTTCTACCTGTCTTTTCGGGATCAAAGGTTCTTGCATTCAAACACAAATATTTATCGAGTGAAACTAAACGGATGCATTTTTTTACAGTTGCTGCTGACGCTCGGAGAAGTTGGTAATTACTCGAAAAAGGTCCTATTAACGAGTGAATTCATCAAAAAATCATCACGGTAAAGAGGTCGGCGCCGACCCTTTAAATTTTGTTAAACATTTCTTCCTCGCCTCTTTTCCATCCTCATATTTTTTTACTCTCTCCCTCTCTCTCGCTCTCTCCATTAATTCCATTTACTCTCCCAGCGCACTCGAGCGACTTTACACTCTCGGCCAACTTTGGTGTTCGTCCGCACGTTTTTCTTGCATCGTTCTCGCTCTCTGGGGCGCGAGCTTCTGGACGGAAAAGTTTTAATAATTCCGCTCGCCGCGGCGGCTTAGCCTCTTTGCGTGTTGCCGTAAGCTCAAGAAATTATTGTTACCTTTGGCTTTCTCAACAATCCCCTTAATGGCGTTGTTTTGTGTTGGCTCATGAAAAATGAATTTTCGTTTGTCCGCGACTTTCAACGCTACTTACTCCTAAAAGAAATCGACGTCAGAATTATTCTGCATCTTTCCAAACGATTTACCGTGCTTTTTCTATTGCAAAGCTCCTTTCGAACGTTTTTCCAAACTTGCCAGCCGCGTTTGATTTTTTCCTCGCGATCGTGACGGATACGAGGTGGGAGAAAAGTGAGGAAGGCGAAAGAGCTTTCAGATCGCGCTTTTATATTTTATATTCGCACCTGGGCGTGCAAACACACCGGCAGGCTGTAAATATGGAAGTGGATGAATCTGCGAAGAGAGATAATGTAGAACTCGGATTGTGCGAAAGTTGCGGACTGGAAAGAAAGAAATGTGACTGGAAAGGACTAAGGGACAGGGCGAGAGAGAGAGGGAGAGAGAGAGAGGGGCACGTACCCATAACTAACTGAGAAACGTTGGCAAAATCCAAAGCTCAGAGATCTCATGAATTCCAGATCCAAAGGATTAGAGCTTTCCAACCTCCGCCACTCTGGCTCCTTTTTGTCTCTTCCTTTCCGCCTAGCTCATTCCTTCCTCATTCGCAAAGAGCCAGGCGCCAATGTGGCCTCGTTCGTCCGGATTACTTAGGAAAGTACGCGAAGTGCGAAAAGCAGAAACGCTTCAATATCCAGATTGTATAAATTAGGATTCGCGAGAGCCATCAGCTGATCCTCTTCCATGGTTGAACCGGAAGAGACATCACCGAGTCAAAGGCACACGATGTCGCAGACGTCAATCGGTGATCAGGAATTATGTGATGTTGAAAAACAATCAAACGAGCTGGACTATGTCGACCAAAAGTATTTTCTGTTGGGCGAATGTACCTGCGTATCGTTGATTTTGAGAACCCCTGATCAATACGGTCTAGCTGTAGAGAGCTCTAAATCGAATCCAATCCTGATTGACGTGATGCAGAGACGGAACCGATGCGCGAGAGCTGGAAAATAGAGTCGATAGAGAGAAAGGGATAAAGAGCGAGAAAGAAATATCCTGTGGGATTATCTCTGGCGCCACCACGCACCTATCCGCATGGCGAGTTCAAGATAGAACCAGCGAGAGAGAGAGAGGGAGAGAGAGGGAGAGAGAGATGTTCTGTACATATCCGCGGATGAGATGATGCTCCGAAGCTCGAACACCATTAGGTTCTGGGGAGGAGAGAGTGGCAGTGAGACAGGTCGATGAAGAAAGCCTTCGGGATTGTCTATCCGCGCAGTGAGATCACTTTGTGTGCGCAAGATCCTGCAGCCGAGTTCCAATAAAGACACAAGCACTCCTCGCCTGGAAATCTCCGAAACTACGAAGACTGGGAGTCCTCGAAGAATAAGTCGAAAACAAAGCAGTATCGAGACACGTTTTCCACAGTTGCCCTGTGCCTCCTTGGGCTGCCATACAGTAGTGCATCATGAAAGAATGGCAACTTCCTGCAGAGTCTCTCATGAACTGGTAATACCGCAGTAGGGCTAAAAGTATGAGCTGGCTGTCCATCCGTGCCAGACACGGGCATTTATAGCATTCCTCGAGGGCATAAGCCGCGTCATTTCCGGACAGTCGTACGGCTATCGTTTCAACGAGAAAAGCATTCGAAACAATTGCCGCAGCCATTCAATCGGGAATAATTGAGATGGAAAATAAGATGAACTCAGGAAGGGACGAAATTCCAATTCTCTTTGAACCCAACGGCACCGTAGAATGTTCCGTTATGTGGATTGTGGATCGTGTATAGAATGTTCAATGATCATCGAGATGATGCAACGACATCATCGAGATCATGGAACATACCTTCATATCCAAAAAGAAAAAAAAATCACTTGGATCAACGAAATTGACCATTTACAGATGGCGAATGGTAAGTGGATATGAACCAACAATCTTCCATTATTGTGAGTATTCGTTAGGGGTGTGCGGGTAGCAGAATTGGTCGGGTCGGGTCGGGTCGGGTAATTAGACTATGATTCGGATCGGGTACCCGAATTTTTCGGGTAGCCCGAATTTTTCGGGTAGCCCGAATTTTTCGGGTAAATTCGGGTTCAAAAAAATCAGTTGGCACTGAACAATTCATAAAAACTCACCGGGTGGGTCGATTTCAGCCCCCCCCCCCTGTGCTTATTCGAAGCGAGAAGAATGTAACTTTTATTTGACGTTTTGAAATTAAAAATACGCCAGAAGAACTCCTAGCGAAAATAGGTTTAAAATTGAAATACTATTTCGATACGATCCGCGAAAATTGACCTTTTTCACTCCGTAGGTGAAATCCTTTCGTATCCTTTCGATACGATCCGCGAAAATTGACCTTTTTCACTGTGCTATTCGAAGCGAGAAGAATGTAACTTTTATTTGACGTTTTGAAATTAAAAATACGCCAGAAGAACTCCTAGCGAAAATATGTTTAAAATTGAAATACTATTTCGATACGATCCGCGAAAATTGACCTTTTTCACTCCGTAGGGTGGAGTGAAAAAGGTCAATTTTCGCGGATCGTATCGAAATAGTATTTCAATTTTAAACATATTTTCGCTAGGAGTTCTTCTGGCGTATTTTTAATTTCAAAACGTCAATTAAAAGTTACATTCTTCTCGCTTCGAATAAGCACGGCGGGGGGGGGGCTGAAATCGACCCACCCGGTGAGTTTTTATGAATTGTTCAGTGCCAACTGATTTTTTTGAACCCGAATTTACCCGAAAAATTCGGGCTACCCGAAAAATTCGGGCTATCCGAAAAATTCGGGCTACCCGAAAAATTCGGGCTACCCGAAAAATTCGGGCTACCCGAAAAATTCGGGCTACCCGAAAAATTCGGGCTACCCGAAAAATTCGGGTAATGCAAAAACGAAGCCCGTCGGGTACCCGACCCGACCCGAACATCGGGTACCCGAGTCAATCGGGTACCCGCACACCCCTAGTATTCGTTAATTCGATTAAATAAAAAAAGTCCCAAAATGACCTCACACTCAATTTTGCCAATGAATAATGATTTGGCATCCTCCAATGACGGATTTAGTCAGCGCAATTCGTTTTTTAGTGTAAAGTACATACATGTTCTTCAACACCAATCGAGCAGAGAAGACAGCAAAGATTGACCGGCTAGGCGGATAATGCGCAGCAATTGTTCGCATACAAGACATGTCTGCCTATCGTTGGCTACATACTATGAGGGCAGTCCGACATGAATTTACCCTACAGCTCGCCAACATTCCATTGCTAAAAGGGACTGGAGACCGTTGGCGATGAGATGATGGCGCTGCAGAAGCGGTCTTACGGTCCCTAAACTGATGGCTAGCGCCATCTATAGGGAAATTCCGGTTTCATACTTCTACACCTGGTAAGTACACAAGAATCATTGGAATCATTGAAACTTGCCAAAAACAAAATCATACCATAATCAAAAAATGCCAATACCCCAACATCATTGAAACCGACAGCTACTCAATCTTCAAAAGACTATCTGGATCACAATAGAACAGCACAATTATCGCGACAGCAATTCTCATTGCATTGTTCATTACCATGGCATAATCTTCAAAAACGATATCAAATGTATTGCTCTCTATACCGAGTCATTCTTATCCGACAATGAGATATCCTCGTGGGAAATGCATCGCATGCGAGTACCTTATTTGTCCTCGTGCGGATGGTGTGGACCAGGTCTCGACTACACGCTCTCCTGGTAAGCACCACACGTAAGCTGCACGCCCACCAGCTAAAGCAAGCTACGAGACGAAGAAGAAGGAGAAGAAGGATCAAAGAAAGAGCAGGAGAAAAAGAAGAAGTTCGCTCGAGTGAGAGCGGATAGTCTCTTGTGTCTTGTCTTTCCTCTCCTCGTGGCTTGTAAAGTGCGCACCCCCCGGAGTAGGAGAGGTGGATTGTACGCTGAATGGGATTGTTTGTGGGCAAACACGGTGAAGAAGACCATCTCGAGAGGCTTTTACCAATGTCCGGGTCACGCCGTGAACGCTATTCGCCTTCTCGTCCTTTCCACCACACATACACACACACACACACACACACACACACACACACACACACACACACACACATGCCCTTGCCTGTCCTGTGAGTCTGTAAAAAGAGATGGAAGCTTCTCAATGCATGCCCACATATGCACTGTGTACACCCCAAGGACGAAGACGCTGCTTCCATTGGGATTCAAACTTGTGCAGGATCACTCGAAACAAGAACGAGATGATAAGTAGAATGGGAAGAAAGAGGACGTGGTGAGAAAGAAGAAACGTTGAATCAAGCCGGGTCGCGGATGAAATTATCAAGTTGCAAGTCACTCGTGTAACGCGGCTCTGATGCATTCTCCGCCTGCCGCTGGAATCGACCGCGAGAACTCATGCTGAGAACATACTTGAGAGCTTGGCAAAAAAAAACGTGCCAGTTTTCCTCAAAGCATACACTTCGTCCGCCATCTCGTTGTGATTTCGAAGTAGTGAGAATTCGATGCCGATCGGTTGATCGACCATTTCCGGCTGGCCTAGCCTGAGTGCTTCAGCACTACCGTGCAGCATGGAGACCCCGAACGAGCCCAAATGGATCTTCATGTAGGCTTGATCGGTGAGTACCTTGGTACCATGGTGGTTCATGTCCTAGTACTAGCACATGAAACGACGAAATTCTCGGCTTTACGAGATATTCGAGAACGAGACTTGCCGGAGCTTTTATATCGAATCAGAAATATGGCGTCGTCTCGGCGTGGTCGCATATGCGGTCAGGAAGCCCCGAGTTTGGCGAGGGTCGTTTAAACTCCGCGTGTGTATACGGGAAGAATAATAATACTTTTTTTTTTGGTTCTCCACGAGGGTGGTTGTTGGCCGTGTAGAAAAGCAAATAGCGAGCGCGCCTGTCGTGTGTGTGTAGGTGTGTGGTATGTTTGTGTGTGTGAGTGTGGGAGGGCACTGGTGGAGCGACGAGAGATGATCGGGCGATTCGAGGAGCTCGCGAAACGGTCCTCATGAGAGGAAGAGAGAGAAAGAGCGAGAGAGAGAGCGAATGGACGACAAGAGGGATGCGAACGGAGACCGTGGACCATCAGAATCGTCACCAACGTACCAAGCCAGTATGGAACAGGAGGATGGTTAGTTAGGGTTTGGTGTTTACTGAGCGAGTTACCCTAACCCAACTCAGGCGGTTGGCGGAATTAAACGTTCGACGGAGGCTCGTTAACGTCATGAATATGTACCCTCCTACTCTGCTGATGGTAGCTCTGGTGTGTGCCGCGGCGCTACCCTGGCGAACACCTTCCTACATGTGTGCGTGTGTGCTCCCATCATTCGAGCGCCCCCGTGCGGCCGCTTGCTTTTTCATATATATATATATATTGCAGTAATACACTTGCACAAGCTGGCTGTCCATCCGTACCAGACACGGACATTGATAGCATTCCTCGAGAGCATAAGCAGCGTCATTTCCGGACAGTCATATGGTCATCGTTTCAGCGAGGAAAGTATTCGAAACAATTCCGACCGCTATTCAATCGGGAATAATTGAGATGGAGAAAAAGATGAACGCAGGAAGGGACGAAATTCCAATTCTATTTGAACCCAAAGGTACCGTAGAATGTTCCGTCGTCTGGATTGTGAATCGTGTATAGGATGTTCAATGATCATCGACATGACGGAACGACATCATCGAGATCATGGAACATTCTACTTTCATACATAGGGAACAAATGAGGAGAAACCTTTTTTATCGTCACATGGAAGCGTATAACTTCGTAAATACATTTTTTTATATTTTTCATTAATAACAAGTTTTTGTTGACTATATGCTTAAGAGAGTATACTTTACCGGATCTTTATATAAATAGTTACGTGCGAAAAAAATTCCCAAAAATTTTGGGAATTTTTTTACCCGTCACATTGGTGTTGTCCCTTGATCCGATGTAATAAAAAATTCTCAAAATAACCCAATACTCAATTTTTCTACTGAACGATTCGTTGGCATCCACCAGTTATGGCCCGAATCGTTTTTCAGTATAAAGTGCAGTAATGCTCTCCAACACCGAGCAGGGAAGACAGCAAGGATTGACCCAGTACGCCGATTGTACGCAGCGATTGGTCATAGGGTGTCTCGAAATAACCTGACATTGCAATTAATTTATAAAATGTATTAATTATTTGAATAGTACAAATATTATTGTCTTAAAATAAGGTACCAACATGGAGTTTATCCGTGGAACACAATATCCGATAAATGGCCGCCTCGTCCCTGTTTGCAAACGTCACTCTGTTGACGGAACTTTCAATAACATTTAGGCATAAATGCGGACTAATTTCATTAATGGTGCGTCCAATTACTTCCACGAACTCCGAAATGGCCTGTGAATAATTGGCATACACTTTTCCTTTCAGAAAACCCCAAACAAAGATGCCCAATGGCGTCAAATCGCACGATCTTGGTGGCCAATTCACATCGCTGCGACGCGAGATAACACGACCATGAAAGTTCGTCTGCAATAACTATGCAGTAACAATACAACAAATAAACATTTGTATGCCTTACTCGATCGTGGCTCCATTACTAAACCTCAATACTTCCTAATGTCAGTTATCTAAGATTAGACATCTATGTTCACCACAAAAATGGCGCACAATTTAAAATGTCAGGTCATTTTGGGGCACCCTTTTCAAGACGTTGCCCAATGTTGTCTTCGTACAATGACAGCCTGCCCGACATGTTTTAATCCGACGGCCCAATAATGTTCCACCGCTGAAAGGAGCCTGAAGTCTCCACCATATCTTCCAGTCCAATTCAGACGGTTGATGGCAAGTGTATCAACAAAACCGTGACGAGAAGTTTAATATGGATATCGTGGACCAGCTGACCACAGCTTCCCTTCTCCCTTGGTCCAACCCTTTGGACCGGGGGTTGTGACACTGTGACTCCTGTGCTGGTTAATATTCATCGGCTCGCGGTTACACGCGTTGTGGCTGGACCCTTCGAGAAACCGCCAGCACCCACGGTGTCCAACCTTTTATATTTTCATGAATTCACGACGTAGGGAGTGTAGAGGAAAGAGAGAGGGTGACCAAGGGAGGGACAGCACCTCTTGGAGGCTGCTCTACTGAACAAAGTGGCAAAACATTAATCCAACGACTTAGCCGAAGCTTCATCGTTTCGTCACAGGGATGCTCGATCAGTATCCAAATGTTCAGAACGAACGCTATTCCTCTTCTAATCGCTAAAACGACTGATCAACCTGTCAGCTGAGCACATCAAACGGACCAATCATATCATGGAACAAGACGTTCCAATTTCAACTCCCGACTGTGGACAACCCTTCTGCACTTTTGAAAATATTTCGACGATACTTACATATGGATGCAGTGACGAAATGATCGTTGGGCTCCAATTTGCTCCGTTAAAGTGGATCATGACAGAGATCGATGAGCTGAGCATTATAATTACTCGTACTCAGTCAGGTACCAAGAGAGGCGGCGGTAGAAAGATAGAGAGGGAGAGAGATGAGTCCTATAGTATGGATAAATGATATTGTTGGGAAGTTGGATGGCGTCTCAACGTCGCGTCCGAGCTATCGCTCGTCATTTATATAAATAAGAACCCTCTGCACGGCGTATACGCCTGCGTGTGTATATACATATACAAATATACACACAAAATATATAATATTAGAGACGAGCGATACCCTGCTACCGTCGCGAACGAGACTTTCATACGTGTCCGGGTGACTCCACACTTTGCATTATGCCCGAAGCTCGGACGTCCAGCAGGCGAACGAAAGAATGGAGCGCTGCTGGGAATCACGCTTCAGGATTACGAGGGCATTCAGAGAGATCGCGACGGTGACTGACTCCATGCCTCTCTCTCTCTCTCTCTCTCTCTCTCTCTCTCTCTCTCTTTCTCTCTCTCTCTCTCTTTCTCTCTCTGGCTGTAATCTTCCTCGTATCCGTCGTCTATTTTTTTCCTCAGACAACGACAAGAAAAATAAATAAAAAGACGCACCCGTGAAGTGGTCGATGGGTCGGGAGGGGCGGGGGGGGGGGGGGGGTAAAAATGAGGAAGAAGTGAGAAACTGACTAGCGGAAGGTACCGGTGTATCTCTAACGAGGAGCCCAGCACACGTATAAGGCTAATAAAATAATCCAACGTAGGAAAAAAAAGTTTGTCTTGGCTTCCTTTCATTTTTTTTGTTGTTCCGGGCTTTATTGTGAAAAGGAGTCAGTCTCGATAGCAAGGGAGAATTTTTTGTTGGAACAGCTCTCTCTCTCTCTCTCTCTCTCTCTCTCTCTCTCTCTCCCTCTCTCTCGAGATAAACGAGGATACCAGCAGGAGACAGTGAGAGGCACGAAGGAGCGTAAGCAGTCTCTTTGCGCGTTAAAAAAACCATGCCTCGTTCCCAATGGACGACATATGTGTTGTGGCCACAATGGACGCGTAAAAGGGCGATGCGGAAAGGGAGGTAGGAATGAGATGCGTATAACGCATCGATAAGTTACACCATACAGGGATGAAGGAAGAGAGGGAGAGAGAGAGAGAGAGCGAGCGAGAGAGAGAGAGACAGAGAGAGGAGAGAGAAAGGGGGAAAGGAACGTCATCGCGTGGTTACGGTTTAACAGGTCGTCATAACACTCGTCGGCGGTGCCCACTGACAAAAGAAGGGACCTTTAAGCAAATAAACATTCCAACGAACCAGTTACTTAACGATCGCCATTCGTTCGTACGCAAGCCGGCTGTTTCCTTCCCGTTTATATATATTGACTGGTGATTTTGAAGACCGTCCTCATAGTAGACTGGTGTCCCCATACTCAACATTGCATAAGCCCCTTTGTGAAATATTCAATAGAGATATTTATATGATTTTTTTACATTAAAAAAAAACCTGTGTACCAAATATATGAATAAAAAGTCGTGAAATTTTATAAAGTTACTTTTCATTGCTTATCTGCAGTACAAAAAAGTCATTAAGAAACTTTTATTCATAATTTTTAGATTCAAAATAGAAAAAGTATTGTTTTAAAAACCAATTATAAGCGAAACGAAAAAATACTCGTATGTTTTACAATTTTCGTCAATAGTGAACATGGGAAAATAACTTTACAGAAAGTGGCGTCTTGTTGTTTACATTTTTGGTTGATATTACAATTCATTTCATGGAAATAACAACTTTTCTCCAAAATATGAATTCGTAAAGCCGTTCACTATTGAACTATTACTTTTTTCTATTATTTAATAACATGATTTTATAAAAAATTAAATGACGAAAAAAAAGACCCTTTGACATTTCGTGAAAAGTCTGATAGTTTCGCCGCAAGAGTAAAAAATCTTGAAATTTACCATTAATTCAACTTTGACCTTGGATAACTTTTGAAAAAGTAGATTTATCATAGAACGATGAGATCTTTTTTATAGAGCATTCGATTCCTCGAAAAAATATATCTTCGACATTGTGGTACGTTCACTCGTTGGCGAGTTATAAAATCCACAAATAGCAAGCAAAGACTTCTCCGCGTGATTAACATAGGAAATAGAAAATCGTCATTTCACGTCTTATTTCACTTTACTGCAACCACCACATTGGGGAATTTGGAAAAAAATTAGTCGATAGGTCAGATCATGTCCTACTATATGCTGAAATTTCAGTTTAGTAAAAGTCCCACGGTTTTCGAAATTTTGGGCTTTATGTTGTTTTTTGAAAAAAATCATCTGCTTTTGGTTTTTCGCATGCCATTTCTACAAATGATACGAATCGACGATAACTAAGCAACTTTTTAAAGTAACTGGCACGATATGCATATTACATTTTTTTACACCGCAGGCTAACAAAGTCAGATGTTCGAATTGGTTTGTATGAAAATTCTGCATATGATCATTTTTCATAAAGTTTCCTCAACATTTAAGGTTGAAAAGCAGGCTTTTCTTGATAAAACAAATAACCAAGAGTATTTCTTTTTTAACCGGGTCAAAAAAGTTATTATTTGTAGAAATGGCATGCGAAAAACCAAAAGCAGATGATTTTTATCTCGATAACCGTGGGACCTTTACTAAACTGGAATTCCAGCATATAGTCGGACATGATCTGATCTATCGACAGTTGCAGGATTATCCATTCAGATCAGGACACCCTGTATATATACCATTATATATATATATATATATATATACAGGGTGAGTCTTCCCACTGTCTTGTATGTAAACAACGGCACCAAACCTACAATGGACACGGAACATTGTACAATGTTTAGCCCAAACAAACCCAAGATAACGATAGTAAGAATGGTAAGACTAGTATTAATGAATCAAGCGAATGTAAATGATGTATTCTTTGGAAGAGCAAACTGAAATGCTTCTAATTTACGGATAATGTCAGAAGAATGCAGTGAGAGCTAGAGACTTATACGCTGAAAGATTTCCTGAACGTTCTCATCCTACACGCCGTACATTTCAAATTTTGTACACTAAACTGAGGACAACTGGATCCTTAACCCGTCGGTAAAGTAACCCACAAAAGCGAGTTACTAACGAAGAAACGGAAATTGGTGTTCTTGCCGCCGTTCATCGAGACCCTTGTGCGAGTTCTCGTTAAATTGCGAGGGAATCTGGCGCAAGCCAAAGAAGTATTCTACGTGTTCTACATCGTCATAAATATCATCCTTACCACATCAGTCTCCACCAGGAATTAACTGGTACGGATTTCATGGATCGCACTGAATTCTGCCGATGGGCTCAACGCCAGATTCAGAGAGATGACTCATTTATTAATCGGATTTGATTTACTGATGAGGCAACATTTACGAATCATGGAAATATTAATTTGCGTAACATGCATTTGTGGTCAACTGAAAATCCACATTGGCTGCGGCAAGTTGCACACCAAAGACCGTGGTCGGTTAATGTATGGTGTGGGATTATTGGGGATAGAATCATAGGCCCTAATTTCATCGAAGGAAATCTTAATGGTAGGAAGTACACCACATTCCTTCAAGAAACATCAGGTCCGTTATTGGAAGAAATACCTTTCGAAACAAGAAACAGAATGTGGTATCAACACGATGGGTGCCCGGCACATTTTTCGCTGATAGCTAGAAATGAAATGCAAAAGAGTTTTCCAAATCGTTGGATTGAACGCGGAGGAGCTGTATCGTGGCCGGCTCGCTCGCCAGACTTGACGCCTCTGGACTTTGTCTTGTGGGGATGCTTGAAAGATCTTGTTTATAAAGAACGTCCAACGACGGCGGATGATATGCGTGAGAGAATTCTTCGAGCCTGTGATTCGATAAGTGCCGAAGTGATAAAAAATTCTACACAATCCGTGATGAGGAGATTGCAATACTGCATTGATTCCAATGGCAATCACTTTGAACATCTACTGTGAATAAAGGTAATTTCACATAAATATAAAGTTCATGTCACTTTTTGATCTTACATGACCCTGAACGACTTTGATCCCTAAATGTTTTTATGCAGTTTTCGATGCTCTACAAGATAGTTGAAAAAAAATGTACCGTCCCATTCAAAAAAGTTGAGGTGACCTTTACTGTGCGACAGCGTCTCTGCTGAGATAAAAAAAATGGTCGCATTTGATGACCCCTTTCGTACGGTACAATTTTGTTTCAAACATTTTTTGTGACGTCGATAATTACAGAGATATTCAAGGTGGCAACAGTTATAGTGCCTCACCCTATATATATATATATATATATTAATATAATATTATATTAATATTAATTGTATTTAAAAATTGTTTTTATTATTATATATTAATATAATAATTAATATAATATTATATTAATATATATATATATATCGTATTTGCTTAGCAATACCGAGGACTTAACGGACAACTGATAGCAGCGACGGAGCGGCGTGAATGCTCGGGTTAGAGCGAGAGAAAAAGTATTTTCAAAAAGAAGCAAAAGCGGCATAGAGAGAAACGAAATAAGAATAGTGAGCGGAGTAGCGCGGTTTTGCCTCATATCGTCTCTCATTACCGGATGCTGAAGAGCAATCCTGAAGAGAAGCTTGCTCCCGGGCATAAAAATAATACTAAACACCGGACCAACCGGTCGTGTCGTGCCTTGACCACTATGTGCACAAAGCAGAATTTCGTTCTCCGGCGAAGAAGCTCGCCCGTGTAGAATCGCCACCAGAGAAAAGTAGTCGCGATCCTGAGAGCTGGGGGAAAAATGATTGACAGCGTGGACCGACTGGATTTGCGTCTCGATCGAAATTAAATCCAACTGGCCGCCCCTGTTTGTCCAGCTCTCTCACGTGGCCCATTTGGCGTTTGAAAAAATAATTACACTGAGCAACGTGATTTTTGTCAAAGGGGCGACGAAACGTTGCATTTTTTAATGGCAATCGCGAATCTCCACGTGCCAATTCGTGAAATCAAAAGTTCCGAACTGGTTCGTCGCTCTCTGAAGTACTCTCGAAGCTCCCGGGATGATGGGCGAACAATGACGAGCCGTGTCATTGTTGCTCCAAGTAGTCCTGGAGGAGTGAGCAAGTCAGAGAGAGGGAGAGAGAGGGAGAGAGAGAGAGAGAGAGAGAGAGAGAGAGAGAGAGAGAGAGAGAGAAAGAGAAAGAGAGAGAAAAAGAAAGTGAGAGAGAGACCCAACGACGCATAGAAAGGGTCAAGACTAGTCGAGAGACTATATACACCCTCAGTTTGAACCGTTAATTAAGTCATCAGCTACCGAACGGCTACCGCCCGAGCATCTCGTTCACTCGAGCTTCCAAACATTATATCCTCGTGTGTTCCGCGCCTGCTGCTCCTCCGGTGAAAACTTTCGAACTCTGAGGCCTGTAACAGCCGCCAGACACCTCCTCGTTGCCCTGTCTGTCGCGGCGGCGAAAGCGAGACGGAACATGGAGTATAGTGGACGAAAACGAGCAGGCAGAGGAGAGAAAATGAAGAAAAAAAAACGGCATGAAAAAAAAGGACGAAGAAGCGAGAAGCACGTCACCGAAGAATGAAAAAGGATTAAAAATAAAACGCGATACGTGAAATGAATGGAAAGACGACGAATTAAAAAAAAAAAGGAAATAAAAGCCACAGCTGTATCTATATCTATAAATAATTTTCGTGTGTGCGCGTATATGGCTTGAAAACCGCTCAATTAATTCCGATTTATCCGAGGCATGACGCGTGAGATTTCGATTCGATTATCTCCTTTTGTCCGTTCGTGTATTATAGCCGGTAGTTGTAAGTGTACGTATATACAGGGTGACCAGAAAAGTAACGCCCGGAAGGAAAATCTTGATGCTTCGGGAAAAAATAATAGTCATACTAGGCTAAATCACTCCCAATTGGTTTTGAAGACTTCTAAGAGGAAAGTACACGAAAGAAACGAAACAAATTAAAACAAATGGTACAGAAAAACGCGAGGCAAAAAAAATTGAAGATGCATTTTTCTCGAAAACTGTAAAAGATCGTAGAACATACATCGTGATTCGAATGGGTATTGATATACCTATCAGAACGAGAAATACCTATTGCTATAGGAAAATTCAAGAAAAAAAATTACAAATGCTCTTTTCAGGGCAGCTAAAAAATATCAGCGAGCATACATCGTGATTTGGATACGTATTGATGTATGAAATATACTCGTATGAATTAATTTTTTTAAATACCCATACTAGCCTAAACGGCTGCCAATTGCTTTTGAAAACTCATCAAAGGAAAGTACATATACAAATGAGAAAAAGTAAAAAACCAATGATACAGGAGAACTCGAAAAAAAAATGTTAAATCCTTTTTCTCAAAAACTAAAAAAGATCGTAGAACATACATCGTGATTCGGATAGGTATATATTTATATCAAAAGATGTGGCAGCGTCCTGACGCCAAGTGATAAACTCACACGAGAACAAATATTTTTAAAAACAAGCTTTTATTTAATGTACTAAAGAGTAGAACATAATTTTTTCACCAAGTCACCTATATGTGACTATAAATAAAAGGTTGGTGTGCTCGATTTTTAAAAAGTTCATAAATTTGATCAATTCAGTTTCATTAACCGTATCTAATTTGGCACCATAATAATTTACAAAATTATTATCACACGCTTAATTTCCATCAAACTTTTATTTATAGTCACATATAGGTGAGTTGGTCAAAAAAATTATTTTCTTCTTTTTAGTACATTAAATAAAACGCTGAGGATAGCCGTCCGGTTATTGGACGAACAAGCGTATGTTATTCGTCCGGAGAGCGGCTAATTTCACGCGGTTCACGCTGTACAACGCCCCGAACAAACAATCCCAAACACGCAAGCCCAAACAAATCAACCCAAAAAACAAACCCAAACCCAAAATGCCAAAAGCAAACAAACCACCCCAAAAAACAAACCCAAGCAAACAAACCCAAGCCCAAACAAAACCATCCAACCCAAAGCAAACAATTACACCCAAACAACACAAACCCAAACGCAAACAAACCCAAAAAAACCAAAACCCAAACACAAACCCAAAAAAAACAACAATACCCAAAACCAAAACCCGAACACAACTAACCAACCCAGACCCAAATAAAATTATAAAGATTTTCTTCGGATCACTACGTGTAAATTATTCTTCCGGATAGTTTGCTTAACAATTTAACACATTATATCCGGACAATTATATATATATATATATATATATATATATATATATATATATATATATATATATATATATATATATATATGTGTGTGTGTATATGATTATTCTTATAGGTAAAATTGTTAATAATCCTATTATTTATTGCAATAGCTTAATTATTATTTCAATTTGTTAGTATTATGTATAAGAATTTCATATTAAAAATTTATCAAATTTTGTACAAATAAAAACTGTACAAGTATATATATTTTTTTGTGACGTGATTTTTTGAAATTCACGGTCACAAAGAACTCCCCGAACAGTTACTGATGAATTTCGTTCCCGAATGGTTTGGTCTCACCGATTCGCCTCGACTACAGTTATTAGAGTGCGAATTTTGTGTTGAGTGGGATGCCCTGTTTTCGCTGTGCACCAGAAGATGCGATCTTGGGCGATCTCCATAAGTTGTCGCGGGAATATTTCCCGATAAGTTACCGATAGCGTATAGAGGCCGTTCGCGTAAGGTGTTATCGGTCAAGGGATTTGACGTTTAGATCGCGATTTTGCGACAAGGTCTCGGAGCAACAGCGTGCCTCGAGTTGCCGGAACGGCTTTGTCCTCGCGTTCCCGTGTTTACAGTTTTTCTGTCGACACGCTCGGTTCGTTGCTACGTACGTATAGTAAGCGCGCGTTATCGAGCACGTTTCGGCACATTGTCGTGAGGTACAGTGAGTGCAGAAAGTATTCGTACACCAGACATTTGCAAAAGAAAGCTATTATTTATCCCAAATGATAAAAGATAATAATTGGAAAACCACTGGTCATAATAAACCATCCATTTATTAACCTAACCATGATTGTACAAAAACAATTAATAACTTTCTTTGTTTTTTTTTAACGATGAGAATCCAAAAATAAGCCGCTCTGGATGTGTGAAAAGTATTCGTACACTTGACTCTTAGCAGTTAAAATTTATTCATCAACTGGGAGAATTTAAGTTTCAAAATGAAAACAAAGCAGATCGACTTTGTTTACATTCGGACGCTCCGTATGAGTCTTCCTACCAATTGTAGACCAGCAGTTAGCATTGAATTATCAACGATAATGGGTCGGAAAGGCAAAGAAACTTCTGAAGAAGAAAGTAAAGTTATTATACACTTGCATAATTAATGCAAAACCATCAGTGAAATATCGAAGATCGTTGGAAGATCTCGCTCGACAATACAATCGATAATTGACCGATTTGAAGAACGGAAAACATTGAAAAATCAACGTAGAAGTGGTCGGCCGTGTGCATTGACAGATAGAGACAAGCGTTTTATTCTGCGAAAGATTAATTATAATTAGATAAGTAGTACATAAAAGCATAATTACATTTCATTGAAGGTACTATGGATCATCGAATGTATATTAACATTTTGAAAAAACTTTGCGTGCCATTGCCGAAAAATTAGGGATCTCGGATAATTTCATTTTCCAACAAGATAACGATCCTTGTACAACGTGCGTGAACAGTTGAATTGGCCTCCACAATCGCCAGACCTTAACCCCATAGAACATCTATGGAAAATCTTGAACGATGGTGTCCAAGTTGTTTCCAATCGTCAAGAGTTAAAACAGGCCTTGCACGCTGAATGGGAGTCTATCTCGCCAGATATCACACGCAAACTTGTGGAATATATGCACGACGACTCCAGACCGTTATAAGTAGTAATGGCTATCCGACAAGATATTAAGAATTATTATTATATTATAAAAAATTAAAGTAAAATAATTTTTCGTGCGGTGTACGCATACTTTTCACACGTACAAAACGGCAGATTTTTTTATTGTAATCGTTAAAAAAAAAACAAATAAAGTTATTTGTTTTTTGTACAATCATGGTTAATAAATGGATGATTTATTATGACCAGTGGTTTTGCAGTTGTTATCTTTTATCATTTGGGATAAAAATAGCTTTCTTTTGAAAAAGTGCTGGTGTACAAATACTTCCTACACTCGCTATACGTGTGTTAACGTGGGTCGAGGAATTCTCGTACGAGATTCCTCCACCGAGCCTGAGGATTATCAGTGCATGCATTTTTGGTGAGTTCTCGAATTTCTGATAATTAGATTTCGCTCCCGTGTAGCTCTCGCAAACAAAATAACAAACCATTCGTTTGAGTTCCCGCTGATATCGTCCCGATACACCCTATCTGTCGAAATCAGATACCGACCCGCTCTACCAAACTTTGCAGCCTGAGCGGCCATGCACTGCTGTGACCGTCCGCTCGCGCTGTGATGTACCCAGGTGCGGTTTTTCCAGTTCCGAGACCCCCAAAAACTGGACAGTTCCATTTTTAACCCGCGTTTTTGTTTATTTTATTCTTCGGATTTCGTGTTGGTCCCGTTTGGTGGGGATGGACGTAGGCAGTACTACGATATCTGGGGCGCCAAATTTTGACCACGTAACATTGCAGTTTTGGCCAAAAGAAACACTTTTTCAAGAGTAAAAAAAATGGCCGAGGGACATATTCTCCTGTTACCATACACGAGAACACTTACACTCACTCATGCACACACACACACGCAACATGCGCATACAGGCACATGCGAAAACCGACTTTTAGAATTGCTCGATTTTTTGATGATCAAAAATCGACCTTATTTGATCAAAAATCGATTTTGTTACTCTTGAAAAAGTGTTTCTAGAGGCCAAAACTACAATGTTACGTGGTCAAAATTAGACGCCCTAGGTATCATAGAATCCCCTGGACGTAGCTCCACCCATCCCCCAGGTCATACCTACCGGTTGCTAACCCGGTGAAACAAATTAGCTGGCGCCCACCGGAGAATGCGGGTGCATCGGCGAAAGAGAACGGCCGAAAGATTCACGTCACAATTTATTAGGCAGAACGGAAACAAACGAGCGTTTGTCCACAAGCAGATGAGTTGATCTCTTGTTTCATCTCCGGATAATCAAGATCGTGTATATTGCAGACGAGAATAATCAAGGCTGATTAGGGTCATTGAAGAAAATGCAGATTCGTATATCTTTAAAAGTAACAATAGCTTTACTTTTGATGCGATGGATACCTATATCATCCTTATGGTGTCTGTATAATCGCTTGGATTTCATAACCTATAAATCTTGTAGGGACGTCTTAGAATAGATTTTTCTTACGGACCTACCTAATAAAGCCTGATAATTCTATACCTAATAAACAAATAAACTATACCTAATAAAGCCTAATAGTTCTGTTGATCATGTATTTTATTCCTTTCTTTTAAAATATCCAAAGAAAACGGTCGAAAATGGGCGGTTACAGTGGAGACCTGCTTTAAGCTGCCCAGCGTGACTTTGACTAACCTTGTTATCACACGAGTTACAAATGATATTCGTATTGTAAGAAAAAATAATTTTTGAAAACTAAATTCACGAATGCACGTGTGAAGTCTTTGCTTTGAAGGACAATGTCCAATCGTAGAACCGACTAATATAACAATCACAAAATCCGTGGCCATAAACGTGTTATTTTGAGCGTTTTGTCATCGAGACGAGCAGAATTCGAGATTTCCAGAGCAATGCCATTTCATCGATGAATGAGTGGTTTTTCTACTGGATTAATGTTATTTGTAGCACATTCATAGATAAAGTTGAGTGCACCGGAACCCACGTAATTTTAAAAAGTGCCATTACCTTCCGATGATGACAAAAGTTGATAACTGCCGGATGATAATAGTGTTTCTCCTATATTAGTAAATATGCTGGATAAATTGTTGAAGTACACTAATAATACCGAATTTATCGTTGGTGGGTCAATTGCTTCGAAAATGAAAATAATTTTTTGATTACTCTCGCGAAATCTTTTGCAATGATTTTTTTGTAATCACTAGAACTTCGCAGAACGTACGCTATTGGTCCACTTTTCGACCAAATGAAATAACAATGATGGTTGCTTTCATTTGCATTATAAATTAAATTACATATATTTTTTTAGACGATACTTTGGAGAATTCGCGTATGCTTCGGTTACGCGGTGATCGAAGAGTTGCACTTATACGAGAATTGTTGATGACTCGTAAAAATCGTGTAGTTTTGCTTAGAGAATCTATCCAAGAAGCTACAGATAATATTTCACGTAAAATCGATGATAACTGCGGCCGAATTATGCGTCCTCCCGAATTAAAAAACGTGGTTCCGACAAAAAAGCGTTTAAGGTTTGCACACTGATTTAGGAGCTATTGTCAACAGGACGGAATCACAGCTCTCATCTGAATTCTGCATATATACCCACGGAGGCATTTTGATAGTAGGCCTTCAGTTGTTAGGTCGTTATATTCTTTTTTTTACAACGATTGGACTAAACGATTCCAAATTGCTACTTTCACCGTCTAGGCTATTTCGCGCGTTTTGGAGGCGCTTCGGAAAATATGGTCTAAAGATTGAAATTGAAATTGAAAGAAAAAAATTGAAATTCCTCGTGTATATCATATTTGCGACCTTTATACATAATATGAAGCAATAACAAAAAAACTGGTACGTTTTTTTTCCTACCCAAATCTAACGACTCAATCTCGCAAAAGCGTTCGGAATGATATTTTAATCTTAGGAAATTTGTAATATACACGCTATTGTTCCACTTCTGTAATAAGTTTTTTTAAGTGATGTTGATTTTCATTAACGTTATAAATTGAATTACGTAAATTTAAAAAATAAAAAAAACACAACTTTAGAGAATGCGCGTATGGCCCGTTACGAGGTGGTCGAAGTGTTTGCAGTCGGGTCGGCATAGAAGCAGCTGTGACGATAATACTTTTGAAACAAACGCCTCGATTACATGACATTTTACTAATTCTATGCTTATTGTTAGAATACCGCCACGCGCTGCAGAAGTGAATAATAATTCGTTGGAAGGTGGAAATTCCTATGCAATGATTTCGTAACCCTGAGTCTTATCGAGTCGTAGCAAAGTTTCACATCGAGCGATCCATTTCTTTGCGCCTCTTATCCGAAGCACGATTGTGCCAAAGTTGATTACACAAATGCAACGACACCGAAATAACGTAACAGGCTTCTGAAATTAACATTTGAAAAATGTAATTGCTCACTTTATTATTTTGAGCTGAGCCGAAAAAAGTTTGCATTAAGTGGTTTGGCTACTGTGAAAATGACGAACGCCCGTTCGTCGTTTGAAGTAACTCAAGTTGAAGCCCAATATATGATGCAGAAAACGCAAATTGAGTGTAAACTTATGATTACAACGATAGAACTGCTGTTGAAACTTCAGAAGCGTTTTTCTCGAAATTATGTTTTCCAAAACGGTGTACACGTTTTGTCGACATCTGATGAACAGATTGACTTCAAATTTGGCACACTTATTCAGTGTAGTAGTGAATTAGTCTTGACAAACGATTTCTTCTTAAAATTTTTCTTTCGTTAGTTATTAACAACAATGATGTCATTGTTCCGCAAGAAAAATCGAGAAAAAATATCAAATTATTTTTAAACCCTGATTTTCGGATTTTTACAGTAGCCTAACTCCCTAAATTGAGTTTTTAAGCGGATTGTCGTGAACTCATCATTCTGAGCATTTACCCGAGTGGAAATACTGTCAGGCTGGCCTGATATTTGATCCGGGTCTCATCACGTTGTAGTACGGCGGCCTTACTTAAGGTATGCCTCAATTTGCCTGATCCAGTTGGTGTCAGGTGATAGTCAGGCAACTGAATGTATTGTTTCCTCCAGTTGCCTGATCCAGCAAGCTTCAGGCGATGGTCAAGTGAGTGGACTCACGGCTTGCATAAATTCGCCTGATCAGACTACCTTAAGGCGAGGGTCAGACAACTGGACTTGCGGCTTGATCCGAACTATATATATTAGCGCGTCGTTAAAACGTCGAAACATATTTTCCACTCTATGCGTACATTTTTTATTATTCCCAATATTTTATTTATTCCTAATGAATCTGTCATTCGGTTTTCTCTGTTCAAAAAACAATTTAGTTGAATCCGGTAAATTTATCTATAATAAAGAAAAAAAGTTATTGAATACAATTTTCGTAGAGACAAACATTTTTCTGCTCGGTTAGATTAATGGTCCGTCTCGATTGCAATATACACATCGGCGGGGAAGGGAGTAGAGAGAGAGGCGCAGAGAGAGAGAGAGGGAGAGGGAGAGAGAGGGGGAGTCACACACACACACACACACGCGCACACACACACACACACACACACGCGCGCGCGCGCACACACACACACACATATATATCAGACGAGAAGATCACTACGGTACGATCAATTGAAATTGTATCACGTGTAAAATCTTATCTCCGAGTTAGCCGAGTTAGCGAGCCTAGAAAAATCTGAAAAAAATGCCACGTATTCAAAATATATGATACAAAAACATCGCCAACTTTGAAAAATATTAAAGAAGGTCAGGCTTTTAGGCCATTGGAAAACGTTTGGAATATCTCATATATATATATATACAGGGTGATTCAGTATAGGTCGTGCATCCGGCAACTACAGATTCTGGACGATGTTCGGAACGAAGCTGCTTAGCCGAATTTTTTAATTCTCCATAGCTTTTGAATGGGCAGCCATAGAATTCTGGAATTCTAGGCCAATCAGAATCGCCGTTTCGTACACGTTGAGAGACGCCGCAGTGCCGGGTTATCAGGGCTTCGATTCTAAACATTCGAAAAAGTGGCAGATTTCAGACGGAATTTCGTTTTGCGAACGCAAAAGTTCTTTTGTTCGAACCGAAGTTTCGAACTGCTTTCTGCAGAGATGACTATTCGTATAGTCATAATAGTGACTGCAAGACGTGAACTAAACCAACGGTGAAATAGCAGAGACTAAATTAACGATGAAATAACAGAGGCTGCAAATTATCGAATGCCTATCCTTTGGAACCTTCCGATTGATATTTAATTATAAATTTAATATAACTCACCATCCGTTATATTGATAATTTGACGTTGGCGGCCTCGTACATAAGAATGTTTGTATTTACGAACTTTAGGACCGCCAAGAAAATCGTTAATAATTCTGTTTCAACACAACCTCGTTTACGATTAAGCAAATGCATGTATCTTTTAATCAACATCTTAATGGCAATTGATATAATTGAAACATTCGTTTTTTCGCTACTCGATTTTAAAACACGTGTCTATGCGGAGCGATTATGGAAGTAAATTCTTTCAAGTTTGATGTGTTCGTAATAAAGATCTCAGTCGACGATTTTTTGAAAGGGGATATTCATTTTATCTCGAAAATAAAAGTTCGCGACTATCGCAATTTGCGTATGGGCGCAGACGAATGAGAACCGTTACCTCGAGCATCGAGAATTTTCCGAAAAAAGTAGAACATGCTCCATATAATTAGTAACAAACCCACCATATTTTTAATTCAATGTAACCGTTAAAATTGTCAATAATCATCTTTCTTCAAAAGCGTTAAAAATATTGCCACTCAAAAACGCCGACCACTTGATAAAAAGTTGATAAACAGCAACAAATTATTCATATGTGTATTGCCGTAGAAACTGTAGGTGCTCGACAGAAACGTGCCGATAGTGGAGAGGAAATCCCGAAGTACCTGGCCTTGAACTTCGTATCGTTGAGACGATACGGGCTTCACGTATGCGATGTCGCATTCATAAGCAAGCGGCGCGTTGTGTTGTAAAAGATTCCGAACAGATATTGAGCACTCGATAATAAAAAATTCTCCACGCCAAGGATTCCTAGAGAGCCAAAAGTTTCGGGCATCTTGCCCCGACTTCCCCTTTATCAAAATATTATTTTTCATATGAATATTAAATATTTATATTACATTTATATTTATTTATATATAAATAAATACTTATATTGATTTATTTATATGAATATTAAATATTTGTATTTAATATAAATATAAATATTTATATTTAATATTAAATATTTATCAAATTTAGTATATAATAGAAATGTATTCATATATAGACGTCAGGCGATCGATCTTTAATACTTATTTAACGTATTGACATTGTATATATGTCATAAATGAAGGGGAACAAAAAGAGAATCATTCATTATACACAGAAATTGGAGAAGAATTCCACTCTATCAGCTTCGTTTATGAGTCTGAACCCGTACGTCATCGGAATTCCTAAAATATAGGAATACTGAATTGTCAAATCTTCATGGATCCGGTTGTAGTCCCGGGGGCTACTCTCGAAATCAAGGTCATTCTCCCAATATGTGCAGTTATCAGTGCACGTCGAATGGAACATCAAGCAACACGTTATAGAGCCACCGCATTCCATTTACGCCACATTGATTATGTAATTTCATAATAGAGTGCCTATGTTAGGAGAGCTCTTCTGCATCAGATGCAGGTGTGTATGTTACCTATTGTCCAAACTTCGTTTTATTTTGCCCGTTGAGAAAAGCAAAATTTGAGATTTCCAGAGCAATGCCATTTTTTCGATGAATGAAAGGTATTCTACCCTAGTAATGTCATTTGTAACGTATTCATACAAAAAGTTAAGTGCATCGAAACACACTTAATTTTAAAAAGTCCCATTACGTTCTGGTGACGACAAAAGTTAATAACTCTCGGAAGATAATGATGATCCTGGACCAGTAAATATACTTAATAAACGATTGAAATACACTAATAACACGGAATTTAGTCGGTCGGTCAATTGATTCAAAAATTAAAAAAACTTCTTGATCTCGTAAAATCATCTTCAGTTGTTTTTTTTTTTTTATTATTCTCAGGAACTTTGCAAAACGTACGCTATTGTGCCCTCTTTCGACGCAATTAAAAAACAATGTTTGCTTTCATTTGCATGATAAATTAAATTACATATATTTGAAAAAGATACTTTGGAGAATATTGATGGTTGAAGTGTTGTAGTCATTTCAATTCTGTGTGTACACTCGCGGAGGCATTTTGATAGTAGGCCTCAGCTGTTAAATCGCGGTATATTTTTTGTACGACTGGACTAAACGACTCCAAATTGCTACTTTTACTCTCTAGGCTGTTTTGAGCGTTTTGGAGGCGCTTCGGCAAATAAGGTCTAAACACTTTTTTTTTATACAGCATAATTTCGCTAGCGTTTCATTCTTGTGATGTTCATACATCATATGAACCAATACAAAGAAGTCGATACATTTTTTTTCTACTCATTGTCAGATCTCGCAAAATCGTTTGGAATTATATTTGAATCTTAAGAAATTTGTAATATATACGCTATTGTTTAATCTTCGTACTAAAGTTTAAAAAAACAGTGATGTGTTTCCCTCACGTTATAAATTGAATTACGTATATTTGAAAAATAATTTTATAAACGCAACTTTGAAGGATTCGCGTATGCTTGGGTTACGAGGCGATCGAAGTGTTCGTAGTTGGGTCGACTGTGCATCGCAGTAGCAGCGATTATCGGTAGCTGTGGCGATAATACCTTCCAAACAAATACCTCGATTACGTGACATTTTACTAATTCTGTGCTTATTGTTAGAATACCGCCACGCGCTGCAGAAGTGAACAATAATTCGTTGGAAGGTGGAAATTCCTATGCAATGATTTCGTAACCCTGAGTCTTATCGAGTCGTAGCAAAGTTTCACGTCGAGCGATTCGTTTCTTTGCGCCTTTTATCCGAAGCACATTTGTACCAAAGTTGAGTACACAAATGCAACGACACCGAAATAACGTAACAGACGTCTGAAATTAAAATTTGAAAAATGTAATTGCTCACTTTATTATTCTCACCTGAGCCGAAAAAAGTTTGCATTAAGTGGTTTGGCTATTGTGAAAATGACGAACGCCCGTTCGTCGCTTGAGGTAACTCAAATTGAAGAGCCTAATACATGATGCAGAAATCGCAAATTGAATGTAAACTTGTGACTACAACGATAGAACTGCTGGTAAAACTTTAAAGGCGTTTTTCTCGAAACTGAATTTTTTAAAACGGTGTACACGATTTTTCGACATCTAATCAACGGATTGATTTGAAATTTGGTACACTTATTCAGTGTAGTAGTAGTTTAGTGTTGAACGACGTTTTTCTTCTTAACGATCTTTTTAAATTCGTTATTATCAATAGAGATGTCACTTTTCCTCGAAAAGTCGAGAAAGAAATTCCACATTTTTTTTCATGATCAAAACACGATAACATGAAAAGCTCGATTAAGTCTCATCGTTAACCAATATTTTCAAAATTGAGAAAACATTGTTTTTTTTTTGTTCCGGATCAACCGGGTGCCGAAAATCAAGTAAACTATTTCCGTCCCTCACGTTCAAAGTTCCTTCACGAGATTGTTTTTAATTTCTTTTATTATTAATATTTTTAAATTAAATTTGGTATGCAACTTTGTCGTTTTGTCCGAATTGTTTGGCTATTTATTGGTATGTATATTACATACACCTAAATATACAAATGATTTTTTTCAATCATCTTACTTGCTCCATCATTTTTTTTTCTTAATATATCTGACTTTCAGGTTGTCACAGTAGCTTGACACCTTAAAAGACTGCAGTTCGTTTATTATGCTCGTATGTATCTTCGTATATAAGTATACATATACCGATACTAACCACAGTTTATTGGCTGGGAATATCATAATTAAGGCGTGTCAGGTATATTTTTTTCGCCTTCTCAACAAACTAATTACATTTATATCTATCTTCACAACGGGTGCTCGTTGAAAGTACCATATAGTTTTCTTAAGTTTAATATCGCGTTTTTAAGCGGATTGTCATAAACTAATCGATCCAAGCAATTACTGAGTACTTGTCGTACATTTTGTACTTTTTATTTTGATTTTTAATGGCTCTGGTACATGAATTTGACAACTGAATTCCTCGACGAGAATACTATTAGGTATTTTCTAGCTCAATACTCTCATCGGAAAAAAATATTCACAATCAACCTATTTTTTAGGCCCCAAGATGCAGATCCGACAATATGCTTTCGCGCGCAATTGTATCACTTATCATCTTACATACAATCTGGAATATTCCAAATGGATGGTAAAAGTAATGCAATTTCAGTAAGTATTCTAAACAACCCATTACAATTCATCAATAATACTGAAGATATTATTCTTTGGTCGAATTATGCACAAAAAAAATGATTGCTCGATCAATTGGGAAATATCTTTTGTAGCGACATTTTTTTCATGATCTTTGAAATATGTATCCCATTGTTCCATCTGTGTGCTCAGAATAAGTAAAATGACAATGATGTTAATTTTAATTTGCAGTATAAACAAAATTACGTAGATTTTGGAAATTTAAAAAAATCGTATTTTGGGAATTTGTGTACGTTCTGGTTATAAGGTGCCAACGTATTTGGGTGCGTAGAGGTGGATGCGATTATCACTAGTTTCGACGATAATGTACTTTCGAGCAAACGGCCAGACTCTGTGACTTTCCACCACTCCACTGCTCATTGTTAGAACCCGGATAAGCGACAGAGAAGTAAATAATTATTCGCGTAAGGATGGAAAATCATATGCACTGCCTCGTGACGCATATGCACTTGCACTATATAAATCTGAGCAGAGTCTCAAATTCCCACAGTATCTTCGTTTCCCGTCGCGTACCAACAACGTTGGTAGCATACAAGCAGTGCAAGTTCATCCGAAGCAAGATCTTACCGGAGTCAATTATGCAGATACAACTATAAAAGCATCCACAAGGTAATTATCTGCTCAAATCGAAATTTGACAAATATAATTAGCCAGATTATCGTTTTAACCTGAATTAAAAGGGTTCTCATTAAAAGACAGAAAGTTATATATCAGTATATTTATACTTATACCAACCACAATTGACTGGCTGGACAATCACAATATAGCTATATCAGCTCTACTTTTATTATCTTGCCAACAAGCTATTTATCGTTACCTACTATTTCACTATTTTATTTCACGACACTATTTCTACCACGGGTATTTGTTGTAAACACCATAAACTGTTCCCTCATTGTATATGACCAGTTTCGAGGTTCAATCGATTCAGCTGAGTAAATTTGATCTTTTGTTAAATCAAATTTTTCGAACGGATTGTCATAAACTCATCACACAGAGCGATTATTAAGTACTTGATGTACATTCTCTACTTCTTTAAGGATGTTGAGTCCCAAATCGCAAATGATGATAAAATTCTGAAAAATTGGTATGCTTTGGTATGAAGTATTTCAGAGGTCGTGTAAAAATTTCACGACAATTTCGAAGCTCATTATTGAACAATTAACATTCACAAATTAAATGTTGTTTTATGGAAACTGATGTAACTTTGCAATAAGTTTTTTTTTGACCTCTCAATTTTATAATCTCTACAATATACTGAAAACAACGGAAACGAAACGAAGTTTATAGATAAATTTTTTTTATTTCTTTTAAAAATTGTTCTTAACAAAATGTTAATTTTTTAATAACGAGCTTCCTAATCGTCGTGAAATGTTAACACGACCTCTTAAATACTTCATACAAAAACATACCAAATTTTCAGAATTTTCTTATCATTTTTTATTTCAACCCTTAACAAGGTTGAAGTAATGATGATAGAATTCTGAAAATTTGGTATGTTTTTACATGGAGTGTTCAGGAGGTCGTGTAAAAATTTCATTACGATTAAGAAGATATTTATTGAACAATTAACATTAACATGTTTCGTAGGGACTCAACGTCCGTAATTGCAATTTTGTTCGCTCTTGTACATAAATTTGACAATGGAATTTCTTACCGAAAATACTTTTAGGTGCACGTTTGCGGACCCAGTACATTTTTCGAAGACTAGCCGTAATGAAGATCGCTTTGTGTTCGTATGCCTGGCAACGAGCGGTAAGTACATTCAAAATGAGTCTCGTGAAGTTAGAGTGAGAGTCTTTTTGAACAAGTATTATGATTTTCTGCATAAACGACCATTCGTAAAGCCAATACAAGGAGCTTCAATACCTAAACTACATTGACAAATGAATTAATAATGGAATGATTATTTCTCTCAATTGATACCTATAACGTAATGTAATCATAAAAGAGGAGATACCTTGACATATGTTATATTGATCGTTTGACGTTAGTGACCTCGTTTGTCAGCATTTTTGTAAACTCAAACATTAGGACTGCTAAAAAACCTCAATAATTATGTATCAGCACGACACTTGTTTGCAATCTCATTGCGGTCCTCAAATGCCTGCCCTGCCGGATGTTCAATATTTGCTTTGTTGTTTCCCCGAACACGTGTATTTTTAAATCGACCTCTTAACGGCAATCATTCTAATTAAAACACATTTTTTTCGCTATTGGTTGTTAGGAGTGTCGTGTTCGTGCGAAGCAATTGGAATTTTATTTTTCTTCCCAGTTTGATGCCTCTGTAATGGAGACCGCACTTACCGATTTTTCGGAACAGCATACTCATTCTATCTCTAAAATCAAAGTTAGGGGTTTTCGCCCTTCGCGTATGAGCACATATTCCGTATAATTTCTAAGAATTGCACCATTTGTCGATTCAATGTGACCGCAAAAATCATCCACCTTCAGTATCCTTCGAAAGCATTCATAATATTGCCACTCCAAAGCACAGAACGGTCAATAAGCAGTTGATAAATAGCAACGAATTATCCCCGTAGGTATTGTCGTAGAATCAATAGGCGCCCGCCTGGAACGCGCCAGTGGTGGAAGGCGTATCTTTATTGAAGACGCACCTTATTTCGTATCGTTGAAACGGAACTATCGTCCGGTATGCGGCGGTTCATTGATAAGCCAACGATACGTCCTTACTGCAGCGCACTGTGTTTTAAACGGATCATACAAACCACTTAATCACGCAAGAGTGGCAATCGGTATGGATAAGTACGACCAAACAGAGATTGGACACAAGATAAATTATATCGCTCCCCACGAAGACTTCGAAAAGGGAAATTCCACATGCGACATAGCTGTGCTTACGGTACGGAAACGAAGAATATTTATTCCCCGCACTCTATCACTTTCATTTATGAGTCTGAATCTATACGTCATCGGAATTCCAAATATATCGAACCACTGAATTATCAAATCACGAATGAACTATGCGGATCCGTTTGTAGTCCCGTGGCTATACTTCTAAATCAATGTCGTTGCATAAACCGCCTGAACGATTAACCAGTTTTTTCCCCAATACGTTGCAGTTATTAAGGATGTTGAGTCCCTATGAAACATGTTAATGTTAATTGTTCAATAAATAGCTTCTTAATCTTCATGAAATTTTTACACGACCTCCTGAATACTTCATGTAAAAACATACCAAATTTTCAGAATTCTATCATCATTACTTCAACCTCCTTAAGGGTTGAAATAAAAAATGATAAGAAAATTCTGAAAATTTGGTATGTTTTTGTATGAAGTATTTAAGAGGTCGTGTTAAAATTTCACGACGATTAGGAAGCTCGTTATTAAAAAATTAACATTTTGTTAAGAACAATTTTTAAAAGAAATTTAAAAAATGTATCAATAAACTTCGTTTTGTTTCCGTTGTTTTCAGTATATTGTAGATATTACAAAATTGAGAGGTCAAAAAAAAAGACTTATTGCAAAGTTACATCAGTTTCCATAAAACAGCATTTAATTTGTGAATGTTAATTGTTCAATAACGAGCTTCCTAATTGTCGTGAAATTTTTACACGACCTCTGAAATACTTCATACAAAAACATACAAAATTTTCAGAATTTTATCATCATTTGCGATTTGGGACTCAGCATCCTTAAAACACAGTGCGCTGCAGTAAGGGCGTGTCGTGGGGTTATCAAAGTACCACCGCATACCGGACGATAGTTCCGTTTCAACGATACGAAATAAGGTGCGTCTTCAATAAAGATACGCCTTCCACCACTGGCGCATTCCAGGCGGGCGCCTATTGATTCTACGATAATACCTACGGGGATAATTCGTTGCTATTTATCAACTGCTTATTGACCGTTCTGTGCTTTGGAGTGGCAATATTATGAATGCTTTCGAAGGATACTGATGGTGGATGATTTTTGCGGTCACATTGAATCGACAAATGGTGCAATTCTTAGAAATTATACGGAATATGTGCTCATACGCCAAGGGCGAAAACCCCTAACTTTGATTTTAGAGATAGAATGAGTATGCTGTTCCGAAAAATCGGTAAGTGCGGTCTCCATTACAGAGGCATCAAACTGGGAAGAAAAATAAAATTACAATTGCTTCGCACGAACACGACACTCCTAACAACCAATAGCGAAAAAAATGTGTTTTAATTAGAATGATTGCCGTTAAGAGGTCGATTCAAAAATACACGTGTTCGGGGAAACAACAAAGCAAATATTGAACATCCGGCAGGGCAGGCATTTGAGGACCGCAATGAGATTGCAAACAAGTGTCGTGCTGATACACAATTATTGACGTTTTCTAGCAGTCCTAATGTTTGGGTTTACAAAAATGCTGACAAACGAGGTCACTAACGTCAAACGATCAATATAACATATGTAAAGGTATCTCCTCTTTTATGATTACATTACGTTATGAGTATCAATTGAGAGAAATAATCATTCCATTATTAATTCATTTGTCAATGTAGTTTAGGTATTGAAGCTCCTTGTATTGGCTTTACGAATGGTCGTTTATGCAGAAAATCATAATACTTGTTCAAAAAGACTCTCACTCTAACTTCACGAGACTCATTTTGAATGTACTTACCGCTCGTTGCCAGGCATACGAATAACAAAGCGATCTTCATTGCGGCTAGTCTTCGAAAAATGTACTGGGTCCGCAAACGTGCACCTAAAAGTATTTTCGGTAAGAAATTCCATTGTCAAATTTATGTATAAGAGCGAACAAAATTGCAATTAAACTTGGAGCGTCCATCAGTAATTGTACGGGCGCCGAAACGTCGGCGTCTTTAACCATGTTACATGGATATATATTTCCTATCCTGCATGTAGAAATACATTTGGCCCTGTACAAGAGCGTATCAAATTGAAAAATCCGCGTGCGAGACGTAACACAAAATCGACGAAAATAATGTATCACCCGGAAACGAGATGAATAAATAAATAAACGCGTGATTTTCAAAATTCTTCTGCGACACGAAATCACTCCATTGCCTAAACCTTTCCTCGCAACGCTGGTTTTTTACGAACACTTTTTCGCTCCGTCATTGCCACTTTCGAAAGATACACGTTGATCAGTCTTGTGAATAAAAAAAACATCCTACTGCGATGTACTTGGCTGAGAATTTTATTGTGCAAGTGCGCCATTTCAATCGCACACCCCAGATAATTCGTGAAAATGAATTTGATTGAAAAAATGTTTTCTGCGCGAGCTGGGCGATTTCGAGGCAGTTTCGAATTTGTAACGATATTATCATTTTCCGGCGACGGGCTTACTAGATGCCCCTGTAAACTTCGATGTCTTGAATTAAACATAGTGGTTTAACGTATTAAAATAATTGCTAAGTGAAAGTTCGATTCGAGACCGCAGGCACCAAAATACGCGTATAAATGCAAATTCGTTAGCCGAGATTTCAATTTATTCAAATATTGATATACTCGCTCGGGCTAAAATAACAACTTTAAAAAATTAATTTCTGGGGAAATATTGCGAGTCGCCAAGAATCCTTTTCAGGTAAGTCTTATAGCTTTAAAACGAAGGGGTATGCCAAATTTCCAACTGAAAATCGGTTTTCGCCCTTTGGAAGTACGCCCTTAATTTTTTTTCCTAAGCTTTAGTGATCGATCCTGTCAAAACTATTTTTCCAACTTTTAATCACAATCTAAGGATTTAACGTTAGTGTTCAGTTGGTCATTTGTTTATTGCTCGACAGTGCACTTTATAACGATAACACGAGTAAAAAATGTCGCGAGGAAAATACATACCGACAAAAGAAAAATGAAAAAATGCTTTTGGTTGAGAAAAAAAAATTGTGCAACATAGATGGGGCTGATTCGAGTATGTATGATACGAGGCATGTAGATTTTCTATTCGGACGTCACTTCTCGGGCCACCCTGTGTATATCCTCTAATATACATATACGTACATTTTAAAGGATTGTTGCCAAACGGAGTAAACACCGAACGCTTGACATGAAAACACGTAAAAAGGGACGACGATAAGAGAGATATATGTGCAAAGCTGCATTAAGGTTCACTGGATATCTTTGGTTAATTTTTGTTTAATTTTTCGCTGTACAGATATAGTTTTTTTTTTTTTTTCTTTCCCTCGTCGATTTATCGTCTACAAATTTAATTTCTCGCGAATGCTTCCGGATGAGAATGATTAGTTTTGCTTGAACGGAAGAAACGTAAAGGTTTGTAAAAAACGGAGAAATGGCCAAATGATTATTTAGATTGTAAAGTTGAACCGGATAAAAATATTTGTACGAGTTTTTTTCGAACGCATAGAGCTAAATGAGTTTTTTCTCTTCTTATCGTGAGTCTGTTAAAATGTGTAACTTTTATTTTTTGGTTTTCCTATTTGACATATTTGATACGTTTATATTAATAGAGCTGAATAATGGTTTTTTCTCCGTATCGTTAGTCTGTTAAAATTTGTAATTTTTAGTTTTTTTTTGATTTTCCGATTTTGTATATTTGATACATTTGTGTCATCAGCCATATTTTTAAGAACTTCGAATGCAATGGCAAATTCGACGATATTAGGTGCCTGGTTATGATATCGTGCAAAAGTTGAATTGTCGTTTGTCGAGTGCGGAAGAAAGGGAATTTGAGGAAGCAGTGGGAAAAAGATGGCGCTGATACCCTCGAGGTGAAGAAAAAGGGAGAAAAAAATAGTGACTGAGGTGTCAGGTGGCCAGCAGCGTTCATCGTTTCTTTTCCCATCCCCTGTATATCATAAGCGTTCGTATTTCTTCGAGTCACACCTTGCAGGAAACACTTGAGACTTAATTGCTCCATTCGCGGCACCGGCTAACGCGACCGGGCTATTCATTTTATTTATATATATATATACATACTGAAAAATAAATGACTCGGGCTTACTACATCCGCCATTGGGGGATGCCACCGAAATATTTACTGAAAAAATGCAATAATACTCGAAATAGTCAAATATTTTAGTGTTTCACCTTAATCCTTCGTTGGCCACCTGTGAATGAACAATTTCGATGATCCGAGTGATTTATTTTCTGTGTATGCATCTATATACGAATGTATGGTGTACTTCCAACAGTTAAGAGTATGGAAAGAGTCGATTGCGAATCGGAACGATTTTTCTTATATTGTATATATCTGAGAAAAATCGTTCATTACAGGGTGGCGTGAAAAGTGACGTCTAAAAGGAAAATCCGAATGCCCCGTGTCAATTTCTATTTGAATCGACCCCATCTATATTCTACAGTATTTTTTATTTTTCCAGACAACGGCAATTTTTTATTTTCTCTTTTGTATTTGTACTTTCCGCGCGACGTTTTTACGTTTTTATTGTTATGAACTGCACTCTTGAGCAATAAGGAAATGACCAACTGAACAGTAACGTTCGTAGATTTTGATCAAAAGTTTAAAAAATACGTTCGAGAGCATAAGTCACGAAAATTCAGATAATTAAATGACTACTTATACGAGTTTAAATGACTCCTAATTGCTTTGAAAAACTTCGAAGAGGAAAGTAAATACACAAAAGAGACAAAAAAAGCTAACTAAAAATGTTCGTTTTAACTAAAAAACTAAAAAAGATCGTAGCACATATGTGGAAACGATTTAGATAGGGATACGAGGCATCTAGCTTTTCTTTTTGAACGTCATTTTTCGAGCGACCCTGTATATATATATATATATATATATACACATATACAGGGTCATACAACGTGTAAATACACAGTGTAATATATGACCTTATATATATTTTTATTTTTATTAGATTTTGATTTTTATCGTTTATATACATATATATATATAATGACAATGAATATATAATAAAAATAAAAAAATATATATAATTACGCAAATTACACTGGACAAAAAAGTAGGTACGGTCCGATTTAATTTGCACTGCCATTTTCATACTTATTTTGTCCAGCACTATATATAAAAAAGTAACGGCCAAAAGTTCACGATCACTTTGGACAGTTGCACAGTTCTATTAGAATAATAAAGCTCATTTTATTTTTTATTCTACAAATATACTATATGGCTCTATAAAATTATTTGAATTATTGTAATATAATTTTGCAGTTATCCAAAGTAATCAAACACCTTTGATTGGTACTGTAGCAATATAGGGAAAGGTGATCGTTAAGACATTGGTCTTTAAGAACTGTCCCAGAAATCCCCTTTCCGTATATACATCTACAAAATGCGACGTCACTGAAAATTAAATGAAAGTTCGAAGTACGCTGGAATAAAAATAATTCTTATCTATTTTTATATTGAATAAAAGATTATTTTCTTTTGGTGTGAATTGCGATCGATGGAACCTGCAAAACGTTCTACAACACGCAGCTTCCTTTTTCTCGCCCTTCCGCAAGGAATTAATTGCCCCAATACTCACACACCCACACACTGTTCTTGCGTGAAGAGATTAGCGCGGGGGTTTCTTGCGCGTATGTGGTCTTCGAATTTGCTCTGCGGGGGTTCTTCCTCGTTCTTGTGGCGCGAGCGATAAAGCGCGAGAACGACTACCGGGCGCAGAAGAGCACAGAAAAGGCCAAGGGCTCCGAGCCAATCTGCCGAATTGTTTGTTCTCGATTGCCGCACGAGGCTCGCTCGGGACGAGTTACTCGACGAGGAGCGACCGCGTAAATAGATACACTTCTTGTCGAGCCTGTCACAAATATATATACATACGTATACAGGGTGACAATTTTAAGGTTATGTTTTTTTTTGAGGACCTGGCGCAGTGATATTGTGACCGAAAAAAATTTATGTTCAAGACCTCAGGCCACAGTAACAGGTATAAAATCATGTGCGAGTTTAACAATTTCTTTTTTGTATGAAAAAGTGATTCACTCGTCAAATTAATTACACATCTATTTAGTATGAATGTCAAGCTGTTAGGAAATATATATTTTTTTTCGATGTACCAAATGGCCGACTACTTATATTTTCTTTTGTTATGGTTTTTTAGGCGCTCCGCGGCGTGACATTTAGCATCCACAATTTTTTACCTAAAACAGAGAAACAAAAATTCTCGTCAATCTACATTAGAATACCTAGAGAAGTGCGTACGGAATTTAAAAAATATTGTTTTATTTAAAAGTTGTAGGTATTTGAACTTAAGAAATGAATCTTCAGTGAAAAATTTCGTTATAACTGCTCATAAACGGCTCATAAAATGAATAATTTCCGATCAATCTGAAATTTCTTACGAACTTAAAACCGTTTTTCCGCCGATAAAAAAAAATACGTATCGCTTACTTTTCGGTGCTTTATAACGTATCCAAATTTCAACAAAATCGAAGGGTGTCACCTGAGGGATGTTCCCTGTAAGTAAGATGAATGAAAAACCGTTTGGACATTTATTCGTGTGTACATTAACAAAATCGTGTCAGCAATTTCATTAAAAAATGTGAATAATTACAGAAGTTATAAGCAATCTCATGAAGGACCTTTGAACGTGGGGGGCTCAACGGTGAACTTGATTTTAGCCCCCTGGCTGATCGGAAACATAAAAAATTCGTTTTTTTTCTTGTAATAGATAATATTGGCTAAGCCTTGACCGAGCTTTTTTTGTTACCGTGTTTCAATTACGAAAAAAAAATTGAAATTTCTTTTTTCCGACTTTTCAAGGAATGATGTCATTATTATTGTTAATAAATGATGAAAAAAAAAATTCAAGAGAAAAACGTCGGTTAAGCCTTAACTGCTGTTAGTCTGAATAAGTGTACCAAAATTCAAGTCAATCCGTTCATTAGATGTCGAGAAATGTCGTACAAAGTTTTGAAAAACATAGTTTCGAGAAAAACGCGTTTAAAGCCTACTCTAGGAGTTCTATCGTTGTAATCATAAGTTTACCTTTAATCCTATTCAATTTACGTTGCTTCGAGCGACGAGTGTTCGTTATTTTCACATTAGTCCAACGCATCAATAATTCTTCACTTGCTCTTTCGAAAAAAAAATAGAGTGTATTTTTTGACAAACAGTATTCGCCAAAAAAAAATTTAAGCATTCTGAAAAAAATCGCAATTTTATTTTGAGTTCAGCAGCATGAAGATAATTAAATTCCAAACACCGAACACTCCTAAAAAAAACTTGTTTTCCAAAGGAATTAAATTCAATTAATCCCCTTTGTGATGCATCTTTGATAAATTTTTTCTCAACGACGGGATGCCCAAAATATGTTTTTCAAGAGTAGTTTCGTTAATAATAAATACATTTATTTACAAATGAATTTATATAATAAGATTATATTCATTCTGCTGCACGAAAAATGGAATTTTCATTTTTTTCCACAATGCTCGATGTTTTCTGGCAAATACTATTCATCACAAAAATAGGTTATATTTTTTTCGAAGAAGTATTGAAAAACCATTGAAAATTTGATTTTTCTCGGTCGCAGAATCTTCACGCAGGACCATTGAAAAAAAATTGGCCACCTTATAATTGTCACCCTGAATATAAATGTACATCGATAGACTCCTTGCTCCGTTCCGTTCATTCTGAAGCTGCGCACATCCGGCCGCCATGCCGTACGGAAAAATTGCAGTTATACGTCCAAAAATACGAATCGATTTGTCGTGGAAAAAGGAGAAAAATGCCCGAGGGCAGAAAGGGTCGAGCCAATGTCTGAGGCGCACAGGCGAGAATGGACGAAACTTTGACGCAATTGATCGCACGAACGTATCTCATCGCTCGATCCTTCTTCGTACGGGGATCCCAGAGTGTGCGATCACGAGATATTTGCCATATACTGCGCCGAGATTGTTGAATCACGGGAAAGACGGGAGAGAACGAGGGAAAGAGAAGCAAATAAAGGGTTATTGTATTTGCACCGGAGCTCCGAATTCCTGCAATATATATATACACAGATACACACCGGTACATGTGCATTGGCCCAGAGGGTGAAAAAGGTTCTCCTGATCTGACGCCTCGAGTGAAAGGAGGCGAAGGATTTGTTCTGATGCCTCGGCAAAGCCCTTGGGCGACTTTTTCGCCCACTTTTATCGCCCTCCCTTTCTACCAAACTTCGTATTGAGTATTTATATGTGGTATTGAGTATTTATACCGGATAATCATAGCGCGATGAAATATTTTTGCCATTGTTCTTGAGGAGGTACGATCGTTACTACGAATCCAACTTTCCGATTTGACATTTTTGTATTATTTTGACGAATACTTTTTGCGCCTAGTGCCAAAATTTGAGCTATTTTGACCGTTTAATTTTTTCGCGATAAAACTGCAAAGTCGAGCACGTTGAGTTAGCGAACCATAAGCGTCTTATGGAGACGGTGAACCGGAAGTGCGGTGATCGTGGTGTTTCTGCTCACGTATCCAACTAAACCCGTTGGAAAACTGAAATTCGATAGATTAGATGTAATAGATATTGTAAAAAATAAGAAAATCAATCTTCACCGTGTAGTTAAAGCACTACATTGCAAGAAAGTTTCAATTTCCGGTTGAAAATGGTCAGAACGACGAAATAGCACCCACAGACTTAGCAACGTCGCGAGTAACAGCTGATGCGTTTGGCGAAATAACCCAGCTTTGTTTTGAAATTAATTTGAATAGAAGCCGCCACAAAATATGCAAACAACAATTTATGGAGTTTTATCATTTATCACGTATCAATAATATGTATAATCATATTCTGCGTATCGTGTTGATTCCGCTGAGGTAATTCGAGACTATTTTAATAGGCTTGAATTTTGTTACGTTAATGTTATTACGAAGATTACTATCGAGTCGTTGATAATCTAATTTTTCAGTTTTTATTTGTTCACGTGCAATAAATTCATTATTTACCACAACATTTGGCACACTATAATCGATAATACGAATAATCAACATAAGTAAACATCAATCGGAGCAGCTGTGGGTAAAATAAATATAGACTCTTTTTTGACCCCGTGGAAGTGATCGTACCTCCTTAAGGCGATTGAGAATGAGAAAAAGAACGACATCGATAAGCGGGGTTTGGTTTGGATAACTGTAAAAAAAGTACGTTTATTTGTCTTTATGTAATTGGTTAAGTGCTATTAATAATATACACGTATGTAATAAAATACGTATTTGGAAGAAAAACATGTTTAAAAGTTAAATTAATCATTAATTTTGTAGAAAATCTGTTTTTTTAAAAAATGCAAATTAATTTTTAAAAACACGTATTGTCCAAAATATTGATCACTAATTTAATAATTACCAAACGTTTTTCATATTGATTTATCTTTATTTAATTAGTGAAATGCCATTAATAATAAAACCTGTTTTTTTATTAATGCTCGCAAATATTGCTCGCAAAAACTCATACGGAAATTAATTTTCATTGATAAAAAAACACGGGTTTCCCACAAAATTGATTCTTAATCAAATTATTAATAATCGTTCTTTATATCACTTTATCTCAATTTAATTGGTTGAGTGACATTAATAATAAAACACGTTTTTCTAAATAAAACGTTTATTAAAAATTAAATTAGTCATGAAATTTGTGGAAAATACGGATTTCTTCATTAACGAAAGTTAATTACCGCATGAGATTCAATTTACGGGATAATTTAATGAATAGTACCGGACTTAACTTTTATTAATAAAAAACACGTGTGTTCCACAAAATTGGTGATTAATGCAATTATTAACAAACGTTTTTTTTTATTCACAAAAGCCTGTTTTCTCATCAATGGAAAGTAACCAATTCACTTACTACGCACAAACGTAAAAATGTGTAGTTATTTCAACCAAGCTCCGCTAATCGATATTATTCTTCCTTTATTCTCAATCACCATAAGAACCATGGGAAAAATATTGCATTGTGCTCTAATTACTCGGTATCAATGCTCAATGCCACATACAAATTCCCCACCCCGTGTAAACTCCAATTCCTCCAAAATCGCTTTTGAATACATGGCGACATATTTGTAGAGAAAGGATTTCAAGGACCGTCCCGTTTTTAAAAGCAACGATTCGTTTAAAAAAAAAAGTTTGCGTATCGTTTCCGAAATAGCCATGTGCTGATAGTCAACATTGCATAGATTTACCGGATTTAAAATAAGCTTTCTATATATATATACATATATACCAATGCTGCTTGAATGCTACAAAGGTGAACGAGACATCGAGGACAGAGAGATCGGCAGCAAGAGAGGAATATGGCATCGCGTACAACACGCCTTGTGATTATCGTTCCGTCAGTACTGTAGTAGAAGCCATAGTCTCTCATTAGTGCAATGCTTCTGTCGTTTTGGCGTTCTCTCTTCGATCCTTACGATTAAATGTGTGTGTGTGTGTGTGTGTGTGTGTGTGTGTGGGAGGGGGGGGGGGTATATAGGTGTGTGCGTGTGGGTGTGGGTGTATGGAAATGGCTGTGAGCGAAAATAAGGGTGTATCGCAGCCCGGGAAAATTGTAAGTGTCGCGAGATCAAAGGGTCGTGTAGTAACGTGATATCTAAGAGCAGCTGACACACATACATACATATCCTCTTATGTATCCATATCTATACACGTGTCCGTGTAGCTAGTCCTCGCTTGATTTACTCACACGTGTATCACGGTAGACAGATCTGAATTACAGTTCTTTACCGTTTCTTGTTAAATGGCAAAGTAACGATATCTTGTACGCTTTTATTGGAGGGCTAATGTCATTTCGTCAGTTTCGAATGATTTCGATGTGGGGAATCAAAGGCCGAGGTGAGAAGACACTGACTTGCTTTTGCTGAAATTCTTCGGAACGAGAAAGTTTTTTTTACGGGGCTACGTGTTCAGGATTTCAAATTGTTTTTTTTATATTGAAGAGATATGGTTTTAAGTATCTTTTACTATTTTTGTATTGAGGTATATTTATAAATGTGGTAGAGACGATGATTTGTGCGGTCCGCTGTTTGAAAGATGTCCTTGGCAGTGACCACTGCTGCTCGGAAACAAATCATCCGAAAGTAAAAAAAATCAAACTCATTTAGTTTTTGCATGAAGTTATCTAGCGCTTGAACGAAGGATTCAATAAAATATCGATCTTTGAAAAAATAGCCGCAGCACAAAGGGAAAGTGTCGATTTTGATATGTAAAAGAAGCTTGTAAAATTTGAAGTTGATCGGCGCAGTGATTTTCGAGATATCGTGGTCAGGGAAGCGGAAAAGGTTATTTTGAACCCTACGTATCTACATCTTCATACTTCTACCGTGTCGCCATAACTCCCTCAATTTTGAACGGATCGACTCAAAATTGTCAGAGAATATTTTTGAAATGTTATATTTTGAGAGTGCGTCGAAAACTAAAAATCCATATTTAAAAAGATTTTATCCACTAAGCCCTTAAATTTTTTTTCCTATTTTGGATTTTAGAATAAAGACATTTTGATTGTTAATTTTTCTGAGGAAGTCGCGAAACAATTTCATTCATTGGGATAAAGAGAACGGAGTATGAGGATAGTAATTGGCATGCTGGTGTGTATTTCCGATTTGCGGCTTTTCCCTTGTCAATTTGAATGGCCAGTGACTAGACTGCCAGCTGCTTGAGATTTCGGATAGAATGGGGAACCAACACCGGCAGGTCTGTATTAGTATTATCGCGCTTTCCTTGATCCCATGAAACTCCTTGCCTCATTTCTCCTTGTTCCTTCATCTTCGTAGCACAAGACGACGTCGCGCTGCGACGCAGTAACGGAATATCATGGCACCGAGGTGCGGTGTCAAGTGCAGACGACATCCCCTCAACCTTGGCGCGCGCGCTCACACCATCCACCCTGATCCTTGGCAAAGCCTGCTCTCCTTCAATCTCTGCCCTCTAACGAGCAACTTTTGTTTAATGTACTGCGTGGAACATTTTTTTTGCACAGGCGACCGGGCGTACACCGCGGTAATATTCTTTTCTCGGTTAATTGCAGTCTTGTGGGGAAATTGGCAAAAAAGAAAGGTTAAGAAAATGCCGTCTAAGCGACGGATAGACGGCTGCGAAAGAAGATCTGTACTTTATAAAGGGTACGATCAACATTTTTCAGACGATTTATTACTGGGACATTGATGCCAAAATTCTGCATTCGCTGAGCCGAATTTCATCTCGATCGGTTGTGCCGTTTCGGAGATAATGCAAATCGCGTTTTTGAAGTGGACGGAGCGCGCGGTACGCCATCTGGAGGCGCTCCGCCATTTTGGGGCACTCCACCATCTTGAAGCCACTTTCACTTGCAAAATTCCTACATCCTCATGGTCCCCGATATGTCATGTTATTTTTTTTTTAAGAAGGAGTATTATTTATCCCTGCGGTGATTATTTAATTATTAATCCTGCAAATGGTTATTTCGACAACTTTTAATCCCCTAGTAGCCACAAACGTGTGTGATTTCGACGTATTCGAGAATTAAAAAGAATGTCTTAGGGATCCTCAATCTCAGAAATGCAATATGACATAACCTCATACCTCGAAGTATACGCGTATCTCGTAGCCCGAATCGCTGCCCACTATTCTCAACCTTCTTGTTTGACGTCTTTTTTTGTCATTCTGGACAACGATCTAAGCTTCTTTTTCTCCGCGTCATTTCAGTTTGCCTTGAGTAGCTTGAGTAAACGATCACGCGTACGATTTTGAAAAGTGAAAGAGCTGCTCGCACCGTTTGGTACTCTGGTAAATTTTTTTCGAATGACTTTTCTTCCTGCCAATTTTTTGCAATTTCGTCACTGGAAAGTCCTTTATATTTCCTCATGTCCGCCCATCAGCAAAGTGTCCCCCCTCCCCCTTTTTTCGCGTCGTTTATTAATCATGTAAAATAATTCGTGGAAATAAAATCCCCTGACTACTTTCAAATAAAAAGATTATGATTATTATAGAGTACAGAGTTTCGGAATAAAAATAAGAAAAACCGTTTTTGACGAAGGTTTCTTCCGCAAAAATGTTGACACTGTCTGGAAAATTGGACTTGCCAGACTATAGTTATCACTATTGCCAGAAAAAATAAGTAGTAAGTTAATAAGTAATAAACTAATAAGTAATATAATAAATGAGTAATAAGTTAATAAGCGTTAAATTAATTCGCACACTTTTCCAAATTAACAAGGTTTTAATTGAACGTTACAATTATGTGCGTATTTAACATGCTCCGGATCTTAATGCGTGGTCCGACACGCACTTGACGGTTAACATCGGACTTTAATGCGTGGTCCGACACGCACTTGACGGTTTTTTTAATTCCCTGATCTTTCACTTTTTCCTTCTTTTTCAAATCCGTCCCTCGCTCTCGATCCCTTTTTTGTTTTCGCATCGCGAGATCCAAAACCCAAAATCCGCGAGGGCTGCAGGGAATTGGCTCGGACGGAATCTCGAGTTACGAGGAGGGCACATGGGCGAAACAGGACACCCCGCGGCGTTTCGAGAGAAACGCTCACGCAGATATCCTCATACTCTCCTAACAACCCTCAAAAAATGAGAAAAAAAAGCGTAAATAAAAAAAAAAGTCTTTCGATCCTTCTCGTGGCGTGGCGAATATATCGGCAGAAAATCGATATCGAGAGGACCCGCGTACTTTATATTCTCCTTTACATTCTAGACAGCAACAAAAAGAACAGCCCGTCATATTGGGCGCGATTGAGTGGGTCGAGTCGATCATTCATGGTCTGAGAACGTTTTCTACTACTCCAGAATGGAGCAAACGAAATTGCGGTGCGAAAATAAATAAATATACTTTTCAGCATGCGCATGGAATTGAATAATTTTCTATAACGAAAGGAAAAAATGCTAATGTGTTTTGAATAAGATCGAAAAAGATAATAATGTATTACGAATGATTGACACTAAAAAAAATCTGTTTATCGTCGTACTTTTTTTCTCGACATTTTTCTCCCATAGTTTTCCGTTATTTTTCCGCCAATTTTAATCGAAAAAAGTCGCAGTAGCAATCTCTTAGGATCCGTTTCGAAAGTCGTAGACCAACGTGCAATTTTTTTAAGCGAAACGAAATCGCATAAGACCAAAGTCGAGATGGGCCAAAAATCAAATGAAACAAAATCGAAGTGCAATGAAATCGGATTAGAACGAAACCGGAATGCACCGAAATCCAAATGAATCAAAGTCAATCAAATAAAATCGATATCGAAAGCAATTATTCCTATTTATTTTATTCAAGGGCTTACGCCTAGTTTGAATTTTCGAAAATATCGATTTTTGATTTTTGACAGATTCTCAAAGTATTTTTCAATAATATTCTCCAAATAGGTCAAGTCGACTCGTTCAAAATTAAGGGAGTTATGGACGTTTATGGGTAGGTTTCGCGAACCGGCGAACTTTAAACGCGTTTTTCTCAAACAGACTTTCAAGACCACGATATCTCAAAAATCACTGCACCGGTCAACTTCAATTTCTACAAGATTCTTTTATATATCCAAAAACGGTGCTAGAACGAAGAAATTGTCTTTTTCGATGCATACTTTTTTTTATCAAGTCAATACTTTTACTTTGGACTACGGCGATTTTTTCAAAAATCATTACTTAAGACGGAAAACCAGTTTAGATGACTCAAAAATCCGATTTTTTTAAATTCCGGAAATTGTTAGTAAAACTATTTGCTGATTAACCGATAGGCAATATAAATAATTCATAACTACCTTGAATGTTTTGTTTTCAGTAATATTTTTTCAAACGCGTTTTTCTCGAAACGATTTTTTTCTTTCTTCAATTTGTGTGCACTCCAGCGCAAAAATTTTCTAACCTATAATTTGATTAAGTGATAGTTAGTTTCTTTATACAGATACGCTCTATATGAACCTAAATTTGGGGTCATATCATTGTTTAAAGTACATTTTTCATGGCAAAAAACGTCGTAAAATAATAGCCAAAATGTTACCCTTTTGTTTAAACACCTGTAAAAAAAGCTATTTTCAATTTTTGGTCAAAGTTGGGTTCATATAGAAGGAAAACATGTTCCGAAGGTAATCTCGAAACCGTATTTATTTCCGATGACAACTGCGGCCTCCAGAGTGTACACAAACAGCAAAGTCGTATAGTGACCTTCGATGAGTGACAAGTTATATGTGCCATATTTTCACGGGAAATACTTTAATATAATTAAAATATTTGTTTGAAAATATGTATAAAATATTCCCAAAGTTTGAGTAAATTCCATTCATTTATACCTTGCAAGAAAAAAAATCGTGAAAATCACTAAAAAGAACTTATTCCTAAACTGGTTTCCCGCCTTGAATTCTTCGTCCAAGCACTGGGTCATTTCATGCAAAAACTAAATACGTTTATTTTCGTTATTTCGGATGATTTGTTTCCGAGCAGCAGTGGTCACCGCGAAGGACGTTTTTCGAACAGCGCTCTGCACAAACCATTGTATCTACCACATTTATACATATTTTTCCACACAAAAATTCTATCAAGGCGTTACCCGCACTTGTAGCGCAAAAAAAAGCCTTTTTCATGAATTTTTTTAAAGAAAAATACAAAACTTTTTTGATCGATCAATATACCATCCTAAAGAACAAATCTTGAAGAACTTTCAGTAATTTTTTTATTGAAAAATATTACATCGCTTAGTGGCAAATGGCCGTCAATGAAATAATGTTTTTATATACACGGTTTGCGGTGACCAACATTGCGGCGAAGTGGATCATCTGAAAAAAAAATGCGGATGGATTTAGTCAAATATAAGTATAAACTAGTCTTTAATCGAAGGATTTTAAAAAATATTCATTTTTCACAAAATGGCGGACAGTCGAAGTTAATGATTCGATTTTAACGAAAAAAAACGGCCGTTTTTTGGCAATAAAACGGCCATTTTTTTTCGAAAAAAAAAATCGAACGATTAAAGACTACATTTTTATGTATTAAATAAGCCTGCAAAATTTCAAGAAGATCGGTTCATTATTGTTCGAATAATTTTGGTCACCGACTTCAGAAATGCCATTTTGAGAAAAACGCGTTTAAAGGTTCAATTTCAGTTCTTCAATTCACGGATTCTTCTCTTTCAACGCTCATATCTCAGTCAATTTTGTTCGGATCGACTTGAAATTTTCAGGACATATTCTCAGATACTTATACTTCAAAAAAATGCAATAAAAAAATCGATTTTTTCAAAATTGCAAGTGGGGGTAACCCCTTAAAAAAACCTAAGGCCACGCTGTCCAATGTAGCAAAAACAACATTTTGAAAACCTGCATACGTTTTCCCGGAAGAAATTCACGAAAAATCCTCTTTTTTCCGGCCACAAGTTAGGTGTAATCCGTTAAGGGGTCTTCTCACTGTAGACACGAAAAAAGGTGATTTTCATGAATTTTCAAAATAGCTTTATATTATAGATATTGATATGAAAGTTGTTACACTTTGTTACATCTTCGAAATACGATTTTAAAAAAATGATGTAATTATGTAACCCAAACGAACTTTAAACGCGTTTTTCTCGAAACAACGTTTTTCGACGGCTTGTTGATAAAATCTTCAAAGCCACTTAACCGATCCTTATGAAATTTTAATCACATATTCTTTACGACTATAGCTATAGCGCATATGAAGGATTTTTTAAATTTGATATTTACTATTTTTTTGCCAAAAACGGTGAAAAAGACACATTTTTTTGTTTTTTTTTCCCGAAAAATGACCGCTATTTTTTTTTGCATATGTAAAAAATCGCTATATGCGCTATAGCCATTGACATACTGAATCTAAAACCGTTTGATTGTTTTTTTTTCGAATGATCCATCTCCGAGATTTCATCAACAACGCAGACGTACAATTTTTTTACGACATTTTTTCTACTACCATCTTCGTCTACAGTGACTTATATCAATTTAAAAAAAAATCATTTATTCCGAAAGTGTATTTATTGAGTGTAACTAAAGTGTATTATAGATATCAATATCTATAATATAAACCTATCAAAAAAATTTCATGAAAAAAGCCTTTTTAGCATATAAAGTGAGAAGACCCCTTAAGCGTGACAATTATCGTACTAAATTGTTTTTTTTTCCCAGTCAGGGCGTGGGGGAGCCGTAAGGATTTTATGAGGATCGTATAACTGGAATATAACCGAGCCTACCGAACTTTTGACGACCTATCATAAATGTACGAGAGCCTCGTTACAATATCCTTCGGTTCCTGCCTCACCATACAGCGCTTCATGAGCGTGTTCATATATATATGCACAGGGTGTCCCATCACGAATGGATAATCCTGCAACTGTCGATAGGTCACATCATGTCCTACTATATGCTGGAATTTCACTTTAGTAAAAGTCCTACGGTTTTCGAGATTTTGGATTTTATGTTGCTTTTTTGAAAAAAAAAATAATAATCTGCCTTTGGCTTTTCGCATGCCACTTCTACAAATAATACGAATCGACAATAACTGAGCAACTTTTCAAAGTAATTATCAAAGTCAGACGTTCGAATTGGTTTGCATGAAAATTTTGCATAAGACCTTTTTTCACAAAGTTTCCTTAAGGGGTAAGGCCACTGTAAATTTTTTGAAAAATCGATTTTTTTTTTATTGGCTTAAAAAATAGTTTAAACCCTCTAGAATAAGAAAAAAAAAGTCCTGTGCGAAAAAAAATTTGTTGTCCTTAGGAAATGAAGGTCGCCGCCAAGCGTGTCAAAACTTGCTCCGAAACGACTGCAATTATATCGGAGATGGCGATTCCAAAACTTTCAAAGGCATCGTGGATTCGAAGCCTTATGAAAATGTTGATGTTAAAAAAAAAGAGTGCATAGATCACGTGCAAAAAAGAATGGGCACTCGATTGAGAAACTTAAAAAAAGGAACCAAAGGTCTCAGGGGAAGAGGAAAACTCACTGCCAAATTGATTGACGAACTAAGCATTTATTACGGCTTAGCAATCCGTCGAAATTCCGATTCCATCAAAAATATGAAAAATGAGATCTGGGCAACCCTTTTTCACAAAATGTCAACGGATGAAAAGCCTCAGCACGAAAAATGTTCGGAGAATAGGTGCAGTTGGAAGAAAGCGAAAGCAGAAAATGCCTTGGATGCGTATCATCACAATCAGCCAATGAGTGAGGAGGTTTATCAAGCCATCAAACCCATCTACATGGAATTGAGCCGGGACGAGTTGCTGGAGCGTTGCTTGGGGGCCTATACTCAAAACAATAACGAAAGTTTCAACGCTACCGTTTGGAGTTTGGCCCCCAAATCATCCTCAAGCGGAAAAACTGTACTAGATATTGCGACGGATATCGCTGTTTGCATATTCAATGGCGGCCTTACCAACGTCTTGCAAATATTCAAGATGTTGGAGGTGGAAATTGGTGTACAGTTATATAATTTCTGCATCGAAGCCGACGCCAAACGCATCACGCACGCGGAGACATCTCTGAGCGACGCGGCCAAAAGTGCGCGCGCGCTCCAAAAATCAACCAGGAAAGACGAAGAAGACGAAAATTTGGCTATCGAAGGACAAATGTATGGTGCTGGGATTGCAGACTAACGGTAAAATTTTTTTTTAACTTCTTTTTTTAATTTTTTCCAATAAAAAACTATTCGCAAAACTTTAAACGCGTTTTTCTCGAAACATGGTTTTTCAAAATGACACGCAGCATAACTCGAACAATTTTCATTTTTTTTACTTGAAATTTTAACCAGATGTGAACATTTACATTATCTTGAGAATGTCGATCGGAATTTTCAAGAACTTTATTTATTGATTTTTTATTAACAAAAAACTTGCCGTTTTTTTCGTCAAAAATCAATTTTTTTTTCAAACGCACGCCAAATCCACAAAAATTGATACTTTTTAAAATCCGATCGACATTCTCTAGCTATAGCCCTCTAGATTAATGGTTTTTTTTTTTTTTGTTCTAGATTCAAAAGTGCACCAGTGGTGCTGCGTGCCGCGGAGCCCTGGAAGCAAAACATGTCCCGGGAAGATAGCTGTGGAACCGCCATTTTGTTTTTTTTTTACTGTAAAAAAATGTTATAATAAAGTTTAATGTATGCCCGATAACACCATTAAAAGTTTTTTTTCAAATACCTTCAATTTCGGGAGCAAAAAATTAGTGAAAAAACCTTTTTTTTTGGGCCGTTACAGTGGCCTTACTCCTTAAAGATGTTGAGTCCCAAATCGCAAATGATGATAAAATTCTGAAAATTTGGTATGTTTTTGTAGGAAGTATTTGAGAGGTCGTGTAAAAATTTCTCGACAATTAGGAAGCTCGTTATCGAACAATTAACATTCACAAATTAAATGCTGTCTTATGGAAACTGATGTAACTTTGCAATAAGTTTTTTTTTTTACCTCTCAATTTTGTAATATCCACAATATACTGAAAGCAACGGAAACAAAACGAAGTTTATTGATAAGTTTTTTTTAATTTCTTTTAAAAATTGTTCTTAACAAAATGTTAATTTTTTAATAACGAGCTTCCTAATCGTCGTGAAATTTTAACACGACCTCTTAAATACTTCATACAAAAACATACCAAATTTTCAGAATTTTCTTATCATTTTTTATTTCAACCCTTAAGGAGGTTGAAGTAATGATGATAGAATTCTGAAAATTTTGTATGTTTTTACATGAAGTATTCGGGAGGTCGTGTAAAAATTTCATGACGATTAAGGAGCTATTTATTGAACAATTAACATTAACATATTTCTTTAAAAAGAAGACTTTTCTAAATAAAACAAATAACCAAGAGTATTTTTTTAAACCGGGTGAAAAAAAGTTATCACTTGTAGGAATGGCATGCGAAAAACCAAAAGCCGATGATGTTTATCTCGAAATCCGTAGGACTTTTACTGAACTGAAATTCCAGTATACAGTAGGGCATGATCTGACCTATCGACAGTTCCAGGATTATCCATTTATTACAGGACACCCTATATATATATATATATATATATATATATATATATATAATTATAATTATATATATAGTGTAAAAAACGAATGGTCCTGTTCATCGTTGCATAACATAAACGCGAGATTTTCGGACAGTGGAAGCCCGCAGTGCGTGTGCGATGCATCGAAGAGTACAGAATGCGATCGAGGTAGTACCCCATCGCGGATTATATCTATATACCTATATTATCATATGTATATACCAAGAGAAGGCACAGAGTAACCCGATAGGCTTCGTCCCGCAGGAGAAGATCATACTACGGTACAAAGACTGATCGCTACATCGCACGCGATCACCGCAAACGTCAGCCAAACTGACGATCTTCATAGCACCATTTGGTCGTAAGCCAAACCTCCTCTCGGCCGGGCACTGCTTTTCCATCGTATTTTTTATATCCTTTTTTGTTTGTTTTTGTCTTCGCGAAGAATTTCAGCCCCCGGAGCATTGCAATTTCGGGCCAAAGTCGCCAAATTGTTTACTCTCGAAACTTTAAGGGGGTTCATAGCTGAGCGAGGAAAAAATTTGCTGATTCGCAGGCAAAGTTTGTATGGAAATTTTGAAAAGTCTGGTCGGATTTACTTGAAATTTGGCAGTCGTGATTCTTGACACAATTAATGAAGTGTTTCAGCGTTTTCGGAAATTCAACCCCTAAGGGGAGAAAGAGGGTGGCAGACTTGTATGTAAAATAAAAAATCCGGTCAGAAGATTTGGTTGAAAATTAGTATTAAAGCTCTTCAACACAATTAATAAAACGTGTATTTTAGCGTTTTTTTTTAAATTGAACTCCTAAACTAAAGGGGGTGGCAAAGTTTGTACGGAAAATTTAAAAAATCAGGTCAAACTTACTTGAAACTTTGTATTACTGCTCCTAGACACTATTAATGAAATTCCAGCGATAAAGAATAAGTAATCGTAACACAAAAAATCTTGAAACTTGGCTTATTTTCGGCTGCCTAAAGAAAACAATATTTAAAGACCGATTCTGTGAAAAACAATATTTCAAAAATCCACTACGTATTTCTCCAGCTATAATCATGCGAGTGAGGCGAAATTTAAATGTTTCGTCCAAGGCCAAATTTGCGGCGCTGCAAGCCCCAGAGCAATCTCTTCAAAAGATTCTTTCAAGGCTCCAGCCGCTTTGTACAAATTCTTTTTTTTTCAAACTTTTCACATAATTCAAGACGAGAACTACAAAAAAAAATCTTAATACTTTCGATTGACTTATTTAGGACAAAAAATTCTCAAAGTTGGGGGTAAGTTCCGAGCGTCCGAAGTACTTTGCCCTCCGATTGCAGACTACTTTCGCGTCGAAGCTTTTCGTCGATTGGTCGAGTGTTCCGACCAGACCAGCAGCAGCATCGCCGTGGGGATCGAGGAAGAAAAATCGATAATTTGTTTTCCGCGTTATTGAGCGTGATTCGGAATAATAATTATTTTCCAACGGCCCTTAATACAAGATGAATGCATTCGTTCGTGTCGTTCACTCGCCCGTACGCTTCTTGGATTAACATCGAGAGCGCTCTGTTAACACAAGAAGAAACCTAACTCCGATTTTATTGGCATTTCTCTATCGAGTGTCCAATTACCGAGGGTTCGGAACAAAATATCCGTGTCTCTCGAGGAATTACGCGCGCCATTATCGTGCTCGGCTGATCGAATCATTTTTTTTTTTACTCTCTTCTCTCTGATTTGGCATTCGAATTCACTCAGCCGCCAGACCGCCATTGTGGAGTTTCCTTTGTCGACATTTTTTTGTTTCTTCGAAAATTCGAAAGATCCCGTGGAAGGGTTGCGCGCACACGGCAAGTTCGACCCTTTGGGTGTAACGAGCGAAACATTCCGGTCCTCTGACTCTCCTATACACAATGATAGCGACGACCATCAGGGCGCGTATTTTACTTTGGAGATCGAGTGAGCGGGTTGCGCAGAGATCCACTCGAAAATTACAAGTCTGCGTCAAGAATACTTCGAATTACTTTTCTTCCGCTTCGGATTCTTACCCCGTTCGCTTTCAACAGTCCGAGTAGAATTCGAATTTATTTTCGTATCGTATCGACTTGACCTCGACACATGTTAGGGGAAAATAACGTTTCTAAGGAGAGAGAGATACCTTTAGGCGAGGAAAAAATGGCTGATTCTCATGATTTTTTTTTTCAAAAGCAACGATTTCATTATCATTTTAGAGACGGAGTGTTTTTTACGGCGATGAAGGGTGTCTCAAAATGACTAGACGTTTTAATGTATTGATGAAACGTATTATTTATTTGAAAAGTACGAACATGTTTACTTTAATATAAGATGCAAACATTGAGGTTATGTTGGAACACAATATCCGACAAATGGCCGCCTCGTCCCTGTTTGCAAACGTTCACGACTTTTAGAAAATATTCAATAATCGCTTCCTTGAGCTTCGGAATCGTCTGTGGATCATTGGCATACACTTTTCCTTTCAGATAACCCCAAAGGAAGAAGTCTGCGGTAAGTGCATTGTTTCGCCCGCAGTGTAGCAGGTGGCGCCATCTTGTTGAAAGATTATGTCGTCCAAGTTAATGCCGTTCATGGCATTTATCGGATATTGTGTTCGACACGTAACCTCCACGTTTGTACCGTATGTTAAGATAAAAATATTCGTAAATTTCAAATAAATAATACGTTTTATTAATGAATAAAAATGTCCGGTCACTTTGAGACACCCTTTGCTTTTGGCTGTTACACGGTATTTTTTTACATTTGATCTTTAAAAATGGCGTAGGTATGGCGTACCGTTTCATCGATTCTCAACATTTTTCACTTTTTCTTGGTTTATATTCCACGTATGAGTGTTAATGAAAGAAAAAGAATCTTCGTTGGTTTTGTTTCAGATTAATCCCGCGGACGCCACGTGTCACGTCGTCTGACAACAGCCACCGCAACTCGTTCAAAAGATCGCGCCATACCTCCGCCATTTTCAAAGATGGATTTCAAAGATAAATATCTTTGAAATTCCATGCAACAGCCAAAAGTAGTAACGAAACATACCCTGAGTCTCAAAAATGCTGGAGAAGTCTTTCCTCTAAAAAACAATAAGGAAAATCGACAATTTTTTCCTCGCCCAACGTTATGGCCTCCCTTAAATCCACCCCAACAATTTTAACAATTGGGAACGCGTTAAATTTATTGCTGTATTCAAAAACGTGCTCTTAACAACATCCGTCAAGGTCAAGGTCCATACAAGGTGCCCTTTCCGAAGATTCACCTCGACGTTAATCATTGTGTGAAAAATCTTCGGAGAGATTTGTAAAGAGCCTCGCCGAATCCATTGACTCCCTCAAATTTACCCGATCGTGGTTTGCCGATAACTAATTTTCTTCGCTGATTATTTTTTCTCGGTTTTCCAAATGTGCTGACTTTTATTCATCGGCTCGATCGGACGTTTCGCTCGGTGTCAATATTCTTATGAGATCGTTGTTCGATTCTACGACGTTCTTGTACGAAACTGTGTTTCCGCCACGTTTCGGCAACGTCCACTGCGATATCGGCCTCTTTACAGCGACGACCACGATGCTCGCGACGAGGCCAAGAATCAAGAGGGCAGCGGCGGACCACACGAACGGATAAACCGTCCAGTTGTAATCGTCGCAGATCAACTCGAGACTCGGTATGTCCGCCAAACGCTTTCCATAGTGGGACGGCGGAGACTTGCACCTGAATGATGGAGAAACGAAAGAAAATTTGTTCTTACTGGTATTGCGACGATTAGTGGAAAAATGGTTGTCAAGAGAATTGCATAATGAACGAGGGCCTGGAAAAGTTCAAGGTTCATTTTTCAATTTAGAATATTTGGGCAATCGAGGGAAAAAAAACTATTGACCACATCCGAAATTAACAACGAAAATTATAACATGTCTTGAGAAATTCTTATATATAGAGAGAAGATATATATTCTATATAACATATATATATATATATATAATATAATGTATATTTTTATGTATAGTGAGAAAATATACATACAGAGTTTTTGATATATAGTTTGAGTGGTTCAAAATTAAGGTGGTTAAAAAAAAATTCATTTTTTTTTCGCGGTACTCAACGGAAAATGTTACTACGTTACGAAAAAGGAATTCATACACAATTTGAGGTCTAAACATTTTTTTTGGTAGTGTTCGAACGATTTTAAATTATTTTTTTTTCGATTTTTCGTCAATTTCTTTCATCATTTGTTTTTTTTACTCCAAAACAACATATTACTCCAAAAAAACACGCACACTTGTTAGACGTTCAGTTATGTAAACACTGTGTTCTTGTTCATCAAGTGGTTGATATAATTTTCACAACCGAATTACATCTATTGATTCTTAATCTGCAAATACAAATTGCTTATGGCAAAAAAAATATTCAAATAAAAATTGTGTATTGTTAGAGAAAAAAATTAAATCGAAACTTACATTGGATCACGCGCTAACATTTTCTGCATCGAGATAAAAAAAATTAATACTCCGATAGTCATGAAAAAAAAAAACACGAAAAAGGAGGTTGAGCACTAACTAAAAAATTGTTTGGGACCCTCAAACTTTGCAAAACTTTCTTTTTCTTAGCATACTTTTATTTTCCGTTGAGAAAAAAATCGATTTCTTTTAACCACCCTTTAATATACCTGGTGAAACAACTATTAGGAGTAGGAATATTTTCTGACCTATCAAACCTAGGAGAAAACTTTTCGTAAAAGAGTTGCATAGTTCGAAGGGATCAATCCAGTGGTGGCTACGAGGTTCATCCACGTGGAGGTGCTTTGGAGATTTCGAAATCGCTTCCATTTTTTTACGGGAGCATTGCTTTTATCAGAATTTTGTCAAGCAACGAAAAATAAATTCACACCTCAAACTTCAAGGTGATCGATCGAGATTTAGCATAAAAAATCGATAAAAAGGAAATTTCAATGTTTTTAGCCTAAAATCGATTTAAAAAACGGTGCAGACACTTACTCCTACACGGAGAGAATTTTTAAGTATTTTTTACGGTGAAATCTCCGTAAAAATTACATTAAAAATTTGAAACCGGTGACAAATGTGCACATAGTCAAAAATTGACACTAGCTTTTAATATTTGGCTTTCATTCGTGTAAAAATTTAAGCAAGTAGCATAATTTTTTACATTTCTTTCAGTAAAAATTCTGACACATTCTCATGTACAATTTTAACAATGGGCTGCCTCAAAAATTCCAAGTTTCTACAGTAAAAATAACCTGGACAAACTTGAAATGTCTAAAATCCCTAGCGAAAAATTAATTCCCTATGATTAAATAAATACTTTTTTCATCGGCGTTTCTGAACATTTGTGTTCTTGATTGCTACTTATTTTAGCATATCATCTTTCCGTACCATTGTAGACGTCCTTTATCGAAGTTTCTTTTCACGTTTCTTTGTTTTCTTGCGTAGAACTGCGTAGAACACGTTAGCCTGCACGAGACCACGAGGCTTTCTTGGCCCATGCTTCGTACTATAATGCGCATGCGCGGTACCGCTGTTGCTAAGCAACGCGGGTCGGCGTCGTTCGTGCTCGTCATACTGCGTCATACACAAGCCCACTCTCACAGCTTGCGTTCACGTATACGCACGCTCGCACACAGAGCTCACGCGTACGGTCAGACGACCTAGCCCTAACTGATTTTACTATAAAGAACGTAAAATTCCGGTGGACGCACGGAAAATTTCGGCTTCCTTTTTTAAATTTTTATGGAAAACACGCAAATTTCTCAATGTTCCACTGAAAAAATTCATTTATCTTAGCACTTTTTTAACTTATTGTCGTAATCTTTACGTTTCATGAAATTTTACTATTAATTTCAGTAAAAATTCTGGAAAATATTTAAAATTTCTGTTACGCAAAAGTAAATTTTGATTCATTTCCATGAAAATTTATAATTTATTCCCTAAAAACCTGAAGAATTGCACATTTGTCACCGAGTTACTGTGATTTCACAGTAAAAATTACTTAAAAATTCTCTCCGTGTATGCAAGGCGCTCTAAGTGATTTCACTTTCAATGCACGCTTGCAATCTCATTCGCATTGATTGTATTGTCTGATTAATAACGTCCGTCTATATTAACGGACAGCCTCCAATCGAGGTTCTATATTTTATAAATGAAGTTGTATATTTCGATACTAAGCAAAATCCAGGTGAGGCTTTGTTTACATTGTTCGCAACTGAAAATCTCATAATCTTGTTTTGAAAAGCAGCGAGAAGTTTCTTTATTTCCACAATAATGTGTGTTTTCTTCAATGAAAAGTAGTACGACGGAATTTCCTTCTGTCAGTGCAGAACTAAATGCTCCGCAGATATGGTTACGACTAATGCAGTAATTTAATTTACTACTGAAAGTCCAAGTATTATCCCTTTTCTGTACTTTCTATGACCTTCAATGACCTTATGTTATAGGTCGTTGAACTCGTCTTAAGCTCCTTTTTCATGATACAGAAAAAAAATCGTACCGATCCATTTAAAAAAATGGAGTTGACCTTCGAATGTCCGAAGTACCTCCACCTGCAAAAAAAACTATTATCGCTATCGGATGGCCCCTTTCGTGCAATTTCACTTCAGCAATTATTTCTGTGAACCTTACAGTTTCGAAGATATCCAAGGTGGTAATAGTTATTGATCCACCCTGTATATATGAAGTATTCCACGTGAATCCGGTGGACTTTTTCCCTGACCCCCGCCAATTCGACTTTTTAAAATCTGATTCCATTGACTCTAAAAGATACCCTGAATTTTTTACATTTTTCGAAACAACCCTTGGTCAAACAAATTTTTTTTTCCGAAAAAAACGCCCCGTTTCAAAAAGCTAAAAAAAATCCAAAAAATGCGTGATTATATGTAAAAATTTCCAAGCTATCACCCGCAGTGGAAGTGTGATTTTTTCGCTAGCAGTCAACAAGTTCTGGTATTAATTTCAATTGAAGTCGTCTTCAGCACAGAAAAAATCATATTTCCACTGCAGGTGATAGCTTGAAAATTTTTACATATAATCACGCATTTTTGGGAATTTTTTCAGATTTTTTAATCAGGGCGTTTCTTTCGGAAATTTTTTTTTTTTTTGGGTAAGGGTTGTTGCGAGAAATGTAAAAAATTCAGGGTGTCTTTTAGAGTCGGTGGAGGCAGATAAAAAAAAATAAATCGAATTAGCGGGGGTCAGGGAAAAAGTCCACCGGATTAAACGAAATGTGGATGATGGAGCATCTTTGAGAACAGTTCAAAATTTATATATATATATATATATATATATGCTCCATGATTTTTTTCTCAACTCAACTCAAGATGCTCCTGAATTTTTTACATTTTGCGAAACAACCCATACCCAAAAAAAAATTTTTTTTCCGAGAAAAACGCCCCGATTAAACAGTTCAAAATTTATATATACATATATATAAATTTTGAACTGTACTCGAAGATGCTCCATCATCCACATTTCGTTTAATTAAAATAAGTTATCGAATATAAATAAATAAATAATTCAATCGTGTATAAATGTGAGAAAAAAAGCAGCAATCGCCATCGGGAAAAATATTTTTCCGGAGCCCACATCACATTGAGTTTCCACGTTGAAAAAAATATAATTATTATCTAAAATTGAACTTGCTTATTTTACTTAATAAATAATATTTTCAATGGATATTATTTAATAATAAACAATATTCAATTAATTGATTTATTAAAAGAAATGTATTTAAAAAATGAAGTTCATCTTATTCAGCCGGCATCACATTGAAGTATGCAGAGAGCCAGTCAGCGCCATCTAGCGTCGATTCCCACGTACCTTATCTCCTCGCTGAGTTCATTAGCGAGCTTGAGCCTGTTGACCCACTGCATTCTGCAATCGCAGTGCCACGGATTGAATTGCAGATCGACCACGGCCGTGCGCTGCATTATCGGCCGTAGTTCACCGTTGAGCGACTCGACGCCGCAGGCCCTTATCGACAGGTGGCGCAGCCTCGGCAAGAGTCGATTATTCGGTGGCCAAACGCGCAACTCGGTGAGTCCCCTGCAACCCTCCATCGAGAGGCTCTCGAGCATCGTCAAATTCTCGAAATCGTTTAGCAACAATTGCGTCAAATTGGGCATGTGATTCATATGGAGAGAGACCAATTGGGGTAGCAACAAATTTTCCGGATAAAAAATGTCGGTACGCGAGACATCGAGCTCCTCGAGGCTCATCGGTAGAAAGGGAAGGACCACGATCGGATTGGACGACAAATTCAGAAAAGTCAATCTTGTGAGGGGCTTGAGGAGCCCGGACGGGAAACAATTGACCGTGACGTTGCTCAGATCGAGATGAACGAGGGCGCGCAAGGTCGACAACGATTCCTCGTGGATCAGAATTATCGGATTGTTCGCTATTGACAGGAACTCCAGCAGCTGAAATTGAAACGAGACGGTTTGGTTTACGGGCTGCATCTACCTCGGTAGGTCAAGGGAATTGCATTTTCCAAAATGTTCAATAACACTATCGATTTCCAAAATGTTTAATAACACTATCGAACAAAATGTTTTTATTCGATAGTGTCACCTTTTAGCTATATTCCCTGATAATTTCATTGGAATATTCCTAAAATAGAATGCGTTATAGCATCTAGCAATCTTCACCTACTAATTACCTTCTATATTGCAAACTTCAAACGCGTTTTTCTCGAAACACTGTTTTCAAAGTCGGTGGACATGATATCTCGAGAACCACTTGATGAATTGTTTTCAAATTCACAGGAGATACGATGAGAAACATTTGAAGGTCGTTGACGATCTCACTGGATTAAGGGAGCTTTCCAGTGTGAAATTTTCAAAAAATCGATTTTTTTTTTTTTGCTTTATCGAATAGTATACACTCTTCCGAATATTCCCTGAAATTTTCATGCCGAAATTCAGATTATTTCGGTTACTGTACAGCATTTTTTGGAAGAAGGCAACGGAGCGCTACAGCTACAGCGAAACTTTGAACGCGTTTTTCTCGAAACAGCATTTTTCAAAACGGTGTCCAACTTGGAGGGCAGAGTTTTGAAGCTATCGAGTTGAAATTTTTAGACAATATTCTTAACGTCATTGTTTATCGTGCTATGGAAGCTTTTTTTTTTTTGACATCTTCCTATTTTTTTGTAAAAAAAACTGCCAAAAAAAATGCTAAAATCGATACTTTTTGTTCAAACCGGCGCCATTTTTGCAAAAAAAAAAAAAAAAGCCTCCATAGCACGAAAGCCAATTATATACCGATCAATAATCTTTTTGTGTTTTTTGTTTCAGATCAAAATTGTGACCCCCAACGTGGACACCACATCCAAGTGCATTTTCTGCAACAATTGTTTCATCATTTTTATAGATATTAATTAATAAATAAATCGATCTTTAAAAAATTGTTCTGTATTCTTCAATACCCAATTAATATACAAAAAAAAAACCAGACCGATTAGATTATTTTTTCTTTAAAAAAAAAAATCGCGAAAAACAGCGATTTTTCGGGCTGTCACACTGGAAAGCTTCCTTAAAATCGATCTTCATTTTTCAATAGTTACGTAAAAATGACGATTTCTTTTATAGATTTTTCATGCTCGAGTTTCAATTCTTCGCCGCGTTGTTAAAATAAATGAATTTTAACATCGACGATCGTCAACGACTCGTATTTATTGTTAACTTGAATAACCCGTTTGGTTTTTAGATTTCGGAAGGCCCGTTTAAGCTGGAGCGTGTCCACCGCCAAACGTCGCGAAAAAAGTGTCATCTGCTGGTGGCCACGTTTTCGTTGTTTTTCTGTATTTTGTAGTGATTTTTTTTAAGCTTTCAATATATGTACCTTTGTGTAGAAAAAAAATGCGTTTCTTTTTCGCCAACCGTTTCTCAGAGAGGAATTCGAAATTTGGCAACTTTTTTCACGCCTCTAGGTAGACCCATTGACATTTTTTTTAATTGGTTATTAACAATAATTGTCATTCTTCTATAAATGTATAACGATAAAAACATCGATCCCTCTTTTATGCAAATTAAAGGAGAGAACTATATAAACAAACTTCTTTTTTAATTCAAATGTTATATAAATTTAGCGTGAAATGTTGATTTTTATGAAAATGCGTGCCGATCTCTTAAATTTACATTTTCTTCATTTTAATCCAACGGAAAAAATGTTTGAAATTTTTCAGCTCCGCCATTTTCATGATTAATGAATTTTAATAAATTGTTTTCTATACTTAAATATACTGTTAAAGTATACCTACAGTTTGATAAGTGGAGATTCATTATTTCTTAGTTTAAGGGGTTTTCGCACTTTAGACTCTAAAAAAAGCCTATTTTCATGACTTTTATTGATAGGTTTATATTATGGATATTGATATAAAAGTTGTTACACTCAATAAATACACATTCGAAATACATAAAAAATAAATATTATGTATTTATGTAACCCAAAGAAACTTTAAACGCGTTTTTCTCAAAACAACGATTTTCGACGGCTTGTTGATAAAATCTTCGATACTACTGAACCGATCCTTATGATATTTCAACCACATATTCTTTACAACTATAGCTATAGCGCATATCAAGGATTTTTTTCCCTCAAATTTTGATATTTACTAATTCTTTTCCCCCCAAAAACGGTGAAAAAATGCGTTTTTTTTTGTTTTTTCAAAATGTCCAGCATTTTGTTATTTTTGCATAAATAAAAAATGTTGAGTATATAAAAATATGCGCTATGGCCATTAACATACTGAATCTAAAACCGTTTGATGTTTTTGGTTTCGGATGATCGATCTCCGAGATTTCATCAGCAGCGCAGACCTACAATTTTTATAACATTTTCGTCTATAAATAGTGACTTAAATAAATAAAAATGTTTAAGCGGTTACCCCCACTTGCGATTTTGAAAAAATCGATTTTTTTTATTGCATTTTTGTGAAGTATAAGTATCTGAGAATATGTCCTGAAAATTTCAAGTCGATCCGAACAAAATTGACTGAGATATGAGCGTTGAAAGAGAAGAATCCGTGAATTGAAGAACTGAAATTGAAACTTTAAACGCGTTTTTCTCAAAATGGCATTTCTGAAGTCGGTGATCAAGATTACTCGAACACTAATGAACCGGTCTTCTTGAAATTGTGCAGGCTTATTTAATACATAAAAATGTAGTCTTTAATCGTTCGATTTTTTTTTTCGAAAAAACATGGCAGTTATATAGCCAAAAAACGGCCGTTTTTTTCGTTAAAATCGAACCATTGACTTTGACTGTCCGCCATTTTGTGAAAAATGAATATTTTTTAAAATCCTTCGATTAAAGACTAGTTTATACTTATATTTGACTAAATCCATCCGCATTTTTTTTTCAGATGATCCACTTCGCCGCAATGTTGGTCACCGCAAACCGTGTATATAAAAACATTATTTCATTGACGGCCATTTGCCACTAAACAATGTAATATTTTTCGATAAAAAAATTACTGAAGGTTCTTCAAGATGTGTTCTTTAAGATGGTATATTGATCGATTAAAAAAGTTTTGTAGTATCCTTTAAAAAAATTCATGAAAAAGGCCTTTTTTACGCTACAAGTGGGGGTAACGCCTTAATGTATAACGAAAGTGTATTAAATAAGTGTAACAACTTTTATATCAATGTCTATAATATAAACCTATAAAAAAAAATCATGAAAATAGCCTTTTTAGCATCTAAAGTGAGAAGACCCCATTAAGGATGTTGAGTCCCCAATTGCAAATGATAATAAAATTCTGCAAATTTGGTACGTTTTTGTATAAAGTATTTCAGAGGTCGTGTAAAAATTTCACGACAATTAGGAAGCTCGTTATTGAACAATTAACATTCACAAATTAAATGTTGTCTCATGGAAACTGATGTAACTTTGCAATAAGTTTTTTTTTGACCTTTCAATTTTGTAATATCTACAATATATTGAAAGCAACGGAAACAAAACGAAGTTTATAAATACATTTTTTTTTAATTTCTTTTAAAAATTGTTCTTAACGAAATACTTCATACAAAAGCATACAAAATTTTCAGATTTTTCTTATTATTTTTTATTTCAACCCCTAAGGAGGTTGAAGCAATGATGATAGAATTCTGAAAATTTGCTATGTTTTTACATGAAGTATTGAGGAGGTCGTGCAAAAATTTCATGACGATTAAGAAGCTATTTATTGAACAATTAACATTAACGTGTTTCACAGGGACTCAACACCCTTAAAAGCCTCTCTAAACAGCCTGATTTTTTCCCGTATAAATGTATGTCCCCCCTTAAGCGCAAAAAATGCTCAAAATCGCCCACGACGCGGGCGAGAGATTTCTTCCTCTAATTTGCCCCTGTCGCCCCTCCGTTTGGCATCCAACGAGAAGTATACCGCACCCGCTCGTTCGATCACTAATTAAAAATGTGTTTTTTTTTCTCCGATCGCAATTATTATCCGTCGTTATCACAGGCGCGCGGGAATAAAAATGAATAAAAACAAGCAAACGTTTAAATGCGATAGTTCGAGCGCCGATACAGTGACCCCTGGCGATTTATTGCGTTGCGCGTGCAATCGTCGGGCTTACGGTCAACGTCAAATTAATTATCGATAACAACGAGCCGCCCTTCAGTCCCGGATTTACCGCCGCCTAAATATCGCTCGATGTTTGATTTTCACTTTATTTTCACGTACTTGAAACAGTTTGTAAATTTTACCTTCATCTGCTCCAACATCGTCTCGTTGACGACCGTCAATTTGTTGGACGAAAGATCCAGCACCCTGAGCTTCGGTATGCGATCGTTGATGGCGTACTCGTCTATGTACTCGAGGCTGTTGTGACTGACGTTCAATATCTCGAGATTGTATTCGTCCTTGCAAAGGAAGAAGAAACGCTGCAGACGATTCTCCGAGAGATCGAGCTTTCTCAGGTTGTCGAGCTTCGTCGAGCAGTCGAGAAAGCTGTCGAACTCGTTGCCGCGTAGTATCAGGTCGGTCGAGTTGTGAAGTTGCAGCTGCGATTGGATTTTCACGAAGAAGTCCTCCTTCTTCAGCTTCTTGTACGAAAGATCGATCTTGGGAAGAAAAGATGAAAAAAAAACAAACAAATTCAATATTCAATCACTACGTCAAACTTAAGGGGTTAGCCCCACTTGCGATTTTGAAAAAATCGATTCTTTTAATGCATTTTTTTTAAGTATAAGTATCTGAGAATATGTCCTGAAAATGTCAAGTCGATCCGAACAAAATTGACTGAGATATGAGCGTTGAAAGAGAAGAATCCGTGAATTGAAGAACTGAAATTGAAACTTTAAACGCGTTTTTCTCAAAATGGCATTTCCGAAGTCGGTGACCAAGATTACTCGAACACTAATGAACCGATCTTCTTGAAATTTTGCAGGCTTATTTAATACATAAAAATGTAGTCTTTGATCGTTCGATTTTTTTTTTCGAAAAAAAATGGCCGTTTTGTAGTCAAAAAACGGCCGTTTTTTTTCGTTAAAATCGAACCATTAACTTTGACTGTCCGCCATTTTGTGAAAAATGAATATTTTTTAAAATCCTTCGATCAAAGACTAGTTTATACTTATATTTGACTAAATCCATCCGCATTTTTTTTTCAGATGATCCACTTCGCCGCAATGTTGGTCACCGCAAACCGTGTATATAAAAACATTATTTCATTGACGGCCATTTGCCACTAAACAATGTAATATTTTTCAATAAAAAAATTACTGAAAGTTCTTCAAGATGTGTTCTTTGAGATGGTATATTGATCGATTAAAAAAGTTTTGTAGTTTTCTTTTAAAAAATTCATGAAAAAGGCCTTTTTTTGCGCTACAAGTGGGGGTAACGCCTTAAGCCTGAATCAGAAGGTTCGAAAAATCGTTTTTATTTTTTGCTTAACCCTTTGAAGCGTAGTGACGTACTGATATGTCACCTACTTCGACTCTGTTTTTCTTGAATAAAAAAATGTCAGCCCATAACGACGAATTTAAATGTATATTTAGGATGTTAGGAGATCAATTGTTACTACAATATCACCATTAAGGGCTTATGTTGCACTTGGTGGATGGTGATCATTACAGTAAAAAAAAAACACGTTTTTCAGACAATAAATGTAATTGTGCCTAATCTAGCAGGTAAACCATACACAAGAAATGAATTCAGAGACGTTTTTTGGGTCGCTGATTACGAATTAGAGCTCAAAATCCAGAAATTCAAAATGGCGAATCCAATATGGCGGATCAAAACCGGAGATTTTACTGGAATTACTAAAACATCGGAATTGCTCAATATGCTGATTCTGTTATACTGAATGTCTAATAGAATTACGCTTTTAGCATTACCCGGAGCTAACGGCGAGGACGTAGCGAGTTTCTAGCTCCATATATATATTTTTTTTCACTTTTTATTATTTTTTTTCACTTTTTCATATTTATTTGTACCTAAAGACCAAAATCGTTTAAGGTGTGGTAGGCCGGAAAACAATTGCGATTTACGTTTAAATTATAAGCTCAGATTAGTATCAGTGACCAAACCAGATTTGTGTTTCATGATCCTATATTGGAACTGTCATTTTTATTGTTCAATTTTGAACTGAGATTCGAATTCAACGACTCGAAAAACCCCTGCATATGGAGTTTCATCTTCATCAAGCTACTTTGAGCATTTTGGTCCGTCATATTGGATCCGCCATCTTGAGTTTCCAAATTTTGAGTGCAGATTTGTAATCAGCGACCCCGAAAACCCCCGAGTACCAACTTTTGCTTTCATCGAACAATTTTTGCATTTGTGGTCCGCCATATTGGATCCGCCATCTTGAATTTTCAAATTTTGAGTGGAGATTTGTAATCAGCGACCCCGAAAACCCCCGAGTACCAACTTTCGCTTTCATCAAACGATTTTTGCATTAATGGTCCGCCATCTTGAATTTCCAAATTTTGAGTGCAGATTTGTAATCAGCGACCCCGAAAACCCCCGAGTACAAAGTTCTGAGCTGCTTGCACGTAAGGAAAAATGTATGCTTCATTAGGCCACAGTAACCGGTATAAAATCATGTGCGAATTTAACAATTTTTTTCCGTATGAAAGAGTGATTCACTCATAAAATTAATTACACATCTATTAAGTATGAATATCAAGCTTTTAGAAAAAAAATATATATATGTATTTTTTTTCGATGTACAACATGGCCGTCTACTCGTATATATATTTTCTAACAGCTTGACGTTCATACTAAATAGATGCGTGATTAATTTTACGAGTGAATCACTTTTTCATACGAAAAAAAGTTGTTAAATACGCACATGATTTTATACCCGTTACTGTGGCCTTAGGCCTCAAATCGATAGATAAACTATCCAAGAATATGTTTACAAAGTTACGGAGGTCAATTGTGAAGATTTTCGAAGATGCAAGGCCAGAAGCAGAGAAGCGATTGATATTTGATATTGATGATTGCTCCTATTGAAAACTTTGAAGCGCGTTTTCTATAGTTTTCATTTTCACGATTTTGCCAAATTGGCAGACGCGATAGGAAAAAAAAACTAAGCCACCTATTGAATGAAACCAGCGCTTATTTTCTTCAGTATGAAAATCTCTTCTGAGTGAATAAAAAAAGTCGTTGAAAAATTCTTCTTTAGTCACTTTTATAGCACGTTAAAGTGTTTTTTTTAAACCCTTTTTTATCAAACCTGAAAAAAGTTATAATTTCACGATTTTTTGAACTTTTTCTTAGTTCACCCCTTTTTTATCAAACCTGAAAAAAGTTATAATTTCACGATTTTTTGAACTTTTTCTTAGTTCACCAAGAAGAAAAGTGACGATGACGATTGAAAGTTTATTGTCTTTTTTGTTTCAAGATGACGATTGAAAGTTTATTGTTTTTTTTGTTTCAGTCAAGAATTGCGAGCTGCATTTTTCCCGCCGGTTGACAAGACGCTCATGGAAGAGGCTGATAAATCTGCAGTCAATTATTGTTCCACGTACATTTTTTTTTTGTTTATACAATTCAAATATACATGAAAAGATACCTCAATATTTACTGGACTCACTTGATCTGTTTCCTTCTAAAAACTTCGCGAGAAAACACTTTTTTAGACCTTCTAATTCAGGCTCCGACCTTAAGGAGGAGAGATCCTTTTAGGCAGCCGAAAATAAGCAGATTCTAAAGATTTTTTCGCGTCAAAAGTATTTATTGTACATAATAACATTTTTATTTACCTACACATGGCTGTTACGCATTATTGACGTAGAAATTCCCTGACCTTTCCAGGTTTTCCACACAGGCATTGCAAATATTCGAAAGATTGGTGTTAAATAAAGAATATAATTTTTATCAAGATTAAATACATAAAAATGTTAAATATGAAAATAAAATTTAAAAAAAAACCGAAATTCGAACAGTAACGTAAAGTGTAGAGTGAAAACTAAAACCTCAAAAGCGCATACAGAACCTATTCTTTATTATAAACAGAATTTTTTTTATGTCGGTACCAAGAAATAAAAAATAAATATCAACACTCATCTACAAGAGCATAAAAAAATCAGGGAAAGAGCGCTGCGTTATATAAAATTAGTGATAAGAATAGAAAGTAATAAATGGCCGAATATTTGTTTGAGAAAGGAAATAAGAGTAATCTCGAACAGGAAGCCTTCGAAATGGGGAAAAGGATTTATGAAAGTATCAAGAGAATTAGAAATTGAATTAAATCGATAAGATTTTAATAGATTTTAATATAAGAATTTAATAGATAAGATTAATAGATCAGATAAGAAGATAGAATTTAATAGATAAGAGATTGATAACTTAATAAGAAAGACCACAGATAGACAAAAAGAACAGATTCAAAAATCGACGTGCAATAGTTTATAAAATGCGATAATAGAAAACGACGAGGTACCGTGAAAGTATTGGGCTGCAAAAGACATTAAAGGAAAGGATAAGGAAACATGGTCGAGGATAAGGTCTGGAAATATAGGGAGGGATGAAAAAAAGGGGAAGTAGAATGGACTTCCGGGATATGTAAATGAGAAAGTGAAACAATGAAGCACCTGATTGCGTGTGAAAAAGAAAGAGGGGTCTGAGGAGGATCTGAGGAAGCGAAAGCATAGATAGAGAAGTGGGTAAAGGGCGAAAGGGATAAGAGGGGAGTAGAAGATAAATTAATAAGATTGCTGAGAAGGCAGATGGATGTAAATGTTAAATTTTTTTAGGAAAATAGAAAGAGGGTGTAAGAAAAGAGAAACGGTCGTAATGGAGGGTAAGAATGCAGAATGTAACGAAAATTAAAGATAATAAAAGAGAAAAGATGTTAGTTAGATTATAAAAGAGCCATGGCCAACGATGTAACAAATTTGTAAAAAGCCGAAAAGGCGATGCAAATAAAACTTCTTACTACTACTACACTCACCTACAATAATAATGGTATGATTGTGTATCGACAAATCGAATGCAAATGTTTAAAGCTTTAGAGTAAATTAGTTTTTATTATTTAAAATTGCCAATATTTGGCACTGACGTAACTTTTTTTGTTGTATAAAATGAAGGATAATATAAATATTAAAAGTATTTATTTTCATGGTTTTTCGTTTTTTTTTCTTTCAAGTCGGGTTCATTTTGCGTAATTGCAAAAAGTAAATTTTGGAAAAATTCGGAAGAATTTTCAAAATTCCCTGATTTTTTTTCCTGATTATTCCCGGAGGAAAGAAACTCGCCGAGTTAACCCTGTTTTCCGTATGCGTAACAGCCGAGATATTGTGGCATTTTTCATTTTCCAGTTTCTTCTTAAGATTTAAAAATGGCGGCTGTGCGACACTTGCTTCGGAGGTGATTGCCGCCTGAGTTGTTCCACGGCGTGCGATCTAGCGTCTGGTGCATTGATCTGAAACATCAGAGCCAAGAAGTTTGAGATCTCTAAGATCCACGGGCTCTGTGTGAACCTAAAAAATCCAAAGAAAAATGGAAATTCGAAAAATGTTGATAGTTTGAAAAAAAATCTTTTATTTTTCATTAAATTTTTACACTTCAGGTTCACACAGAGCGTGGTGGTCTTCGAAATCTAAAAGTTCTTGGCTCTGATGTTTCGGATTAATGCACCAGACGCTAGGGTTCACACTGTGAAACAACTCAGGCCCCAACCGTCTCTGAAGTGTCGTACAGGCCCCGTTGTTAAATATCGAGAAAAAAAAAGTTGAAAATTGAACGATGTAATAATATATACATAACATTTTATTTATGTAAAATAAATAGATTCGACGAAAAAAAAAAACACTCGAAATTATATTTTTCACTCAATTTACCAAAAAAAAACAATCGCGGTCGCGTTTTCCTGTTCGATTCGAACGAAAAATTATCTCGCGAAAATCCTTCCGCAGTATTATTTTTAAATGCACATTTTTCCAACTTGTCCCCCGAGAACTATCAAATTCCCACTGCATCGCCCCAAAATTCTCTCCAGCTACAAATGTTAGTTCCCAAAATGCTTAAAAAATCGAAAGCAAACCCTACTTTTTCCTAAAACACAATTTTTCCTTTTTCCTAAAACTTAAAAAGAACTTCAAACTTTCCTAAAGAAATCCAAACCAAACTCTACGTTTTCCGCAAACTTAATTCTCGCATCAATACCGACGAGCCAATCGTTTTTTTTTTCCGCCCCTAATTGAATTCCCCTGCTTATCGGTTCCCAACAATATGGTCGTTAAACTCACCACCGAGGCGTCAGCACCATAGATAACACATAATCCGAAAAGGCCGATCAGCCCGAGCCCCATCTTTGCAAAGGATCGATCCATTTTCCGCGATGCCGCGAGGGGGGTCGTCGCGATGCTTAGATCGAACTAAAAAGCTTGCAAAGTTCTCGACAACGTTAACGCCGAATAAAAGAGAGCAAGGGAAAAAAAAGAAAAGAACGAGAACAAGCGCGAGATTTCGCGCGAGAACTCCGTCACGCTGCGGTTCATAAAGTTCAGATTTGTCGGGTGGCCTAACGGCGTCACTTTTAGATAATGCGCGGCGATTAATAATTCTCCCGCTGCAAGAATATTCGCGCAATCATAGCCAGTTGGATGGCCACAAACATACGAATATATACAGCCTTGGCCAAAAGTATTAGCCACCCTGTCAATTTTCCATCCAGGCGAAAAATCGAAAAACTCGGCGAAAAAAACATCGTAAAGGAATTTACCAAACGAAGTCTCGAAGCCGACAAAGTCAGCTTCATTTTTTCTTTTTTATATTTATTTTCGCGATTTTTCTTGTACCCGGTATGGCATTTTGCAAATGCCGGTTTCTTTACAATTTTGTATCGCTATTTACGGTTGATCGTCGACTATTTGTCTCATCAAGGGATCTTCTCACTTTAGACGCTATAAAAACGCTATTTTCATGATTTTATTTGAGTCTTATATTATAGACATTGATATATAAGTCGTTACACTCAATAAATGCACTTTCGAAATACATTACAAATTTTTTTATCTATTGATGTAATTTCTATTCTATTCGTGAAATTTCAACCACAGATTCTTTACAATAGCTATAGCGTGTATCAAGGATTTGTTTAATTTTGATATTTGCTATTTTTTTGCCAAAAACGGTGAAAAAACCACGTTTTTTTTTGTTTTTTTGAAAAATGTTCGCCATTTTGTTATTTTTGCATATATCAAAACCGTATGATATGCGCTATAGCCATTAGCATACTGAATCTAAAACCGTTTGATTTTTTTGTTTCGCATGATCCATCTCCGGGATTTCATCAACAGCGCGGACCTACAATTTTTTAGAACATTTCTTTAACGACCTTTTTCGTCTATAGATAGTGACTTGAATAAATCAAAAAAAAATGTAATGCATTTCGAAAGTGTGTTTATTAAGTCCTGTTACACTTTTATATCAAAATCTATAATATAAACCTATTTTAAAAAATCATGAAAATAGCCTTTTTTAGCGTTTCAAACAAAGATTAGCGTTAAAACAAAGATATTTCAATGAACTTATCAAGAGGAGAAAAGATGCATAAATTAATGTGTACGTCGTAAGAATCAGATGCACATTGCGAAAATTTCACCAACTTCGATATTTCGACTTGGGACTTCCCTTGTTTGTGCAACAGTTGAATTTTTACGCGTTCTTCGTATGGAAGCTAACTACTTTTCGGCATTTCCGAAAACGCGGAATCGCGCTGAACTAATGAAATTGCAGAAAAGGGCTTCCCACTCCAAGAATAGCAAATGAAGACGTAAAAAGTTTTTGTCTAAATTTAAAAGACGCGCATGTTTAACGTTTTACGATTCAGATGTTTTGCAATCCGCCAAGAGAGGTTTTTCGATATTATGCTTGATGATGCCGTCTTAGCTTTAGCTCCAAGCAATTTTAATAGTTCTATGTACTTTTAAAAATATAGATTTTTTACAGGGCTGCCTAATACTTTTGGCCAAGGCTGTATAATATTTTTCGCGGAGGATGTTAATATTCTGATAAATTAATTAAACTTTCCAAGACTCTTTCAATCAATTCGTGGTTTTCGATTGGCTCTCTTATATTTCTTCTTCAATTGAATCAACACTTGCCCGAATGCCTGAAGATAAAAACACGATGTTGAAATAAAAATTTTGCGCGCTTTGATTAATCGTGTTTTACTTTGTACGAGGGATAATTTTGTCGCGTATGGTGACACAAGTTCCCAATCTTGATGCAACGAATGCACTGACCTTACGAGCAGCGAGTTATTCGCGTGATTATTATTACTATTATTATGATGATGTTCGATAGAGAGCCAGGAAGAGAGAAACAGAACGAATTGATAACGAGTATACGAGAAAATGTCGTTGGCCAGAAACCGAGGAAAAACACGCGTGTCGACCATTGGCGACTGTGCGATCACAAAGAAGCGGAAAAAAGATTTGGATAGCGTTAAGTAGGCTCGAAATTGGTACATCGCGATAGTGGGCTGCCCTTCGCGCCTCCTTCGCCCGTCCAACCGATATCCGTATAGCCTGCGTATTCGTATGTACATGGGTACGCTCCTCGTTGGCGAATGAATGCACGTATATGCCAAGTTGGCTCATCGCCGGGTACATCTCGTGTATTTTGTCCGCTTGTTCATTATCATTTTTTCGGCGTGTGGGGGCTGTCGGTGACTTTGAAGACCAGCGGATTCGAGACGCGAAATATGCTGGGTAGCATGGTCGCAAGAGTGCCGAAAACCTCCTCGGACATGCCCTGCGAAAAGAGACAAAACGTGAGGAGTTTCGATTATCACAACGTCGACACCCTTGACCGATTTTTTGGCTGCGGTGGATTTTCTTTTTCACGCAATTTGCACTTTTGATGCAGTTTCGAGGGGAACGGCTGTTGGATACCTTGGGTACCAGAAACTGAAGATTCTTCAGCTCGGCTCCACCCCACGAAGCCATCTCGATCATGAAGCCTTTGACGCATTTGAAAACGAGTTCAGCTCGCTTCGTGCACCAAGCGACCGTCATGTCCTGCGGGCGAAAATTTTCGTGTCCAGTGTACTTCCATTCATATGGAAAGGGTCCGGGAACGACGGGGTAAGTCGATCGTTAAGTCGACCGGTAATCGATGCGAGTCAGCACTCACCTCGGTCATTTCGTGCACGAGGAGAACCGGTATCGTTAGAGTTGTGACGTCGTTGCAACAGGCTGTCTTCAGTATATTTCTCAGTCCGAGAATGACCGGATGACGAGAATTTATGTCTCCCGATCTCAGTGACTCGTTCACCACCATGTGAAAGACCACGTGAACCTGCGCCAGGTTCGAGTGCCTCGTTATGAAAACGTCGCCGGTCTGCAGAGCTTTGCTCGTCGTCGATCTCCGCGTCTGTTTCGTATCCGAAATGAGAGAATCGCCGTTTTGTTTGATCGTTTCGCAGTATGAATTGAGGGACGACGGGCATGGTTGTTGCGGATTATTGACTCGGAAATTCCTCGACTTTCCATCCACACTGAATCCACACAGATTTTTCAAACATTCCAGAAAGGTTGGCGTCATACAAAGAGCATAATTTTTATACAGATCAAATATACGAAAATGTTAAATATTAAAATAAAATAGAATTTAGAAAAAAATGAAATTCGAAAAATAATTGAAACACTGTATAGAAAAAGAATAATTTAAAAGCCAATACAGAACCTTCATTATAAACAGAAATTTTCATGTCAACGCTGATAAATAAAAAAAAAAAGTTATTCAAACATCTTTTTAAACCACGTTTTTGAAACTGACTAAGTATAAAATAATTCCGCCTAGCCTCATAGAGATTTATAACCCCATAAAGGTTTTCCTGAAAATTTGTGATTGTGAATTGTTAATAGCTGTGAAAATACTTTTAAGATTTATGCACGCATGCGCGCATGCAGTAGATAATAGTAACGAGTGTAGGGAGTAGCTGTTCTTGAGAAAACACACAACAGTTCATATCATTTACAGTGGAATGAAATTAGACTCAGACTATTCATGCATCAATTATCTATCGCATGCGCCCCACGTTTTTCGTTTTAAATCTTACAAGTATTTTCATAGCTACTAAAAATTCACAATTACAAATTTCCAGGACTATCTGTATGGGGTTATGAATCTGTATGGGGCTAGGAGAAATTATTTTATCCTTTTTAGTCCGTTTTAAAAACGTGGTTCAAACAAATTTTATTTAAATAATTTAATTCTCTGCTTTTTAGCCTTGTGTGTATGAAATTTTGCAATCGTTTTTCAACATCTTGATGAGATTATGACAGAGACTTGAGAGATTATGACAGAAACCTGTAATTATTAGTAACCTGTAAAATATTTCTTTATTTTTTCACAATCTTTTTCCCAGGACGCGAGTTAATGGTCATTGTCATCCAGTTCTGAGCAATGTTTAAAGTTTCAAGTCTCTGGCACATCCGGAAGTTAGCTTAAAATCGATTGCAAAATTTGTACCGAACAGACAGACACGAAAGCGAGTTAATAAAAAAGTGGTGAAGTAAATATAAACACTTATCTAGAATAAGAATTGTGGTTGTGATCGACGAACCCAATACAAATGTATAGATCTTTAATGTAAATTTGTTTTTAGTTTTTCAAATTTCCAATGATTGGCACTGACATAACTTGTTTTGTAAATAATGAAGAATAATGTAATTATTAATAATATAGAAAGATATTTATTTTTGCACTTTTCAGTTTTTTTCCGTCGGTTTCATTCTTCGTATTTTTTGCAGAAAATAAATTTCGGAAAAATTCCAGAGAATTATCAAAATTCCCGGTCTTTTGCCTGTTTATTCCAGGGGGAAGGAAACTCCCTGAGTTTTCCCGGTTTTCCGTATGCGTAACAGCCATGGACGGGGCACCGACCTGGGGATCGCTTCCGTCGCGATGATGAGATTGCCGCCAGGCGACCGCCTCCTTCACGTCGTCGCGAATCTTCTCCAATTGCTCGTCGATCGGTGGAAAATGAAATTCCGTCGTTAGCTGGCATATGGAACAGCACTCTGCAACACCATTCAACGATCAACTTTTTTTTTACAGATTTATAAAACCGGCCTGGCCCACATATTGAGCGACCTACGGTTTTACTTCACGTCTGGAACGTATATTAAAATTTTCACGGTGTTGAAGTTTGCGTCGTTGGAACGCGAAGGAATTTTTTTTTATATCGACAAAGCATTTTTTGCGTATTTGAACTGCAAAAATCACTCAAACGTTTTTCAGGTACTTGATTAACGGACTACATCTACCTAGGTCGGTCAAAATATCGCATGTACCAAAAATATTTTTATTCAGTCACCTTTAAGCTTGATTTCGTGAAAATTTCATCATGATATATCGAGAACCACTCGATGGAATGTTTCTAATTTTACAGAAGATCCGATGAAAAACATTTCGAGGCCCTTGACGATCTCAAGTTTTTAAAATCGACATTTTAATATCATTTTTTAATAGTTACCAAATAAATAAATAGTTATCAAATTTAATAGTTACGAAACAATAAATAATTATATTCTAATAGTTAATATCATTTTTTAATAGTTTAATAGACTTCTTCATAGATTTTTTTATGCTCGAGTTTCAATTCGTCGCGACGTTGTTTAAAAAAATGATTTAAGAATCGACATTCGTCAAAGATTCGTATTTATTGTGTTTAAAAAAAGTGTTTTTTTTCCACCAACCGTTTCCCAGGAAAAATTCTGGATTTGGCAATTTTTTTCGTGCCTCCAGGATGTAGCCCCTCAAAAGCTTACAACATAAATTGGCAAGAAAGTATTTTCGATAACAATGAAAATCAAAGACAAAAGAATTTTCGTTGCGTTCCAACGACGCAAACTTCAACACTGTGAATTTTCCTAATATCGGTTGCCTTTGACTGAGACGGTTCTTCCCATAGGCCCTCGAACGAAACTGGCAACGAACCTTTCGTGATTCCCGAATAACTGCCCAAATGATTGTCGCTGAGGAGCACGAGGCCGCACAAATCGTTCGAGTATAATCCAAGGGCGGTCTGTAATCTCTGAGGTATCGGATCCACGTTGCTACGAAAGCGCAAAGATTAATTATAATAAAATCGTTTTTTTTTTTTTAAACAAACTTTTGTTTAATGTATTCAAAAGTAGCAAATAATTTCTTTTACCAAGTCACCTATACGTGACTATAAATAAAAACTCGGGGCGCTCAACTTTTTAAATGTTTAATAAATTGGATCAATTCAGTTTCATTAACCGTATTTAATTTGGCGCAATAGTAATTAGAGAAATTATTATCACATGTTTATACGCAGTTTCAGGATTTAAAAAAAAGAAATTCAAGATTGTTTTACAGTAAATTTAATACAGTTGATATGTTAACGGATTTATGTAAATTGAAGATTATGTGTCTAAATTTTGAACGCTCCAAACTTTTATTTAGTCATATATAGGTGACTTGGTGAAAAAAAAATATTTTCTACCTTTCAGTACACGAAATAAAAGCTTGTTTTTTTGTACAATTTTTTTTGCATCTAAATTATTTTCAACTTTTTAGTCTTTAATTGATTTTACTAGATATTTGTTCCTAGTAGTTTACGAGTTTGTACGTTAGGAACATGGAATGTTTGTACAAAAAAACAGAGACTGTAATTGGGATTGATCTTGCGACTAATTGCTGCATATAAACTTTTCACATACAAACGCAGTCGGCTACGAATTTGTTTGTATGTGTTAGTGAGATTTCATATGGATGATTAGATTTCGCTAATTTCACACGAAACGTTGAACATTTTATGGATATTTTTTTTTAAGTTGAATCATGCCTCGTCACCTTTTAGATGCATGGTCGCAAAATTTCAAAGCTCCGAATAGTCAGAAAGTGGGTGAAATATCGATTTTCCGTTTCAGATCTCACAGAAAGTCAAGTTAAATAAAAGTTTGTAACTTGTCGAAAGTTGTTTTTTTTCCTAGCCAATTCCACAAGTACCTCGAGTCACCGTTCTTCATTCTGCAAAAGTCCAAAACGTCTCCGGTCAGTATGCGTATGTTGTGCATCTGCTTCATCTGCGAGCCCAAGTGTATCGTGAAGCTCTCCTCCAACTGCGGAAAGTCCGAGGTGCTTTTGATCTCATTTACGATGGAATTATCGTAGCAGCTGGGGATCGGTGGCATCGGCACCATCGGTGAACTTCTACAGGAATACAGACGCTCTTTGTACTCGAAGATTATTGAAAGATACGAAATTCCTCTAACGATCCCGAGCGGCAAATCAAAGCTATCCGAAACGAACCAAACCCAAACAGCCCAAAGTTGCCGGGTTATACATATTTATATATGCAGAAAAACGATCTCGCTGATCAAACCAAGCAAACCGAACAGTAATGTTTCATGCGCCTACGCCGGAGTGGGTAACATGCTGGTTTGTTGATCCTCCAGAAGCCGCATAATCCAGTTGCGATACTGACGACGTTGTTCCAACTTAAGAGCGTCCACTCTCGAGCCCCAGTGCCCCTGCAGCAAGCTCTGTTCCTCGAAGTGTCTAGCGGCCATTTCGTTTATCGACTTCTCGGTTGAACCCGCTTCCAGGGTTTCTATGGCGACTCGCATCTCTTCGGTTTGCCTGGACAACGAGAGCAACGAGAGACAGCAGGCTTGAGAATTCTCAGAGCTCAGAAACGATGGTAATCGTTAATCTTCAGTCAGAAATTTGTAGAAATATTAACTTTTTCGTCAACTGTTCGTAGTCGGAATCCCTCATCTGTATGACTTCCGTCACGTCTTTGCCGTACTCATGCTCGGCCTGTAAGATCGGCTCCAGAGCTGGGGAATGCACCAGTCTGTGATAGGCGGCTGCGAACAGTTCCTCGTCCGTAGTGCCAATCGGTTCGGCGTACTCGACCGTTTTCAGCTTGTACGCCTTTTCCAAATTCTTTATGACATCCTCGACGTCCAGTTCCCCGTTGAGCACCCTGTCCAGCTGCCTCTCCGATCTCTCGTCGTAGAAGCCCAGAGACGTCTTTTTCACCCAAACGCGGAGGGAGTCCCGCAGGTCCTCCTCGACGTAGCAGGGCAATTTGAAAGACGTCATTATCCTGTGAGAGAGTTCCTTGACGGAACCCTCGAAGGGTATCCTCAGAGGAATCTCCAGAGCGTATTCCTCGTCCGTCGTGCAGGTGGGAAACCTGAATACGAAGGTTTTTTCCGTGCTGTCATCTTCCGTCATGGCTCTTGTGTATCGTTGCCTGGAAAAAGAGAACTATTGACAAAAGGGGCATGGACGCACGTCACGGCTTTGTTGAAAGCTCTGTTGACTTACAGAGAAAGGTCTCGCGAGATTCGGGTCGTAAAATTGGATCAGATTCATAGACAGTCAATGTCTAGTTTGTGCATCGCGCTTGGATCACGAGGCACACAAGAGTACAAAGTTTATCGGAAGCACCGAGACGAGCGCTATTAATAGAACGTGAGAAAAGAAGGGACGAATCGAAATCCGCAAGGACGCTGTACGGGAGCTGAGGATAATTTGCGGTACCGAAACGTTAGATGCGCATAGCACCGTGTATAACCTATGAAACTCAGACGAGGATCGCTCCGAGCATAACCTATAGAGCTGTAGATTGTCCAATAGCGCAGACTAATCGACTGAGCTCTTTGTTATTGCTCAACAACGCGGATTCCGTTCCACTTATTTGATGTTTGATCAAACGGTTGATTTTTAAAAGAGCTTGATTCAATTAACGAGTGACAGATTTGTCAACGCGATGTTTAACACGTTGTGTCTCTCTCGCTTTGCCAGCAGCACAGCTGTCGCCGTCTCTCTCACGCCCATATCGCGCGAAACATGAACGCCCCCCGGCTGCAAACACGCGGAAAGAATTGGCAACGCAGGAGACATGGAGGCTAGAGTGGGAGGAGGCCGATCTGTGCATTTCAAAGTGGCTACAAAAAGTGGACTAACCGGGATTGCGCCACTATCTCTAAAACCTCGAGCGGAAGCTGAGTATCGATGTCGTGTAAGAGAGATGGAAGAGGATCGAATACGCATCAGTGCAGCCAGATCGCGCGCGAAAGTTACCCTCTCTCTAGTCCCTCGCGCGCCCATCACACAATCATAGTAGCGCGTGTCCGTGAGCGAGCGACGCTCGGACACTTCGGAAAGAGCCGAGTGCCGTCGAACTGTCCCGACCTCGCCTTCGGCAGCTACACCAACGCATAGACACGCTGAGCAGGTCACGTGTGGCCAAGCCGAACGAAGGCTTCGAGGGAAAAAGCAATCTGAGCACGGCCCGCGCGTGACGTCACGCGACGGCACGCGTGAGGCTTTTAGATGATTTCAATGCTTATTTAGCTCTTGATTCTCTGCGTTATTAATGTATAAAAAAGAATTGTATCGCGCACTCTGAACGCTTATTTTTTTAGTTCATACGTTAATTTAAATATAATAATAAATCTAAATTACAACTCATTTATCTTCTAAAAAATTGTTTACGCTTTACTCACACCCGTCCTTATGCCAAATAAATTATAATTCAGAAAAGTAAGTGAAAATATATTTATATTCGTATTATTATATTAATTCTCATACTTTCATCAAGCGATAAAGTATTATCTCCAATAACAAATCAATCATCCATCCGGCCGCCGATCGTAAGTGCCAGAAAATGCATCTTTAACACAAGCGATAGGTTGGTCCCCTTGGTAGCGTTCCTGGCTTCGGTCCGTAGGGGCGCAGGATCGTTTCTCACGCTCAGCGCTTTTTTTTTTTTAAATCATGGTTACTATTAAGGATGTTGACTCCCTATAGAACATGTTAATGTTAATTGTTCAATAAATAGCTTCTTAATCGTCATGAAATTTTTACACGACCTCCTGAATACTTCATGTAAAAACATACCAAATTTTCAGAATTCTATCATCATTACTTCAACCTCCTTAAGGGTTGAAATAAAAAATGATAAGAAACTTCTGAAAATTTTGTATGTTTTTGTATGAAGTATTTAAGAGGTCGTGTTAAAATTTCACGACGATTAGGAAGCTCGTTATTGAAAAATTAACATTTTGTTAAGAACAATTTTTAAAAGAAATAAAAAAAATGTATCAATAAACTTCGTTTTGTTTCCGTTGCTTTCAGTATATTGTAGATATTACAAAATTGAGAGGTCAAAAGAAAAACTTATTGCAAAGTTACATCAGTTTCCATAAGACAGCATTTAATTTGTGAATGTTAATTGTTCAATAACGAGCTTCCTAATTGTCGTGAAATTTTTACACGACCTCTGAAATACTTCATACAAAAACATACCAAATTTTCAGAATTTTATCATCATTTGCGATTTGGGACCCAACATCCTTAATTTTTATTTGATTAGTTACTTTTATTAGTTATCATATTTATTTTAATTAGTTATCTTTTAGTACCGAAAAATTTATCGCGCACTCTGACCGCTTATTTTATTAGTTTTTACGTTAATTTAAATATAATAAATCTAAAATACAACTTATTTATCTTCTAGCAAAATGTTTGCGCTTTACTCACACCCGACCCTATGCCAAATAAATTGTAATTCATAAAAGTAAGCGGAAATATATTTATCTTCGTATTATTATATTCATTCTCATATACTTTCATCAAGCGATAAAGTATTATGCCCAAAAACAATCATCTATCCGACCGCGAATCGTCAGTACCAGAAAGTGAACATACATTGACACAAAAAATTAAAGGAGCAAGAAAAGTTGAACTTTGTCAAAAGTGGTCGTACAAAAAAAAGGATTTTAAAGCTTCAAGTTTCTAGTTTTAGATCCGACAATGATTTTTTTTTTGAGAATCACTGATTGCGCGGTCGGCAGAAATATCACGGCAAAAAAAATGTTGCAAATTTTTACGTTTTTCAAAGTTCTGCACGTGTTTTGGAGATTTTTTTCGGACTTGACCAATATCAAGGTCATTGAGCCCATTCAATTCAGTTCAATTTGCTTCTTTTTTTATCTCCTTACGACCATTTTTCGCTGATATCGGCCTCCTCGTCGGCCGCTGAATGAAAAAACGTCCTTTTGTCTTCAGTCATCGATATCTCGGGAACTAATGGTCGTACGGGAATTCGACCGGCAATTTTGGAAACGTGAATGCATACTCTACAAGCTCTGATTATTATTGTAGGTTTAAAAAAAATTATTTTTGCCATCAGTTTTAAAAAAGTACAAAAAATCGATGTTTTCTTGTTTTTTATAAAATCCACCGCTACTTTGCAAATATTGCGATAAACACTATTGTTTATGGACGGTCATTCGGCTCAATATGTCCCCAAGAGATATGCAAAATTCCAAATTGATCCGTTCATCGGTCTTTCTTGCCCGATTGACCAAAATATGAAAAAAAATTAAAGGAACAAGTTTCCTCCTTCTCAGAAATCATTTCATGATTATTAAGAGGAAAAACAACTTTTCACTACTTTTCGAACAATTGGGTATTGAGTACGCATTAAATGTTGGAAAAGAACCCTGAAAATCATATTGACTAAAAATTTTCGATTTTTTTTTTTTTGATAACAAAAATGTTGAAATTTTTTTGTTTATAAAAAAATCTATTTCGATTTTTTTTATTTTTTTAATGTTGACATTTTTTTTCGATTCAACATTGTACCGCCAGCATTAGAATTACCCAAAGTGTACGTAGAATTACCCAAAGGGTACCTCCCCGTGGTATGCTTTGGGTAATTCTGATGCTGGAGGTACAATGTTGATTTAAAAAAAAATTTCAACATTAAAAAAAAAAAATTCGAAACTGATTTTTTTATAAAAAAAAAAAATTTTCAAAATTCTTTTTATGAAAAATTTTTTTTTTCGAAAATTTTTAGTCAATATGATTTTCACGGTTTTTTTCCAACATTCAATGCGTACTCAATACCCAATTGTACGAAAAGTAATGAAAAGTTTTTTTTCCTCTTAGTAATCATGAAATGATGTCTGAAAAGGAGGAAACTTGCTCCTTTAATTTTTTTTCAAATTTTGGTTAATCGGGCAAGAAAGACCGATAATCGGATCAACTTGGAATTTTGCATGGCTCTTGGGGACATATTGAGCTGAATGACCGTCCATAAACATTAGTCTTTATCGCAATATTTGCAAAGTAGCGGTGGATTTCATAAAAACCAAGAAGACATCGTTTTTTTGTACTTTTCTAAAACTAATGGCAAAAACAAAAAATAAAAGTTTCACCACAATAATAATCGGAGCTTGTAGAGTATTCACGTTTCCAAAACTACCGATCGAATTCCCGTACGACCATTAGTTCCTGAGATATCTCAGCGAAAAATGGTCGTACGGAGAAAAAAAAGCAAATTGAAGTGAATTGAATGGGCTCAATGACCTTGATATTGGTCAAGTCAGAAAAAAATCTCCAAAACACGTGCAGAACTTTGAAAAACGTAAAAATTTGCAAAATTTTTTTTGCCGTGATATTTCTTCCGACCGCGCAATCAGTGATTCTCAAAAAAAAAATCATTGTCGGATCTAAAACTAGAAACTTGAAGCTTTAAAATCCTTTTTTTTTGTACGACCACTTTTGACAAAGTTCAACTTTTCTTGCTCCTTTAATTTTTTGTGTCAATGTATGTTCACTTTCTGGTACTGACGATTCGCGGTCGGATAGATGATTGTTTTTGGGGATAATACTTTATCGCTTGATGAAAGTATATGAGAATGAATATAATAATACGAAGATAAATATATTTCCGCTTACTTTTATGAATTACAATTTATTTGGCATAGGGTCGGGTGTGAGTAAAGCGCAAACATTTTGCTAGAAGATAAATAAGTTGTATTTTAGATTTATTATATTTAAATTAACGTAAAAACTAATAAAATAAGCGGTCAGAGTGCGCGATAAATTTTTCGGTACTAAAAGATAACTAATTAAAATAAATATGATAACTAATAAAAGTAACTAATCAAATAAAAATTAAGGATGTTGGGTCCCAAATCGCAAATGATGATAAAATTCTGAAAATTTGGTATGTTTTTGTATGAAGTATTTCAGAGGTCGTGTAAAAATTTCACGACAATTAGGAAGCTCGTTATTGAACAATTAACATTCACAAATTAAATGCTGTCTTATGGAAACTGATGTAACTTTGCAATAAGTTTTTCTTTTGACCTCTCAATTTTGTAATATCTACAATATACTGAAAGCAACGGAAACAAAACGAAGTTTATTGATACATTTTTTTTATTTCTTTTAAAAATTGTTCTTAACAAAATGTTAATTTTTCAATAACGAGCTTCCTAATCGTCGTGAAATTTTAACACGACCTCTTAAATACTTCATACAAAAACATACAAAATTTTCAGAAGTTTCTTATCATTTTTTATTTCAACCCTTAAGGAGGTTGAAGTAATGATGATAGAATTCTGAAAATTTGGTATGTTTTTACATGAAGTATTCAGGAGGTCGTGTAAAAATTTCATGACGATTAAGAAGCTATTTATTGAACAATTAACATTAACATGTTCTATAGGGAGTCAACATCCTTAATAGTAACCATGATTTAAAAAAAAAAAACGCTGAGCGTGAGAAACGATCCTGCGCCCCTACGGACCGAAGCCAGGAACGCTACCAAGGGGACCAACCTATCGCTTGTGTTAAAGATGCATTTTCTGGCACTTACGATCGGCGGCCGGATGGATGATTGATTTGTTATTGGAGATAATACTTTATCGCTTGATGAAAGTATGAGAATTAATATAATAATACGAATATAAATATATTTTCACTTACTTTTCTGAATTATAATTTATTTGGCATAAGGACGGGTGTGAGTAAAGCGTAAACAATTTTTTAGAAGATAAATGAGTTGTAATTTAGATTTATTATTATATTTAAATTAACGTATGAACTAAAAAAATAAGCGTTCAGAGTGCGCGATACAATTCTTTTTTATACATTAATAACGCAGAGAATCAAGAGCTAAATAAGCATTGAAATCATCTAAAAGCCTCACGCGTGCCGTCGCGTGACGTCACGCGCGGGCCGTGCTCAGATTGCTTTTTCCCTCGAAGCCTTCGTTCGGCTTGGCCACACGTGACCTGCTCAGCGTGTCTATGCGTTGGTGTAGCTGCCGAAGGCGAGGTCGGGACAGTTCGACGGCAATCGGCTCTTTCCGAAGATGTCCGAGCGTCGCTCGCTCACGGACACGCGCTACTATGATTGTGTGATGGGCGCGCGAGGGACTAGAGAGAGGGTAACTTTCGCGCGCGATCTGGCTGCACTGCCTCGAAGCCTTCGTTCGGCTTGGCCGCACATGAACGTGCTCAGCGTGTCTATGTGTTGGTGTAGCTGCCGAAGGCGCGGTCGGGACAGTTCGACGGCACTCGGCTCTTTCCGAAGATGTTCGAGCGTCGCTCGCTCACGGACACGCGCTACTATGATTGTGAGATGGGCGCGCGAGGGACTAGAGAGAGGGTAACTTTCGCGCGCGATCTGGCTGCACTGTTTTACATCTCTCTCGCACTCAGCCTACTTCTCAAGTTTCATTCTGCCTCATGCACAGCTCACTCCACATTATTTACTTGTTCCGTCTCTGTCACACCCAGCTCGTGTCTCGAGGTTTTAGCGATAGTGGCGCCATCTCGGTAAGGCCACATTTTTGTAGCCACTTTTTTCAAGTCTCTCCATAAGAGATCGGACTCCTCCACTCTAGCCTCCATGGCAGGAGGCTAGAGCGACGGAATCCGGACGGGAAAGTTACTAGAGAGTTACTGATGTTAGAAACATTTTTTTTTACATTGATTTTTTAATTCGTATACCAGTATTTCACTGGATTTCATTTTTATTCGATAAGAATAACTCCTGACATAATAAACAATTACAATTGCGTATTAAAAAAGATTTAAAAATCCAACTGAACCAAAATTTTCGTTGATATATCTTGTGTCCATTCGTTTGTCCATTTGGCTTCATGAAACCAATTGGAAGTATGCTAATCAAATTTTAAATTGAAAATGATCAAACGTTTTTGTCCGATCAGAACCAATCTTTTCCTATTTTTTTCTAATCCTTTTTTTAAATAATGGAATAAAAAACTACTAGTAAACCTACTAGTAACATAAAATGTCAACTGTATGTAAAAAAAACCTCATGAACGGATGTTTCATCAGCGAACTTCGGCCCCATACCACGAGACCGAACGCGGCTCGTTCAATCGCGGCGGGGATGTTAGGAGACATTTACAACTCATTGATCCTATTCATCTGAGTAGCTTGATATTCAGAATAATTAACTTCAAGACTATTGCTTAGAAGTTACGAGGAATAGAAAATCTTAGTTTTCTGTGTAGAATGGGCTCAACATTTTTACCAAAAAGTTTTCGTGGTCTTGAACATTGTTCGTAATTTTTTTCATTTCGGAAATTGTTGTGAAAAAAAATGATTAATTACTCACTAAATGAATATTTATTAAGCGAGTAAGGAAAAAGTTCAATAAAATCAACACAACAGCTCCATAAACGGAAAAAGAATACGGCTAAAAATATATACTTCGCCTCAGGACCCCAGCACCCAAGGGCACGAGATAACTTGTAGGTTAGAGCGAGAACGCTCTATTACAAGCAGGGTAAAGCGCCTGGGTGCGAGAGAGTGCGCGCTATGACCCCAACGTCACTGTTTCGTTCACACAGGCATACAATAGCGGCAGAGTAGCTGGGTTCCGTACTAAACGTGGCAACGTCGCGTTAAGGAAGTCCTATCGCTTCACACTAGTCATACCACTGATCATACTTGAGACCTGTACAATTTATATTTTTAACATGTGCAAAAAAAAGTAATTTGTAATAAATAAAATTTTCCATTTGTAAACTGTGTAATGAATGTTCCCATTTCATTAGACAAATGAAAAATAGCTATTCCAACGACACGCGTAGTATTTCTAGGTTTGATGTTTGGCAATATTGGTTTTATCTCCGTTTCTTTTTACGCTTTTTACTCATTCGGACGAGTTTAACCTCCATGCTTTTCAACGTCGATCTGTCAAAACAATGTCAGGTGCGAGAAATGTAAAGCATTGTATTCGGGCCACGACTGGTAAAAAAACCTGGAAAATTTGTGTCGGTGAAATACGTCGGTTAAAAATGAAATATGTGTGGAAATTCGAATGAGTGAGATGAGATTAGGACTAGTCAGCTGTTGCCTTGCTGTCTCGTTTCTTTCTCGTAGCAAGTGGTAATAAATCCAATAGCAGAAGTTCAAATTAAACTTGATATTACATGAAAATTAGGTCAATAAGCATATTTTTTTCTGAGAGCATTGGATTACTACAAGTGTTAAGTATGTAAATCTGATTATTGTTAAGAATCTGACGGATTCTCACTATTGTATACACTTTTGTAGCGACCGTAAAATTGGGGTTTTGGACGTCGTCTCGGGATTCCTTTACAAAACAACACAATTGTTATATTTTTTTCTCTGTAATAAGCTCGATAACCGTCCCTGACGTTTTACAAAGACGATTAATAATATATTTAGTGAAGCTCAAAAAAAAAATTATGAAAATCCTATGAATTGAAGTCTGTCGATAGGACTACCATAACTGGTTCTGTCGAGTAAGCCACTCACAGTCAAGCATCAACCGACGGGTGTTTCAAAATCGGCGACTGTGATAGTATTATAGCATTTGAACTTTATAATAAAATGTATTAATTAGTCCGCTCGATGTTTTTAATGTTTTATCGACTTTGTCGAATCAACAACTCTTGATAAAACGTTGAGCGGTGAAGATTTTTCATCGCGTAAAAAACCTAGCGCCGACGACGTTTTAGCAATACATAGTCATGTGCGAAAATGGAAGAAACGGCCGTTTTTGTCAAATTTGCCGGTGATATTTTTTTAAAAATAAAACGGGCATGTATTTAAATTCAATAGCGAAAATGATAACTATTAATATGATTTCCCAATTTATAAATACTTTTCAACTATATAAGTTGGATATTGCCCATTGATAATTCATTTTTACATGAAACTTGATTCCCAAGAAGTTGGCAGCTTTCCAAAAAATAATTGTATATTCACCCTCAGCTTGCAGCCAACGAACGGTATCAAAAATCCTTAAACGTCCGGCTGCTACATTCGCGACGTTGATGCATTAGCGTATCGACTGGACAAGCGTCAGCGCCTGAGCACGAGATTCGCGCCTCCGGCGTCCGATGACGCTGCGATCGAGCGCAACGCCTCGGCATGTTTGTCGCAGAAAGCGGACGCGACAGTCGTGCGGAACCAACTGTCATCGACGCGTACGTAAGTGCGACCAAAAAAAAAAGATTCAGTGACGCGATTCCGCTGACCTCAGTAGAAAAAAAAGAAAAAAAAAGGCGAACCGAGTGACGGGGAATGCGACAGCGTGTGCAGTTTTGATATCCGCTAGAATTTATTTTCGTTTTAACTCCGCGCCTTCGCGAGCCACGCGCCTTCAATTTTCCTTCGCTATTGCACAATCTGCGAACTTTCAAACGACCACGAAATATCTCGCGTATCGTGTATATCCCAAAAAAGAAAATGCTTCGACGCGTCTCCAAATGTGCGATAACCCGAAGATTCGGTGTCGAATTAACGGGTTGACGAAGCAGCCCCTCGGCCTTGGCCCACGAGCGAGGGCCACATACACCCCGAAAATACACGCGGTGATGATTCGCAAAGTGAGGTTATGTCGGTCACTTGTCACACACGCGAGTACGAGCGCGCGCGCGCGCCCCCGACTTTCTACTACCTGTGACCGTGTGTGCGTCCTACTCGATTCCGTAGCGTACACACCCATGCACGCACACAACAACGTGTGACGAGTGTGGTTTTTGCGTCTCCACGCGCTCGTGTCACATCGCGTGCGCGACCGTCGTCTCGACACCCACGAGTTCAACGTTTATAGCGACTGAAGATTTAAAAACATATTGCCATTGCGAAAGCTTGCCAAACAGCGCGAAGCGAACGAAAAAAAAAAAAAAACAACAATACACACGATTTTGCACACGGAGCATAAGCGTGTGTCGCAAACATTTTTTTCCTCGCTCCTTTCTCCCAGCTTGGAACGAAATTCTTCCTCGTAATGACTCCTTTGTTTGGGTTTGCGCTCGAGAGAAAAACGCATTCTTCGTCTTCGCAGGTTATCGCTCGACGACTTTATTTTCCTTGAGTCCTTCCTGCGGAACGTCACGAATTTTTCGTGGCCTTTTATCGTCGAGCTTGAGAGCAGCCGATGGATCGCAGCAACGCGAAAGAATGTTCCCGTTCGGAGTGGAATCGAGCGACGCCAGAGTCGAAAATCGAATACTCGCAGCGTCGAACGCAACGAAACCTTGATCGAATAATCGTGAGATAGGAGAACTGCGAAAAAGTCCGCAAGAATAGCCAAGGAGCCCCGCCGCTGGACAACGAAATTCTCCTTTCCCGTTCACTTTTTTTTCACTCGTCGGTTTTATTTATTCCGCAAACTCGACACTGTCGTACCTCCATTTTGGCGCCGCAAAACGAACAGAACTTTCTCCACGGAGCCGCGTCCTCGAAGAATAATTAAAGTTGCGGAACGAACGACTGCCTCGACCCCTCCGCTACAGTTACAAAAAAAAACCACAGCTCGAGCTCAACTATGACCGACATTGATATACAAGATCTGCACAATCTGCTTGTTTACTTCTCCAAGAATACTTATCGAGCGAAGGATCCCGACGAGACGGTAATTACGGCAGTCGGACCACGCTATAAACGTCGGCGATACAATGCCAAAAATCTATGAAGTTGATGTTTGTGTCGGTAGAATGCGATGAAAACCAATTTTTGCCCATTTCTGCAATTTTTGTAGAAAATTTTGCCAAAAAAATACCTTTGAGTATTTCTACGATGATGATTCAGAGATCTACGATCTAAATCTGCAAAGAAAAAAAATTGGGTAATAAGAAGCAAATGAAAATATAAAAACAAACTTTTGTCGCATTCCAATGACGCGAACTTCAACACTATGAATGAACTCTTGATTTCTATAGATTTTCCATTTCAACCAGACATTGTTCATGCCATTATGCATGTTTGAGTAAAATTTCACAACAGTCGAATATTTAGAATGGGAGATAAGGGGTTTTCAAATTGCAACTTTTAACACTGCAAGGTCTGCATTGAAATTTAAACAGAATAATTTTCAGTAAAAAAAATTCGTCCCCTATGATAAGAAGACATATAGCGATACCGCATCATTCCACGTATGCAATGACGTAAGTTTGCGCGGCATGTTTATGATGCTGAAGTTTGCATCTTTGGAATGCAATGAAATATTTTTTCACTGAATTTCCAAAATGTTATTTAACAGATTTATGCTATAGAGATCCGTCGAGCATCTTTTAGCGTCCTTATTTAGCAATCAACAGTCCAAATCTTCAGAATACGATTTTCGATACAAATAAACATAACGAAGCCAAGAAAAAATCGTTGCATTCCAACGATGCAAACTTTAGACCCATGCATGTATAAAATACTACTGCAGCACAAATTTTTAATTGCAAGTAATTTTCGATCGGATAAAGTTTTTAATTAGTTATGAATTAACCAACACTTTTATTTGTTAATGAAGATAACATAAACAATATAAAATATTTATATTTATAACGCAAATATTTTTTTTTTCATGATTAAAGTTTTTAACTCTAGGAAGATGATAATTATTTTTTTTCTCGAAATATTGAAGAATACTGTACTGCGTTTTTGCCGTATGTCTTATTATAGTGAACATATATCTTTGACATGATTTGAACATCATTTATTTTTATAACTCAGAATTTTATAACATTATGAATCATTTTTCAAAATGTTTTAACACAATAGAATGGTACAACGAATTATGTGACCTGACTTTCGGTCTCATTTACACTGCACTTTATGGAGATGACACGTGACCACATTTCTGTCTGATAATTATGGGTTTGAAGTTTACATCGTTTGAATGCAACGGTAAATTCTTTTCAATTTCTCATTTTTATTGTTCCACGAAATCATATTTTGCAGTTTTAGGTTGTAGGTCGCTAAATTAGAATCCAAAAAAATGTTTCTGTGATTTTCATACATTAAATCTACCGAAGAAAAATTAAGAAAATAAAAAAGGTCATCTTCGTTGCAACGATGCAAACTTCAACGTTATTAACCATTTATTCATCAAATAACAGGGCGTTGATGTTGCATCGTTGGAACGCAACGAAACTTCCATTTACATTTTATTTTTCATATTTTTATCATCATAAGGCGATCAAAAGAGATCTCTTTTGATAGATTTATAATGTACATCCCTAAAGAAATATTTTCAAAAATTGTTTAAGAACTTTTTTTGACGAAATTTGTCAAAAGAATGAGAAAAAGAACGTCGCAGTCCAACGATGCAAACTTCAGCGTCGTCAAATAACTCTAGATGTCTGATACAAACTACTCCACACGCGTGAAAAATTAAGGAATCCGTACCGACAATAAAAACGGGTTCTAAACTAAAATAATATAATAAACTAAAATATATATTATATAAAATCATAATATAGTAAACTAAAATCGATATCACTAAAATAATATAATATATATATTTAAAAATATAATAAATAATAATATTAGGATATAACAAAATAATAAAAATTCTTTTTTCATCGTCCATTGTGGTCGTTCGATCTCTAATATAACATCAAAGTTTCCATCGTTGGAATGCATCGAAAAATAACTGTTTTTTTTTTGCCAAAGTAGGCAGGGGAAATCGCTCAAACGTTTCTACATATTCTTATTCGAAATCCGCGACCTCAACTTGCAAGAAAAAAAGCTTTGGTCATTGATAAAAGTAAATAAAAAAAATGGAAGAAAGATATCATTGCGTTCCAATGATGCAAACTTCGTCATTCTACGTCATTCTACGATTATCGCAGGCTCAATCGGCAGAAATAAAAATATAGGAATCAAAAGATATTAATTTCCGTTGCATTCCAAAGAGAATGTAACGTCATAAAAAACATACTTTTTACATGTAAAAAAAAAACTTTTCTATACAGTTCAAAAAATCGTATTGCGTCAGCAGAAGGCACAAAAAGTCGAGTCACATAATGATCAAGGCTAACGAAACTGTTTCACATTGAGTATGAGCTGAGGAGCTGCCTAAGTGTACTAAAGGGTACCGTATGCTTCTATATATTTCTCAGGTTTTCCTCGAAGCGTCCAGATGAAAGAAAGTGCATGGAAACAGTAGATGCGTTTATGCTCACGTACCAAAGCTTCAAGAAAGAAGCTTCAGCCTTCATAAGAATGAAGTTTGCATCGTTGGAATGCTACGAAAATGAATTTTTCTCTCGACCATGAAAGTGAAACCTTCGACTATTTTTATGATGCTCGTTTAGAGACCTACAATCGAAATCTGCGAGAGCAAACTTTCTATAATAAAAAGAAAAAGAAGGAAATAAAAATATAAAAAGGAACCTTCGTTGCGTTCCAACGCCGTTGACGTTTTCATCGTTGGAATGAAACGAAAGTTAATTTTGTTTACTTCCCACATTTTCTATAGTAGACCTAACTTCCGAAAATGACGTAAATATTTTTTAAGATCCTTATTCAGCGATCTACAACTCAAATCTGCGAAAGAAAATTTCCGATCCTAATCAAAATAAGAAATGAAGAAGACATTTCGTTGCATGCCAACGATGTCCAGCAAATTTCAACCCCATTGCGTGCCAACGATGCAGACTTCAACATCGTCAGCCCTGTTCACTTTGCCCAAACAGACAGGAAGAGAAAATTTCCTGAAACGATAGATGTCATCCTAGCATCGTATTTTTCGATCCTTTGCAACACCTTTAAAAATAATCAACTAAGAAATAATAATAATCGAGTTTGTCTGCACAACTTGCTCTACAAGTTTTTTACAACAAAAAACTAATAATTAACTAATTTATCATCGTTCTTTGATCCGGTTACCAGTCTAAACTTTACCTTCAGTAAGTACTCAATTAAATAAGTCTTAACTTTCTATTTTCTCTTGCAAATCGGACCAACGCTTTTTTAGGTGGATTTTTTTAGCAATGTCATTATGTCTGTTCATCAGTGACATTTTTCGAGAAACGTTCCTCTCACAGCCAGCGTACTATCGGCGCTTGGAAAAGTTTATATAACTTACTGCGGCACTGCTTTTTAAGGGGGGATTGTCTTTTTTTTCGCAAAATTTACCGCTTTTTGGGAATTTTTTTGTGAAAAAAGTATACAACGGAAAACTTGTGAAACTTGGCATATAGTTTCATTGATCTGTTTACTACATACAAACATTTTTTTAAACAATTTCATTAAAAAATCCGCCTCCCACCCCCCTCGACGCGCGATGGTCCTTTTTTGATGGTGTGCACGATTACAGCCTTCACGTTCATCCTGCAACAAAAACCCAAAAAGCATTTTACTTTAGACACATATAGCTATCGTTCGATGAAGGGGAAAAAAAAAAATTGACGATTTGGTGACGTTTTGAACTTGAAGTATCGATTTTTCGAAAAAAATTGATCGATTTTTTGTTATAAATAAAAAACTATTAAACGTATTGCTTTTTTGCTTCATCAAACGATAGCTATATGTGTCTAAAGTAAAATGCTATTTGGGTTTTTGTTGCAGGATGAACGTGAAGGCTGTAATCGTGCACACCATCAAAAAAGGACCATCGCGCGTCGAGGGGGGTGGGAGGCGGATTTTTTTATGAAATTGTTTAAAATTTTTTTTGTATGTAGTAAACAGATCAATAAAACTATATGCCAAGTTTCACAAGTTTTCCGTTGTATACTTTCTTCACAAAAAAATTCCCAAAAAGCGGTAAATTTTGCGAAAAAAAAAGACAATCCCCCCTTAATATGCCTTCCCACAATTCCAGCATTTATTTCATCACTTTCAAATGAAAGTATGTTTTTCATGACCATCGCTTCAGCTTCTAAGGCTGTCGTGTCAATTATTAAGGGGGGCGAAACCTTCAGGCGAGAAAAAACATAGCTGTCTTTCATGATTTTTTTTTTAAGCGACAGATTTCTTCACCAGTTTCGAGACTTAGGGTTTGTTTTTTATAACCACTTTTGGCTGTTGCATGGTATTTTTTTATTGATCTGGAAAACAACCAACGAAGGTTTTTCCTTTAATCGACACTCATACGCAAAATGTGAACCAAGAAAAAGTGGGAAATGTTGGAAATTGATTAAACGATACGCTTTGATAGAAAAAAAATGTTTTTTCCGAAACGAAATGGCTACATTTTGCAATAAAATAATTTTTTTGATTTTCAAAAACACTCAGTCTTCAACAATGAGGTTAGAAAAATGTATACCAAATTTCATCAGAATCGGTCAACTAGTTTTTTTAGCTATACGTTACGCCAGTTTTGAAAATGCAGTTTAGTAGACCGTGCCATAACTCCGCCATTTCCAAAGACGAATAAAAAATGAGAAAAAAATACCACGGAGCAGCCAAAAGTAGTAATACAACATACCCATGACCTTGAAGTTTGCATCTTTGGAATGACGCGAAAATTAATTCTCTTTAATTAATCAATCTTTTTTTTTGTCGATTTGGGTTCTCAAAACCGTTCAAACTTTTCTACGGATTCTTATTAGATATTTACGACCTCAATTTGTAAAAAAAAAAAAGGTTTTGGATAATGATAAAAGTGAAGAAATGAAACATAAGTAAAAAAAAAATCTCGTTGCATTCCAACGATGCAAACTTCAACGTCATACATACCAAGTCTCAAAAAAAGGTGAAGAAATCTTTCCTGCTCAAAAAATCATGAAGATCAGCAAATTTTTTCCTCGCCCAAAGGTACCCCCCCCCCCCCCCCTTGAATTATTTCTTCATACTTGCTTGGGTGAAACGAATGAAATTGATCGATTATTCGAATTTACGGAATGACACCACTCTAGCGACAGAAAATAAGGCCTAACTTTGACAATTTATTTCACGAGTATGAAAACAGGAATAGGATTTATTTTTTTAGAGGGTTTATTTAACACATATAAAAGTATTTAAAAAATTTGTTATCATTTTCATACAAAATGGCGGCGACAGAGCCCATCTTGAAAAACGTGTTTTTTACAAATGTCTACACGGGAGGACGGTTTTCTCGTAAAGTATAAGACCTGGAACCAAAGCCAACAAAAATTCTAATCTATATATTATTAGCGATGGGTAGGGATTTTTTAAATCAAATTTTGAAAAAATGGCGCACGTTGAAAGAAATAAATCGATTTTTTCCCAAAAAATAGACAGTAAATGGTTCATAAAAAAAAGGTTTAAATTTAATTTAAAAACGGCTACGTACACCCATGGAGAATGTAATTGTGAAGCTACCATCAAAATGTCAAATCGATCCATGCAAAGGTGTTCGAGCAATCCGTCCTTCCAGTTTGAAAAAAGTGGTTTCGAGAAAAACGCGTTAAAAGTTGTACGAGCACTCAGCGCGCGCTCCTAGGCGCTGCGGCAAAATCGATAATTGAACCTTTAAGAAAAAATCGCTACAGGACTAATTGAATATTGTTTTTATGAGCCCAAAGTATTTTTTAGCCAAAAAGAAAACCATTTTTTCTAAAATCCTATAGTGCTGCTATCGTTAAATTATTTTGGAGTGATTTTTTTTCTGGAGAGGGTCTTGCCCATGGTACTTCCGTCCTCTGGCTACACCCAGGAGTACGAAATTTGTAATGAAAAAGTAATGCATTATTCATTACTTTTTTAATGGGTAGTGAAAAAATATTTCATCACCCATTACATCACATTCAGTAATGTAAAAAATTTCCATTGCTCATTACAGAATATTTTGTAATGTAAACAATTTCCGTTACTCATTACATTGGACTTTGTAATATAACAAAATATTTATTACTCATTGCATGATACTTCGTAATGTAGAAAAATTCCATTACTCGTCACATTACATTTTGTAATGTGAAACATTTTCATTACAAAATGCAATGTAACATCTAATGACAAAAAAGTTTCACTACACATTACATTGTAATGGGTAATGGACATTTTTTACATTACAAAGTCCAATGCAATGGGTAATGGAAATTTGCCACATTACAAAGTGTAATGTAAGGAGCAATGAAAATTTGTTTCATTACAAAACGTAAAGTAATGAGTAATGAGAACGCTAATGCATTACAAAAAGTAATACGTTATTTGTATGGTCTTGAAGTTTGCATCGTTGAAACGCAACGAAAACTCTTTTTCGTATTTTTATTTCCGGATTTTCATTATTTTACAATTTTTTGTTTCATATTCAATTTCTAGAATAATAAATTCTGTAAATCAAAACCCCAGTGATAACGAAAATGCGGAAATTAAAATTAAAAACGAAATTTCGTTGCATTCCAGCGATGGAAACTTTAAGGCGTTACCCCCACTTGTAGTGCAAAAAAAGGCCTTTTTCATGAATTTTTTTAAAGAAAACTACAAAACTTTTTTATTCGATCAATATACCATCTTAAAGAACACATCTTGAAGAACTTTCAGTAATTTTTTTATTGAAACATATTACATTGTTTAGTGGAAAATGGCCGTCAATGAAATAATGTTTTTATATACACGGTTTGCGGTGACCAACATTGCGGCGAAGTGGATCATCTGAAAAAAAAAATGCGGATGGATTTAGTCAAATATAAGTATAAACTAGTCTTTAATCGAAGGATTTTAAAAAATATTCATTTTTCACAAAATGGCGGACAGTCAAAGTTAATGGTTCGATTTTAACGAAAAAAAACGGCCGTTTTTTCGCTATAAAACGGCCATTTTTTTCGAAAAAAAAAATCGAACGATTAAAGACTACATTTTTATGTATTAAATAATCCTGCAAAATTTCAAGAAGATCGGTTCATTAGTGTTCGAGTAATCTTGGTCACCGACTTCAGAAATGCCATTTTGAGAAAAACGCGTTTAAAGTTTCAATTTCAGTTCTTCAATTCACGGATTCTTCTCTTTCAACGCTCATATCTCAGTCAATTTTGTTCGGATCGACTTGAAATTTTCAGGACATATTCTCAGATACTTATACTTCAAAAAAATGCAATAAAAAAAGTCGATTTTTTCAAAATCGCAAGTGGGGGTAACCCCTCAATCGCTGAAAAATAAAATACAAATTGACCGTTCGTTATTTTCGTTCGCAGAGTCAAGCTGTTATGCAGCAATGTCTGCTCCTGATGGACCTGGATTACGCTCACTCCGTGATAAACAACAACAGCGGCGACCTGAGCGCTCATTATCCGAGTCACATGATAATCCTCGAGTACGAGAAGCACAAAAACGCTCAAACGTGCGAAACACCGCCCCCACTGCCACGCACCACCGAGACCATTTACGAGAGCATGTACGATCCCACCAAACTCAAGGAATTGATCAAGAGCGCGAGATACGCGAGGTGCCGCTCGAGATTTCCCCTGCCCGTCATACTTTACAAGGGCAGGCACATATGTCGAAGCGCCACACTGTCCGGCGGTCCCGAGATCTACGGCAGATCGGGACTCGATTTTCTGTTCGCCGGTAACGAGACCGGCGGTATGGGGGAGGACGACGACGAGGCGAGAGCCGGTGCCGGTGGCGATTCCGGCATTCTCAGCGACTGGCAATTGTTCGACAAAGTACGAAATCAAGATATCAAACTGCTCAGGACACTCAACGTCGGTAACATCGTCGATTTCATGGTCGAGAAGAAAAAAGTCAAGTTTGGAATGAAGTGAGTCTACGATATTACGCCCGAAGTCTTGCGCCCATCTTGCATCGTTTGATCGCGAAAATTTTTAGTGTAAAAATTGGAAAAAAACAGCAAACTTTTATTTAATGTACCAAAAAGGAGAATTTTTTGCCAAGCCACCTGTGCGTGACTATAAATAAAAGCTTGGGGCGCTCAGCGTTTTTAATGTTTGAGGGGTTAGGCCACAGTAACGGGTAAAAAAACATGTGCGAATTTAACAATTTTTTTTTCGTATGAAAAAGTGATACACTCATGAAATTAATTACACATCTATTTAGTATGGATGTCAAGCTGTTTGAAAATATATTTTTTTTGTGTGCAAAATGGCCGACTACTAATATTTTCTTTTATCTTTTTTTTAGGCGCTCCGCGGCGTGACATTTAGCATCCACAATTTTTTACCTACAACAAAAAACAAACATTCTCATCAATTCACCTTAGAATACCTCGAGAAGTACGCACGGAATTAAAGAAATGTTGTTTTCAAATTGTAGGTATGTGAATTTAAGGGCAGACATACACCTAGGAGCCGAAAAAAGGGTCACTTTTGTGCATTTTTTCAAGGAAAATGAAATTTGAGATAGTGATTTTTTGGCCAAGAATTAGCTATTATTTTACCTATAAAACAAAAACTAAGTAACGGAAATAAAAAATCCTATGACAAGTACGAGATAATCGTGTATAGAATAACCACAAAAAACCTCAAGGCAATCGGTTCATTGGTTTTCGAGAAATTTTGGGTATCGATTTTTTCACGACGCTCCAAGGATCATACGATATCCTTGTATATTTTTGATATTTTTAAATAAAGAAAATTAAACATATTTTCGAATGTATATACTTTTAGATAATTAAAACCCCAATCCGAAATTTCAAATAGTTTTCCTTGAAAAAATTCACAAAAATGACCGTTTTTCCGGCTCCTAGGTGTATATCTTCCGTTCGAAAAAATTCGCATAAAACTGCTCGTAAAATGAAACATTTCGATTAATCAGACATTCCGTGCGTACTTCTCTGTGAAATGCAATTAGGAACATACCTTTTCAATTCGTAGTAGATCGAGTGAAAGTTGTTGAAGTTAATTGTCACGCCAATCGGAAAAAAGATAAAAGAAAATATTAGTAGTCGACCATTTTGTTCATCGAAAAAAAATGCTAACAGCTTGATATTCGTGCTAAATAGATGTGTGATTAATTTTATGAGTGAAACACTTTTTCTACGAATTTGTTCGTAGGTGTTAGTGAGATTTTATATGGACGATTAGATATCGCTAATTTTACATAAAAAGTTGAACATTTTATGGATACTTTGTTTTTTAAGTTGAATCATGCATTCAAAGCTCTGACTAGTCGGGAAGTGGGTGAAATATCGATTTTCCGTTTTAAATCTCACCGAAAGTCAAGTTAAACAGTAGCTTGTAGAAAAAAGACACTCAGCATTATGATGTTGAAGTTTGAATCGTTCGAACGCCATGAAAATAATTTTTTTTTCAATTGCCAATTTTTTTCTGGCGAATCAAAGCTAGTGTGAACTTTTCTAACATCCTCATTAGAGACCCACAACCTAAATCTATCAAAAGTCATTTAAGATAACAATAAAAATGGGAAAGGAAGATGAAAAAGAATTTTCGGTGCATTCCAACGATGCAAACTTCAGCAACATCTCATCATTCTACTGCGCTCGTAGGTAAGGGTCCATCGTGAGCAACTCGTGTTTTTCAAGCGACCATTCCAGTGTGACTGGCTCAAAAATTGTTGATTTTCATGATTTAAAAAAAAATCGATAATCAGTCTGATTTTTTGTTCGTTGGATCGTTAATGAATTACCTCCGTTGTAGATAAAAAGTATTTTTCAATGCTTTATCGTTATTTTTTATATAATTTCTTTTGCCACCGCAAAATGATGCCTAAAAAAATCGCACCTGACGGTGAAAAGTCCTACTCCTCCAAAAATTGTCTGAACGAAAAAAAACCATAAAGATTATAAATCAGTATAAAAAAAACTGTAGCGGCGTACGGAGGATTTTTTTTTCGATGAAAATTAACAAAATGGTGGCCGTTTCGAAATTAAGTGTCGAATTGGGCCTTTTTCGATCGTTTTTCGTTAAAAGAGATGTGAAGTTTTCACATTTCACGCAGCTGATCGAATTCCTTCTAAGAAAGACTGTTGTAGCGAATTAATTCGAAATTTGCCACCAAAATTTAACAGCATGTTTGGGGAAATTTATTTATAGAAGTATCTAGCTTAGAAAAACTATTTTCAAAAAATTCCCACTGGAACGGTCCCTTAATGGTGGGCTTCTTTGAGGAAGCTTCGACAGCGAACTCGAATGACACTGAGCCATGATGATGTTCAAGTTTGCATCGTCGGAATGCAACGGAAATTCTTTTTCATTCCTTTTTTATTTTTAAGATCCTAATGAGGATCATAAAAAAAGTTTTACGTAGCTTTGATGTGTCAAAAAAAGATTTGCAATTAGAAAGAAAAGAAAATTCGTTGCATTCCAACGATGCAAACGTTTTTTTTTTCGAAAACGGCTTTCTGGAATGCTCCATGCATGGAAAAAATGATTCCAGACATTCCAAAATCCGAAAAAGAAAAAAAAATCGAAAAGAAAAACGCCAACCTCCACACAAAATTCCGAAAGTTATTTTCTAAAAATTCGGCATTGAAAAATAACGCTCCATGTATCTGAAAACTGCACATTTCAAAACTCGAGTAAATTGACCGATTTTTGCAAAATTCAACAACAACCATGTTCCTCCAATAGCAGTCCTCCCTATATTGGAAATATCATCTTGATATCTCAACATATGCCCAAATTCGAGATATGTTTCGATTGATTCGAGAAATTCAAATCTTTGTCTCGCCGAAGTAACTTCGGTTTCTGAAATGAAGTATTAATTCGTTTTTTCTTCGTCGCCTGGCTCAGCGTAACGTCTTCGGAGAAAGTCGACAAGGCCAAGAGGTACTCGGACTTCACTATAATGTCACTGCCTTATCCGGGATGTGAATTTTTCAAAGAGTTTCGCCACAACGATTATTTCGCGGCGGATCTCGTGTTCGATTGGTCCCAGGGACACATAGACGCGGAAATAAGCGTCCCGGACGATCCTATTTCGACTCAATTACGTATCAATTGGGAACAGTATCAAGTTTGGGACCTGGTACAACTAACGCAAAATTACATGAAGCTCATATTGAAGTATCTAACGGACAGCAGCAGCGGAATGTTGATTCATTGTATATCGGGTGAGTACGAAGTCGAAGGAAAAACAAAAAGGCTGGAAAGTAAAAAGACATTGCGCGTGTGCTGTGAGGAGATCGAATAACCAGACACGATTTTAATAATTTGACGACCAAGTTTAGGAGTTTGAAAGTTTTCAAAATTTCCTAAAATTTTCTCAATTTTCTAAAATGTTCTAAATTTCCTAAAATGTTCTAAATTTCCTAAAATGTTCTAAATTTCCTAAAATGTTCTAAATTTCCTAAAATGTTCTAAATTTCCTAAAATTTTCTAAATTTTCTAAATTTCCTAAAATTTTCTAAATTTCCTAAAATTTTCTAAATTTCCTAAAATTTTCTAAATTTCCTAAAATTTTCTAAATTTTCTAAAATTTTCTAAATTTCCTAAAATTTCCTAAATTTCCTAAAATTTTCTAGATTCCCTAAAAATTTTCTAAATTTTCTTTAAAAAATAAAATTTTCTAATTTTCATAACATTTTCTAAAAAAATCTGTTTCCTAACATTTTCTAAAAAAATGTGTTTCCTAAAATTTTCTAAAAAAATTCTAATTTTTCTAAATTTCACAAAACTTTCTAAAAAATTTTAAATTTCATGAAACTTTCTAAAAATCCCAAATTTCATAAAATTTTCTAAAAAAAGTCCTAAATTTTCTAAATTACACAAAATTTCACTAAAATTTCCTTCAAAATTTCAAAAATTGCCTTAAAATTTCTAAACTTTCCTTAAAATTTCTATATTTTCCAAAACAGATTGGGAAGAATTACTTTTTTTATTTGGTTATTAACGGCTAAAGAAAAAAAAACTTGAGGAGAAAAGTGGGAGTCACGACTAAACTACTATTACAGTGAATGGGCGTACCAAATTTCAAGTCAATCCGTTCATTAGATGTCGAGAAATCGTGTACACCATTTTGAAAAACATAGTTCCGAGAAAAATCGCGTTTAAAGTTTAACTAGTTTTTTTATCGTTGTGATCATAAGTTTAGCTTGCATCTGCAATTCCATCGTATTGAAATTTGCATCGTTGGAATGCAACGAAAACTCATATGAATATTTTTATTTTCTTATTTTAAATATGATACAAAATCTTTTTTGCAAATTCCTACTGCAGATCTCCCAATGAGCATCTTCAGAAATGGTTAAGGGATTTTGGTAGTTAAAATCTGTTTACATAAATTCAAGAAAGTAGAGGCAAACAATCATTTTCCTTGCACTCCACGATGCAAACTGCAATCTCATGCGATTCGTGTACCGTACTCTGGACCGTACTCTCCAATTTGAGTTGTCTCAAGCGACGAACGAGTGTTCGTCATTTTCACCGTAGCCTGACCCCTTAACGAGCGTACGAATTGCTCTTTTGCAGGCTGGGACAGGACACCGCTGTTCGTTTCGTTGCTGAGGTTAAGTCTCTGGGCGGACGGGGCGATTCACACGTCCCTGAATCCCTGTCAAATTCTCTACCTGACGATAGCCTACGATTGGATGCTGTTCGGCCACGATCTCGCCGATCGCGTCAGCAAAGGCGAGGACATATTTTTCTTCTGCTTTCACTTTTTGAAGCACTTGGAGGAGGAGGAGTACAGCGTTTCGCCGCGTCACGGGCGCGCGAAACACCCGGTGCTTCGGAACGACAGCGACTCCCATCTGGACAACGTTATGTTCGACAACGAGTCGGTCGTCACACACAGCTCGGTCAGCTCGAACATAAGTCTCAACAGTTGCTGCAGCTCGTTCAGTCAGAACAGCCGCGACAGCCAGGACAATAATCCACCCTCGGTTTTTCTCGGTTCTTCCGCTGACGGCCAGGACGACTATCACACTAACGGGTGAGCGGGACACGCCCTTCTAGACGTAGACACTACGCTCGTCGTTTCGTCAGGCTCTGTCTTTATAAATGTTGGTTTAAAATCATTATATCTGGACGTGGAATAAGTTTTCGCCGTTTGCCAACAGATGGCGTTACCATAACTTCGTGCGTGGTTTAAGATGGTTACGCAACTACAGAGTGTCTCAAAATGACCTGAGATTTTAAATTGCACGCCATTTTTTTTGTGGTGACCGTAGAGTAAAAAACTCTGACAACTGGCATCAGGAAGTATTGAGGTTTAGTCATGGTGAATTACATAGAAATTGTTATTCGCTGCATTGTTACTGCATAGTCATTGCAGACGAAGTTTCATGGTCGTGTTATCGATGTCAGTTGGCCACCAAGATCGTGCGATTTCACGCCATTGGACTTCTTTCTTTGGGCTTTTCTGAAAGGAAAAGTGTACGCCAATGATCCACAGACCATTCCGGAGCTCGAGGAAGCAATTGGACGCACCATTAATGAAATTAGTCCGCAATTGTGCCAAAATGTAATTTAAAATTACGTCAAAAGAGTGCACGTTTGCAAACAGGGACGAGGCGGCCATTTATCGGATATTGTGTTTCACACGCAACCTCCATGTTTGTACCTTATATTAAAATGAAAATATTCGTACTTTTCAAATAAATAATACGTTTTGTTAACAAATTTAAATGTCAGGTCGTTTTGAGACATCCTTTGTAAAGATGTACTATAAGCAAGCTCGAAATTCAGTGCATGCCATTTCGCTGCAGTGTAGAAAGAGTATTTGCGAGGAATTCTACTGCACTACTTCATTTTTTTAAATCCGTAGCTGAAGCACACATAATTCTTGTTGAGACTTAGGGCGACCATGCTCTGTCGGAAACAACATGCAGAGATTGGTTCAGACGCTTAAAAAGTAATAATTGTGACGTGTTGAAATGGAGGCATTACTCCCTGAAGGCTAATGTCAGGCGCTAGCTGAACGTGCAGAATCATTAGGAGTCGATCGCACAACAGTTTCGAAACATTTGAAAGCATGGGGAATGATTTTTTTAAATGAAGCATTCATTTTCACGAATAAACAGCGAGAACTTATTCAACATCGCAATATGTTAGGTTGGTAAGAAAGTCTTGCGACACAAACGACACCTTTTCTAAATAAATATAACAATTTGTCACGTTAAGACGAATTTATAATATAGTCTCCCTCTTCATCTACAAATCGTGTTCAACGCTCTGGTAAACTTTGAACGCCTGCCGTCCAGAAATCCTTACGTCTTGAATTGAACAACTCTTCAAAGGTATCTTCAAGATCCGTTTGGTTATCGAATTGTTTATCACGTAAACAGTCTTTCACAGCCCGAGATAAATGATAATCTGACGGGGCTAAGTTCGATGAGTATCGTGTTACTTCCCATTCTAATTCTGAAATAGCTTTTTGCGTCGTTTCAGCTATGCGGGACCGAGCGTTGTCACGAAGAAGACGTACTTGTCGACGCTTACGATATTTGTTTAATCGTTTCAGACAGCTTCTGTAATTGTGTAAAGTAGATCTCGGCATGTATTGTGATGTTAGACGGAAGAAGCTCATTACATGCTACGAACAATATTTAACCGAGCACTTTAGTGTTGCGAGACTTTCTTACCAACCTAATATTGTGAAGACTCGTAGATATAGAATTTAACATCGTTAGAAGTTCGCATCGTTGGAACGCAACGAAAGTCTTTATTTATATTTTTGTTTCCTTATTTTGATAATTATGCGGACGCTATTAAGCATTTAAAAAGTTAAGCGCCCCGTGCTTTTATTTGTAGTGACATATAGGTGACTTGGTAAAAAACGATTTTCAACTTTTCGGTACATTGAATGAAAGCTTGTTTTTGAAGAATATTTGTTTTACATATAAATGTGTATTTCTCGGCTCGTTGCAGGAACGTAGTGCCATGGACGTTTCACACATCGAACAAAGATGGCGCGATCGGGCACGGCTCGCGTTCGCCACTGCCCGCTAACAGGACGTCACCGGTGGCCGTGCCAATGCCGGGACGTCTGAGACAACGAAACGAATCCACGTCTTCCGGCGGTTCCTGGCAAATGGTATCAGGTACCGGTAGCTTTCGCGGCTCCACGACCGCGAACGGGGCACTCCCCGAGTACCTTTCGTCTGCTGGATTGTCGTGCAAGCCGAATTACGGACCGTCCACCGGTCAAACCTCACAGGAATCGAGCACAACTATAATCGAGGACGATACGGAAATCCCGTTGCCGCAGTAAGACGAAAAAAATGAACGTAAATCGAGCTGATAAGATCGAAGGAGCCTCGCAACTCGTGAGCCGAAAAAATATAATTTTTTTTTCTTTGAAAAAATGGTCCTTCCGCTCTTTAATTGGTAAGTATGCAGTGCGAGGACTTTTCCGAAAAACGACGGGAACATTCTTTTTTTTCACCGTGAACTCGTTCATTCTTTTAAAATGAGTGATATTCCGTCGGGGGAGGCTGACACTTTCCATTAATTCCATAAGTTATGGGGTTTTGAAGTTCGGGGAAACACGTGATAAAATAGGGAATTTTCAAATATTTCGATGCCTATGTTGGGGAGTATGAAGTATTATACAACTGTACTACGTCGATAATTCTTGTGGCCCTAATAAGGGCCGATGAAAATCATGAAAAAGATTGATGTCGAAAAGTGTCGAAATTTTCTATTCTTCCTTCATGGCTCCGATCACTTCGAAAATCATGTGAAATCGATCACGATGGTCTGGATATTGACGCTTGAAGAAAAATTCACGCAATCAAAACGTATTTCACGATCACGAAATCAAAACATATCGCTTCGTTCCAAAATATATTCATTGTCATCAAAATATATTCATTGTTTCTGGATACTTCAATACCCTATAACACATAGAATTAATGGGAAATGTCAGCCTCCCCCGACGGAATATCACTAATAATGGAATAATCAGTATCATGGCGAGAAAAAAAATTCCCGTCGTTTTGGGGAAAAGTCCTCAAACTGCATAATTACCCTTTAATTTTATGCTTTTATTCGCACCACTATTGAAATTGCCTTGAGAATTATTTCCTCACCTGCTACCTTTGAATACTTGAACAATAAAAAAACGGGAAAAGAATTTCATTCGCTTTAGAGAAAATTCAGTTTTTTGCCTTCTTTTTTTTGAAAAACTAGCCTTTCCTCGTAATTTTCTTTTTCTTAGACTATTATATTATTATTATGTATAATTTTTCTTCTTTTCTTTGTACTTGAAAAAAATAATGCTAAGCTTAGAGGCAATTGCTTTCTCGATAATAACTCGATTGTAATTTTAATAACTAAAATGCTTCGATCTTCCGAGAGAGGAAAAGTCTGTGTGTGTACATGTTACAGCTAAATCCCGTTTTGAGTTTAAGGGCGTTCTACCGCGTAAAAACTAGTTCAAACTGGCCTGGATAACATTATCTTGAAGTTTGCATCGTTGGAACGCAACGAAAATTAATTCTTTTTCGTTGATGGCATTTCTTTTTAGCCGATTCCCGATTTACGAGCTCAAGTTGGAAAAAAGGTTTCGAAGAATAATAATAAAGAAGAAATAAAAAAATCGTACAGGATAATGAAAATGAAGAAATTACGAAATCGATTTTTGGTCGATTTAGGCTAGAAAATCGTTCGAACGATTTTACGTATTTTTATTACAGATTGACAACCTCAGGGTGCAAAAAAATGGTTCGAACAATAATAAAAACGAAGAAACAACAAAATGGTTGCATTCCAACAATGCAAACTTCAACGTCATTTCGTTACCACTAGTTTTTCCGAGTAAAGCTAGAATTTGTCTCGGTAAACCCAAACTAGCCCAAACTTTGACTTCATTCGGAAACAGTTTTAAGGGGTTAGGCTACTGGGACGAGGCGAAAATCAGGGTTATTAAAAAAAAAAGTGATCTTGAAGGAATGAGCAAGATGATTGAAAAAGCGTTTGGACATTTATTGCTATGCACATTAACGAAGTTATGTAGTAAATTTTGTAAAAAAATATTGATAATTGAATTAGTTATAATCTCGTGAAAGCCCCGTGCACGTGACCCAACGGTCTACTTGATCTTGGCCAACCGGTTGATCTGAAACAATAAAAAAAACGTTGTTTTTTCTTAAAATAGATAATATTGGCTAAAACTTGGCCCAGCTTTTCTGTTATATTTCAACCACCAAAAAAAAGATTCTAATTTTTTTCCATTTTTCGAGGAAACATCACTTTGTTATTGTCAATAACTGATGAAACAAAAATGTTGAGAAGAAAACGTTGGTCAAGACTAAAGTACTATTACACAAAATAAGTGTACCAAATTTGAAGCTAATCCGCTCATTACGCTGACATTATCATGTCGAGAAATCGTGGACACTGTTCCGAAAAACATAAAGGATGTCTCAAAATATCCTGTCATTTCAATTTATTAATAACACATATTATTCATTTGGAAAGTACGAATATTTGTGTATCAACGCAAGGTACAAACATGGAGGTTATGTGTGAAACACAATATGCGATAAATTACATAAACGACATGGAAGACATGATCTTTCAACAAGATGGCGCAACCTCTGCCAAACCGCGGGTGACACATTGGGGACACTCGAAGGAAAAGTGTATGCCAATGATCCACAGACCATTCCGGAGCTCAAGGAAGCAATTAGACGCACCATTGATGAAATTAGGCTCCAATTATGCCAAAGTGTTATTGAAAATTTCGTCAAAAGAGTGAACGTTTGCAAACAGGGACGATTGTGTTCCACACATAACCTCTATGTTTGTACTTTATACCAGAATAACAATATTTGTACTTTTCAAATTTTAAGATCTTAGACATTTTTTAAATAATTAAAGTTTTATTAATAATTTAAAATGTTAGAATCATTCTGAGACACCATATAGTTTCGATGAAAACGCGTTAAAAGTTTCATCAGCAGTTCTGTCGTTGTAATCATGAGTTTAAGCGACGAACGAGTGTTCGTAATTTTCACACTAATCTCATAACTCATTAACTTCGTTAGAATTAGTTTTTCCTAGCTACGCCGAGTTTTGGATAGCATTGTATATATATTACCAGTAAACCCTAATTTTCGCGAGGAAAAACTAGTTGCAACGAAGGCGTTCAATGAGAACTAGTTTTTATGAGAGAAAACGCGTTCAAACGGAAGCCGTCTTTAACTCTACCATATAGTAGACGAATTACTTTATGCTTTTTTTTCAAGTCAAAGTTTTTTAACACAATTAAAAGAATTCTTCGATAAAACATTCCGCATAGTTTTCGATCATCCGAAAAATAAAGGAGACTATTGTATCGATGAAAACAATTCTCGCAGTTTTATAAATAAATATCGAGCTTCACAAAGAAGCAAAAAAATCGATTTGTACACCAGGGTGGTAAAAAGAAAATAAATGTTTTTTCTCGACGAAAAATTGTAGTATGTTAAGAAAAAGAAAGGTTTGCAAAATTGAAGGGTTCTGAACAATTTTTTAGTTAGTGCTCAAACGCCTTTTCCGTTTTTTTTTATCTCGATGCAGAAAATGTTATTGTGCGATTGATTTAATTTTTTCTGTAACAATACACAATTTTTGTTTAAATATGTTTTTTGTCATAAACAATTTGTATTTGCAAAAAAAATGACGAAAAATCGAAAGAAAAAAAGTTAAAAGTCGTTTGAGCACTACCTAAAAAAATGTTTAGACCTCTAAAATTTTGTATGAATTGCTTTTTCATAACGTAGTAACATTTTCCGTTGAGTAGCGCGAAAAAAAAATCAATTTTTTGTAACCTGTACACTCTACCCATACACACAATAATTTCTCGCTCTTTTGCAAAGTTTCAAATGCCCAAATACCCATGCCATGCCTCGTTCTTGATCTTTTCGCAGGAGCCGAAAAGAAAAATTGCACTGTTTGCGAACGGTGTTCTCGACGGCATACGCTCACACGGTTGGCCTACGAATGAAGGACAACTCGGAGGCGGCGAGTTTCAGCCAGCTGCTCGGTAACTTTGCGGAAAAAGTTGGCATAATAACGCCCCAGCGTACGTCTTTGTGACCGTGGACGTCATCCGCATGTATATACACACACCCACACACATTTGTATGTACCCCCCGTTCTTGAATCACCGTTGTTGTTATTGATTCGTCGTTTCAACTGAGATTTTTATACAAAACAAAAACTTGTGTAACGAGGACGAAGGGATGAAGATGACGAGAGATGTAAATTATTGTTTAAGTTTAGCCTAGAGCGCATCGCCAGCGATGGGGGGAGAGGGGGAGGGGACGATCTCGTTGAGGAAAAAAGGGGCGGCAGGGTGTTACCGCCTCGAAACTGCGTTACGTAATAAACTTGATATTTTTGTATATAATCGTGAGATATATCCGGGGAATTGACGATTGCCAAGGAATGCCTGTGCAAGAGTACGAAGCTCAAATAATGCAACAAAAAAGAAATAAACAAAAAAATACGAAGCAGCGAAAAACGAAAGCGAATATTAAAATAAAAGGATACGCTGACTGACACGAAGGTATCGGACGACAATACAACACGCTATTTTCGTATTTATTTGGTAACAAAAGCAAACGAAAAGAAAGGTTTTATCGAGGTTTTCCGGGGCGACGACGAGCGGTCACAGATTCATCAGATAAACGATTCTCGAGGACGTCACGCGTTCGCGACAGAGAGGACATTGCGGTCGCGTTCTCAGCCAATCGCCGAGGCATTGCCAGCAGAACAAGTGACCGCAGGGTGTCGCCGTTGTCGGCGCGGCGTCCAGACACAATTGGCACTTGTTGGCGACGCTGCTCTCCGCCAAATCCACGCGGCACGCATCGCCTGGCTCGACTGTCCTGTCGCTCCGCCAGAGGCGCAACGCGCATTGGGCCAGTGTCGCTGCGCCGAGCATCCTCAGGCCCCAGCTCACGCCGTCCGGCGGTCTTCTGCCGTGTACCTTAGAATTTATCGTTATCGTTTTTATCGCCAATTGGCAATGCTCGACGCCACACTGGGCCGCTACGTGTGCGGGGGAGCTTTTCTTCTACCGCGATGGTTTGGAGGGTATTTTGAAAAAGGGGAAACTAACCGCTCTGGGGTAAGCTCGATATTCTTGCGAGGAACATCACTTGAGTGTCGGCCTTCGATTTTCGAGACTCATAACGCCGAATCAAAATTGCTGAAGCTCGTTATACGAAATTTGGACGGTATTGTCCATGGTTATTGCTTTTGTGATGTGAGCACTTACCGAGGAATTTTCAACCCTTAAGGGGAGACAAGGGGTGGCAAAGTTGATATATAAACGAAAGGGGGTGGCAACGTTTGTACGGAAAATTTAGAAATTCGGGTCAAATTTAGTTGAACCTCTGTATTACTGCTCCTAGACACTTGATGAAATTTCAGCGTTTTTGGAAATGCAATCCTTAAGGGGAAAAGGGGGTAGCAAATTTGTATGGTAAATGACTCACAAAATTTAATATATTCAGGATCATAAACTTCGTAATGATAATCTCAAAATTCTTAACGTCTAAATGGACAAGTTTAATCCGCTGCTCTCGAATTCTTAATTTTTTATTGTTCAACAATACAATTCGTTTTGGAGAAGCTGAACAATGATTTTTTTCCCTCATTTCCTTTGGCACATTTGAGCAACAAAAATAAGGTGAACATTTCTGAGGATTCTTATTTAGCGATCAACAGCCTAAATTCCCAAAATATGATTTTGAACACCACTGAGAATAAGAAATTGAAAAGGTTTTTTCGTTGCGACGCAACGATGCAAACTTCAACCCCCATTTATTCCTGTACTTTTTTTGACGTTTTTTCCTCGTGTTTTCCTTCAAGTTATGGAGCATTCCTCTTCAGGAATTAATGTTGTACTTGAATCCAACTAGACGGATCAAAACTAAACCGAATTTTCCAATTCTTGTCTAGATTAATTTCAAAGACTAACAAAATTTAATATATCGATGATCCTAAAATTCTCCTCGCCTCAATGGACAATTTTTATCTGCTGCTCTCCGATTCTTAACTCTCAATTATTCACTAATGAAATAAGTATTAAAGAAGTCGGACAGCTCGTTCGCTCATCTGCGAAAGCTTGAAAGACCCCGATAAATCCCATTCAAATATTTATGCTCCGACCATCCATCAAACCTCGGTACATAACCCAGACGCCAAATACAAGAAAAAATCTTGCCATGAGTGTACCTTTGCGTAATCGACGCCAGCGATCCGCTTTCCTAAACTGTAATAACGTCCGAACGTGTAAAAAAGACCCTTGTGCGCCAGCACAAACAGGGGAATTCCGATTTTCAGTCTGACGACGAATTTGCGGAGGAAGTCAGCAGCCTCCGGCCTCAATTGGCTGCTCGGACTGTTTATCGACGCTGCGAGTCTGTCCAGCAGTTTTATCAGACCCTGTTCGCCGAAGCATTCCAGCAGGGCCGCCAGGATTCTTGCCTGCAGAACAGCAGACTTTGTAAAAGGGAGTGCGCGTCTTCGCGCCTGCGGTCGTTGCATTCCCGAAGAATACTCGCCCAGCGATCAGTGCGATATTCGTTTTTTACTGAATCGCGCCTGGCTGAGTGTAAGGAACGTCGCGTTAAGTCAGTCGGCGTTCCGCGCGCTGCGACCATTGTACGTGGACGTTTCAGCGGCAAGTAGCGCTCAGGAACGAGAAAAGTTAGTTTTTCTTTTCGCGCCCGAGTGAGCCGTGGCGAAGAGCAACGGAGCATCATGGTAAGAGTAAAGAGGTCTCTAGGGCCGGATGTACGTACGGACAGGGAAGGAACGTTACGAGTGGCCAAGTCTGCCTGCACGATACCGGTGTACTCTTCGCCGAGTGTCTGATTCCCGGAACCGGAAGTCACGACGAAGTAAACGAGCTTGAAGAGCGCCTCGGAGTGCAAAAACGGCAGGATCGATCGGTATCTACGGAGGCTGTGTGAGAAATCGTTGAGTCCGTCGCGCATGTTACTGACGAAGTCGTCGTCGCGCTGACGAGCGCGCAATATTTCCGCCTGGCTCGCCATCCTCAGGCCACTCGATTTACTCGTCGATCGCGCGGCTCCCATGACGATCCTTCGCACCTGCCGGTCTCAGCTTCTACCAGTGTCCGAGCGAAAAACGCATTTTCATCGTATCAACGGCGAATAATCCTCGATCACCCGACTGTCTTTGATTCGTAACACTGCGAAGAAGAATTTGCATTATCGGAATTGATCGGTAACGAGGAGACGAAAATCTCGAAGACGCGTCATTCGTACACTTCGTAGACTTGGACGTGAGTGCAACGTGCACCGGGAAAAGAACAACAATAAAAGATGCTTATATGTGTGGGCAGGCTTCTCTCGGCCTTCCGAGGCGTTCGAGACGCCATCTTGTTTCGTAAACATGAATCAGCTGTCTAATTGACAGAAATCCGACGATTGTAGGACAAAAAGCTTGGCACGTTTTCGATACCCCTTAAGGGGGAAATCTCTTTATAGCGTGAGGAAAAGCTTATGGCTAACAATTAACTCCACGAGGGAGCTGAAGGACTACTTTATGGGCTCGGAATCGTAGATTTTTCCGTAGGTACACCATTGTTGAACCTTGAAACTTTAAGGTGGTACTGTGAAAATGACGAACTCTCGTTCGTTACCTGAGGCAAATCAAAGCGAAGAAAAAGGTCCAACATATTGTGCAGGAATTGCAGCTTGAAGGTACACTTATTATTACAATGATATAACTTTTGGCGAAACTTCGAGGTATTCCTTCAACAAACCCGTATATTTAACAATAAACTGATTTTCGTCAAAAAAAGTCGAAACGCTCCAGTATACGGGTAAAATTTCAAATCAAGTTAAAGAAGTTTTAACGAAAACTTAGGACTCTGCAATCGTCTTATCCATATAGCGTGTAATACGGCAGTGTCATAGTAGTTTAGACTTGACCGGCATTTTTCTTCTTAACCCTTTTTTCTCATCAATTATTAACAATGATGATGTCATTTTTCCGCGATAAATGGTGGGGCAAGATGGGAGGGGGAGGGTGGAGGAACCATGAATGTTCGACATTTTAGACCCTCACATGCTTTCGAATCTCTAGGGGGGGGGGGGGAGGCTGTCCCCGGCGACGCTCTTGAACCAAACTTTTTTCAATTCAGATCGACCGAGTGCTTAAAGTCAAGTACACCACTCACGTTGAAAAGTCCCTTCGAGATTGTTTATAATTTCTTTAATTATTAATATTTTTAATGAAATTTGGATACATAACCTTAATGTACATACATATAAATGTCTAAACAATTTTTCAATCGTTTTACTTATTCCTTCAAAATGATTATTTTATGTTTAATAACCCGCATTTTCGGGTCGCTACAGTAGCCTAACCCCTTAAATGCGTTTTCCCGAAAACCGATTTTTCGTGAACCTCGTACAAGATAACGATGTACAATAACAGTGAGGAACGCTTAAAATCGATTAGATTGTACATCTTGAAAAAATATTGAATTTTCCGCAAAAAATGGCTACATACAGCAATGAAAAATACTTTTATTTTCGTTTTCAAGAACATTCGGGGTCATGTTTTAGACAATAAGGTTGAAAAGATTTATACCAAATTTCATCAGAATCGCTCGATTAGTTTTATAACTATACGTCACCCCAGTTTGAAAATGCAGTTCAGAAGGCACCACACCGCCGCCATTTTGAATGAATTAAACGAATACATATCCTAAGTCTCAAAAATGGTGAAGAAATCTTTTCCTCAAAAAAAAGAATAATAAAAATCAGCAACTTTTTTCCTCTGGAAAGTATCTCCCCCTTAAGACCAACGCGGAAAATCGAACGAACGGCGTGCTCCGCGCAGGTGGACCCCGGCAAAAGAATAAAGTGAGAAATCTCTTCTTTAAAAAAGAAATCGTAATGATCCGCTAACGTTTTCCTCGCCCAAAGGTATCACCCCTTTAATCCACCAAGAAACTAATCTCGCCTACGATTCTGTCCAGCATTGACGGGCTCCGGCTTCGAAATGCCGGTGCGCGCGCATCGGGTTTTAAAATTTCGCGGGCTCACGGCCGAGTGCAGAGTTCGGCCGGGTCGACGTTGAGCGGCGCTGCGATAGGCGGGAGGGGTGACGCCCGGCGTCGAGTTAGCATCCTCCTCGAACGAGGCCGTGTGCGGTGAGTTTGGCGGACCGAAGTGAGCAAACCAGTGAGCGGAGAGGCATCGCCCTAGATAACGGTAGAATCCCGCACTCTGTGTCTCCGTGTCGTCCTTTTTTTCTCTCTCTCCCTCTGTACATTGCACACACACACACACACGGATAATAAACGGCAGTGTGACACTCGAAACGACTTACGAATAGTTACAAATTAAGCAAAAGTCGATTTTCCATTGGCGATAAGCGACTCGTGATACGTGCACCCACATGTATGCATAAACGTACGGAAAAAACATTGGCTTAACTTTGCGTGATTAATTATCGCGAAGAGACAAAACCGCTAGAGGTGTTGTGCTTTACCCCTCGAGCAACAAGCTCCCTCGTAGCGCATTGCCCCACGAGATTTCATACGAAAACTCCTCCATCGAGTGTGCGCGCAATAAGAAAACGCCAGTGACACACGCACTCTCGAGCATCACCGCGCGAGCCCTAGCCCCCCTCCCCCACTTTCGAAGGACTGCCGCTATCGCTCGCTCGTGGGTGCACTTGCATCGCGACGTTTTTCGTGCGCGTTTTTTTTTCGCCCCGAGAACGGACACGCGTCTCGCTGCGAGAAACCTTACCGTGAGTGATCATTTTTCTCGCGCTATCGATGAACTCATGGCGCTGCAGTGACCAATCGAGAGCTTACGAACGACCCAACCGATACGAGAATTGACATTCACGTATCCGTAATTCGTGATTCAACGTGAAACAATCACTGTTTCGTACACTGTACTCGTACGAGTGTCTCTATAGATATACGAACGATCATACGCGAAATAATCGCCGCTGAAGGGGCGAGGCGCGAGGTGGTGAGCCAGTGAAAGAGAGAGGCAGAGCCCAGAGTCTCGTGTGGGCTGACGACTACTGGTGCGCGTGTGTGCGACTACGAGACACAGAGGAATAAAAAAGCAGCGATAAATACGCGCCGGAAAAGGACGAGGGAAGGAAGAGAAGAAAAAACTTTCGTCAGCGGCCAAGTCATCTCGAATTCGTTACACAACTTGGCGGGATAGGCAAAAGGTAGGAATTTGAAGGAAGAAACCACTTTTTTCGATAACGTTTGCGTATGCGGAGACGAGGCGGTTGACACATTGCCGTATCGGGGCGCTGTTTCTCGCCAGTCTCGATAATACTGCGGCTTCGAGTTACTATTGTTATTACTGGGTTTAAGAGTGCTTGCGGTCCTGTCGAGAGCGCGAGCCTAAGATTGGAGCGGTGGGCCGCAGGGGGGGATGGAAGAAAAAAAACGTTTTAGGCGCCCTGTGGGGCCCGCCGCGTGGCGCGGCTGCTGTCTCAACGTCGTCTTTGCTCCGGAAATCAGCTCTCTTCGCTTCGCCACACCACTTGGCAGTCTTTAAAAAGAGAATAAATTTCTGAACCCCCTCCGGCGCTCCTCGCTGGCTCTTCGCAGGGAGAGACAAGATGGCGATTTTTGAAAAAAGAACGAGATTGACGTGCATGGGTGTCACGTGATTCGGGGCAATGTTGCGGTTTTTTTTTGTGTGTGCAAGACGTTGATATGTTGGATCAAGGGGCGGGGGTCTGGAATATGGGTGGAAAACTGGGTTCGGCTGAAATTGTGGATGTCGGGTTGGGGTTGGAAGTTTTCAAGGGTCGAAATCGCGCTTGGAAGCATGTTGGTGGACGAAATGGCAAACTGTTGGCCTCTCGGCGGGTCTGCGTAGGGTTGGGGAACAAACAGACGGGTTCTTAATAAAGGGTGTCTCAAAATGCCCGGACATTTTAAATTGCGCGCCATTTTTTTTTGTGGCGAACATAGAGTACTGATCTTTGACAACTGGCATCAGGAAGTATCGAGGTTTAGTCATGGAGAATTACACGATCGAGCATCGCATAGAAATTGTTATTTGCTGCATAGTTATTGCAGACGAAGTTTCATGGTCGTTTTATCTCGCGCCGCGGCGATGTCAATTGGTCACCAAGATCGTGCCATTTGACGCCATTGGACTTCTTTCTTTGGGCTTTGCTGAAAGGAAAAGTGTATGCCAATGATCCACAGGCCGTTTCCGGAGCTCGCGAAAGCAATTGGACGCGCCATTAATGAAATTAGTCCGCAATTGTGCCAGAATGTTATTGAAAATTTCGCCAAAAGAGTGAACGTTTGCAAACTGGGACGAGGCGGCCAAACATAACCTCCATGTTTGTATCTTATATTGAAATAAAAATATTCATACTTTTCAAAGAAATAATACGTTTTGTTAATAAATTGAAATGTCAGGTAGTTTTGTTTGTTTGTTTGTCTATGTTTATTGTGGGAGTATCGGGATGGGGAGATTCGGGATTTTGGAGACAATTGAGGGTTAGGCTACTGCGATCAACCGAAAGTTGCGGTTATTTCGAACAGTTAATTTTAAAGGAATAAGTCAGATGATTGGAAAATCGTCTGGACATTTGTTTGTATGTACATTAACAAAGTTTTTTTTGCAAATTTGATAAAGAAATATTAATAAATAAAGAAGTTATAAATAATCTCGTGAAGGAGCTTCGAATGTGATGATGTCGAAGTTTGCATCGTTGGAACGCAACGGAAATGAATTGTTTTTCATTAATAACATTTCTTTTTGGCCGATTTGGACTACGAAAATCATTTGAACGTTCTTTCGTATTTTGAGTACAGATTTAGGACCTCAAGTTGCGAAGGAAAGTTTCGAATCATCGTAAAAATAAATAAAAAGAAAATAAATAAAATAAAATAAATAAAAATACCAAGAACGAATCGAAAAATAATATGAAAAAATAATACGAAAATACCAAGAACGAATCGAAAAATAATATGAATAAATAATACGAAAATATCAAGAACGAATCGAAAAAAAAAAATTCTTCGTTCAAGCACTGATTTTCGATAGCTAAAAGAAGCTAGTAAAATTTGAAGTTGATCGACGCGGTGATTTTTGAGATATCATGGTCACCGTTTTTTGAAAAATTCATTTTGCGATAAACGCGTGCAAAGTTCGCCGGTTCTTCAAACCTACTAATACGCCCATAACTCCCTTAATTTTGAACGTACTGACTTAAAATCTTCAGAGAATATTTGTGAAATTTTATATTTCGAGAATCCGTCGAAAACCAAAAATCGGTGTTTTCAAAATTTCAGCTTCCTAAGTTTGAAGCCCTTAAGGAGTTACGTTGGTTTCGAAGCCAAAAACAACGCATATTTTCTCTAAAGAAATATATATAAGTTATTTTTTTCGAAATGTTAAACACATAAAGGAGCGACATTGCAACATGATTTAAAAAAAAATTTATCCAAAAATTTGGGAACTTCAGCCGGTGGGCCTGGTTTTCCGGAGACCCCTTAAAAAAGTGTCCTCGTGGTGGTCAGGATAACGCATGATAGCTTTATCTGGAATTAAAAAGAAACAGTTTTTTATGTTAGTAGATAAGTATAGCTCGTGTTTGAACGAAGGATTTAAAAAAAAATGAAAATTCGTATTTTTGGAAGAGTTGTATGCAAAATAGTTCAACTTTTTGGTACAATTTACACTACGTATTGCCTTGCAAAGTTAGTTATATTCGAAATAAAATAACCTTCGTTGAATCACCAGTCAATGCTATTTTGAAGAAGTGTGCAAAATTTCAATAAGATCATTGCATTAGTTTTTAAAAAATCGTGCCCACCAAGGCTCTCTCCTAGACTTTTACTTCGATTGACATCAAACTTTTGGAGAATATTCTAGACTTATTGTACTATAAGAGAATGAAATTGAAGAAAAAATGGATTTTTTTAAATTTCCAAACCCACGGAACCTCTTCAGACCCTAGGCTATCGAAGGCTCAATTGAAAAATCGTATTTTTTCAATTGCAAGCTCATGCAGACCGCTTAAGGACGAGAATTGTTGATTGCCATTTTTTTCAACTACTTTTTGGCACTTAAGGATGTTGAGTCCCAAATCGCAAATGATAATAAAATTCTGAAAATTTGCTACGTTTTTGTATGAAGCATTTCAGAGGTCGTGTAAAAACTTTACGACAATTAGGAAGCTCGTTATTGAGCAATTAACATTCACAAATTAAATGTTGTCTTATGGAAACTGATGTAACTTTGCAATAAGTTTTTTGTTGACCCCTCAATTTTGTAATATCTACAATATACTGAAAGCAACGGAAACAAAACGAAGTTTATTAATAATTTTTTTATTTATTTCTTTTAAAAATTGTTCTTAACAAAATGTTAATTATTTAATAACGAGCTTCCTAATCGTCGTGAAATTTTAACACGACCTCTTAAATACTTCATACAAAAACATACCAAATTTTCAGAATTTTCTTGTCATTTCTTATTTCAACCCTTAAGGAGGTTGAAGTAATGACGATAGAATTCTGAAAATTAGGTATGTTTTTACATGAAGTATTCAGGAGGTCGTGTAAAAATTTCATGACGATTAAGAAGCTATTTATTGAACAATTAACATTAACACATTTCATAGGGACTCAACATCCTTAAAGCTTCTGTTAATGGAGATAAGAGTCTATCGACCAAATACGAGTTTATTGAGTTTGCTTTGGTGATCCTTCGTAATTGAGGCTGTGCGGGGACTATGTGCGGCGTTATTATAGCGCCCCGTACATCTCGCAACACTGCCTAACCTTAACTCTATCGCCTTAACCTTCTCTCTCTCCCTCCTCTCCCCCCCAGCTTCTGCAACATTCTCTCCCCAAAGACAATGTCAGCTACGGGCGAATCTTGTGTGTTTTCTTCAATGTTTCCACTCAACTCGTGCCAATTGTCAGCGAGCATATTTTCTTGACCCCCCCCCTCCAACTGCGCACTGACCGAGCCCTGCGCGTCATCCAGCACACACACACACACACAGAGTGTAAATTGCCCGCATCGAATTCCGTGCCGATAGTAACCACGCGCTCGTGTTCCAACGAATAATGGACGAACGACTCGGAGATAGCGACGAACGGAGAAAGAGAGAGAGAGAGAGAGAGAGAGAGAGAGAGAGAGAGAGAGAGAGAGAGAGAGAGAGAGAGAGAGAGAGAGAGAGAGAGAGAGAGAGAGAGAGAGAGAGAGAGAGAGAGAGAGAGAGAGAGAGAGAGAGAGGAAAGATTGGGAAGCTCGCGTTTCTTCGTCGATCTACCAGCACGCGATTCCCAACCGTCTCGTACTATACATCTTTTGTCTCGCTTCCTCCTCTTCGGCCTCCCCACTCCTCGTCCCGTTTACAGGCCATCGGACCCCGGCAAAACTCGTTGTCCGGCTTTTTCCCGACAAGGCAGATTCCCCTGAACTGGCACACATGCGCACACACACACACACATCGGAAAATATTATTTTGTAGCATGCGACTTCGAGGACTGTCCTCATAGTAGCCATGCGTCTCCATACTCAACGTTCTGTGAACCAGAGTGTCTTATAAATCACACTTAGATAGGCGTGAGCGTATGAAGTATACTTCGAAGACCGTCCTCAGTCGAATATGCAGGAGTCGTTTAGAAAAAATTCTGGTACCATCTGTTAAACGGCCGGATGTTCTGATAGCAAACGTTACGTAGATCAAAGGGCTCATATGTGTGTGCGTGTGTATGTATATACAGGGTGTCCTGTTATGAATGGATAATCCTGCAACTGTCGATAGGCTAGATCGTGTCCTACTATGTGCTGGAATTTCAGTTTAGTAAAAGTCACACGGTTTTCGAGGTTTTTGGCTTTCGTTATTTTTTGAAAAAACAAAAAATCGTTCGTTTCCTCAACATTTAAGATTCCTTAACATTTAAGGTTGAAAAGAAGACTTGGGTAAATATTCGGGACTGGAGCTCCTGCTAGAATCTGGCTAATTTTTGTTTCGATTTGTTTGAAGTTGTTTGGAGCTGTTTGGGGTTGTTTGGGTTTGTTTGAACCCTTGAAGAAAATTAACCTGATTCTAGCAGGAGCCCCACTTCCGAATATTTACCAAGACTTTTCCAGATAAAACAAATAACCAAGAGTATTTTTTTTAAAACCGTGTCAAAAAACTTTTTGTAGACATGGCATGCGAAAAACGAAAAGCACATGATTTTTATCTCGAAAACCGTGGGACTTTTATAAAGCGGGACTTGTATCATATAGATGACGTTGACGTTTACATCGTTGGAATGCAACGATTTTTTCTTGATTTTTCACTTGTTTATTTTGATGCTTTTCCGAAGCCTTCTTTTTTCATAAATTGAGGCCGCAAATCTTTAATAAGAATACGTGCAAACGTTGGAGTGGTTTTGACCACCAAAAAAATTCGGACAATTGGAAAGAATTAATTTTCGTTGCGTTCCAACGATGCAAATTTCAACGTCATGCATGCAGTAGGACGTGATCTGACCTATCGACAGTCGTAGGATTATCCATTCATAACATGACACCCTGTAGATGTATAGGGAATGAACATTTTTAATCCAATATATCGTTGTAACGTTGGGTATATCCATATACACACAACATATGTGCTCAGACGTTTGCATAGTACAAACATAAAGTAAATATACGATTCCGCGAAGTAGCAGCGAATCCTTCGCGCTGCGCCCTTGGTAAGGAATCGCGACTGTTCCTGTTACACACGGAGAGCAGCGCGTCATTCATTGGCCATGGTCATAATAGAATGAAAAAGTTCATAAGAGGAAATAATAACAAGAAAAGAGATAAAAATTAAAAAATAAGCAGGAGGTAATAAAAAGAAAAGCGATGAAAAATTTAAAAAATAAGCAGAATATTGTGAGGAGAAAAAATAAGACGATAAAGAAAGAACAAATAACGAGAGGAAAAAAATAATACGAAAAACTAAGATGAAGAGGACAGAAGCAGGTAGTCTTTGATAGTGTGGAATTTTGCATCGTTGGAACCCTACGAAAGTTCTTTTTTTTATTTCAATCTCTTTATTCTTATTAGTATGCAAAGTCTTCTTCTGTAGATTTTTATTATAGATAGCTGAATAAGCATCTTTCGAAAATGATTCCGCGAAAATGATTTCTTGCCAATTTCATGTTGTAGATTTTTAATAAGGGTCCTGAAAAACGTTTGAGTGTATTGTGTAGTCCAAATCCGCCTAAGAATTTTTGTTGACAATCTAAATAAATTCACTTTCGTTGCGTTCCAGCGACGCAAAGTTCAACGCCATATTATGCTAACATCAACACCGTATGGAAATGAATTGCGCTCGATTGCCCGAATTTTTCCTTCGCCTATGTAGACTATGATATACACTCGAACTTTTTCACATATTCTCAATGGAGATTTGCGACTTCAATCTTTGGATAATAATAAAAATGTATACCCGAAGAATAGAAAGATAAAGTCGTTGCTTCCCAACGATGCAAAGATCGTATTTTTTTCTTCGGAAACAGGAGATTTCACGCACCCGTTGCTCCGATGACCGTCGACGATTTTTCACTTATTTTTAAATCGAAATTGAGGGGGGTCACTGGCTGGGACACTTGTGTCACGGTTGGACAGTGTGCGTAATGTGCGGCTCCGTAGTCTTCTTCTCGTGGCTGACTCATCGCACGCCGTTGACTTCATCCTTTTTTTTTTTACTGCGTCTCCACCTCGCCATCCCTGTCTTACTCCCATTGCCGTCTCTTTATCCATCGAGTGCGGAGATGCAACTACGTAAGAAAGGAAAACTCTTAGTCACTCGATTTCTTACTCGTTCATACATACGTGTGTAGTATGTAGGGATGGCTGCGAGAAAGAAAAAATCTTCGCGAATGTCAGACGCTAAGGAAAATTGGATTATACTTCGTACGTTTTTTTTTCTTTTCCCTTTCAACAAAATTATTATTCACTCCAGACGTGATTTTTTTTCGCATCCCTTCGGATTTGCATGGAATAAATTTATCAGCGAGAAAGCAACTTGGGTTTCGTTGTACAAAAAACTGCAATTTTTTTTGTTTTTTCAACGAAATTATCCACTCTGGTCGTTGCCAATTTTTTTATCTCGTATATCTTAAAGTTTGCACAAAATAAATGTTTCAGCCTCAAAACGTTTTTCTTATCGGTGTTATTTTTTTCCAACGAAATTATTCACTCTGGTCGTTACAATTTTTTTCTCTCGTATCTCTTCAAGTTTTCACGAAATGAATGTTTCAGCCTAAAAACGTTTTTCTTTTCTGTGCAATCATTCTTTTTTCCGTTTCCAACGAAATTTCTCAGTCTAGTCATGACCATTTTTTTCGCCTCTTCAGGCCTGCACAAAATGAATGTATCAACGAGGAAACGAAATGTGCCCTTCGTCGTGACGAAAACAAGCTGCGCGTTCTCTTTCGCGAGAATATATATCGAGAGAATTTGCACGACGATATTAATAATGAGAACACAGTGAGAAGTGTGTTTCTTCGTTTCGTTCTTTTGGCACCGTACGTACAACATGACGAGAGGATGAGATAATTTAAAAAAAAAAAAGAAAAAACAACGTGCGTGAGGCTCGTAGCCACGTCGATTTATCGTGGTTTCTCACGTTTGTGTAGGTATTAGCCACGATACAGCGACGTGGCTGTCGTCGAGAAACAAAATAAACATACACTCACACATGTGCACACATGGGGAAAAAGGATATTTTGAATCCGCTATGGATCTGCGTAACGTTGGCTGTCGGCACATCTGGTCGTTTCGAGAACGAGCGATTTTTTTCCCAAAGGGAACGGTACGAACCTTGGAATGATCTTTGTGTGAATAGGTTTACGTTCACCTGACGGTTATTTTGGGGACATTGGGGTTTACGTTGTGAGTGTGAGGAGAATAACACTACGAGAAAGAACTGTCGTGAAGTTTGCGTCGTTGGAACGCAACGATTTTTTTTTTCGTTTATTTTCATTGCTATCGAAAATATATTTTCCTCGGTTCTTGAAAGATTTTTGTTCTGAGATTAACATAAAATGATTTATTAATCAGCAATGCTATTGGAAATAAAATGATTTATTAATCATCAATTTTATTGATAATGACTTTGTTATTGATAATAAAACTTTGTTTATTATTTATAAAGCTTTGCTTAGTATTAATAACTTTTATACAATAACTTTCCAATTAAAAAAGAAACAATTTTTTTTATTAATAATAACATCCTTTCGATATTTGTTTGCAATTAATAACCATGTTTCTATTAATAATAATGAAAATTCTTCATTCATTATATAAATTTGACTGACATTCAACAAAAAACTTCCGTGTAATTTATATATATATGTATATGGTATTCCACGTGAATCCGGTGGAGTTTTTCCCTGACCCCCGCCAATTCGATTTATTTGCTTTTATCTGATTCCATTGACTCTAAAAGACACCCTGATTTTTTTTTTACATATTTCGAAACAACCCTTAACCAATTTTTTTTCCGAAAAAAACGCCCCGATTTAAAAATCTGAAAAAATGTTCAAAAATGCGTGATTATATGTAAACATTTTCAAGCTGACACCCGCAGTGGAAGTATAATTTTTTCTGTGCTGAATACGACTTGGATTGAAATTAATACCGAAAACTTTTTGACTGCTCACGAAAAAATCATACTTCCACTGCGGGTGATAGCTTGAAAAATTTTACATATAATCACGCGTTTTTGAGAATTTTTGCAGATTTTTAAATCGGGGCGTTTTTCGGGTTTTTTTTTTACTAAGGCTTGTTTCGAAAAATGTAAGACAAATTCAGGTTGTCTTTTAGAGTCAATGGGATCAGATTTAAAAAAATCGAATTGGCGGGGGTCAGGGAACAAGTCCACCTGATTCACGTGGATTACCTTATATATATATATAAAATTTATTTATTTATTCTTTGGGTCATCACTCAAGCAGTTTTTTCCCGAGCCTGTCTCGTATTTTTTTTTCCATACTCTCCTCCACCGTATCTCCTCTCGCGCATCTCTCTCCCTCTCTCTCCTCATCGTCTTCCGCGACAACGATGAATAACGCAAGAAGGGATCGGCAATGAGAGCCCTTGCGTGTTCGACGAGCCACCAAATCACCCGCAGATTATGCGCAAGGTCAATAAAACGCGTGTGCGCGCTGGTCGCAATTCGATCGACTTGTCTCCTCTCAAATATACGCAGAATAATACACGTACATTCGTTCCGCGCTAATTTCCCCCCAAATAGAATACAGTTCGATCTTATCGTTCACGCGGAGTTATTTTTACTCATTGTCAGCTGGCTATTCCTAGTTACTCGTATTACTTACACATCCGTACGTGTGTCATTTTTTCTCATGAGAAAACACATCTGCGTATGCTGGCACGTCTCTGCAAATTTAGGGGACCATAGTGACGACTGGAAAATCAGGTTTATTTAAAATAAGCAATTTTGAAGGAGTAAATAAAATTGCTGAAAATTCGTTCGGATATTTACTCGTTTGTGCATTACTTACGAACTTTATTACTATTTTTGGCTGATATATGGTATTTAACAAAAAAAAACAATATTTAAAAATGGCGAAAGTACGTGACGCGTCGGCGCTATTAATCTGAAGAAAAAAAAACCAACGAAGATTTTTCTTTCGTTAACACTCATATGCGGAATATGAACCAAGAAAAAGTGAGAAATGTTGGAAATCTATGAGATGGTACGGGTACCCTCAATAGCAAATTTTTGAATTTATGAAATATCATATACATTTAGTAGACATACCATCCAATATGGTAAAAACCACTATTATTTGATAGTGCAAGGAATCATCTATTTTATGAAAACCTACTATGTTATATAGCATTGATAAACAACGTATGCTTAAAAGATTGTTGGTTGCGGTTAACATACGATCATAGTTAACACAACTGCTAAAACATCATAAGCAGTACTACATTTTCGGCATTAAGGATGTTGAGTCCCTATGAAACATGTTAATGTTAATTGTTCAATAAATAGCTTCTTAATCGTCATGAAATTTTTGCACGACCTCCTGAATACTTCATGTAAAAACATACCAAATTTTCAGAATTCTATCATCATTACTTCAACCTCCTTAAGGGTTGAAATAAAAAATGATAAGAAAATTCTGAAAATTTGGTATGTTTTTGTATGAAGTATTCAAGAGGTCGTGTTAACATTTCACGACGATTAGGAAGCTCGTTATTAAAAAATTAACATTTTGTTAAGAACAGTTTTTAAAAGAAATAAAAAAAAATGTATCAATAAACTTCGTTTTGTTTCCGTTGCTTTCAGTATATTGTAGATATTATAAAATTGAGAGGTCAAAAAAAAAACTTATTGCAAATTTAAATCAATCTCCATAAAACAACATTTAATTTGTGAATGTTAATTGTTCAATAACGAGCTTCCTATCTGTCGTGAAATTTTTACATGACCTCTGAAGTACTTCATACAAAAACATACCAAATTTTCAGAATTTTATCATCATTTGCGATTTGGGACCCAAAATCCTTAACCATGACTATAAAATATTATTGTCCCCTCAGGGTAATATAAAATATGGTTGAAATATGGTTGAGGTTGCTATACATTTCTCTCTGTGTGGACATCCTGAAATATAGACTGCAGCTCATGGGCTCTATGGTAAAAGCTGCGGTTCTGCTTATACAGGGTGAAAGTGTGGAGATGGAGGAGGAGGGAGGAAATGGAGAAGGTGCAAGGGAGGTTTGTAAAAATGGCATTGGGCTTAGCGATGAAAACGCCGGACTATCTCTGGAAAATGGAGGCTGACAAGAGAAGCATTGAAGTGGAAGCTAGGGGGAGAGCGAGCAACTATTTGTTACGAATTGTGGAAATGGACGAGGATAGATGGCCAAAAATCTGTGTAAAGGAGAAGCTTAGGATAATTATAAATTGGAATTAATAAGGAATAATGGAAACAAAGGGGCGATCCGAGACATTCTGAAGGAAGGAATAGAGATAAAGAGAGATCAGGACGTACAGAAGGATTGGGGAGGAATAGACAAATCTTCGATCTGTAATTATTTCAAGGATATAAAAGAAAAATTGGGGAGGGAAATTTTCTGGGAAGACAAAGACGTTAGGGGAGTCATAAAAGAAGAGTGGGAAAGACTGAGATGCGGTAACTTAGAGAGGGCAGACAAGAAAGGCTACTGCAAGTAGGCTAATGCGAATATGGCATTGCGCTTCGTTTTCAAGATTGGTCGTAATGTCTTTCGAGATACGGTGGAAAGTGTTCACCATACTACCGTTTTGCTTATCGTAGCACGGATATATAATAGCGAAAGAAAAAAAGGAACGGTGGGCTTTGATCGTACTCGTGGGCTTCTTTTCTTAATCGGCCAATCAAATCCACCATGGGAAAATTGAAGAAGGCTCTCGTGTCCCGTTCTCGAACGGAGAGTTAATTGGATTTTAAGCTATAATCGAGCGACAAGTTGTGTATGCCTGTGTGACTCAGAGAGCGAGAGAGAGGGCGAGAGTTTCGATTCCCCCTGCCAGGATGAACCAAGGGAGGAAAGCGCCGAGTCTGATTCACTGCCTTGCTACTTTTTCTCGATATAATCAGAAATGGAAGGAATTACAATAAATCATTTCAAAAATCCATATTTGCACCCATTGATTGCATGTAGGGGAACCCTGTTTGTACGTATATTTGTGTTCATGTGTAGATGAATTGCGGTACGAAATTATAAAAGTGGTGATGCGGGATTCTTTAAACAGACGATATACCAGATGTAGAAGTATGAAACCGGATTTTTTTTTGGTAAAAATTACGCGTCTGTTGTTTGAAAATGATAAAAACAAATGGGGACGGCTCTCTGCGTCACATTCAACTGATCCGCGTATTACTAGTGGAAATATGTTTTAACCTATCAGGCTCAGCGAAAAAGTTATCCTACGTAGTTCGAAAAGAGGTTTATCGAGTGGTGGCTACGAGGTTTGTCCAGGTGGGGGCGCTGCTGAGATTTCAAGGTCACCTCCATTTTTCCCAAATGGGACCACTATTTTCGTCCAGAATTTCGTCAAGATACTAAAACTAGCAAAGAAAATTACTCAAGTGTCCGCCGTCGGTTTTGTTGAAACTCATGTATGTGATGAAGCTACGAAAACTATTAGACACGTATATTTTTGTATTGACGTAAAAACGGTTTCAAATGGTGAAACCACCCTTCACAGAAAGGTGTGTCACCTCGTAAAAAAATCTTTTCTATTTTTTTCTACAACGGATTTTCCATCGCTTTGCATTAGAAGAATTTTGGTTTTCGTTTTCTTCATATCGGTGGACGGCCTTCGGGTGAAACTCAAAAATCACCCCTCTACATGCCTTTTTTTCAGGGGTTGTTTCCCCCCGTGGAATCGTTTTTCCGCCGATGAAAGAAAGCGTGTGTAATATTCCTCAATGATTTGTCACGTACATGAGTTTCGATAAAGTCGAAGGCGGATACTTAAGTGATGTCCCTTGTAAGTTCACACACCAAATTCCAAAATGGTCGATCAAGATTTAGTATGAAAAATCGAATAAAAGGGTACTTCGATGTTTTTAGCCTAGAGTTGATTAAAAAAAACTGTGCAACCACTTGATCCTATGGGAGGTACTCAAAGTGATGACGAACGACGTCAACAAAGCCGCACTTTCCTGGATTCCAAATAGGACTTTCCTGGATTTTGCTTAGTATTAACCCTTAAAGTGCACACTGGGTCGTTTTGACCCATGCATTTTTTCGTGAAAGTGCGTATTTTTCAATGCATGATCCACTTTAAGCCAATGTTTTGGCATTGAATCTTTATTATTAAAAAAAAACCGATTGCAGCCATAAAATATAGATACTTAACTACAAAAAAGGTCTGTACAAAAAAAAAATGCATATTTACTAAGATATAACGCTCCGAAAATCGTCATGGGTCACATTGACCCAGTGTGCACTTATAGGTCGGCGGCAGAGGTGTGCACTCTAAGGGTTAAACTATCAGTACCTCAATTAGAGCCTGTTGGTTGATACCGTTTGTCGTGATTAATAAAATATAATTGGGGTGGGTATAGATGTTTGTGCATTTGAATGTAGCAGTCACGAAACGAGTCGAGGTGAATGACCTCAAAGTTTTCATCGTTGAAGTGCAATAGAAATGATCTTTTTTTATTGCCGCAGTGTCTTCCTACCGATTCAAACCATGAAAATCACTCCAACGTTTTGACGTATCCTTATTAGAGATATATGATCGCATTTATTTATGAAACAATGATAAAAATAAAATCGTTGCATTACAATGATGCAAGCTTCGATGCGATCGAGACAAGACGCCAGGGAAAAGAGTTGAAGGTGGAAAAGGACTACCTTTCCACCCGCACCGCAGAGACTTCTGTTATGTGGACTTTTCTTCTTTTATATAAGTTCGTCTCGTCTCCAAGTCCCAAGGCTCTTCTCACTTCCTTCCTGCCCTTTTCTTTCTATTTCATCTCCCACCTCTGTCTCTCTCTCTCTCTCTCTCTCTCTCTCTTTTTGTCTTATTTCTTTCATTCGACACCATTCCACTTCCGTTTCTCGAGCCCCGTCGTTCCTCGGTTACCGCCCTTTCTTATTCTCCCTCTTAATTTTATTCAATTTCCCGTATACTCTCGTTCGTTCCGCGTTTTTATCCTCCCTGACAAATTCAATTTCTTTCCTCTTCAGTCGATCTCCCCCTCCCAGCCAATTCACGTTCACGTGGCTCTCTGACTTGACGATTGATCATTTATCCGGACGGTCGGTGGATTCTGCTCTCCCACGTCGTGTCGGGTGCACTGTGGCGCACCGTCTTTCAGTATCGTCGAGTTACGAGACCGGAGAAAATCTTCGCTCCACATTAAAGTTATGACCCTAGGGGTAGTGAGGTTGAAGTTTGCATCGTTGGTATGCAACGAAAATTCTTTTCGATTCCTTATTTTTACTTTTATTGGAAATTATATTTCGTAGATTAAGGGTGTAGGGTGCTAAACAACGATCCCGAAAAATGTCCACGCAATTTTTATACCTCAAATCAGCCAAAGGAAATTCGATAAATTCAGAAAATAAATATTTCGTTGGATTCCAACGATGCAAACTTCAACGTCGTCTAGGGGTATGGAAGTGTGCGATAAAAAAATCGTATTTTCGAAATTTCAAGCTTCCGCAATTCCCTCATCCCGTACACTGATACGGATCCGTTCAGAAGAGTCCGGGGCAGCGGTGACTGCTGGACCAAATTTCTCGACAGCTGAAATTTGCAGTCGGAAAAGCACCCTGCCGCTGCGGACATGGATGCTCCATTTGCACGGTGAATCCCTGACGTACGTCAATCATGATGGAGAAGAGCAACGGACATGTAATTGAATAATTACTTATGCAAATTGGGTAAACAGGATCAGTCATTCTCGTAATGGCAGCATGTATGGTCGTGAATAAAATACAAATATTGGGATGTTGAATAAGTTCTCGCTGTTTTTTTTTTCGTGGAAATTAATGGCTTACTTTAAAAAATCATTTTTAATGCTTTCAAACGTTTCGAAACTGTTGAGTGATCAATTCCTAATGACTCTACGAGTTCAGCTAGCGTCTGACATGATGGTGTTGAAGTTCGCATCGTTGGAACGCAACGAAAGTTCCGTTTTACATTTTATTTTCCATATTTTCATTATCATAGGCGATCTTTTTTTTATAGATTCATAATGTAGGAGGCTAAATAAATATCTTGAAAAACGGTTGCAGCATTTTTGTAGGCTAAATCTGCCAAAAGAAATTGAATTTATTGCAGTCCAGTGATGCGAACTTCAGCATCGTCTGACACCGAATGTCTTATCACGGCCTCCAATTCAACACATGAAAATCATTATTTTTTAAGCGTCCAAACCAATCTCAACATGTTGTTTCTGACAGAGCACGGTCGCCGTAAGCCTCAACCAGAATTCTGTGTGCTTCAGCCGCAGATTTTTTTAAACAAAAGAGTGCAGTAAAATTCCCCACAAATACTCATCGTTTTTGGCGCAAAATTTGACATGTTCAACACTATAAAATAAAAAGTGATTTACACTTCGACGAAATGACATACACTGACTTTCAAACTTGCCTAAGGATGTTGAGTCCCAAATCGCAAATGATGATAAAATTCTGAAAATTTGGTATGTTTTTGTACGAAGTATTTCCGAGGTCGTGTAAAAATTTCACGACAATTAGGAAGCTCGTTACTGAACAATTAACATTCACAAATTAAATGTTGTTTTATGGAAACTGATCTAACTTTGCAATAAGTTTTTTTTTTGACCTCTCAATTTTATAATATCTACAATATACTGAAAGCAACGGAAACAAAACGAAGTTTATTGATACATTTTTTTTAATTTCTTTTAAAAATTGTTCTTAACAAAATGTTAATTTTTTAATAACGAGCTTCCTAATCGTCGTGAAATTTTAACACGACCTCATAAATACTTCATACAAAAACATACCAAATTTTCAGAATTTTCTTATCATTTTTTATTTCAACCCTTAAGGAGGTTGAAGTAATGATGATAGAATTCTGAAAATTTGGTATGTTTTTACATGAAGTATTCAGGAGGTCGTGCAAAAATTTCATGACGATTCAGAAGCTATTTATTGAACAATTAACATTAACATGTTTCATTGGGACTCAACATCCTTAAAGTACGTCTTTATAGATGCGTTACCATATTAAATTACACGCGCGCAGTACTGGTAACGCCATCTGTTGGAAAACAGCGAGAACTTATTCAGCGTCCTGCTGAATTCGAAAATTCCCATTGTCACGCTCGTCGAGAGGCCATTAATTTTGCACGTGATACTTCAACGGCGCGATAATCGTTGTCGAGAGGTTATCGAGCGTATCGTGTGCAACGGGTTGCCATCCACGATTCTATGGCTTGAAATATTGTTGCACCGAACCCGGACAACACGTTGGTAACTATATTTTTCGGTTCGATGCTTCCGGTTAGCCGGTATCGGAGGCCGAAGTGTCGGAGTCGTTCGATAGCTGTGTATCAGCGGCGGACGTGAATCGAATCCGAGATTTCCACTGCTTCCCACACTGAGATCGCGCGTTTGCTGTTCGCACTCTTTCCTCGGCTAAAGCCTCGGGCAATATCGGTCGTTGATCGGGAGACAATGATCGCGCGATAGATCGGATCGGATACCAAGTCACAGGAATGAGGAGGCCAGCGAGGGGTAATAGAAAAGTAAACGAAGAAAAGGTGGTGCCGGGGTTTTCGACGATTCAATACAGTCCGATCGAAGGACGAAGGGGAGGGAGAGGGGGTGGCGAGAATATGCGGGTGAAACTTCGATACGGCGAGCGGAGCGACGTTTCGGGAGAGGGCTATAGTTATAGAGTTAGGGCCGAGCGCGTAAACGGATAAAGCTTAGAGTGATCGCGGGAATATAGGCGAGTAAATTTTCGCGAGATTGCCGCACTTTGGTGAAGTTGGCTCTCTCTCTCTCTCTCTCTCTCCCTCTCTCCCTCTCTCCCTCTAGTTGTGCGATGTGGGTGGAGCGATGGTCGCTCGACCGAAATGGAAAGGATAACGAGAGAACGCGTACAAACGAGAGCCAGACATAGAGCGGGGGGGGGGTGGGAGAGAGAGAGAAAGAGAGACTTTGAAGTTATACTCCTTACTCGTTAGCTTGCCTGGACTGCGAGTCAAGCACAATTCCACGAGAGGGCAGGAGTTGAAAATTCTAACAATGTAGTGGAACAAAGAAGGACTTTTGCTACTCTGGCGGTAGAGAAGCTGGTTTGAGTGGGAGAAAGGGACCATTCGTTTATCAGGCCGACTAGCGGATAATGTCCCCCTCGACGGGGAAGACACCTTTAGGGGAAGAAAAATTTGCCGATTTTCATTTTTTTTTTGTTTTAAGACGGAATGATACCTCATCGCGGTCGGTATGGTAGAACAATCATAGATACCCAACAATCTCTGAAACGGCTCTTCAGATCCCGTCAAAACTTTGCCAAACGACGTCAAATAGATAGACGAACAGCTGTCTACCCCTCAAATTTTCTGAATTTGAGAGAAAAAACGTAGATCAGCTGATGATAAGCCAATCTACGTTTTTTTTCTCAAGTTCAGAAAATTTGAGGGGTAGACAGCTGTTCGTCTATCTATTTGACGTCGTTTGGCAAAGTTTTGACGGGATCTGAAGAGCCGTTTCAGAGATTGTTGGGTATCTATAATTGTTCTACCATACCGACCGCGATGAGGTATCATTCGGTCTTAAGGAAAGATTTCTCTACTATTTTTGGGACTGAGGGTATGTTTTATTACTATTTTTGGCTGTTGCAAGGTATTGTAAAAAAATAATCTTTAAAAATGGCGGAGGTATGGCACGGTCTTCTGATCGGGTTGCGGCGGATGGTTTTAGGGAGCGGGTTAATCTGAAACAAAAAACCAACGAAGATTTTTCTTTTGTGACACTCATACGCGGAATATGAACCAAGAAAAAACGAGAAATGGGAAAATCGATGAAATGGTACGCTGTGAAATGGAAAGATTCAATTTTCCGCAAAAAATACTTTTTTTTTCATTTTCAAAAACATTGGGCGTCATGTTTTAGACAATAAAGTTAGAAAAATTTATACCAAATTTTGAAGTTTTGAAAATGGATTTTTGAAAACCGTGTCATACCGTCCCAATTTTTGGAGATTAATTTTAAAAAGTACCACGTACCAGTCAAAAGTAGTAACAAAACATGCCCTACGTCTAAAAAATGATGAAGAAATCTTTGTTTAAAAAAAAAACATGAAAATAAGCGAATTCTTCCTCGTCCAAAGCTGTCTCCTCCTTTGAGGAGTTGGGCTACTGTGGCGCCTTGAAAAGTAGGGTTATTCGAAAAAATTAATTTTGAAGAAATGCGCAAGATGATTAAACAATCATGTGGCCATTCATTCGTATGTACATTAACACAGTTCCGTACAAAATTTCATTTTAAAAATGAAAAAAATATCGTGACGTTCCATCCATGCTAGCTTCAACGTCATCCCTCGAATCAAAACTGTCTTCAACATCCGAAGCAGTAAAACTACAAAGCTCATTAACACAAGTACAATATTCGATCCCACGCCCCCCCCCCCATTCTCCTAACCCGTCCAAAAAATAAATTCAAAAAATTTCTCAACTTCCTCGAACCAGTATAAAAAACATTTGTTAATTGAACTCAATAAATATCACGCGTCAAATTCAAACGTCACTTCAATCACTAGCTTGTCAAAAGTAATCAATTTTCGTTTTCCCAGTCGAGGGAGCAACTTTTTTCCACAAAGTACACACGAAGCGGACGATCCTCCTTTACGAATCGTAGACTCAACAAAAACTATTTTAAGCTTTAGAACGAAGCTTCTTCTGTGACAAAGAGAAGGCAGAAGAACGACGAGAAGAAGAAAAAAAATTACGGCTCGTCCGATAGAGAGACACGGGGTGATTTTTTTGTGCTTACGTGGGGATCCCTGGGCTCTTTTAACGCCACCCTTATCGCCGTATTACGGGCGTTATCCCCTCGCTCATAAATACAACGCGAGAGACAAGACACAGGCACACACGCCGTGTGGTCGTCACACCGGCAAGGTTCACCGAACCGATGTTTTATAAATGACTCACACTCGCGCTCGCTCACAGCTCTCACTCGACACTCTCCCCGACGTGTGTGTCACGTGACGAGGTTCCTTTTGCTTCACGCTCGTCGCGGGAGTCTCTCTCTCTCTCTCTCTCTCTCTCTCTCTCTCTCTCTCTCTCTCTCTCTCTCTCTCTCTCTCTCTCTCTCTCTCTCTCTCTCTCTCTCTCTCTCTCTCTCTCTCTCTCTCTCTCTCTCTCTCTCTCTCTCTCTCACACACACACACACACACACACACACACGCGCGCGCTTATATATGGATATATATATATATATATATATGGATATATATATATATATATATATAATATATATATATATATATATATATATATATATATATATATATATATGGATATATATATATATATATATATATATATATATATATATATGGCTTCGTCCATATGATACGATTGCAATGCACGTTTAGCGAGTTAACAGGACGAGAAAGGCGGAGACGGGGAGAGAGAGAGTGACCAAGCACCATAAAATCTTCAAATTTTCAATGACGTCAACCGACAACACTGAGATTCGAGTTTCTGTTCACTCCAACATTACTAAATAAACGGCTAAGGAATATTTATTATTCCTATCTTACGAAGAATAAGACAGAATATTTGCCTTGTGTTGCGAAACGCTCAAGGGCAGAATGTTTGCCTCGTTTTGCGAAGCATACAAAGCAAACAACTACATTAATTGAACGAAAACACAATAATTCGTCACAATCGTTTTTTAAGATCGGATTGGTCACGTTCGTTTTAAAGATGGGATTAGACACGGAATTTTGAGAAAAATCGAAGTATATTCTAGATTTGGAGATATTGGGTAGCGAGTTTGAGATATGAAGAAGTTTGGAAGTAAATAACAAAGTTTAAGGAAAGTAGGAATTTCAAGAAGGTTGCATTTAAATTGAAAGATTTCAAGAAATTTCATATAAAATTACGAAATTTCAAAAAAATTGCAATTTGATCACATTTCGAGGAATGTGCGATCAAATTATCGAACTTCAAGAAAAGTTTGCAAATAGATTAAAAATCTTCATGAAACGTGCATTTAAGTTGTGAAACTTTCATAAATTTTCAATAAACTTGCAAGATTTTCATAAATTAGGAATCTACTTTCAAGGTTTTAATAAATTTGTAATGAATCTAGGAAATTTCCATAAATTTGCAATTAAATTTCAAGATTTTCATGAATTTGCAATTAAATCGCAGAATTTTCATAAATTTGCAGTTCATTTTTATGATTTTTATGAATTCACGATTGAATTGCAAAACTTCCTTAAATTTGGTATAAAATTTAAACTATCAATAACTTTACAATAATATATGAAATTAAATTTAAAAATTCCAGCAAATTCGTAATAATTATGAAATTTCACTAAACTTATAGAAAAAAAAGATGTCAGTAAATCCGTAATCAAATCTGAAACACGAAGAAAAAAAAGTTCAATTAAATTCCATGACTTCGATAAATGCCGAATTACTTTTGCAATTCCAATAAATTTCTAATGTCGATAAATCCCTAGCTAAACTTGGCATTCCGCAAAAAGCCCATTCCCGGTCGAATCCGCGATAAAAATCGTCCCATTCGTTTCAATGCTTTCCAATTATACCTCGAACAAACGTCAAGCGTCAGCAACATTGAAGTTTCCCGGATTCGCGTGTCGAGAAATTTCTCGCTTTATTCTTCTTTCGGCGTCCATCTACGCGGAGCAAGATTTTCGTTCGATTTTCCGCGTCGATCTTAAGGGCGGACATATCTTTAGGCGAGAAAAAAATTGCTGATATTTATTTTTTATTTTTTAAAGGAAAGATTTCTTTGCCATTTTTGAGACTTGGGGTATATATTATTACTAATTTTGGCTGTTCCATGGTGTTTTTCTTTTTTATTAATCTTTAAAAATGGGCGAAGGTTTGGCACAGTTCTCTAAACGGGTTGCAGCGGATGTTGCTAGACGGCGTGACACGTAGCGTCGGCGGGATTAATCTGAGAAAAAAACCAACCAAGATTTTTCTATCATTAACACCCAAACGCAGAATATGAACCAAGAAAAAGTGACAAATGTTGAAAATCGAAGAAATCGGACGCTTTGAAACATGATTGAACTGTCAAAAAAAATTGCTACATTTTGCACTGAAAAAAAACTTATTATTTAAAATTTTAAGAAAAGTTTAGGTTCATGTTTTGGACAATAAGGTTGGAAAGATTTATACCGAATTTCATCAGAATCGCTGGATTAGTTCCTTATCGATACGTCACGACAGTTTCGAAAATGCAGTTTACAAGACCGTGCCATACCTCCTCCATTTTTGAAGAATAATATAATTAATAATAATAATAATATAAATAATAAAATAAATAATAATTATTATAATATAATAAATTTGAAAAATACCATGTAACAACCAAAAGTAGTAATAAAACATATAGGGTTGACGTTTGCACGGTTAGAATGCAACGAAAATTCTCATTTTCATTATTATCCAAAGTGATGTTTTGCAGATTTAGGGTGTACATTGCTAACTAAGAATTACAAAAAATCTTTGCTTGATTTTCGTAGCTCACATCCGGCAAAAAAAATTTGGGAATGAAAAAAAAAAAATTTCCGTCGTGTTAGGATGCAATCTTCAACATTGCTAATCCTCAATTCGTGAAGGTATCTGAGGCACCTTAATCCCGTGAACCTGGACCGTTTTCGTTTTTGAACTACCAAACCAACAATTGTCAATGGAAAAAAATCTGAAAAAATTCATGGTCAATCTTTAGGCCGTACTTCTCAAGGGAAAATAGGGCTTTTTTTCTTTCTTATTTTAAATATTTATATATATATATATATATATATATATATATTCGTTAAATATTGAGCCACCTGCGAAGAAGACGATTTTGGGCAGGTCGAAAAAGACTCAAGTTCACGGATTGAGACTTAAAACATACCTACGACTCAAAAATGGCGAAGAAATTCTTCCTTTAAAAAAAAATCATGAATATCAGCAACTTTTTTCCACGCCTCAAGGTACCCCCCCCCCCCCTTAGTTTTAAGCTCATAATTAAAGAGCGTCCGTATGGAGTCAATATTGCTCGCACTGTCCGACGTGGCAAGCTCTTATGACTGGACTGCGCGGATGAAAACAAAATCGTTGACCTCGCGGAGCACAAATTGACACGTCAATCCACAGGGACCCCTCCCCCCCCCACGCCATACCGCCGTTTTCTTCATTCATCTCTATGACTCGTGTGCATTTTCATCGTAGAGTGTCGGAGGCGTTTAAGAACAGGGCGAGGCACTGTACTATTATGTATTACAAATGTACGAGGGGGCAGTTGGGGGGGGGGGGGGCATAGAAGATAGCGAGAAATGTACACACGAAGGTAGTAATTTTTCTTATCGTCGATCGTTGTACGCCTGGAGAAAGCTGCAATTACACGATGTCAGTCTCGATCGAGTTTTTCGAGCTCGAACCTCCGAGCCCCCCTTCCTCATCCCTCGAGCAGACCTATAATCCCCATACCGAAAAAAACCTACCACCTTAGGATTACTTAACAGTGTTCTGTTATTTATCGTTCATTTTTATTCGATGCAGTGATTATTTTTACTGAGGCATATGCATTCGTGCGTTTGTTTGGGAAAATGGTGGGGGTAAAGTCTGCATCGTTGGAATGCAATGAATGTGGTGTTTTTATTCCTCGATTTTTTTTTAGCGGATTTGGCTCACGAAAATCGCGCTGAGGTTTTTTGGATTTTGCATCAGAGATCTGGACTGCAAAGGTGTGGATCAATACTGTTGGAATAAGTATGGGGAAATGAAAAAAAAAATGAGTTCTCGTTTCGTTACGAGCAAACTTCAAGGCTGTGGAAGATTGCGATGAAGAGAGTGCGGCATGAACGGCTACTGTCGATTTTTAATTATTTTTGACAGTTGGAGTTGATGAATTGAATTTTTAAACATTTTTAACAATTGAATTTTGATCGTTTTCGACAATTGAATTTTACAAATTGATTTTTCACAATTGAATGGAAAAAAGTGATTTTTTCAATTGAATTTCAAGAATTGAACTCGGAAAATTGATTTTTACAACTTCTTTTTTTTATTGATTATTGACAATTGAATTTTAAAAAATTGATTTTTGACAATTGAATTTTAAAAATTGATATTTGACAATTGAATTTTTTAAATTGATTTTTGACGATACAATTTTGAAAATTGTTTTTTTTTTTCACAATTTTGAAAATTGTTTTTTTTTTTCATTTTTTATTGACGTCAATTAATTCCTGAGTTCCAACGTAAACCCTGGTAGGTTTTTACGTATAACCCTTCCAAATCGAACCCTCCCAATAGCACTCCCTACCCGCACTTCGCTAATCTAACGTCACTGCCGTTGCGTCCACAGCCGTCTTAAGCTACGCTATACCCCACGCTGCTTAACGCGAAGGACCGCCAAACCTGAACTCCGACTGTCCATCCACCAGTGTTGGTTGCACTAATATTAGTATTCTTTTTCAATTATTTCTTTTTTAAAGAACAATTTAAAACACAAATATTACATATATTAGATATTTCTAAAAACAAATATTTTATATATTACATATCTTTTTAAATTAACAATTTAAAAAACAATTATATATGTCATACCCTTGCGTCGTTCAATATTTTTGAATCCTGCCACTTTTTCACATCCCCCTGCGAATATTACTTTTTTTTCCATACTTTTTTTAATATACCGTTTTGGATTCGTAACCCAAAAAGGTAAATCCTCCGTCAAAAAGCATGCCGCGGAGATCGCGGCAAAAAAACGGTGGAGCCTCCTCCGTCACGTGGTGTCCCACCCGCGAACGAAACGAACATTCGAACCGAAAATTAATCGTACACACAGTCAATCCAGATTCGGTAAATATAGCCTTGCGTTATTCAAATGTCAGCAATTGCCTCGTTACGTACAGTTCCTCGCGGTCGTATGTGGCAAACCGCAATGAGTGTTTTCAATCGATATAAGGGGGGCGGGGGAGAGAGAGAGAGAGAGAGAGAGAGAGAGAGAGAGAGAGAGAGAGAGAGAGAGAGAGAGAGAGAGAGAGAGAGAGAGAGAGAGAGTGAGTGAGAGAGAGAGAGAGAGCGCACGTATCAATCTCGTCGCCCGATGTGTAACCTGTGATTAATGAGAATCGCGAACACACGCGACATTATTCCGAGCGATAAATTCTCTATAAATCACAATCCGATAGATCGGTGGCCATTCAAGCTTGACCAGATTTGCACGGTCAGAAAAAAAAGAAGAAAAAATGCAAAATTTGGGGCGCCTTCGAGAAAGGCAAGGAAGATCATTCCTTTATGATGATAATTGTTATATAAAAATAATATTTATGGTATAAATTAATTATAATTTTTAAATAATGATATATTATTGTTATAATAATAACTATTATTATTCAAATTATAATACGAAAATTATGACAAATCTAACATAAAACGATGATCATTATTCGATAAAAATGATTATTGTAATATAAAGATTACGTTAATTTAAATGTAAAACTGGATTATTTAACTGGTTTTTAACTGGATTATTTAATATAAAAAAAGAGCAGTCGATGCTCTTTAGGGAAATTAGGGAAAATGAATAAAAGAAGCAATGGAAAGGGTAGGTGAGAGTATGGTAAAGTAGCTGGAGAGAAATATAGAAAGCGGCATAAAAATAAAAAATGAACGAGAAATTGAATACGATTGGAGCAAAACCGATGCGTCAACATGCTGCAAAGAATATAAATATAGAAGTACAGGTACATACATGGAAAGTATTCTGAGGTCAAGATGATTAGCGAAGAATTGAACGAAACGTGGGCAATTATTATCAAATCAATTGTCGAAAATGAATTTTTCAAATTCAGTTGTCAAAAATCAATTTTTTTAATTCAACTGTCAAAAATTCAATTCTGATAAGATGTGGCAATGTCGGGAGGAAGGGAAAATGGTAGGCAGACGCCGAATGTAGAATATGCATGCAGACAATCGAAAGTTTGGGACATGTAAGGGTAAACTAAACCAAGAATTAGTTTTAAAAAATCGGAGCAATGGTTGAAAAACAGCAGTGAGTTAGAAATTGACCGGAAAATGGAAACGCAACTAAAAATGCAGCCGGTAAAGCAACTGTGCGATTACATGGGACAATTTGCGAAACTAGCAACTCGAAAAGATATGAGAGAATCGATGGAAAATAATTGATGCAAATGAGAAGGGAGAGGCATTATCGTAAACACCCTTAAAAAAGGTGTACAAGAAATGAAAATACTACTACTATAAAACTGATGATTAATAATATATAATTAATATAATAAATAGAGAATATACAATATTTATAAGTACAATTTAACAATAATTTCATGTTTTATAATATAAATAATCATTGATAAAGTTGATGATAATTGTAATGCAAAAAAATGACAATCGGAATATCAAAATAAAAGTAATTGATATATTACTTTTCTTCTCCTCAAATAATTATTCCTTTAATTAATACAATATATACTTAATAAATATACTAATAATAATATAATAGTTAATACAATATAATTAATACAATAATTTCATGTATTATAATATAAATAATCATTGATAAAGCTGATGATAATTGTAATGCAAAAAAATGACAATCGGAATATCAAGATAAAAGTAATTGATATATTACTTTTTTTCGGCTCAAATAATTATTCCTTCGCGGATGCTCTCGTGTTTCTTCGATGAGGCATGGCCGAATTCGTCTATGCTAATTCGTACAACGGGCACGCCGCTTCGTGTATACGAACGAATATATACATCACACACACACACACTTTTAACGTTGAGTTACGACATCCTGTAATGGCCACCGCGTAAGTTCCGTATCGTATGCGGAATTGAGCTTCGAGGCAGGATGGCTACGCGGGCACGTGTAGCCTCGTGCCCTCACGTACAAAAGTGACAAAGCAAGTCGATACCCTGCAAGTCGCCGTAAAACACGAGGTCGATCGACGTCCGCCGCGAAAAACAAAAAAACTTCGTCGCTGCCGATTCCCGTCTCCAGCAATTGTGACTGATCGATCGGGGACGCAAGCTCTGATAAAGTAATGATAAATTAGATCTCCGACGATGATACGAGACAAACGTTTGAGCGATTTTCGTAGGCTAAATCGACGAAAAAAAAACATTGAGGAGGTGAAAAGAAATTTCCGTTGCATTCCAATGATGCAAACTTCGACATCATATTGGTGGTAGCTGAATCAGCTATATTGGTAACTACTATCTGCTGCCCGCGGCTTCGGTCGCGTGCATACTGGAAATTTGGTTCACGTGTATGGCGAAAGTGCATTTGAGGGTCATATATTGAGGATTCTATAACAAGGTTGTTGGGAAAACACGTTTTCTATACAGTTGAAGAAGAAAAAATCACTCTTTCTATATAGTTGAAAAAACGCGTTCTCTATATTTAATTTTTTTAAACACGTATTTTCATGGAGTTAACAAAAAAACACGTTTTTCATATAGTTAACAAAAACACGTTTTTGATGTAGGTAACAAAAACACGGTTTTTCGTATAGTTAACAAAAAAACACGTTTTTCATATAGTTAACAAAAAACACGTTTTTAATGTAGACAACAAAAACACGTTTTTTCGTACAGTTAACAAAAAACACGTTTTAAGATATAATCAACAAAAATAAGATTGTTTGTTATATGGACAACAAAAACACGTTTTTTTTTATATACTTAACGAAAAAAATAGTTGCCTCATTGTCATTAACAAAAAACACGTTTTTTCATATAGTCAACAATAAACACGTTTTTTTATATTCAAATGAACACATTATACTTATTTCAAAAAACACTTCTTCATATCGGTAACAACAAAAACAGGTTTTTTATAAAGTTAACATAAAACATGTTTTTCTATATATAATACTTATCGACAAGAAATATAGTTAAAAAACGCATTTTTTACATATAATTAACAAAAAACACGATTTTTATATAGTTAACAACAAACAAGTTTTTCTATATAGATAACAACAACATGTTTTTTTAAATATAGTTGACGAAAAACCCGTTTTCTAAACACTTCGATGCATACTCATAGGCGCATTATCGGAAAAAAAATTATGAAAAGTTGAGTCGGATACCGATGGAGGCTAATGAAACTGTTTTACATTGAGTATTGACTGAAGAGCTGTCTGATAAATGCTGAAGGGTTATCGCCCGCCACTGTCCTTTTGAAAGGACAATCGCATTTTCTCAGGACCCACTTGACGAGTCCATACGAAACAAAGTGTAGGAAAATTTTTAAAGCCTTCATTTTCCCATACCAAAGGATCTAAACCTTTCGTATGTGAAAATAAGGGTGAAAAAGGTTCAGAAAGGGATTTTTAAAAAGGATTCAGAAAAACTTTTTTCAAATGGTTTCAGAATAAAAGCCCAGGAAAAAAGCTCTTCAGATACGAAACGTTCAGGAAAACCAGGAGAACAATATTTTTTTTAATCATCGATACCGTCTCAGCACCGTATGCCAACCGCATGAGTTTAATTTCCGCCTACAAAATAATGTACATGCAGACACTATAATTTTATATTATTTATAGAATAAAATAAAAGGAAAGAAAAGAAAAAAATAACTATAGCTTATCATTTGTTTTTTTATTATATATCATGAGCTACCAAATATTAACCATTTTCTTAATTACGTCGGTCGTCCACGTTCAGCATAAAATTAATTTAATTATTCCGCGTCCGTAACGCCCAATGCTCGTAAAAGGATCGATTATATCTCTCTCGCTGTCCTTCAGAGGGGTATATACGTATGTACGATGGCGAAGTACATGTTTCTAAAAATATTTATTTCGGTGTTTCAAGTTGGTGCTCGATGACCTCGTTGCTGTAGCTCTAAGTCCTCTCTCTCTCTCTCTATCGCTGAATTCGGTCTGCTTATCGATCCACTATATACACTGTAATATACGGTGGCATGCAGCCGGCATTTTTTATATTAAAGTATACAAGGGAGTGTGTGTGGGTGAGTTTGGAACGACGATAGCCCCCGGCACTGCGCTAAATATCACCACGAGAAAACCGCAGGCAACCGTGTCTACACATAATTCGGGATTCTTACACGCTTTTTAAATCCACGTTCCACATAAATATTTAGAGACCGTACATCTCGTAGCTTCGTTCATCGAGCATTCTTTACCAAAGAATTATTTCTATTATCATATTTTTTGTATTATTATCATGATTTTATCTTATTTTTTATCATTTTGTATTATTTTAGTTAATTAGTTCATTATTTTTTACTTATTATTACTATTATTATATAATGTGTTTTGAGCATTGATAAATATCAACGAATTACGATGGCGAATGACGTTGAAGTTCGCATCGTTGTAATGCAACGATGTTTTAAATTTACTTCAAATTTCTTCATTTGCATCATTCCCCAAGGACTTTTTTTTTACAAATTGAGCTCGTAAATTTCCAGTATGGACGCATAGAAACGTTTGATCGGTTTTCTCAGCCCAAATCGGCAAAAAATACATTGAATAATTAAAAAGAATTAACTTTCGTTGCATTCCAATTTCCAACTTCAATCTCATCGATTGCGAGCCGAAACAAAAGCTCATTTGCATCTTCATAAAATAATTCGGACTTAATTAAATTTCATTTCAATTCGAAATACCATCGAATTGGATCGTTTGATGGACGAAAAAAAGCCACCGAATAATTAATTTGTGACATTTGTCGTACCAACCATTTCGGAACTGCGTTACGATAAGCCTTTTTGCTTCCGATGGACGGTTCGCCGTTGGTCCTACATCGCATTCTCAACAAAGCACTTCGTCAATCCGAAGCCACATCAATGTTTACGTAACTTCGGTATTTCTAGGTCCATTTTGTGTGCGCGTGTGTGTGTGTGTGTCCAAGCACGCGCCTACATGCGTTGCAATAAAAGTCAGCATGACCGTATGTGCTGGAATTACGTATGGACGCCTTACCCCTTTAGCGCGGCGTATGTATTATTCTCTAATGTTTCTATGGACTTAGGGGGGGAAATCGCAGTAGCACACAAAAAAATAGGCATATTTTCGGGAATTAATTTTGGCTGAATAAAAGTATCAATCGAAAATCTGTAAAGTAGGTTTTATAGCAATACTAAAAAAGTACAAAATGTAATTTTTTCAATAAAAAATATTCAAAAATGACGGCTGCGCAGCATATGCTCCAAGGCGCCTATTTTTGAAAGCGTGTCGATGGCCGAAGACGTAGACTCCTTAATTTTTGACCTGGAAGAAAAAACCAAATTTTTTTAGTTTCCATATAACAACAGCTAGCGAGCTACGTAGGATTTTTTCGATATATTGATTTTTCGCAAAATGGTGCATGTTTGAAAATAAAGTTAAATTTTTAACAAAAAAAAACGCCATAAAATCGTCGATAAAAAAAAACTAAGCCATCTAAAATAAAAAATCCTACGTAGCTCCGCGGAGAAAGATGTTTCGAAGCTACTGTCAAAATTTCAAGTCGATCGGTAAAGATTTGCTCGAGTTATGTCTTCGGCGAGCTCAAAAAAAGTGGTTTCGAGAAAAACGCGTTTAAAGTTTTAAGTACTGAGAAACCATATGAAAATTTCATACACCTCTAATCTGCAATGCCTGCACCGTACAGTCGATTTTCGTACGCAGTATCCTTTTTCGTCCCTTTTCTAACACGACTCGACGATGTGTCACTCATAATGACAACGATTTACAAATATCACTGTTTTTTATCACTATTTATGTTATATATGTATGCACGAAAGTGAAGCGTCGTGAAAAAGCGTTGTATTCAACGCAAGAAATTCGGGCACTCGGACACTTTTGCCGTATTCCATCATTTGGTATATAATTTTTAAGACCCTAAAGCACCTTTTAAGCGAAATTTTTTTTTTCAAAAAATTGAAAATTTTACTGTGATTTCCCCCCTTAACAAACGTAGAGATACGCGCACGCATATGTGTGTAAGAACGGGAAAGTTTAATATACTTTTCGAACGAGATATATGTAGTGAATTGAGTTCAACAACGGAGCCATATATTTGCAACTGTAGAAAGTTCAATACCAATAACAACTGCGCCAGATTAGGCTCATTATTGGTCTACTGACCGAATCTACTAAAACGAAAGTAGAGACCAGATATCCGCGAAATAGTTGTACATATGTGAAGTGGCAAAGTTGAAATTGGATAGGGACAATGTTAACGAAAGTTCCATGCCAATGTTATGCACACATGTATTATATCAGCATGGCCCGTGGAGAAATCGTCGTAGAGATCCTATTGGATTCCCATACTTGTCTCTACTTCCTGATAGAGATCCAGTGGGTCATCACATTACCTATACCGAAACGTCACCCTCGTACACGGCATTCTAATTGGGAGTCGCCACTGGAATCCAATGTACGAATCCAATTTGAATCCCAAACAAACTCAAATTGGATTTAATATAAAAAAATGAGGACATCTTCAAAAAGTGTAAATTTCATGTTGAAAAATCAGTGATAAAAGTAAATCTTAAAAGTCGATTCATTTTTTTTTCTATCGCTCACATTTTTTTCACCCACTTAGGATACGAAAATCGACGAAAGGTTTTTTTTCGTACCTTCATTAGAGATCCACGAGCTATCAACAAAATGATAGACCATGATAAAGATGAAGCAATAAAATAAAAAATAGAAAAGACCTTTCGTTGCATTCCAACGTCCAAAACTTTTCCAAAAATTCGAAACTTCAGCACCATACACTATCCCTATCCAATTTCAACTTTACCACGTTGTTTTCAGTCGATCGTTTAAAATATCGTCGAAAATTAAGGGTACAAATTGTCGATTTCATTTTGGCAATCTAAATCTCATGTATGATAAATTTGAGAAATCATCCGGATTTATGGAAAGTGAGAAAGGATGAATATATCGTAGCATCTCAAGTCTATGGGAATCAAATCGGTGGTGATTGTTTGTAGTGTTGAAATGTAGCCTCGTTGGACTGCGATGAAAATTGTTATTTTTGGCTTCGTTATCGTCATTATTTTCCAAAAAACCGGTTTCGCAATTGGGCTCGACCCCGAAAGGCACCCAAATTTTCGAAAGACATCTGTTGAACATCTTCGCGTACGATAAAAAGATGGAAAATTCGAGAAAAAAAAAGTTCATTGTATTCCAACGATGCGATGTCCAGTATCGTTGATACTGGAGTAGGAGCGTCGCGACGCCATTTATTTTTCGAGCCGCGACGTCACGCTAGAATTTTTATTCGGAGGCCTCAATGCAGGGCCTGAATTTCAGCAGATCTTCGCGTTGTCAGTGGACAGCGAAGTTTTTTCCTTCAGGAAAGAGTTTTAAATGTCCTACGCCCTCGTGTTACGCATATTTCAATGTCCCGGGGGAATGTTCACTCAAAACGTCATACTCTCGTCTCTATTTCGCGGCGTGGTTATTTATTTTCGTTTTTCTCCCTTTCTCGTTCGATATAAAAGCTTCGGTGAACGAATACTGCCCGGGAATTCGAGGGCAGACCAACCTCGCAATTTACTCGACGAGCGACGACCACGAGCATTCAATCCACTCGGTTTACCACCGCTTTTTTTTTTGAGCGACGTAAACGAGAAAATAAAGAAAAAGCGAATAAAAAATCTCTCCGAAACGAATATTTTCATGCTCTCTCCTCACCGAAGGGGATTCGCGATTAAATATTGCCGAGCATATATATACACGACATCCAGTTGAAGTGACGTCAACGTTATTCACATTATATTTCGTCCTGGGCCCGACAGCCTCAACCACTTCACAGTTTAAAAAAAATTGGAATTCATAGTTATTTTTTTCGAGTCTACCGTCATATAGTAGTAGTAGTATTTATTATTCCTGGTTTATCCATTTAGGGTGCTTACACGGAAAGTCCCCCGATATGATTGCCCCCCCTCCCTACATATATGTTTGCCCTTCCAACATTTTCTTATTTCAGTTTCTTAGAATTGTCCGGTTGTGTTCACCATTGGAAACTCAGTAAAACCGCCTGCTCGCTGGGTGGTCCGTGGAGTGCTCACCCATCCGAGTATCGGCAGTAATCTACGCTTCCATTTGTTGGCGACTTTTGTCCTCTTTCGTATTCGAACATTCAGTTAGGCAGTGCAACACGTGCGTCGACCAATTTCCCGCCTACGGGTCAGTCCATCGAGGCTCCAATGTAGCGAGGGTCTAATTAGATTGGGTGAGCAGCTTGGCGAAACTGATTTCTACTTTGGCAAGGGGGGCGGGGGAGGGGCTAGACTAGGTACAGATCTGTGGTGATGTCGGTGCTTCTAGTCCTTTTGCTTTATCCGTAACGAACTCGGACACGTTCGTACGACGACCTAAACAGCTGCAGGAGTGGATGATAACAATAGCTTTGATGATTCGTAAAAATACATGCAATTTTATCATGACAATCAGTCAAAAGTCAATTGCTTTCGAAAAGCTTGCGAATTGTGTGATCGTTTATTGAAAAACGGTATCTCGCCAATGTCGAGCATCATCGGTATCCAAAGCGTAACATTCTTTCCAGTGTCGAAAGTATGTCAGATAGAATCTTGTCAAATTGCTAAATATGAAAATAATCCAAAACAATTTCGGATCCATTATTTCTGGGGATATTAGGTGGGAGCAGCGAGAGAAATGAAACGTCCACCCACTGGGGACGGCGATCCAATTAGCAAAAGAAACGAGTCGATCGTTAGGGGAATCGCGTTGGCGAATGGTGGAATTGAAAAAGAAACGTCACGGAGGCGAAAGAAAGAACGAAAAGGGAAAAAACCGCGAGTGCAAGGGAAGAGAATATCCTCTTTTTTCAGGCTCATTCTTTCGCTGTGTTGCAACAATGACGGGAACTCGGAATAACCTTTACTTCGTCGCCATTTTCTAGATACGTCCATCGATATATACGTATAGTTGTCTCTCCACTTGTATGCGCGGGCTACATAATGCACATGCCCCCGAGGAGCCAAGATCGCGTTCAAGGCCACGTTGCTCTTACCTACGTCTGACCTATCTCTTCATTGCTTTCCATTTCCTTTTCACTGCCTTCATTTTGCACACTCCGGAATCACGAAGAAAGCTTCATACGAGTACCGTCCTTGAGGGGAAAAAAGATCACGGATGACGTAGTTTCCAAGCGCATTGCTGCGCTTGGAAACTCCTCGAAAGTTTGAGGATCTCATTGTTTTCGTACTTTCCAATACCTCAGATGATGTCAAATGTACCACCGAGATCGTGGTATCAATTCACGGAGCTTACGTTTGCGAGAAAAGAATCGAGACCGCGTTGCGCACTTTGTTCCGCGCAGCTACAACCCTGTAGCTAGCAGTGACGCGATTGGCGCGGCGCAATCCCCCCTACCGCGAGCCACACCGCGATTGGCGCGGCGCCTTCCCCCACGTCGAGTCGCCTAGATAGCCCCGCCCATTGATGCGCGGTGGGGGGCTCACGTCCGCTGCAGACTCTCAAATCGAGGCCCTACTGTATCGCAAATACCTGCCTTTCCGGTAGTTCCTTTTCAGTAGCCCAATACGTAGGATACGAACAAGTAGTTTCGTCTGCCTGTTTGTCTTACTACCCACCGCTTTTTCAATACACTTTTATATCATGAAATGGCTGAAAAAGAAAACAACAAAACAACGTACTCGCGAAGTAATAATGATAATAATAATAACAGTGAGTTGAATAAATAAATAAAAACAACAATAACAATAAAACGTAATTATAACAGTAGATTGAAATGAAAAATAAATTGCTTTGATAAATTTTTAAGACCTACTATTACAATAATACAAAAATGTTTATAATAATAAATAATACATAAACAATTGATATAACAAATTATGAATATTTATTATTAGTTATTTAAAAAAATTGAATATCAAATAAAAAAATGTTATGATCGTAATATTTTCAACATCGAAAATATTACAAATTTTCGTAATTGTCTGAATTTCCTAAAAACATCGTTCGATCAATGAAAAACGGCTCGATTCGCGAATCAATTAATCTGAAAATAATAAGCCCACCAGTATTCCAAAAAATTCGAGGTAACAATAATGTTTGATTTTTCGTTCGTTTCTCACTTGTTGATCCGCGGACGTTTTCATCCGAGGCTGATGTACGAGCGCGTTTATTATCAGAATTCAAAGTAACCACACATTGTCGCGCGCACTCGCGTATTACTTCATCGCATTGATCGATTTGTCACTTATTTGGAACTTCGCTCACGCAACTTGTACGGCGTTGTCGGGAGTCCAAGTGAGGCTAAATATAGTGCGGACCATTATAATCTCTCCGGTGACTTTCTTTTGTCGCCTCTGCGGTGAGTATTACACCCGGCAAATATGTACTACACAACCTCCGGCGACAATTTTACGATAGAGCGCACAACACATGTTGCCCTAATCTCATCCGGACTCGACAATGTTAAAAATAAATTTGTCGGTACCACCTCTGTTGCTCTTATCTGACATTGTCGATCGGCCCGAACGCTGTAGGAATGATAAACTTTCTTTTCCCTCTTTCCAGTAAACGTCACAGTTGTGTGACGTCTGCGGCAGAAAAAAACCGCAAATCGTCGTCTTTTGAATATAGAATTTGCGAGTTGGATAAATTTTCTTGAAATTGGGTAAAAAAGTGAGGTTGAAGTTTGCGTCGTTGGAATGCAATAAAAATGTATATTTCTGAATTCCTTTGATTTCTTTTGGCAGATTATGCCAAAGAAAATCCACCAACCATTTCTTGAAATATTTATTTAGCGATCTGTAATATAGATCTGTTAAAAAAGATGTATAAAAATTGAAGGTAAGAAAAATAAAGTGTAAAGGACTTTCGTTGCGTTCCAACGATGCAAATTTCAACACCGTGTAAAGATGACTTCGACCGTTACTATAGATCATTTGTGTAGGCGCGCGAAGGCCTGGAAGGGTGGCAAAAAAAAAATTGCGTGAAGTACCCTCGGTATCCATTTTTTTTAATTCGTAGACTCCTTTTAAGGGGTTACGCCCACTTGCGATTTTGAAAAAATCGATTTTTTTGTTGCATTTTTTTGAAGTATAAGTATCTGAGAATATGTCCTGAAAATTTCAAGTCGATCCGAACAAAATTGGCTGAGATATGAGCGTTGAAAGAGAAGAATCCGTTGTGTAAACGACCGGCTAATTGAAACTTTAAACGCGTTTTTCTCAAAATGGCATTTCTGAAGTCGGTGACCAAGATTACTCGAACACTAATGAACCGATCTTCTTGCAATTTTGCAGGCTTATTTAATACATAAAAATGTAGTCTTAAATCGTTCGATTTTTTTTTTCGAAAAAAATGGCCGTTTTATAGCCAAAAAACGGCCGTTTTTTTCGTTAAAATCGAACCATTAACTTTGACTGTCCGCCATTTTGTGAAAAATGAATATTTTTTAAAATCCTTCGGTTAAAGACTAGTTTATACTTATATTTGACTAAATCCATCCGCATTTTTTTTTCAGATGATCCACTTCGCCGCAATGTTGGTCCCCGCAAACAGTGTATATAAAAACATTATTTCATTGACGGCCATTTGCCACTAAACAATGTAATATTTTTCAATAAAAAAATTACTGAAAGTTCTTCAAGATGTGTTCTTTAAGATGGTATATTGATCGGTTAAAAAAGTTTTGTAGTTTTCTTTTAAAAAAATCATGAAAAAGGCCTTTTTTTGCGCTACAAGTGGGGGTAACGCCTTAAGTAAAAAGGTTTTTACCCCTATTTGCGAATGCTCTTTTCACGATGGAGAAACAAGAAATTGTGACACCGCCATTAAAACGTTGATCGATTGGATGTATATAGGTACAGGGTGGCCCGAAAAGTGACGACCAAAAGGAAAATCGAGATGGCTTTTTTAGTTTCCGGGAAATAAGCATTCTTCCATTTTTTTTCCGAGGGTTTCTGTAGCCTAGGTTTTTATTATTTTCTCTCGTGTGTGTATACTTTCCTCTTAGAAGCTTCTAAAAACAATTTGGAGTCATTTAGACTCCATAAGTATTTTTTTTAATCTAGCGACTGATTCTCTCGAACCTATTTTTTAAACTTTCGACCAAAATCTAACGTATTTTCTACGTTAGTGTTCAGTTTGTCATTTATTCATTGCTCAACAATGCCCTTTATAACGATAGTACAAAAAAATCGCGAGGAAAATACATACCCAAAGATGCCTTTTTTTTCCAAAAGCAAAACGATCGTAGGACATACATGGGGGCGATTCGGGTGGGTATTGATACAAGGCATCAAAATTTTCTTTTTGCGTGTCACTTTTCGGGCCACTCTGTGGATTTACCTCAACTTTTTTTCATCGAACTGTTGATTTCAATGACGTCGAAGTTAATATTCGTTGCAATGCAACCCCATTTACGGCAATTATTTTTATTTTATTCATTTTTATCACTGCCCAATATCTTTTTCCTGCAAATTGAAGTCGTAAATTTCTCACAGGAATACGTCGTAACACTTGGGCGATTTTAACGGTCTAAATCAGCCTAAAAAAATTTAAGTAATTAAAAAGAATCAATTCCCGATGCATTCCAACGCTGCAAACTTCCACGTGATTGATTTTGAGGGCCAGAACGATCCCTGAAATGCGCTTTAAATAACTATGCTTACAATGAGGTTGAAGTTCGCATCGTTGGAATGCAGTGAAAATTAATATTTCTGAGTTTCTTTACATCGTCTTGGCAGATTTTGCTTATTAAGGATGTTGTTCCCAAATATGCAAATAGTAATAAGATTTTTTAAATTTGATAAGTCATTATGTAAAACATTTGAAAGGTTGTGTAAAAATTTCACGACGATTAGGAAGCTGGCTACTGAGAAATTATAATTCACAAATTACACGAAGCCTTATGGAAACTGAAGTAACTTTGCAATTCTATTAGCGAATAGCAAACTTTGCTATTTGTTTTCAAGAAATAGAAGAAATATTCATGAATGATCGTTTTTTTATTTCAAATATATCAAAAACAAAAGTGGCTTGATGGTGCAAGAAACGACGTCGTCCGTGAACGAAAATGACCATTTAAATTTCCCGCTACTTTCGGTCTATGCAACGTTACCGCTATATTCTTATATGTTTTCCTCCAGTGTGATTTTTTTTGTATTTTTGGCATCATTTTTATTTAAAATAATAATAATAATAATTGCAAAGTTACTTCAGTTCCCATAAGGCTGCGTGTAATTTGAGAATTCTAATTTCTCAGTAGCCAGCGTCCTGATCGTCGTGAAATTTTTACACAACCTTTCAAATGTTTTACATAACGACCTATCAAATTTTTAAACTTTGATTACCATTTGCATTTTGGACACAGCATCCTTAAAGTTCCTTGACCATTTTTTAAAATACTTATTTAGCGACCCACGACATAAAGCTATAAAAAAAAAATTATTTATAATAATAAAATAAGGAAAACAAAATGTAAAAAACAGAACTTTTGTTGCCTTCCAACGATGCAAACTTCACGACCATTGCTTACATGTTTACATCTATCCAACGCTAATTTTGAAGACAAGTAGCTACTATGACGAATGTGCTTGAAGTCGAATATTTCGAAATCGCCTTTCGCTATGTACTGTAACGTTGCGTTACGAATATCGAGACTATCCGAGAAAGGTGAGGTAAGCGAACTGGCGTAGCTCAGTGGTCAGAGCAGTCGACCGGCAGTCGAAAAGTCCCGCGTGCTAAACCCGGCCAGAAGCGCACTGCATTTTTTCTCGGCTAGTTCTCTTGGACCCTATGTATACATATATAGTCGATAACGAAGTTTCAGAGCTTTCAGGACGACGGGGTCGAATTTTCTCCTCGCTCTCTCGCCCCGTCCCGCTCGTCCTCTTCCTCCGTTTATCTCTATCGCTCTACCACTCTATCCCTCTGCTCCGAATCGTGATATCGTCCAACCCAAATTTGTGCGGAGGCGGTGAAGCACACACCTGTCGCAAAGTTTCCGCGAGAGACCTGTACACACTTGTACGATATGTTTCCGATAGTTGAGCCTATTTCGTTCTCAAAGCTCGCTCACGGTGAATATGTACCTTTCCTATGTGCGACAACTAGCCTGTATATATATATATATATATATATATATATATATATATATATATATATATGTGTGTGTGTGTATATATATACACATATGCATATATATATATATATATATGCATATATAACTGCATATATATATATATATGCAGTTTTTCCATGCATCAAGAAAGGTTTGCCTGAGGTAGCGATGGGGGGTGGGCGGAGGTGCAGAACATCGATGCGCCATAGCTAGAAGGGGAATCCCCGCGAGTCATAACGAATGGGGACAAGAGAGAGAGAGAGAGGGAGGGGGTTTGGGAGAACGGCCGAAAGGGAGTGAGAGCGTTATCACGAGAATCGATGATAACGGGCGTGCAGTGGTAGAAAATGATTGAAATAAAAAGTACAATACCCTCGGTCTATCGAAACTGCAATGAAGAGTGCCAGGCTTCTTCTGATATACCTCTATATTGATTATATCCATCGTTATTTTGAAATTTAATTTTCTTTTCGTTCGCCTCCCGTCGGGACGAGCAAATAGGGAAAAACAAAACCCGAGAACCTTTTTTTTTCTTCCTGGGCAATATTTGACCCAGTTCTCATCATTATATCGCACGGTGAAAGACTCGATTTTTTAAACTTCCTGTTCGATCTAAGAGCTGCTCGTGATTTATAGCAAAAAATTGATTGGCTCTCAAGAGCTGTTAGGCTTTTATTGTTATTTTTGTTTTTTTAGTTTGTATGCGTACGTCATTTTTATCGTTAACGATTATCATTGTTACTACTACTATTACTATCATTATTCGTTTGCTGATTGATTGAAATTGATCGGTTCCCAATAACCGTTATGCTATTGTTTCTATTATTTTGTGAACATTTTTTTGTACACGTGACTCATTTTTAGCGTGGACGCTTTTTATTATCATTATTCATTCAGCGCTGTTTTGATTAATTTCTGAGTTCCAACTTATACCCTTCCGAGTTTTTACGTGTATTATTAGATATTTAATTATTTTTCTTCTCATTATTATTACTATATGGGATTTTATTGCTTGGGGCAACGCACTCCTTCAGTTTGCACTGGGAAACATTCACCTACCCCGGTGGATTGGGCTCAATCTTCATAAACTATTATTATTTTTTTTCGTTTTTTTTTCTACCGTTTTCTACCCTTTTTATTTTTTTTCTACCCTTGGCTTATTCTCGACGTGTACAATTTTTATTACGAGCTCGTTATTATTATCATCTTTTATACGTGAATCAATTTCAACGGGCACGAAGGGTCGTGGCATTATTCATATATATATATATATATATATAAATATTACGACAATAAACTGACGATGATCACCCGCGCAATCACTTGATTGCGCTGGTGATCATCGTCAGTTTATTGTCCCAACGCGCGCGTGTGTGTGTGTGTGTATATATATATATATATATGCTATCCGCTCGCAACGAGAGACCTGGACTGGCTAACAATCGTCTCTGGCTCGCGCGCCGGAAGTCAAAAGCACACACGACGGAAGTGAGCGCCCCGGCGCGCGTATACGTTTCCTGCAACGTGTGTGCGGCACGAGGGAACTTGTGAGAAATTTACAACGGACTCATAGAAGCGGAGAGAAAAAAGTTCACGTGCACTCTCGAGAATCCGGATTTTCTTTCGTCGCGCACCGAACAGCCTCATTGACAGCACTCGTACTTTGCTCTTCATTTTTGGTCTGCTGGACATTTTGACGTTTCGATCAATGGTCCGTTGTTGAAAACGGTCGAATTTTATCGCAGATTGGCTTGTACGTCGATGTGCTATCGAGGCGAAGGAAATGATTTTATTTTCGTATTGTCGATTTCGTTCTTGGCGGTGCGAGGCTGCGAAACATCTTGGTTTTTTTTGGGTGGCTTGTGGCCGGTTTGGAATGCAAATTTGTTGAAAAGGAATTCGAATAATGAACAGAAGGGAGAAACGAATAGGTGAGGAAAAAAAATGAAAAATCGTCGCGTTCCTATGCTGGGAAACGAAAAAAAAAAACCAAAAACGAGTTGACTTTCAGAAAAACGGAAAAATGAGTCCTCTTTTTGAAAAACCGTAAAATTGAGTTGACTTTAAACAAAAAAAAGTAAAGCGACCCGACTTGAAACACGTTAAGACATGTCAGCTTTAAAAACGTAATAACGAGTGGGCTCTCTTAAAAAAACGTAAAAACGAGTTGTCTTGATAAACGTAAAAACGATTTGACATTTTTTTAAACTGTAAAAAAATCAGTTGAGGCTTCAAGAAAGTAAAACCGAATTGACTCTCTTCGAAAAAGTAAAATCGAGTCAACTCTTAAAGAAAGGAATTATCTTTTAAACGAACCTAGAATTGAGTTCACTTTTGAAAAGTCTTTAAAAAATAAAAACGAGACCAGAGTGAAAGTTACCTCGTAAAAACCGAGAAAAACGTACCTAACTTCTCGACGCTGGAACAATTTTTCCGGACGATCCAATCACGCGTCTTTTAATCGACAGTGGGAAACTTTTCGCGAAAAAAGAGATCATTTTCATGAAGCGATAGGGAAATTTTCAAACGGGGAAAAAGTTACGAAAAGATTAAACAAGAACTGAGTTTCGTATCTCCACGCTACGATTGATCGAAAAACCGATTTTTTTTACATTGTTTCCATCGATCTTTTTTTTAATTATAATAAATTACACGTGAAAACTGTATTTGATGAAATTTATTGGGTTTTCTCCCTGCACTGTCCGGCAAATTTATGGATCCGAGTCCTAGTGTTCAGTTGTAAAAAAAAACGGGCAATTGTGTGGGTCTAGGGATTTCTAGACCTAATATTAGAGCGTTGCCAACACGCTTTAGCATCTCGTAGTCTATCGCACACTTTCGTTTTTTTTTCTTTATCAATCCTCTCTCTCTCTCTCTCTCTCTCTCTCTCTCTCTCTCTCTCTCTCTCTCTCTGTCTCTCTCTCTCTCCCGCTCTTCGGTTTTTGCGGGACTATGCGCGACACAGTGCGAGAACGACGCGGCCCTGATGCGGTCGTGGAGCACACCCGCCGGTGGATAACGATGTGAATGGTGCCGGTCTCCCGTTCATTATCAGGCGTTACACCATATCCTGTCGACCTGTTATCTAGTCAGGATATAGCAGCGCGCCCGCAGCTAGAGAAAACAGCGGCGTGCTAACGTTCCTTGGAACGATCGAACAGAACTTGCAGCTGGCAACATGTGTGTGTATATATATACACATGTTATACAGGGTGTCCTGTTATGAATGAATAATCCTGCAACCGTCGATAGGTCAGATCGTGTCCTACTATATGCTGGAATTTCAGTTTAGTAAAAGTCCCACGGTTTTTGAGATTTTGGGCTTTAGGTTATTTTTCGAATAAAATCATCTGCTTCTGGTTTTTTGCATGCCATTTCTACAAATGATATGAATCGGCAATAACTAGGCAACTTTTTCAAGCAATTGGCACGATATGCGTCGTACATGTTTTTTACACCTCAGGCTATCAAAGTCAGCTGTTCGGATTGGTTTGTATGAAAATTCTGCATAACATCTTTTTTTTCAGTTTCCTTAACATTTAAGGTTAAAAACAAGTCTTTTCTAGATAAAACAAATAACCAAGAGTATTGTTTTAAACCGGGGTAAAAAAGTTATCATTTACAGAAATGGCATACGAAAAACCAAAAGCAGATGATTTTTATCCCAAAAACCGTGGGATTTTTACTAAACTGATATATATATATATATTTTTTTCTCAAGTTATTTCCCCAAGCTCGCATTCAATGGGCGGCGAAGCAGCAGCTTATTTCAGAAACTTACCAGCAGTTCGGTGACTCAACGTGACATTGGCCTACCGCCAGTCATACCTGGTCATTTATTGAATCGCCGTTGTTTGTCACTGCCCACGAAGCGTCACGCTAAGTCAAACGTTTATTTTTCATATCCACGTTACAAAAAAAGATCCGTATCATCCAACATTGATCGCTGAAACAGTCGACCCTCGGTTAATATATAGGACAGCCTCACATCGCCTCGTACTTTTCACACGCTTACGATAAATTCAATAAACTTCACGTGGCGGGTTTTCATTGAAGTGCGCACGCGCGCGCATTCTCATTGTTCTCGTAAATAATTGCTCCGTGGCGATTCTCACTACGGGAACGAGGCCCTCGAGATTATTTTTCATACAGTCTCGTTCAGTTTTGACTGTGAGAGATCTGAAAGAGTTAATCAATTTTCTGCAATCTGACGAATATTTTGTTTTTTTTTTTCATACCGCCTCGTTGAGTTCGATTGTTAGACATGTGATAAATTGATTGAATTCATAAGAACTTATAAAAACAATTTAATTCAGAAAATCAAGTTTAGAATTCAATTTGAATGGATTAAATTCATGAAATTCAAAATACAATTCTACTTCACAATTAAATTCAACTTCAAAGTTCCATTCAAATTCAAGATTCAATTCAATTTCAAAATGCAATGTAAATTCAAAATTAAATTCAAATTCAATTCAATTCAAAACCAAAATTTAGTTCAAATTCAAAATTCAATTCAAATTCAAAATTCTATTCAAATTCAAAATTCAATTCAAATTCAAAATTCAATTCAAATTCAAAATTCAATTCAAATTCAATTCAAATTCAAAATTCAATTCAAATTCAAAATTCAATTCAAATTCAAAATTCAATTCAAATTCAAAATTCAATTCAAATTCAAAATTCAATTCAAATTCAATTCAAATTCAAAATTCAATTCAAATTCAAAATTCAATTCAAATTCAAAATTCAATTCAAATTCAAAATTCAATTCAAATTCAAAATTCAATTCAAATTCAAAATTCAATTCAAATTCAAAATTCAATTCAAATTCAAAATTCAATTCAAATTCAAAATTCAATTCAAATTCAAAATTCAATTCAAATTCAAAATTCAATTCAAATTCAAAATTCAATTCAAATTCAAAATTCAATTCAAATTCAAAATTCAATTCAAATTCAAAATTCAATTCAAATTCAAAATTCAATTCAAATTCAAAATTCAATTCAAATTCAATTCAAATTCAAAATTCAATTCAAATTCAAAATTCAATTCCAATTCAAAATTCAATTCAAATTTAAAATTCAATTCAAATTCAAAATTCAATTCAAATTCAAAATTCAATTCTAATTCAAAATTCAATTCAAATTTAAAATTCAATTCAAATTCAAAATTCAATTCAAATTCAAAATTCAATTCAAATTCAAAATTCAAGTCAAATTCAAAATTCAATTCAAATTCAAAATTCAATTCAAATTCAAAATTCAATTCAAATTCAAAATTCAATTCAAATTCAAAATTCAATTCAAATTCAAAATTTAGTTCATATTCAAAACCACTCTAAATGTATCAAATACATAAAACACAAATTCACGAGATAAAAATAATTAATATATTCAATATGACTTATCATCGGTGGAACGCAACGAATTTTTTTTTTTTTTTTCTTTTATGATCCACAATCTGTTTTTTGTACGTTGATGTCGTAGATCTTCAATGATTATACGAAACGAACGTTCAAGTGACTTTCCTAGGCTACATCGACGTAAAAATGGAGGAATGAAAAGAAATTAATTTCGGTTGCATTCCACCGATGCGAACTCTCATTTTTTTCGGCCTCGTATGGACTTGTGTACACAAGAGAGATAAGAAATCTTCCACACGCGCGCGCGCGCGCACACACACACGACCATATATGGATATATATATATATATATATATATATATATATATATATATATATATATAGTGGTTGTGCCCTCAGCATTTCGCGCGCGCTCAAACGAATTAAAAAGTTTCTTTATCCCCCACCTCTTAAATTCTCCGCATGTATTCTACAATTTTGATATCGTAACTGGCGACAGGGCGATGCCAGTTTTTCGAAACTTGTGCCGTAGTAGGAATTCAACGAATATCACGCGCAGACATATATCCTGGCGGAGTAATGAAGGCAAAAATATTTCGAGAGATGAACGTGGTACGAGCGCTGAAGAACTATATATATGGGTGTCCATGTGCGCTGGTATGCGGGAAGCATCAAACACGTCAGCGCCCACGAAGCACCCGGAAATGCCAGACGGGACGATATCTATATACGTACGTAGTGAATGAGAAAAAATGCGGGGCCAGTGGGAGGCAGGGAGAAATATACAGCAGTAAAATCGCGACTCGTTTTTCCTCTGGAATTCCACCTCATCGCGACGTCCCGACTGCATCCAGATAGCCTGCCTGATGACACTTTTCCACTCTTTCGTCTGACCGAACTGAGCAAATCGACAATTTGACCTATTTAATTCGAATTTCATTCGGGAGCTGCTGTTTTGGCCCACGATACCGAAGTTTACATCGTGTCGAAATCAGCAAATGTTTTCCTTGCCTAAAAGTATATTTCCCCTTAAGGAGTTAGGCTACTGTGATGACCTGGCAATCAGGGTTCTTAAAAAAAATTAATATTGAAGGAATGAAGGAGATGATTGAAAAATCGTATGGACATTTATTTGTATGTACATTAACAAAGTGGTGTTTCAAATGTTATTAATACTGGATAAGACTTGAACAAGCTTTTTCGTTATCATTTTTCAATTGTCAAAAAAAAGTTCCTTTTTTTTTATTTCTCGAGGAAAAATGACATCGTTATTGTTAATAATGAATGAAGAAAAAAATGTTAAGGAGAAAAACGTCGGTCAAGACTAAGCTACGATTACACTGAACAAGTGTACCAAATTTCAAGTCAATCCGTTGATTAGTTGTCGATCAATCGCGTACACCGTTTTGAAAAGCAGTTTCGAGTAAAACGCGTTTGAAGTTTTACCAACAGTTCTATCGTAATTATAAGTTTCCCTTCAATCTGCGATTCCTGCGCCATATGTTGATCCGTCCTTTTTAATTTGCGTAGCCTCAGGCGACGAACGAGTGTTCGTCCTTTCACCCTAGCCGAACCCCTTAAAACCCAACGCATTTGTTGAAGCTTCGTATTATCGGAATTTTATTATTCTACCAATCATTTTTTTACAAATTTTCGCCGTGGTTCTTCACATACAGTGGGTAAAAAGAGTATTTGTCCATCTAACACGAAACTATTGCTAATTTGGCTTTATTTGTTTGTTCGTATTTTCCCAACATTTTTGTAAGCAGGCACCGTGTGTATTTAGGATAAGCTATCGAACACGGAAACTCAATAAAGAATTTAATTTTTTTCGTGGGACAATTTGAAAAAGACGACGTGTACAAATACTTGTTTTACCCACTGTAGGTGTTTTTTTAAACGGATACGAGATTTTCGTAGTTGAAACTGCCCGAATTTGACAAATTACAACAACAACAAAAATATTAACATTGCATTTCAACGGCGCAAACTTCAATCTCATTATCTCCGTGCCTAAATATAACGAATTATAACGGCGTGATTTATGTGCTTGTATGTTTTGCTTGCCGCAAAGAATATCGAGACTTAAACGCGGCAGGTCCAAATTTGCACCAAATAATCCGCTGTATAGTTCGGATCGATAATCCTTGAGAGCGAGGAAAAAATGCTAGTCGCGTTTCCCAGGAAACGAGAAATTTTATACTATGGTTCATTAACTATATGACGTATTATCGGCGCTTCGCCATTCGCAATCTATAATCTCGTTAGAAACACTGTTGATCCCCCCCCCCCCCCCCCCCCTCGCCATCACTCTCTACACCGACATATGTATATATTTTTCTTCCCACTTCTTTCTATAAATATAAAGGGTGGCCCGAAAAGTCACTTCCAAAAGGAAAAACTAGACGCCTCGGAGGGAAAATCGACCAGTGAATGGACCAAAGCTGATTTATACTTAAAATAAGTAAAGAATACGAATTGTCGATAAAACCTCGAATCATTATAATTTACCGAAAAAAATCACAGATGTCGTTGAAACCGATTTCTCAATTTAATATCGAATCTCTACGCCACCCGGAATTTTTTTAGTTCGTGGCACTTGCACACCGTGCAACTTACGAGGAACAATGATGTTGAAGTTTGCATCGTTGCAATGCAACGAAATATGTCCGAGCTTCCAAAACATCCTTCGACAGATTTGAGCTATAAAAATAACGCGATCATTTTTCGAGGCTTCTTACATGGTCTTGAAGTTTGCATCGTTGGAATGCAACCTTATTTATTTTATTTTTTTATCATTATCACTGGGGTTTTATTTTATAGAATTTATTATTCTAAAATTTAAATATGAAACAAAAAAAATGTAAAATAATAAAAATCTTGGAAATAAAAATACGAAAAAGAGTTTTCGTTGCGTTCCAACGATGCAAACTTCAAGACCATCAAGGAACATCACTTAAATGTCCGCTTTCGATTTGGTTGAAACTCATATATGCGATAAAGCATCAAAGACTATTAGACGTATTTTTTTTATTGTCTGCGGAAAAACGTTTCCAAGGAGGGAAACGACCCCTTAATGAAAGGCACGTGAACCCTTTATTTAATTTTTGTTCCGTTATTCTATAGTGGATTGTTCATTGCTTTACATCAGAAGAATTTTGATTTTTGTTTCATCCAGATCGGTGGACTGCTTGTGGGTGGAACTGCGCCGTTCTTTGAGGGGTGGTTTCCTCCCTTAAAACGGTTTTTCCGCAGATAAAAAAAACGTATCTAATAGTTGTCAATGCTTCATCACACACATGAGTTCCAACAAAATCGGCGGCGGACACATAAGTGATGTTTTCCTTGTTAATTACCATACGGCTGTGCACCGTAGATGTTCCAAAGGCGAAAACAATAGTTTTTATAAGTTTTGAGGTCAAGTATTACATTCATTACTTGAGGCAGTCTCAATCTTCGATACTTTCCAAATTTTGGAAATAAATTCGTAATAATTACTCAGAATTAGAGATGTTTATTCACTGGTGCTGTATTCAAACCTCTTTAAAGTGCATGGACTCTTCTAGTATGGGCTCTATTCCAACGATTCTCAAAGCAGAATAAAACATTTAGTTCATTCGCTGAAAATGGCAATATTAATGACTGTCAAAAGGTGACAATGTACATTTCGTTCAATGGTCCCATAAAATCATTTGATTCGTTATTTAAATTTTTACAAAATCTAATTTTCTGTTTCTCTGGCGAAACAACCTCTGGTAGTTTTTTTGAGATTGTCACGTTGAGATGCAAAAAAGCTGTGTGTATTTCCTACGTAATCGTACTAAGAAATGTAATACTCATGGGGATATAATTTTAATTTTTATTATTTAATATTGTAATTTTTGTGCAACATCTCCAAATTTAGCATTTAATAAAAATAAATAATAAATCGTTATCCTTTACAACGATCATCTACACTAGACGTCCATTTACTGGCTGTCGAGTGTCCATTTACTAGCAATTTCGTCCATGCACTGACGATTTAGGCACTTCGTTACTTATTTATCTATTCCTCCAATATTATTTATAGAAAGTACTTCGAATATTTTTTCCTACTATTAGAATAATTCATTTTGTCACAGCAATAGAAAAATCAATTTTCATAATATTTTCATTTCACAATCCATCTGAATTATACAGGGTTGTTATTTGCCCATTCCTTCGTCGGCTTACCCTTTAAATACCTATCCGAATCACGATGCCTATTATACGATCTTTTTTACTGTTCGAAAAAAAAGTATTTTTTTAGTTTTTTTTTTCCATTTTTCCTGCTGCCTAGGTGATTTTTTTCCCTTTTGTGTATGTAATCTTAGAAGTTTCTAAACGCAATTGGGATTCATTTTAGGCAGACTACTATAAGTTTTTTTTTATCATCTGAACTTTAGTGAGAGATCCTCTCAAAGGTATTTTATAAACTTTTGATCAACATCTAAGGCCTCAACGTCACTGTTTTCGTTGGTCATCCATCTATTGCTCAAAAGTGCACTTCATAACGATAACACAAGTTTTTAAAAATGCGAGAAAAGTACATACGCAAGTGAGAAGAATAAAAAAAAAAGACATTTTTTTTCTCGAAAAACAAAAAAGATCGTAGAACATACATGGGGGCGATTCGGACTTCTTTACGAGGCATCTAGATTTTCCTGTTGAACGCTACTGCTCGGGCCACCATATACGTACATACATACATATACATATATACATATACATACATATATATACATACATACATACATACATACATACATATATATATATATATATAATAATAATAATAATAATAATAATAAAACGTGCACACTCATACATTCAGAATGCATATATATATATATGCGTTATTAATATATACATGCATTCTGAATGTATGTGTGTGTGTACGTTTTATTTTCCGACCCCCACCCCCGTACCGTTGCGAACTGTGCTGAACGTCCATTATCATTATACTGGGAATTATTAAATTGTAAATTATGACAATGTCACTCAATTTCTATACGTATTATAGCGTTGATAAACCTGAACATGGCGCGAATACGTAACGTCACCATCGCGAACGACGTAAGCCCGAGGCTTTGTAAAACAAATAATCGTACACCCTCCAAACAATCGAGTCCTCGACGAACGAACATTTTCCCCTATAGAATTCCGTCTCTCAATAATCAATTGCCAAAATAGACAATTATCGAAGTATATTGGCAAATCACGAAAAATTGCAGCTGCGCCAATTGTAGCCAATCAATGCTGCATTCAAGTGGCAATTTAAAGAATTGAAGAAAAAAAGGTCGTTGCCTCGAAAAACTTGGCTTTCGCGAATTCGAAAAGAGAAACTTGGAGTCCTTGCCAGAAAAAAGTTTTGTGCATGACGAGTCTCTTTCTCTCTCTGCACTGTGGCTCCATCTCTGCCTGGCCTATTCCTCGCACGTGATGAGAGAAGCACTCGGCGAGAAAACTTTTCGTCACTTTAGAGGCTGGAAAACGTTAATTTCCCTTCGTCGACGTTCCTTGACCTCCTCCACTACGAATGAGCAGAGTAATCCCACACACACACAAATATAAATATATATGTTCATATGCGTCTGGCTCGACGAAGTGTAACGAGAATAATTAGCAACCGGCGTTCGCTTGCTCTCGGGTCACGAGACATCGTCGTCTAAGCTCGAGGATAGCCACGGCAAGGCGATGTTCGCACGAGTACAAATTTATATATATATATATAAACTTTTATATGCAAAGTAGAAAAAATGTATAAGACTAGCGGGCGTGACTCTGAAATATCAGGCGAAAATAACGAAGTAGCGAGAGGATCGACCGAGGGGATGGCGCATACGAACGAGAAAACTTCCGCACTTGCTCTCGCGGAATCTCAGAAACGCACGCAGCAGCGTTCCATCCAAGAAAATTAATGGTCGAGCACGCGTCATTTTGTTCTCTTTTCCTTTTCTTTCTTTTTAATATTCGTCCTGTACGGCCGTAATTACGATCAAACACGTTACCGCGATGTATATACGTTGAAAAAGTGTTATAGTGGTCTTGGGGACTTTAGTATGACAATAAAGTAGAGCTGCACGTAGTGCGGGGGAAATTGCTCTGTAATATAATGTAGGTCGGTAGATAATATTAGTTGATTTTGTCTCGCACCGAGTCGACTAGCGACGACAATGAAGCAATTGAAAGAGGGAAGCAATGGGTTGGACAGGTGTCTTGTCTAAATTGCGATCGTATCGAGCGCGAAACTCTCATGTCCGTTATTATTGCTGCGAGTCGAGCACGGAAGCTCAACCCTTCGTGGATCGATCAGACGACCCGGGCACATTCGCACAGATATCGCGTATACTGATACGGGGTGGCCCGAACGTTGCGGCAAAACGTAGCCCAGCCGGTAGATCGTGAAATTCTGAGAAGAAAAGTCCTTATCGGTTTTTCTACCCGATGCACCGTTGTCCGGATAATCGTCAATTAACAACAGCCAATCGGATGCACTCGAGCATCCGTGCTGCGGCTAAACGGGGCGGGGCGCGGGCCCCGACAGCGTACGCCCGCCGCCCCCCACCCACGGTGATCCGCCACGCGACCGCTTCGGATTGGCGATCGCTAATTAATTAATATCTCGCCAATGGTGCGTCGGAGAGGAAAACCGATAAGGACTTTTCTCTTCGAAATTTCACTCTCCATCTACCCTCCAAAAATCGAGTCGCCTTTCGGGTCACCCTTTACATCGTTCTACGAGATAACGAGTACTTGGTCATATCATCTACAGACGAGACGTATCACGTGCATGGGCGATCACAATTTGTAGCTAGAAGAGACAATATTCTCTAAGCTCTGCACGCCCCTAGCAAGCTGTTCCCTCTCAAAGCTCTGTACATTTCATGCGAGAGATGTCGAATCGGATGAGCCTACATATACCAACTTACTGGTATCAGAATGTTCGGATAAACGTATTCGTTCCTGTACCTATGTATTTCGAGCGAGATATCAGTCAATACCAGATCGTACAGAAGAGCAAACATACATCACGTGTGTGCGCACACGCTCGTAACTGAGCCGCGGAACGCCCACGAAAATTTGTGCGCTCTTCGCCTTTCGTGGCACCGATGGAGAAATAAAAACAGAAGGGAAAGAGATCGGAGGATGGAAAGAGTTTTGCAAAATATAGGAGAGACAGTGAAAGGCAGAAAGAGAGGCTCTAAACCAGAAGTGGGCGTCAACTGCTCCGAGGATATTCGTATTTATACGTTCACACAGTTTATCCGCGGATTCCCTCTGACTCAGCGTGCACACACTCTTTTCTTGCTCTCGTTTCTTCTCCCATGGCTCATATTCTCCGCGTATCATCCGCCTGTGTAAGGATGAAAGATACGAGAGGGTCGCTGGATGACGAGCGAGACCAATTCTCCGCGAGCTCATCGACGAAAATATTGCTCGGAACGCGTACGCTGCTCCGAATCCAGCTTCTCCTTTGTTTCGACAAAACATCACGTACATCCGGAACTGTAAGGGGCGTAAATATATTGGCTGGCTTGATCGACGGTAGTGGATGCGCCGGGCGGTTGGTGCCCTCGGGGATTTTCCGTGTCCGACTGCTTTGGCGTAAGCCGATACTCGGGTGGGTGACCGGGCACTGTTTGATGGCAGTTTTAGCGGGTTTTCGATGGTAAACGGAACTGAAACTCACCATCGGTGAATATACAGTCGCCTGTATCGACACAAGTTTTATAGTTTCCACGTGCAGTCGTGCGCGAATGCGATTTGGTAAGCGCTTTGGGAGCTGCGAAAGGCTCGAGATCGCAAAAGTCCGCAAGGACATACAAAGGAACGTTGGAAATTTATACATACAGGGTGATTCGCAACTATTAGAGTGCCCGTCGAAGCTTTCATCGCTGGATCACAACGAATCTTTCTTTCTACTCTTCACTCAATTTTTATTGTTGTCCAAAATCATTCTCGATAGATTTAGGCCCTAGCTCCCTAATGAGGATCTTCAGCGAAGATTGTTGTAGTTTTGTTGTGCCAAAAAAATTGGCAATGGGAGAAAAGTGATTTTCGTTGCCTTCCAATGATACAAACTTCAATATCATTAATCGCATTGGATCCTTAAACCTAAAACGTCACGCTCGTGCATTGAATTCTAATTGGGATTCGACATTACAATGCCAATTTGCAAAATTGCCAAGTTTTCATTGCACGAAATTGGTAAAAAGGCATCTTGCTCACGACATTCCCCATATATGGACCAGAGGACCCCCAATAGTGAATCACTCTGAACATCATCACTGGCCTGCCTCCATCGATCACTATTCCGCCTCACTAAAACGTCCTAACGTTTCCATCATCATCTACCTTTTTTCCCTTGACTAGTCACTCTCAAGCAAACCACCGCTCTCCCAGCAAGTTCTTTTTTCAATTGAATTATCGCGTTTTCCTTCTCCATTGCGGACGTGACATCGAGAGGCTAGGCGATCGTGATTGACGTGTGACGAAACACCTCGTCCGTCCCGCTATGCATTTTCATATCTCGAAATAATCCCTGCGTATATATTAAAACAGTGCCGTTGCGCCAACGTGCCCGTCCCGATGCACACGTACATCAATTGATCGTCCAATTGAATCGTTACGTCCGACCATAGTCGGCAGTGGGACAGTGCGACGAACATCGAGCATAGCAGTGGGACAGTGCGGTTTCCTGCCAATTTGCTCGTCGCTATAAATCATGAAATTGCGCTGCAGCTGCGCTCCGTGTAACAATGTAGCGTCGAAAGTTCCTGCAGGATTTGGATCGTGCTGATCTCTGCAACAGTGATTACTCGGTTGCGGATAACACTGCGATACGCGATCGCGCCGGAATATTGACCAATCAGGGTACGATCGTGTAAAGTCACGTCGTTGGTCATCCGAGTTATCATTGAATTGCACGTTTACTAAGATTAAATGATAAGATTGCTTTTCGATACTTTGGGAATGTGATGTTCAGGCTTGCTTCAAAGCTGACGGGAGAGACACCCAGGGGAGGAAAAAGGTGCTGATTTTCATGATTTTTTTTTTAAAGGAGAGATTTTTTCGCTATTTTTCGGAATTAGTGTGTGTTTCAGTACTACTTTTGGCTGTTACATGGTACTTTTTATTTATTGTTCTTCAAATTAGTATAAAAATTAGTATTTAGATTAGTACGAACAACCACGAACGAAGATTTTTCTTTCATTAACATTCATAAGCAGAATATGAACCAAGAAAAAGTGAGAAAGGTTGAAAATCGATGAAATTGTACGCTTGGAAATAAAAATATTGAATTTTCCAGGAAAAACCGGCTGCATTACGCAATAAAAAATACTTATAAAAAAGTTTTCCAAAACATTTAGGGTCATAGTTTAGACAATGAGGTTAGAAAGATTTAAACGAAATTTTGTCAGAATTGGTCGATTAGGTTTTATCTATATTTTATTTATATTTATCCGTCGATTAGCGTCACGCCAGTTTTGAAAATGTAGTTTAGAAGGCTGTGCCACATTTCCGCCATTTTTAAAGATTGATAAAAAAAATGCCATTTAACAGGCAAAAGTAGTAATAAAACATACCTCAAGTTTCAAAACTGGTGAAGGAATCTTTTCTTTAAAAAAAAGTCATGAAAATCAGCAAATTTTTTCCTCCCCTGAAGGTATCTCCCCCTCAAGAGACAACGCGATGAAATTTACATGTGTGTATATATATATATATATATATATATATATATATATGTAAATTTCATCGCGCGGGAGATACCTTCAGGGGAGGAAAAAATTTGCTGACTTTCATGACTTTTTTTAAAAGGAAAGATTCCTTCACCAGTATAACGTAAGCGTTTAGCGTAAAAATAACGCGATGAAATTTACATTATACCTTTAGGGGGGGGGGGGGAGATACCTTCAGGGGACGGAAAAATTTGCTGATTTTCATGACTTCTTTTAAAAGACAAGATTCTTTCACCAGTTTTGAAACTTGAGATATGTTTTATTCCTACTTCTTCTTGTTACATATATGTAACAAGAAGAAGAAGAACAAGAAGCCTAATCCTAAAGAAGAATAGATGAATGTTCCCCAGTGCAAACTGACAAAGTGGGTTGCCCCGAACAATAAATACTTATCAGACAAATAAATTAAATCTGTCGGATCCGTATTTTTGTTCGTTTACAACTCGAAAACTATCCAATCGATTTCGATGAATCTTTCCCAAAAATACAGCTTGAAGTCTAGAATAGCATTAAGGCTAAATGGTTGAGGGCGGAGATCCCTTCAGGCAGCCGAAATTGAGGGCAGTTTTAAGTTTTTTTTGTATCGAAATTATGTATTCTACGTAATAAAAATTTCATGTACATATTACTACGTCTTTCAATTTTCCACTTTTTGAAAAATATTTCAAAATGTCTTTACGACACTTGCTGCTGCAATACGGTTGCCACATGAGTTGTTCCACGGCGTACAGCCTAGTGTATGGTGCATTGATCTGAAACGTCAGAGCCCAGATGCATTAGATTTCTAAGCCCCACATGCTCTATGTGGACCTGAAAAATCCCAAAAAAGTGATAATTCTAAAAATTCTCCGTGTTTGTAGAGATGTTCTATGTTTCATGAAATGTTTACTATAGTATTTGCTAACAAACAGTAGTTTTGTAAAATAATTTTCAAGAAATTTTAGGTTCACATATACGATAATAATGTTGTTTGAAATTTTGCGATTTTTATGAATAATCGGTCAGATTGTTTTTGAGTTATCTTGTACGAGATTCACGAAAAAAGGTGTTTTCATGAAAACACGTTCAAAGTTTCATGATTCAGAATTTTGTGACTAGATGACCTGCTGATTTATCAGCGATTCCGGGTCCATAAAGTAATCTCTCAACTTCCTCGTGGAGCACACTTCCGGCCACAAGCTCATCTTTACGTCATAAAGGAATCCCCCCTCAATAAGCCTACATCATATTCTCAATGTAGTTAAGCACAATTATAATGAAGAAACGAACATACAAGTTATAAGGTATGTAGTTATTAACATTTACGAAATTAATAACCGTTACGAAGTTCATCACAGTTACGATGTTTATTACAATTACAAAGTTAATTACGATTACGAAGCTAATCATAATTACGAAGTTAATTACAATTATAATAAACAAACATAACGAAGTTCACACTGGAAGGAAAAACAAATGAACAAACAAGCACAGAAACAAAAATTGACGAATAATCATGAGTTTTTTTGTAAGTTTTTAAATTTCTAGTAATTCTTAAATAGTGGGGTAATGCCCCCACCAATAGTGGAGCAATGCCCACACCAATAGTGGGTTAATGCCACTCACAGAGTGGGGCATTGCCCACCGACATAGTAGGACGATGCCCACGCCCATGCTCGGGCTATGCCCACACGCATGGTGGGAATATGCTGACACGCATGGTGGGGATATGCCCACACACATGGGGGATATGCCCACACGCATGGTGGGGTTATGCCCACACGCATGGTGGGGTTATGCCCACACGCATGGTGGGTTATGCCCACACGCATGGTGGGGTTATGCCCACACCCATTGTGGGGCTATGCCCACACCCAACGTGGGGCTATACCCACCTACGTAGTGGGACAATGCCACATCCCCACATGGTGGGCCCATCCTCCCACACAGCGGGCCATTACGTACCCACATAGTGGGGCGATGCCCACACCCATAGTGGGACAATGCCTGCACCCATCGTGGAGCGATTACCACTCACATAGTGGGGCACTACCTCCCTCCACATAGTGCGGCGATACCCATCCACTTAGTGGGGTAATACCCACCCACATAGTGGGGCAATGCCCACTCTTTTCAATACCTCACTCAAGATGTTCCACAATCCCAACGAGAAATCACGATTGCAGGCTTCGACTCGAATCATGAATCGCGTATTTACGAAATAGCACATTTTGCCAGCGCTTGCCGTACGAACCATTTTTCTCGCACGAGCTTCATTTTTCTTCTTATTTCTCGTCGTTCTTCCTCCTCGGTGTTATCCTCAAAGCTCGACGAAGCTTCGCGAGTTTTCTATTGTGTCGAGTGAAGCGAAAGACACGCGCGTCTGCATGTGTATGTCTCGCCCGAATTATTTACGCATGAGCTTTAATACGCGTTTACAATTTATGCGTGCATACAGCCACGCAAACGTAAGCGCAAATAAAATGCGTACGTAAATTCAACGTATGCACACACCACGAGCTCTTCTCTCGTTCTCACTCGAGTATAAGGTTGACCTACTTTTTCACCCCTCTTCACCGTGTGATACATTGTGCAAACAATGTTCGCATTCGCATCACGTACTGAAAAATCCCCCTCGCTCGCCAGTCTCGTCTTTCTTATATCATTTTTTTCTTTTTTCTTTCTTTCGAATTCACACGCGAGAGCATGCGTTTTAGCTATTCGCTTTTCTCTGTCTCTATTCCTCTTTTCATCTCTCACGCGTGCGTACTGACCTACCTTCAATCGCTACTATACTCAAGCATTACATCTTAAACTTTCAACTCTTTCTCATCCTTCTCGCAGCCTTTGTGCCCTTGATTGAACTTTGTTCGCGCTCTCTTCTGTACGGGGTTTTACCCCCTCCGTTTTCCAACCTACATACGATGGATTTGTCGTATACTGTGGAAACGTATGGCGCGTTGGATCGGGCCGGAAGCGTTTTCGAAGTCTTCGGTGGAAGGACGAAACGAGGAATGGCACCCGCTACCTGATTTGATGGATGCGAGGTGGTCTTCGGTAAAGTTGAATCAGTTTCCGTTACCTATACAGGGTGTCCTGTTATGAATGGACAATCTTGCTACTGTCGATTTGTAAGATCATGTCCTACTATGGGCTGGAATTTCACTTTAGTAAAAGTTTTCTTTTACCAGGTGTAAAACAAAATACTCTTCGTTATTTGTTTTATCTAGACAAGACTTCTTTTTAACCTTAAATGTTAAGGAAACTGAAAAAAAAGATGTTATGCAGAATTTCCAGACAAACCAATTCGAAAATCTGATTTTGATAGCCTGCGGTGTAAAAAAATGAATCATTTTATTCTAACGTAATTTTTCATTTATCCAAAGTGATCGAAAACTTTTGACTTTTGATATATGTATATGTATATATATATATTGAAGTTATATCTACTGTAATTGCGAACTGTGAAGTTTCCACTCTAGCGAATAATCACGAAGGAGCACCCGTGTTTTGCATTTATTTATTTTTTTCTAATCTTCAACTTCTCCTTTACCTCACTCCGACAATAGAGCTGCTTAAATCTGACAAAAACGACAAAAAAACTAAAGCTCCGCTACAAATTGAATCGTGGCAAAATGTTGTATTTTCTTTTATTTCTTTCTGTTTTTTTTCCCCCGTTTCAATACAACGCAACGTTTGCCTTTCGCGAGAATTAAATACTTAATTGGGACGCACAATGATAAATTATTCCCTCCGTTTCCGGCTTATATTCGTCCTTTGTGCGCACTCGCTCTATCTCGTACTCTCTTGAATTATCAAATAAGCCAGGCGCCAACTTTGTGTTCTCGCGCGTGAATATTACGTCCACTATATTATGTATAATGGAATAAAGAGTATCCCGGGGTCAATTCTCGTTTCGCTTTGATTAAAAGTTTCGTTGTTTTTTTTGTTTCTTTTTCCGCATTGTTCGATGGATGCGCGAAGTGAGCCGTTTGGCATTCCGAAGTACGGGGGAGTGAAAAACGTCGATTTAAAACGGGGTATGCCTAGCTGTAGAAACAGTCGAAAACAGTTCATTTTTGGGTTTTTTTTTTAGGAAGTCGTGATGATAAATTTCTACAGAAATTAGGTTATTGGAAAAGTATCATCTGCAGAACAATCTGTCATTTTTTTGTGCAAAAATATTAATTATAATCGATTTATCGGGAGCCCGTAAAATGAGGTCAGTTTTAACAGGTTTTGGAAGTTTTTTTGTAGATCTTTTTTTTAACATCCTAAATTCCAACTTTATGCTCCAATAGAACAGTGTCCTTTGGCTATCAAATGTATAAGGAAGCCAAGCCCCCTCCGCCAATCTTTATATATTTAAACATTTTAAATGTAGTTTATATTTTGTTTTAAGTGTCAAAGTAACTTCGAGCGTAGGGTTTCTTTTGATAAAAACATCATTTTGATAAAAAAATTAATATTTGATGCATTGGACATGAAATTAATTGAAAAACAACGATTTTTTACAATCAAAGTGTCATATTTATTAAGGAAACATTTTGCATGAAAATATCAAGTACCTAGGGCCAAGTAGAGGCACTTAATCAATCTTATAATAAATATTGCGATAAAAATCAACTTCGGCAACATCATAATAAACTTGGATAACAAATTTGAACGCATTTAAATGCGCGCACATTTAAACCGCATTTTGGCGCTCTGTTGAAATGCCCCCAAAATCTCAAAGTTACCCTTAATGTCAACTTAATCCCGTTTTACGGCAGCTCTCGAAAACGTCGTGTGCGGTGAGCAATGCCCTTACGAACTAGGTAATGTAATATAAAAAAATCAAACAGACTTTGTTAGCATATTACTTTATTCTATGATTAATCGAAGGAATTTTCGAAATATCGAATTAAAACAAAATGGCGCGTGCTCAAAGTGATAGTCTTGATTTTTGCGAAAAAAATGGGAATTTTTCGTTCGAAATCAAATTGAAAACCGATTCGGCCTGTGAATATCACTTAAATGTATTTACGTATTTTTATTCGAGATTGGCGTGCTTGACTTGCAAAAAAATAATAATTTGGATAATGACAAAAATAAAGAAATGAAAAATGAAGAAAAAATCGTTGCGTTCCGACGAAGCAAACTTTAAAGACGTTAATTATTGCCAAATCAACATTTGTACGAAATTATTTATTTCTACTAGAACTTTAATTATTTTAATTACTATTATTGATATTTAAAAATGTATTAATTTTAGTTTAGTTATTGATGTTCATTTTTGAATGTATTGGTTGGTTGATTGTTATTATGGATATTAGAAATTTCACTATGAATACACATCGATAATTCGACTGGTACGCGTGATGAGATATATACGGTATATAATCGTGGGAGGTCGTCGCCCAACTTCAATTTATCGTCGACGTATATACACTACAATCCAATCGGTTCGAGAAGTTCCGATCAGCCAACCAGAATTCTACACCCATATGCCACTGTACGGGTCTATCTAGGGCCGAAAGAGAAAAAACATCGCGCACTGCTAAACTCAAAATTATTCGATCGAAAATTTTTGTTCGAAAAGAATTTTCGACCATGACATTCGATAATGTAAATTTTTGCAATTTTGACAACCAGGGCTGACAATTATTTTTTTATTTCGAACTTTGCGCCATTCCCGGTTCGGCCTCGAAAGCCCCGTAGTTATGCAGCTTAGAGGGCACGGTGCAGCTACCTCGAATCGAATTTCCGGGGTATACTGGACCCGTTAATGCTTCCGCAGCGCGAGGGAGCTGTTCGGAAATAGATTTTCGACGCGTTACTTTAAATATAGGTGTTCGATTATTTTTTTTTTGCTCTTTTATCAATAATTATTTTGGTGATGTGTATATGAAATTATTCATTAGTAATTTCCGATTACAGAGTTTCGAAAATCCACGACCTGTGCATAGATTTAAAAACAAAGCACATTCAATTCAACTTTCATCTTGTGAAATTAATATGCGTATATGTATTTCAATTTCGTAATGTATATATCCATTTTTATTTATATATATCATATGCATGAATAAGAAATATAAGTTTAAAAAACTCATATATATATATATAAAATTAATCATCAGTAATTTCCGATAAAAAAATTTCGAAAATTCACGATCAGTGTATAAATTAAAAAAATAATATTTTTCGTGATGTTATTTGTAAATTCATAATTTATAAATGATTAAACAAACTATCGCTCCAACTTTTGTCTCATTTTTCATGAATGATGATTTTTTTGCTTTAGGTACATGAAGCAACACAAAATTTATATGAAAACACAAAAAATCATGGTGTTTGTATCGTTGGGATGCAACGAAGATTTTCTTTTGTTCTTTTATTTCATTATTCTTATTAATATCAAAAATGTTGGTTTGCAGATTTAGGTTACACATTTAATATAAGAATCCTCAAAAATATTTCAGTGACTTTCGTAGCTTAAATATCCCAAAGAAATGGGCATTACGAAAAAAAAAGTATTTTCGGTGCATTCCAAAGATGTGAACTTCAATTATAAGTAAACATTTATTATCAGTATCCAAATTTAAAAACACGTCGGATTCCCCCTAAAGCAATTTAAAAAAAAACGATTTTTCGTATCTTCTGATTCAGGTTCCGGCCTTAAGGGGCCAGCCGACTTTGGAGCCACGAAAAAAAGGCTATTTTCGCGATTTTTTTTAAGGATTTTATAAAAGATATGATTATAAAAGTTGTTGGGCTTGATAAATAAAGTGTTGAAATACATTTTTAAAAAATTTTAATTCAATTTTATTAATTTTTAAGTATAAAAACTATAGTTTAACGTAACGCCTCAAAAATAGGTGGGCTAGGTAGCTCCATCACAACTCGGCAACGGCTTGTCTGATACGAAAAAATTAAAGTCCATTAGATTCAGTATGACACTAGCTACAAAATGATCCTCGGATATAAAGTTGTATCAAAAAAGAAACAAATGGCAGATAAAAAACGAAAAAAGTTTTAAAAAACGCGTTTTTCCGCAGTTTTTCGCAAAAAAAAGAAAAAATAAAAAAATTTCAACCATCGAGGGTCATCTTGTTGCGAATCATGTTTACAATATGTGGTTCAAATTTCAAGAGAATCGGTTTATTAGTTTCAGAGATACGATCTAGGTAGATTTAGAAAACGTTGTTCCGAGAAAAACGCGTTTGAAGTTTATACTATGAAAAACTCTCACCTAACCTCAATTGGAAATCCCTGCACCGTACAAAGTCCAAAATTTCTGAATACTTTCGAAAACAGTAAAAAAAATCGATTTTTTGAAATTTTCAAAGTGGACTGGCCCTTTAATGGGAACCCAACAAACCTTGGCAGCGCTAACTTCCGGTGAGAGATAAAAGAAGCGAGAGACATAAAGAGCAAAAACAATCGCGTGAAAACGATGCTTTGGGCGGAACACAGCGAACGTACGAGTGTATGGATCGAGCTCGATTGTAGATCGGGCGTTTTGTACGTGCGCAATAAATGGAAGAACAACGAAAAATGGGGAAACAAAGCCGGGGGGGAGGCTTCGTATCGAGAAAATACACGTAAAAACAAAAACCGGCTTGAAAGCGTGTTCTCGCCGGGGCTTTCACGCGCCGAATCGTACAGCTCTCGATTCGGTGCTCGTAAAGGAAATAAAAAAAAATCGAAATCCATTGTAAACATTCGTGTGACCGAAAATTATTCGGGTTTTTTCTTTTTATTCGTGCGTTTTTTCATTGTGACGAGGGATTTTCAAAATTGTTTTTCGATGGATCGGACAACTATCGTTGCGTAAGGCCGGCCTGTAAACGTAACAATGGAAAGACTTAGAGGGGCGAAGGGGGGGGCGGTGCAGGCGGAAGTGAGAGAGACAATCTTACAAATAGAGGGAGTGGTCCGGAAAACGCGAGAACAAAAGATCGACAATGCGACAATTGGAAAGTTCGTACAAAACTACACGGGCCCGTGACTTCTTGAAACGCGTGACGTAACGGAACATTTTTTTTCTTCACTGTTATTCCTTTGATCACGTTACAGGAAGTTGGCGGCAAATTTAGTGCTGCCTCGTAAGAAAAAAAAAGTAAAAGCTGAATATAATTGAGCAGTCATTGCGCAATAATTTTTCTTGCGCGATTTTAACTTTTTGTATTGAATAACCGATGCGGAAATTTCTGGCATTTCACTCGTGCTGATCACGGAAAAACATAGACGAGAGGTGTGGTATTGAAAAATGGCAAGGTTTTTTAATTCTCGTTGGATCTTACGATGCGAATTTTCTCGGTCGAGGGTAATTTCTTTTTTGTTTTCGTATTCAAGAATTTTGTGTGTTTTTTTTTTTAATACACATTCCCGACTAGAAATTGACGTTGGGTTTTTGTACAGTTCATTGCTGGGTGAACCCAATTCTTTGTTGGGTCATTATCGGACTTCCCTATCAGGTTCTTATAGGGTGTGTAACGATCTTCTAGGGTTTTCTTTGGGTTCTGTCAGGTTTTGCCTCGGGTAAGCCCAATTTTTTGTTGGGTTCTTATCGGGCTACCCTAACCGGTCCTACCATTAACCCACTGAAATCAGTAGCGTTGCATGGATTTGGGTTGGGAATTTTTTAGAACGTTATAAAAATGGGAAAAATCGGAATGAATTGGTAGAAAAATAACCTACCCTTTATTGATTGAAATCACAATTTATCGTTTTTGTTTGGTTTTATTTATTTATGCTTACATGTAAGCACGAACACTTTTGATCAATTTTTAAATCACATATTCATTTTTTGATTAAAGATAGAGGAACTAAAGAATACAAAATAAATTGCTGAGTACGGACACAAAGCATAACAAAAAATATAATGTCTATACGCTTATCAAAATATATATGTGAACTTGATGAAAAATTAAGTTCCGAATAAAAATGAAAAAAATTCCGAATAAAAGAATAAGAAAAGTTCTACAATGAAAAAAAAATCTTTTAAGATCCACTTATTATTGCAGTATCTATCAAAAATGTATTTGTATATCTATTTATTACTGCGAAGTATAAGGTTTATATGGTCACCTATGACTCACGTGGTTACCCCTAAATAAACATTGTTGGGACCTTACATCATTACCTTATCCAAACCCCAGATGGGATAACCCTGTTAAAAGGTTATAAGGACGTTATCGGTACTTCCCATCGCAAGGTTGTCCCAATACTATCTCTATCAGGACCTTGAGAGGCATCCCCTATTTAGGGTTCACCTGAAAAGGTCCTTATGCCGTATAGGGTTCTCCCTATGAAAATTTCTAGTCGGGTTCCTTTGGGTTGGAAATAAATATTTATTACTCCGAATGAAAAACTCTTCTGATGGGTGTTTTTGCGGCCGATTTTTTTCCAGCACGACAAATTCTAAGTAACAATCCATCGTTTGAAAAGAAGAAAAATGCGGTTCTCTAAAATTTCGAAATTATACAAAAATCGAGGAAAATGTGAATGAAACGAGCGGACGAAAAATTCAACCTTTGAAATGAGACGCGTTCAAAGTTTGACGCTGAGTAAATAATGGCACAGTAGTTGCCCATGCGCGAAATTTAGTTTTTTCTTTAAAGGGTTAGGCTACTGTGACGTCCGAAAAATCAGGGTTTTTTGAAAAAATGTAGTCTGAAGGAATAAGTGAGATAATTGAAAAATTCTTTGGAGATTCATTTGTATGTAAATTAACAAAGTTGTGCACCAAATGTTGTCAAAAAGTATTAGCAATTAAAGAAGTTATAAACAATCTCGTGAAGGGCCTTTAAAATGAAGATCAACCAGGTCATTAAAATGACCCGGTTGATCTGTAAAAAAAACGAGTTTTTTTCTTACAATAATAATATAGAAGATAATATTGGCTAGGACTTGCCCGAGCTTTTTTTGTCATCCTGTTTCAATGATCAAACAAAGATTTGAATCTTTTTTCTCGATTTTTATGCTGACAGATATTTCGGTGAAAAACTCATGATGCCAATTAAAAAAAAAATTGGCCATTTTGATTTTTAGACCGAACAAAATTGTGAACGTTTTAACCTTTTAACCTTAAGGGGTTATACCAGTGTGAACGCTGAAAATTTAGGTGATTTTCGGGAATTTTTTGGAAGAAAAGTACTGAATTAAATGTTTCGGAAAAATTAAGTATATATTTGGCTATATTTGACCTATATGACATAATTTTTTCATAGAATACATTGAGATCCAAGAGACTTATGCGTTACCTTCAGGAGCGCCAAAAAAAAAGTTCCTCCACTGTTTGCCTGATTCCGCCCGATTGACTAGCCGAAACCGAAAAAGAAAAAAATGTCAAACTGAAAGGTATTTCCTGCACAATGACGTAGGATTTCCGAAAAGTATCAAAATCTAACCAAACGGCGTAGTTATAAAAAAAAGTCTGTTTTCTTGCCTATAAAGTGGTCGTTCCTTTCAATCCCAAATCGTCAATTTTCATCCAATCAAAAATATCCTACGTCGTTGTAGAGTAAATATATTCAGGAGTACTCAGTTCAAATTTCAAGTCAATCGGATAATAGCTCTTTGAGTTACAATGTCAGCAAATTTGAAAAATCTCATTTCGAGAAAAACGCGTTTAAAGATTTAACTGGGGCATTTTATACCTACGAGCGGTTGCTCTTTAGAATCCTGCCATTCGGGGAGTATTAGAGATACGGCTTTGAAATTTTTACAGGATATTCTTGAAAGTATAAACTGTCGAAAAAGGCAAAAAAAATTGATTTTTTGAAAGTGTCACACTGGTATAGCCCCGTAAAACTTTCACTATACGCAATACTTGATCGTAGCAGTATTTTTCGAGATAAATCAGATGTAAGATTAAAAAGAGACACACGGGATCGTACACACACGTGCATTTGTGAAATAAAGCGAAGGTGGAGTGAAACGCGCAAATTCGTCGGTATTTCGCGAGGGGTGTCGTCTAACGTCACGGACAGCGAGCAAGAAGAATGTCCACCCGTAGTACAGCGCATAGCAGCACGAGACTGGATGAAATAAAGGGTCGGACTAATGTAGTTACCTTTGGCGAGTTTAACCTCGTGTATTTCTCCGGGGACGAGCACACGCGACGCGGAAAATCACGGAACCAAGAAATCCTCCAAGAGACTCGTGCGCGCGAGTGAAACCACCGCAATTTTCTCGCCGCGCAATCTCTCCGTAAATCGCGAAAGAAACATATGAGAAGGCAACCGGAACAGGTGGAAATTCAACGAGAAAGCCAACATTGCGCGAAAATTTGCTCTAAACGGTCGAGTGTATTTTGGGAAGAAAAAAAATACGTTCCAGCGATGAATCGCATCACGGGATAGAAATTAGGAATTAAAATATAAACCAATAATGCAAAAAGTCAAATGAAAAATGAAAAACAAAGGCTAATAAATTGAGATACAAGTACAAAATAAAAATGAATAATCGAAGGAAAAGAAAAATAATTGAAATAGAAACAGAAAATAAAAATAGAAAGAGGAAATAATTGAAAAAGAAGATCAATATGACAAGCAAGAACAGACCCATCCAAATGTGGATTGGAAATGAAGGGAGAGGTGGAGGAGGTTGGAAAAGGAGCAATATGGCAAAGGAGACGAAGATATGGAGTCAGAAAAATAATCGAAAGAGGATTCGATCAAAATTGAGGATTGGATGTGTTGTAGGGAGCATAAAAAACGAAAATAATGTATAGAAATGGAAGAAGGAGAACTAAGGAAACATGGGCCAGGTTAAGATGCGGAAATGTAGGAAAAGGCTGTAAAAAGGGATATGCAGATACTCCATGCCGGTGTTGTATGAAGGACAACGAAAGTTTGGAACACGTACTTCAATGCGGGAAAATGAGAGAATGAATGAATAAGGAAGTGATAGATGGTCGAAAAAGTTGCGAAGGAGCTGCACGGCCGAGGCACTAAAAGGAATAATTAATAAAGAAATGAGAAGGAAACCGATGAAAAAAATATGCCAGTATGTGAGATGATTCGAATGCATGGTAACAATGGAAGCATGAAGGAGAAAAAAGCATAAAGAAGGAATGGGGACTAATGGTCAACGTTAACAAAAAGAGAAGGACACGTGTAAAAATGTATCAATGAACAATTGTGTAAAAACCCGCAAGGGTATATGGAAATAAAAAACTATACCATACTATTCTATTAGAGAAAAGTATGTAACCGCTATAATTTGCTGGAATATTATCAAGCTCGAAAGGCAAGAATGGCTAAATAAATGAATACATAAAGTAGTATTCTATAAAAAGGAAGAAGTGCAGAATAAAAAAAAATAAAAATGGAAAGTCAGAGATAATAACGAAAGTAGAAAATTAACATAAAAAGCAAAATACGAGTGGAAAATTGAAATAAAATAAAAATAGAAACCAAGAGAAAATAATGGTACTGAAGTTTGCATCGTTGGAATGCAACGAAAATATATTTCTTTCGAATTCCCGTATTTTTTTTAAGCACATCAAGGCTGCGAAAGTCGCCGAAACTTTTCTGACAATCTTTCAACATTATAACCAAAAGTTGCAAAAAATTTTTTTTGGGAAATAGTAAAAATTAAGAAGTTAAAAAAAAATCAAAAAAAAATTTCGTTGCATTCCAACGATGCAAGCTTCAGCACCATGAGAAAATAATGAAAATATAAAATCAATATAAAAGCAGGATACGAGTGGAAAATTGAAACGAAATAAAAAATAGGAACTAAGCGAAAATAATAAAAATATAAAATCAAGATAAAAAGCAAAAAATAAAGAAAAAAGTAAAATAAAAATCGGAACTACGAGAAAACGAATGAAATCGAAAATTAACATAAAAAAAACAAAATACGAGTGGAAAACACAAATAAAATAAAATGCGAAGAAAAATGAAAATCTAAACACCGAAGAAAAACAGATATTAGGAAACTGTTATAGACGATAACTAAATTACATTACACCGTTAGGCAAGCGCATGTTATATGTACTAAATTTTATCCACTCCCCAACCCTCAATCTGCCCTTTCCAAGACTTTTATTTTGGATCTTTATTCACTCCGAACCGTTGCATCGACTGACAGGCCCCTCAACAATTGAGGTCTTCGCCGAAAAATAACCCTCAATATCACCTGCCGTTTCCGGTATACACAATCACCAATTTCACCCCATTCTTTGTCGACTCGCAATAATGATACATCAGCGCATTCGCTAGTCCACCCTCCAAGGCAAGGAACGATTCCGAAACGACGAACCGAAACCTTGGCGCTGGACTTGCCTCGACAGGCCCCGAATATGCGAACAATGAGAGGCCGCACGCAAGATTACGAGATACACGGTGGAGGCAGTGGGAGAGCATTTCTCGCATTGTCGAGTTCTGACGAGGGAGGGAAAATGAGGGTGCATCTCCCTTGTGTCAGTGCAGAAGTCCGGAAGGGACGGTGGATTTGTTAGGATCACGTTCACGAAAACCGAGCAATGGAGAGAGGGAGAGAGAGAGAGAGAAGGAGATTGATTGATTAATTGATTGATATGATGAAGTTTGCATCGTTGGAATGCAACGAAAGTTCATTTTTCTCCCATTGCTCACATTTTTTCCACCCATTTAGGATACGAAAATCTCTCGAACTTTTTTTCAATTCATCTTCATTAGAGATCCACGAACTTAATCTATAAAAAAAATTATAGATCATAAAAACAAAGAAATAACAAAAAGTAGAACTTTCGGTGCATTCCAACGATGCAAACTTCAGCACCATTGATTGATGGTTTGTCATACGCCTTGGTATAAACCTTCAGGCAATAAGGTACAGATAAGGAAAAAGAATTAAGTGCAAAAATAAAGATGCAAACAATGACAGTAATAACAATAAAATTAAAATTAAATAGAAACGATAACAAGCGTCTGGATGAAGTTATACAACTCGAAATCATAATTTGCATAACACGACCACAGGAGCATAACAAAATTGTAAGCAGAAAAGCAATATTAAGCAAATACAACTGAAAATAAAATAACATAACGTAATGGACTATATAGACGTAGCTATATAATTATAAATAACCGAAATTCAAATAAAGAATAGTAATAATACAAATAGTAAAACCCACAAGTAATGTCGAAAGTAAGATTAGCAGACTGACTGTCTAACAGACAAAGAGAGTGAAAGGGGGGGGGAGGGAGAGAGAGAGAAAGAACTAAAAGCTCTCGCTACTTTTCTTCGAGAGGGAGGATAAAGAGTATCTCCGTGACACACTTTTTCGCACACAATGGACCTTTTCGACCGGCTGATGCTTGGGTTTCGTTTTTAGCAAACATGCAACCGATATACAGCAGATACATGGCAACAGGACATTTTGAACCCGTCATATCTATCTAATGCTGGCTATCAGCACATCCAGCAGCTTTGGGGACGATTCTTGAAACGACCTTTACATGAATATGCTCAGGACTATCCAAAGGCGGCTTCGAAGATCATTGAAGGCTTGCGTATAGTTGAGCGTGGCCAGTATCAGGACGGTCCTCGAATTCGAATGCTTTGAAATCAGCTTCTCCTGGGTGTGCTTGATATACGTATACATATAGTTGTAGATGGATATACGTATTGTGCTATCATTCGCCTTGCACTCTTCTTCCAGCATTCATTCAAGCTCTCGGCTGGTGAGGGTCCGATTACCAGTCCGTCTTTCGAATACATACATTTATATATGGGGTATTCTAGGTCAACTCAGACAACTATTTCCCTCACTATCATTGATTGGTTCCATAATGGAAATTTTCATAATGCAAAACTTCACCCCTGCTGCCAAAAAAACTCCTTATTTTCTTAATTTGTTTCATCTGCTTGGTCTTCTGCTGCTGCAAAAAATCGAAAAGTCCACTCAGGCCGTTTTTTGGATTCTGAACAATTTTTAATACGTTTTAGACCGGTTTCGTGCATTTTTCACCAAAGCTCAACTTGCGCTTACGGTGTTTACTAATTTTTTTTTTTAATTGCGATTTTGAGGTTGATTATCCGACAGGTTGGAAGCCAGAATAGTACTTCTTCGGTCTGGCAAGTGAAAAGAAACTCGGAGAACGACGAAAAAATGGGTTTCCAAATAGAAAAAAATGCATGAAACTTTTATAATGCTTGGGAAAGGATTGGGATCAGCGCAAAAATGAATCGTAGCTTTTTCTGTTCAGGTAAATCCAAATTACTTGTACAACGAAAAAAGAGAGGAAAAGAGAGGAAAACAGAGAGAAAGAAAGAGAGGGAGAGATTTGGAGACTAGATAACACACTATAAATAACATAGGATAAATAGCTGAGCAAAAATAGGATTTGGAACTATTAAATAATCATTTAGAATGGGATAGAACCGAACGGAATTGAATTTAATCTGTAACGATATTTTTAAAGTTCTTTTACTTGCAAGACTGAAAAAGTCCTCTTTCGACTTTTATATTGTCGAATAAACATCCCCAATATCGAAATCTCACAAATAAAAATCGTAAATATCGAAAGCGTAAGTTGATCTTTGGTGAAAAATGCAAAAAACGCCCAAAGCCGCAGGTTAGGTAAAAGATCGAAAATTTTAGTTGTTTTTCGACACCGGAAGTGAGGTTTGCAACTACGAAATTTTATAGTTAACGATAGTGAGGGACATGGTTGGCTGACAATGAGTCGACCTGGAATATCCCATATATATATATATATAGGTATATCCTGTCGAGTACCTTCGATTCTTTTTCTATTTTCTTTTCAGACGATTCAGGGACGTGGAATTCTTTGAAGGGCCATTGTGCCATAATGAAGCTGATATAGCATGCATGTGTACGCATGGAGATATGTGTGTATGTATGTGTGTACATATATATATATATATATATATATATATATATATATATATATTAAGGCCATTAAGTATGAAATGTCCGATTACCTCAAGTACCAAGTTTTATATCCGATGTCTCTGATATTTCATGGTAATAGTTCTTGGTTTATTTTTATTGTAATGGTACGTAATCCGCTTTCCAGACGCACGTTTTGGTTTGTGATTATCTGTTGACGTTTCTAGATTGAGTTTAGCAAAACATGGATGAGTAAAAAAAATATGACGTTGAAGTTTGCATCGCTGGAACGCAACAATTTTTTTCTTGATTCTTCACTTCTTTATTTTTATGCTTTTCCGAAGCTTTCTTTTGTTCATAAATTGAGGCCGCAAATCTTTAAGAAGAATACGTACAAACGTTGGAGTGATTTTGACCACCAAAAAAAATTCGGACCATTGGAAAGAATTAATTTTCGTTGCGTTCCAACGATGCAAACTTCAACGTCATAAAAAAATGGTCCCGAAGTTTGCATCGTTGGAACGCAACGAAAGTTCCATTTTTTACATTTTATTTTCCTTATTTTATTATTGTTATTATTATTCGTGTTTTTTTTTCATAGCTTTATACTGTGGGTTGCTAAACAAATATTTTGAAAAATGGTCGAGGAACGTTAATAAGCAAAATCTGCCAAGACAATAATAATTAATTATTATTTAATAGTTAATAAGTATTATTTAGTTATTAATTATTATTATTAATTATAATTATATATTATTATTATTATAATTATAATTAAATTATACTTATAATTAAATAATAAGTATTATTTAATTATTAATTATTATTTAATAGTTAATAAGACAAAATCTGCCAAGAAGCTCAGAAATATTAATTGGCATTGCATTCCAACGATGCAAACTTCAACCTCGTAACTGCACAGGGCTAAACTAAACTACTATTACACTGAATAGCTATCAAATTTCAAGTCAATCCGTTCATTAGATATCGATAAATCGTATACACCGTCTAGGAAAACATAGTTTTGAGAAAAACGAGTTCAAAGTTTTTCTAGTAGTTCTATCGTTGTAGTCATAAGTTAACCTTCAATCTGCGATTCACGCACCATATTTTTCACCCACTGCATAACTGTTATGACAAAATAAATTCTGTTTTGAGGAAGACGCATTTTATCACATTCTTGAGGCCACTGTGACGTCGATATTCATCCAAATTAGCCTGTATTGATTTTGTTTATTGTAAAATTCATTAACCTTTTTTTATTCTGTGGCATATGTATCTCAAAAAAGCATTTTTGCGTTATGATAGTTTATTCCTTCCTCCTTTGAGAAACCTTCTCAGGGCGTAAAACATCTTGTGGTGAAAAACAGCCATTGATTTAAGGCCTTAGGTCACAGTAACGGGTATAAAATCATGTGTGAATTTAACAATTTTTTTTCGTATGACAAAGTGATTCACTCATAAAATTAATTACACATCTATTTAGTGTGAATATCAAGCTGTTAGAATTTTTTTTTTCGGTGCACAAAATGGCCGACTACTAGTATTTTCTTCTGTCATCTTTTTTTAGGCACTCCGCGGCGTGACATTTAGCATCCATTACTTTTGATCTAGAACAAAAAACAAAAATTCTCGTCAATCTACATTAGAATACTTAGAGAAGTACAAACGGAATTTAAAAAATATTGTCTCATTCAAAAGTTGTAGGTAGTTGAACTTAAGGAATTAATTTTCAGTGAAAAATTTCGTTATAACTGCTCATAAACTGCTCATAAAATGAGAAGTTTTCGATTAATCATAAATTCCGTACGTGCTTCTCTTCTACATGCACATAACTTAAATTTGAAGTAAAAGGAACATAACTTTTACTTCAAAAGTTACTTCGTAACTTCATAGTTACTTCATAACTAATAAACGTTTATTTCATAACTAATTTTGCTAGTAACTGAAATAACTAATTTCATAATTAATTTCATACCTAAAAAGAACTAATAAGTATTTCATAACTATTATTCATAACTAATTTACTTTAAAAGTTACTTCATAACTAAATTAGTTACTATATAACTAATAAAAGGAACATAATTTTTAAATTTGAAGTAAATCGAGTGAAAATTGTTGAAGTTATTTGTCACGCCAATTGGAAAAAAGGTGTTTCGAAAAGTTTCGAGTAGTCGGCCATTTTGTACATCGAAAAAACAAAAATTCTAACAGCTCGATAGTCATACTAAATAAGTGTGTAATTAATTTTATGAGTGAATCACTTTTTCATACGAAAAAAATTGTTAAATTCTCACATTAATTTATACTCGTTACTGTGGCCTTAACGGGTTACCCCCACTTGTAGCGCAAAAAAAGGCCTTTTTCATGAATTCTTTCAAAGAAAACTACAAAACTTTTTTAATCGATCAATATACCATCTTAAAGAACACATCTTGAAGAACTTTCAGTAATTTTTTTATTGAAAAATACTACATTTTTTAGTGGCAAATGGCCGTCAATGAAATAATGTTTTTATATACACGGTTTGCGGTGACCAACATTGCGGCGAAGTGGATCATCTGAAAAAAAAAATGCGGATGGATTTAGTCAAATATAAGTATAAACTAGTCTTTAATCGAAGGATTTTAAAAAAGATTCATTTTTCACAAAATGGTGGACAGTCAAAGTTAACGGTTCGATTTTAACGAAAAAAAACAGCCGTTTTTTGGCTATAAAACGGCCATTTTTTTCGAAAAAAAAATCGAACGATTAAAGACTACATTTTTATGTATTAAATAAGCCTGCAAAATTTCAAGAAGGTCGGTTCATTAGTGTTCGAGTAATCTTGGTCACCGACTTCAGAAATGCCATTTTGAGAAAAACGCGTTTAAACTTTCAATTTCAGTTCTTCAATTCACGGATTCTTCTCTTTCAACGCTCATATCTCAGTCAATTTTGTTCGGATCGACTTGAAATTTTCAGAACATATTCTCAGATACTTACACTTCAAAAAAATGCAATAAAAAAAATCGATTTTTTCAAAATCGCAAGTGGGGGTAACCCGTTAAGAACGAATGGTCCTTCTCTCTATCTCTCCGTATTTTTCAGAAATAGAAAGGGTTTGATGCGAATCCCTTTTCTCTTTGTCGCTCTTTTCATTATCTCACTCGAAGACGATAAGGGAGGCTGCGAAGCCCGCTCTCTCTCTCCCCCCTCTTTTCTCTTTATCTCACTCAGAGAGAAGAAGAGAGGTTGCGAACTCCTTCCCCTCTTTCTCTCTAAGTCTCTCTCCCTTTCTCTTCCTCGTTGCCTCAAGAGCGATGACGCCCATTTCCACCCTTTCTCCATCTCGCTATTTGTTGTTCTCAGAGACGAGAAGGGTAGCAACGGTGACAGAGATCGTCGAGCGAGAGAAATCTCGCGCGCTCCAATTGCTTTTGGTGTCGATGACCATGTTGACCCAACGACCTATCGCTTCGTACGTAATATCCTTCGTCATTTCTCAAACCTCAACGCCACCGCACACTCTCTCGCGATATACTCGCGGGCACTTCCGGTTATGTACACGCTACGCCCCGAAAAATTCTCATTTCTCTCGTATATACACCCACGCGCACCGCGCGGTACTCGTCAACCCTCAAGTAACGCCGTAGCCTTGCGCCCAAAGGCCGAAAATAAGAGAAAAGGAAAAAATAACAAGATCGCAGTCGCGAGGGTGATCGGGTGGGGGGGGGGGGGGCGGAAAAGTGCAGAGCGAACGATCGACGCCTGCGGAAAATACGCCCGAGAGATAGAGGGAAACGCCTGCCGGGATTTTTCGAGAGACTAGATTCCCCAAGAACCGTGAATAAAATACATCCCCACGGTCGTGGAATCGGACGATAAAGCGGCGAGCGCGCCTGGCCGAAGAGCGCGAGGGAGAAAGGCAAGGGGTGGGGCTGGAGTGTAAGGGGATGATAATGGAGAAGGGGGTGAAGTCTCTCGACGCTGAGGCGCGACCGAGTCCGATCAAGTGTATCGGGATTCAATGGAGCAGATAACGTATTTACAGCTCAAAGTGGACGTCCAACATCTATACGCGATGCTTTGCCCACGTGTAGGAACGCTGACCGTAAATTCCAGGAGCGCAGACGTGACGATTCCCCGTGACCGAAATCTAGCATTTATATTGGGATATTGAATAAATCCTGGCCGTTTTTGTTTCTTCGTGAAAATTGATGCTTTATTTGAAAAAATCATTCCTAATGCTTTCAAAATGCTGTGTGATCAACTCCTAATGATTCTGCAAGTTCAGCTGGCGTCTGACGTGAGTCTTCGTGAAGCAATGCCTCCAATTCAATACATGAAAATCATTGTTTCCAAAGCGTCTAAACCAAGGTCTGCATGTTGTTTCCGACAGAGCATGGTTGCCGTAACTCTCAGCAAGTCTGTGTGATTCAGCTGCAGATTGTTTTTAAATAAAGTAGTGCAGTAAAATTCCCCACAAATACTCTTCTTCGGCACGAAATTTGACATGCCTAATACTATGGAAAAAAAAGTTGTTTACACTTCGGCGAAATGACGTTGAATTTCAAGCTTGCTTATAGTACTTCTTCATAGATGGGTCACCATCGTAAACTGCACGCACGCAGTTCTGGTAACGCCATCTGTTGGAAGACAGATTATCATTGATGAAATGAATGCTTTTAATGATTAATAGAATTACAACAGATGTATTAGTTTCATCCTAATCAATTATAAATATCTTTGATGAGGTGAAAAGTGAAGTACCTTTTTTTTTAGTTCTTAGAGACAGGCTCCACTTTTCAGAAAATGTCAATGTTCTGGCCGGGTAGACATTGCGTGAAAATGTACTTGCTCGCAATGTATCCCGGCCAGAAGATTGTAATTTCGAAACATAGAGGGTAAGCCGTGAAAACGGATTTCGCAATCTTCCCGGTTCGTTCCATGGGAGGGTCCGGTCAGGTCAATTAGGCAAGGCAAGTGTGGTCAGGGCCGGACACAACGTAGGGAATGCCCGGTCACCTTCCTGCACAGGTAGTATCTATCTGATAGCCAAAGAAGACGTAACCTGCAATTTGATTTACGATGTTAGAGCGAAATTGCTAAATTGTAGTTCACCATTTTTTGTTTACATTGTGAATTACTGAAATTGCAGCTCAGCTACTACGACTCATGTAGTATCTACTCGCTTGCAGATTGACGTCTATAGATATAGCTTCGAGCCTAGTAGTCTAGCGTTACTCGCTTGGTACTATCCGACAGTTCACCATTTTGCTGTTCACACCTCGGCGTTGTGTCTCCCAATGGCTAGATACTAGTTTGCTAGCTCACTGTCTTCTCGTTATTAGCTGACGAATATGACCGCCATTCGCTAATAGGTTACTAGCCCACTATCTACGAGTTACCAACTCGCCAGTGTGACTGCACCCTCAATCGTTTGACGTTGCTAGTCACTATGTACTGATAATGTGATGTTGACGATAGACGAACACTCGCAATTACATTTTGGGTATTCCAGCTCAATTCGGACAAATATTTCCCTCACCATTGTTGATTATAGATTTCAATAGTAAAACTTTTTGACACCTCACTCTTAGTGCCTAAAAAACAATGTTGAAGTTGGCATCGTTGAAGTTCAACAAAAATTCTTTTTTCTTCTGTCACTTTGATCATTATCGGAAAAATTTTTCTTGCCAATTTACGTTGTAGATTTTGATAACCCCTATAGGCCAAATTTTTGTAGCCCGGATACGTCAAAAAAATGCTTTGGCAATGTGAAAAAATTAATTTTCGTAGCGTTCCAACGATGCAAACTTCAACACCATGTCAGAAAACGCCTAATATTTTTTCGCACCAACCCCTTGCCCGTCTGCGACTGCGAAAACTCGTATTCCACTCGGGCCGTTTTTCTAGTTCGGAACAAAATTCAGATACGTTTGAGACCTGTTTCGTGCATTTTTCACCACAGCTCAACTTGTGCACCCGACATTTTCTATTTTTTTTTGTGGAATTTCGATTTTGGGGATGATTATTCGACAGTTCGGAAGGCAGAAGAAAACCTTTTCTGTTTACATATACAACCCGCCCGAATTGAATTTCACCTGAAAAGGTATTTTGTGTTTTTTTTACTTGCAAGACCCACGCGCACACACATAAAACACATGTGTAGGCACACGTATGCATGTGTGCATGTATGTCGATAATCGTCCTATGCGTATCTCCGTGTTGCGTTTGGGAAATTTCCGACGAGGAGCAGATGAGAGGGGAGAGGCTTGTGACAGCACCGATGTCGTCGATTGGCTAGTCCACGCGATTGATAAATTCGGGACAAGGGGGATAAAGCTACCGAATACTTTGACAACCTCTCAACACTGTACTACGCACACGTATATTGTGAGACTACTATAGAAATTTTAATCTAAAAAATATGTAGCCCTTTCTCTCTCTCTCTCTCTCTCTCTCTCTCTCTCTCTCTCTCTCTCTCTCTCTCTCTCTCTCTCTCTCTCTCTCTCTCTCTCTCTCTCTCTCTCTCTCTCTCTCTCTGACGTCGTCTTTGAGAAAAAATGTTCCTGTTTTCATTACAATCCATGAGGAAACGGTGGAGGCCTTTTTCTGTTAGTAATTATATATTTATATATTACGCTGTGAAAAATACTTGAAGGTGAAGGTTTCGTCAGAAAAAATTAAATCATTCAGCGTTTTTATATTCGATTTTTTTTTAATTTACAATGTGTTTATAACAAACTAGGGGAGTGCCACATTCGTGTACGGAAGATCGGAAAATCTTTTGAGCTAAAAATGGTTACGGTAATAAAGCATGATCTTGAAGCTTGTATTTTTGGAATTCAATCGAAATTCATTTTTTTCGTATCCTCCAATGTGTGCTTCAGCAGTTTCGAGACACGAAAGTCAAAGATTTTTTAAATTAATATTCTTGTTAGAGCTCTACAATCTCAATCGATAAAACAAAAGTCTTCATAACGTTTACTGCAAACAGATGAAACAATTGGTTGAATATATAATTGAAAATATTAATCATAAAAAATCATACGATAAATCATTTTAAATATTACGATAAAAATAAAAATTCGTACAATACATCATTTTGAATATTAATGATGAAAATAAAAATTCACACAATGCACAATTGAAAATATCGTGATAAAAGTAAAAATTCTCACAATAAATTATTTAAAATGTTAACGATAAAAATAAAAACTCGAATATGATTAAAAATATGAATGACAGTTCACTGAACCGAAATTCACAAAGGCATGTCGCTCCAAATCATTTTTCAAAAATACGATTTTACCGCGTTAGCTTGAATGTTCTCAACATTAATTAACGCAAGTGTTGAGTAATTGAATAATGTGTAATTTAAAAACGTTGATGTCACGCGATATTACGAACGGACACGCAATTGATCGATCACTTGCAAACAAAAAAGGCGTTGATTATTTTTCCCAGAATTTCGCATCTACGCGTTCAATCACGAGCACATGCAAATATTCTCCGCTGCCCCGTGAGCGCGTCACGCTGAACATTTTCACACGCGAGATCACGCAAGATCTCGTCGACTGACTGAATCTCGCGAATAAAAATAATTACGCGGGTCTTTCGCTCGTAAAAGTGAGTTTTATACTCGGGAACTTTGGATCGCGATTTTAATAGTTCTCAATTTTTTAAATTTTCTTCCTTAGTCATACAGCCCAAAATAATTTTTGGCCGAGGATGAAAAAAAAGTTGTGCGATTTTCGATAAAAAATTTAGTCGATATAAATGAAAAATAAAGAAATATTTCCATTGCAATAGGCGAATGATGGATATGTCAATGTGTCGCACGATGCGCCCAAGGGAAACGACACGGTGATCCAACACGCACGCCCTCCGCGACAGACATGAATCACTGCATTTTTTTTTCATCTGTAATTTCGCAATGAGTCACGTCCCGAGAGAGACCGCGTTGCTGTCCACGGGGGCTGCGCCTGTACTTCGTCAAAACCGGAAGTGGTCTCTCGCGGGCTTCTTAGGCTCCCTCGAATATTCCTGCCTCGTGCCTCGAGAGGATATCGCGGTTTCTTCTTCGCTCGTTTTCAGCACCTGTGAGTGCGTAAATCCTGCGACGAGATATGGCAAAAAAACACACACACACCCGATGGAAACTTCGCTGTGACGAGTCTTGTGCTCCGATTATTTTTTTCCTGGACGAGAAAAAGAAAAGCAATCACAACTTAAGGGGTTAGGCCCCTGTGACGACCCGAAAGTCAGGGTTATTTTTAAAAAATCAACTTTGAAGGAATAAGTAAGATGATTGGACGTTTGGACGTTTATGTGTATGTACATAAACGAAGTTGTGTTCCAAATTTTATGGAAAATCATTCATGATTAAAGAAGTTATAAAAAATCTTGCGAAGGACCCTTGAACGTGAGGGGCTCAGCGGTGTACTTGATTTTGGTCACCCGGTTGATCCGAAACCAAAAAAACGAGGTTTTTCTTAAAATGGATAATATTGGCTAAGACTTGACCGAGCTTCTTATTGTTATCGTGTTTCGGTCGTAAAAAAAATGTATTTAAATTTTTTTGTCGATTTTTTCGAGGCATGATGACATCATTATTGTTAATACCCAATGAAAAAAAATGCCAAGAAGAAAAACGTCGGTCAAGACCAAACTACTATTATACTGAACAAGTGTGCCAAATTTCAAGTCTATGCGTTCATTAAATGTCGATAAATCGTGTACACCGTTTTGGAAAAACATAATTTTCGGAAAAACGCGTTTAAAGTTTTACTAGCAGTTCTATAGTTGCAATAATAAGTTTACCTTCAATCTACGATTCCTGCACCATACGTTGGACCTTCCTCTTCAATTTGAGTTGCCTTGAGCGACTACTGTTTTTTTCTCCACAGTAACCTAACCCTTTCATTCTTAGTCGTTCCTGTGTATCGTGACTCATAAACGCCCCCGTGATTTTCGGGTTCGATACGTTATTGCGGAACACGTGCGCAAACTTACGTTTATTTCGTTATTTTTTATTTCCGTGGCTTTGAAGTTTGCATCGTTGGAACGCAACGAAAGTTCTTTTTCACCTTCTCATTTTCGTCTTTTTAAATATTATCGTACAAAATCTTTATCGGCAGATTTTAATACAGTTGGACGTAGATATGACGAACCTCGATATAACGAAGATTTGTCCATTTCCTTCCGATGGACACCCGAAACCTTGATACAACGAGGCAATCGTATACATTATGCTCTAATTGCTAATCGCTGGTAAAAAATCTCTAATTTAAACATTTCTTAAAAAAAAATCCCCATATTTGTAATACTAATATACTTTTTTAAGGACCATTTGAAGGAACATGATTTCAAAATAACGAAATCTCGATGTAACGAACTTCCCTTGAGATTCGTTATTTCGAGGTTAGACTGCAGTCGCTTGATGAGTGTCTCACAAAAATGATTGAGGGTTCTTTATCGTAAAAATCCGTCGAAAGGAATTGTAGCAATTGAAAAATATTAATTTTCATTGCAACTCTAACGATGCTAACTTTAGTCTCATTAATAATTATTCATTACGATCAATTATAATTTATTACGATGAATAATGATTTATTACGATGAATAATGATTTATTACGATGAATAATTATTAATCGGAATCGTTGTTCCGCATCGGCGAGCTTCTCGTTCACTATTGAAGTTAGCCCCGACCCTTTCATCAGTACCTACAACTTGCCAATGTTCGTGTCGATGGAGAGAGAGTGCGAGAGAGAGAGAGAGAGAGAGAGAGAGAGAGAGAGAGAGAGGCAGCAACCTGCGTGTGTGGAACGAATGTAGGGAATGATGCGAGGCAAAAGCCAATTGAAAAAAAAGAAGCCCTCCGAAACTACGCGTCCAGAACGGGTCCTTCAATCCATTCCAGTTGCGAGCTCGTTTTCCCGTTCAATTCTATTGAATCGTCCGAAGGGAGGACAAAATTCGCTCGGACAAATTCCGAGCTTCGATTTGGGTTTTGCCATCTACAGGATGATCCACAGCCACTAGGGTTCCATTGGGGAGCACATGGGAAGTGTCATTGCCAGCAGAGGGCGTTTTTTAAGGGCTTACACCTGGGTGAGATTTTTGTGTATCGATTCTTGGTTTTCGACGCATTTTCGAAATATGACGTTTCAAAAATATTCTCTTAAAATTTCAAGTTCAAATCACAAGTCAATCAATCAGTTCAAAATCAAAGTTCGGAATTTAAGAAGTTATGGGCGTTTATAGGTAGGTTCCGCGAACCGGCATACTTCAACCTTACTCGAAACCATATTCTTTGAGGGCAAAGAAATATTTGAAAACCCACCCACGCTTTTCCGGAAAAAAATCAAGGGAGTTCCTCTTTAGGGAATAAGAAGGCCGTTTAAAGCCCAAGTTGAAAACGGTAGTTGGTCACGCGCGGAACGTGCATGTCGACGGCGTTGAAGATTGCAAAGTTCGAATGCAACGATTTTTAATCTTCATTTTTCAGGTATTTATTATTACCACCATTCGCAGCGTTTTTTTTTTTTGTAAATTGAACTCGTAAATCTCTAATAATAATACGTAAAAACGTTTGATTGATTTTCACAGCCTGAATCGGCAACATAAGATTAGTGCAATTTGAGGAGTTTCGGGACACATGACGAAATGTTACCATTTGCTTCAAACTTATACAGTAAATTCTTTGTCGTATGACAATGAACGCTGAATGCACTCTCCGAATTTTAAATCGATCGGCTACACCGTTTCTATAAAATTTACAATTGAAAAAAAAACATTTCCTAACGTAGGGAGATGCCTATGATCAGATAACACAAGGAGTACGTTATGACACTGATGACAAAATCGTCATAATGTACTGAGTGGCTTGAAGGGTTTGCATAGCAGTTTAAACATTTTCTCACACTTTTTCACGCGTAAAAGTGCCATTCAGGGGCACGTTGAATAGTGTTTTTTCAATTATAAATTTTATAGAAACGGTGTAGACGATCGATTTAATATTTGGAGGATACATTTCGTAAATGAAAAAGATTTTACTGTATAATTTAAAGTCAAATCGTTACATTTTGTCAATGGTCCCGAAATTCTTTTAAAAAAATCATTTTCGTTGCGTTGCGAACTTCAAGCAAGCCAGATAGAGCTCGGGTTCGAATCCACCTTCAGACAAGTGAATATTAATTTCGTGAAAGAATGTTTTTTCAACAAAAATAGTAAACACGCAGACTCGCTTTGCAAATTGATAATATGATTCAATAATTTCCGTTTATTATTCAATACTATAAAAATAAATATATAATAGATATAATATTAATATAATATATAATAAAATATATTATAATATATTATAAAATATATAGTATAAATATAATATAATATAAATATAGATATAATATAAATATAAATAGATAAAAAATCGCGCGTGTGCGGCTACTGTGTAGTTTACTCAGCGTCAGACTTTGAACGCAAATATTTCGGCCAATTTTGGTAGCACGGCTTTTAAAAAAAAGCGTTTTGCTCGTAATTACACACCCTACATGCTCAACATAGGAACCCCGGTAGTTGTGAATCACCCTGTATATATATCGTGACTGAGCTGACAAAGCTCTTTACCCTTTGACTACGGTTTTCGGTTCGTTTCGCGGCCCGCCGGAAAATTCGACGTGGTCGCGATAACCTGCTTTCTCGATTTTACCATTTTCTACGGAGGGTCTTTTGTGAAAAGTTTTTGAAAGATACAGCGGCTGGATGAGGATCGAGAGAGAGAAAGAGAGGGAGAGAGAGAGAGAGAGAGAGAGAGAGAGAGAGAGAGAGAGAGAGAGAGAGAGAGAGAGAGAGAGAGAGAGAAGAAAACGAGGTCAATATCGCAAGAGTTGACAGTGAATGCTAAAAGCTTTCAGAGCCTTTCACACTTCACTGGATAAAAACTTTCTTCTTTTTTGCCTGCGAGAAAATTCCCTCAAACGTTCCGAATCTCCTATTACGCGATAATGGCTTCCAGGCATACACAAAGTGACTTCGATATATGCACCCACCCACACACACGCACACACACAAAGCTCTCCAGTGCATATAGTCCAGTCATTACGTACATTCAAAAAAGAAAATGAATTTGCGCTTCTAATTTTTTAATATGTTGTAGGGGATACCTAGAAAAGCTTAACTTGAGATTGTCGACCAAGCTTTCCTAGGAGCTTTCGCCGCCATGTTGAAAAAAGGGGTAAAATTTGTTTCTCGGCAATAACTCGGCTATCCGATGAGATTTCGAAAATTTTTGTAGGACACTTTTTGTAGCTTTCTTTGTGCTCTACAATAACGCCTGAATCATTTTTAGCGTTTCATGCATCGTTATCGAGATATCGATCGATAAAGTCAAAAATTTAGGACATAATTTTTGTTTTTTGCTTTTTTTTTCTTTGGGTCTTAATAAATATGAAAAATTGTGGAATTCAATCTTGTAGAGCATATTCAGACCTACAATTTCCTTCTTGGATTTTTTTATGTTGGACAAAAATTACGATCTCCAGCGCGCCGCAAAGTCGGTGAATCCACACTCAGCGTCGAGCGAGCTGCTCGCTCGGTTGTGTCTGGATGTCGAATCGAATGGGAAATTGTTCAGGAAATTGATGGGATAAAAAATAAGTACATAGAGCAACAAATTAAGGATCACACAATAGTAATTTATTAAAAAAATAATTTGTTTGTGCAGTAAAAAATATTATTTTTTTACAATACAAAATAAACAAAACAAAATAAACGGAAAGAAAAATATTTTTTTCTGCACTCGAGACACGAACGATGGACTTTTTTCATGTCTTTTTTCGCTTGGATGGTCCAGGCTGAAGATCTTCGTCCTCCGTAAACTCTTCGAGTTGTTGTGTCTGTTGAAACGTTGGAAATGATGCTGATTCGATGAGAGCATCGTCATCATCATCGTTACAGACATCGTCGTCGTCGTCGTCAAGCAAAATGTCGACTCTGGCGACGTTACTGCATGTTTGCCCACTGCAGTGCATGCAAATAACGGAGCAACTGATTCCCGCTTTTCTGCACCCACAGGCGGCCTCACAATTTCCTTCACACTTACAGGAAATGAGCTTTAATAGTTCAGGCGGAGCGGGTTCGGCGGTGCTGGTGATTGGTTCGAGCCCTCGATTGGTCTGTCGCCAACCCCATCCTTGTGGATCCTTGAAAAATCCGAGCCAGGTTTGAACTTGGAGATACGTCCGGAAAATGTGTTGACGCACAGCGCTTTTGGTTGGCGGGAGTAGTGAGAGGTGATTCACTTTATTCGCTGTCATTGATTTTGCGAAGCGATGGAATCGCAAAATATTTATGGACTTCTCGTGCTTATCACCACCATATAGGGCGATAAGGAATTGCTCTCCCGCGCAAGTGAGAACCTCCGGATCGACCTTTTCTTGTTTGAATAATTCCACCGATGACCGTAGCTCTGGATTTTTCTCGAGAGTGTTAATGAACTTCGACTTGCCGATGTTATAGAAAGATGATGTCGTGTCGCAACCGCTAAAAGCGTGAATGAAAAGAATGTGCTCCAGAACTGACTTGTGTTTGAAACTGTGCGGCGAGTACAACTTTTCCGGCGTATTTCCTTTTGCTGGTTTGCGGAAAAATATATTATTTTTATCCGGAGCAAGCCCGGCGAGTAAAACCAGAAGATCGATATCTTCGCCGACGATTTCCACGGAGTCATGACTCGACGCTTCTTTAATTGCCGTGTTCACAATAAGAGTATCCGCGTCCTCAAAAGCCTGCTCCACTTTTATTCCGGTCGTTGTAAAGTAACGGCAAAGCATTTGTATTAGTTGGTTCTTGTTTTGATCCCTTGTGAGAAACTTCTCCTGGCTAACTTTTGGAGTAGTTGTCTCATCGAATGTGAACTCCGGCGATTGGTTTTTTCTCGAACGTCGTACTCTTTCCGAAGTTTTGGTTCCAGCGAGTGTCATATCAGTCGGATAACCGTCGAATATGATTGCAACCTTTCCTTCGAAGTTATGTTGTACGTATCTGACGTATTTCTGGCAGATAAGGTCAAACGTTTCGATTCGACCCCACACAACTTTGTGGAGAAGGAATCCACCGTCGATTATGCAATGATGTCTGTTGGAACATTGTAAATTTTCGGTCAAAGGTTCGAAGGCTTTGTATAATAATGACTTTGTTCCTTTCCGCATTCCTTCTTCGGTGAACAGCGACAGCGGGAACGGAGCAAGTTCGTATGCCAGAAAATGTTTCAGATCAGTCTCGGAATTTTTAGCAATGCACATTCTTTGAAAAAGTAGCAGTGGGTTGATCGGAACTGGTGACGAGTCGACTTTAATGCTGGTAGTTACTGCCGATAAGGGAAGCACTTTACGATATACTAACTTGAGCGCGCTCGACGCTGAGCGTGGATTCACCGACTTTGCGGCGCGCTGGAGATCGTAATTTTTGTCCAACATAAAAAAATCCAAGAAGGAAATTGTAGGTCTGAATATGCTCTACAAGTTTGAATTCCACAATTTTTCATATTTATTAAGACCCAAAGAAAAAAAAAGGAAAAAACAAAAATTGTGTCCTAAATTTTTGACTTTATCGATCGATATCTCGATAACGATGCATGATACGCTAAAAATGATTCAGGCGTTATTGTAGAGCACAAAGAAAGCTACAAAAAGTGTCTTACAAAAATTTTCGAATCTCATCGGATAGCCGAGTTATTGCCGAAAAACAAATTTTAAGCGTTTTCCAAGATGGCGGCGAAAGCTCCTAGGAAAGCTTGGTCGACAATCTCAAGTTAAGCTTTTCTAGGTATCCCCTACAACATATTAAAAAATTAGAAGCGCAAATTCATTTTCTTTTATTTGCCTTTTTTTCGGACGAAATGACTGGACTAATATACGAAACGACCGTCCCAAAGCCTAAAGGGTTTCGAACTCGCGCACTCTGTCATTGAGTGTATTACGATTTGACAAAAACGAGACTTGCAAGTTCGATGTCGTACCCGAGGTCCTCCGGCTCCCCTGGATCTCAGAGAGTTTTATTGGGTCGTCAAAGTTTTGCGTGCGACGTCCTAGAAAGAGCTTTACAAGCTCGATAAATCAATTGGAACGCTAATGTTCTCGTAGAAAAAAAATAAGCGCTCCCAAGTTATTCACGTAAGAATATTTTAAACCTATCAAAATCGCACACAATTATTGTCCGCGAACATTTATGCTGATTATAGTTTTCTACTCACGGAACAGAACAATACGTCGGACAACTACTGAATAACCGTAACTTTTGAGGACTCTTTTCCAAAATTTATAGGAATTTTTTTTTAATGATTTGCCTTAGACCTAGGCATTTATCTTCAAGAATAATTAAGATAGAATTTTGCCAAGCTGGTGGAGGTTAAAAAATGATTCAAGGAATGAACCGAGGAATTAAATTTACTGTCTTTAATATTAATATGATGATGACGATTATTATTATTATGTCATTAATAACGATAATCAATTATTGATAACGACAATTGGAAATTTATTGTTTAAAATACGAATGAATTATTATTATATCAAGAATAATAATTTATCAAACTATTATTATTATTTATTTATATATTTATATAAATTGGTATTATTTCAATAATAACAATAACTATCAATGATTCGTAATAATAATGGAGCATTGACAATTCATAATAATTCATTATTATTACGTTAATTATAAAATAATTAATAATTACTATTTATATAACAATTATTTATTATATAAATAATTTCTATAATAATAAGTAATAACTAATAATAACAACAGTATGATTGTGCTATTAGTATTATTGAATAATAATAATTATTGAACTAGTACAATTATGCCATCATTATTATCATCATCATCATTTTCGGGATGATAATGATGATCATGACGATGATGATGATCATCATCACCATCATCATCATAATCGTATTTATGTTCATCATAGTATTTATTATTATTCGATATTATTCTTATTATCATTATTCAAAAATTCGAATAGTACAATTATACCGTTATTATTATTAATTGATTATTGTTAACATAAAAATAATTAATCGTTATAAATTATAAATGCTCCGTTATTATTATTATTACTTGATTTTTGTTAACATAAAAATAATTAATCATTATAAATTATGAATGCTCCGTTATTATTATAATTGATAGAATTAAAACAAACATAAATAATTGATAGAATAAAGATGATAATGATTGTCATCGGTATCATCTTCATCATCGTTATAATAATAATAATAATGATGATAATAATAATAATAATAATAATAATAATTATTATTATTATTATTATTATTATTATTATCGTTGTTATTATTATTATTATTATTATTATTATTATTATTATTATTCAACAGTATTGTTGTTGGGTACCGTTTGTATCGTAATACTATTGTTATTACAATATTTGACAATTCTCGTACGATCGATAATAAACTAATGACACGTGGTTGAATTGCCGATTGCAGATCTATCTCGCTGAAAGTAACGGAGGACAAGACGTGGCGGATTCGGTGACCCCTCGGCTGTGACGACGAGGACAGTTAGATAGAGACCGAGAGAGAGATGCGCGAATATAAGATAGTAGTTTTGGGAAGCGGGGGTGTCGGCAAATCCGCCCTTACGGTACAATTCGTACAGGGTATATTCGTCGAGAAGTATGATCCAACGATCGAGGACAGCTATCGCAAGCAAGTCGAGGTTGACGGACAACAGTGTATGCTGGAAATCTTGGACACCGCCGGCACGGTAAGATATCAGTGCACGCAGGAAACTTGAGGAGGGAGATACCTTTAGGCGAGCAAAAAATTGCTGATTTTCGTGATATTTTTTTTAGGAAAGATTTCTTCACCTTTTTTGAGACTTTGGGTATGTTTTATCACTATTTTTGGCTGTTATATTGATTTTTTTTTAATCGAAAAAAATGGAGGAGGTTTAAAGTAAAGTGAAAAAAAACAACCAAGACTTTTCTTTCATCAACACTCATACGCAGAATATGAATCGAGGAAATGTGGGAAATGTTGAAAATCGAAGAAATGGTACGCTTTGAAACAAAAAGATTGAATTTTTTGCAAAAAAATGACTACTTTTTGCAATAAAAAAGTACTTTTCATTTTATTTTAGAAAACATTTAGGATGATGTTTTAAACATTAATGGGGCCGGGTTGAAATTGCGAACTTGGAATGCTCAGGCGGTTTGAAATTTCTCATTTTAATGTTCCGAAAATACAAGTTCCGTAAAGATCATGCCATCGAAAGTCTACACAGTTGACTGTGAATGATGTGGAACGCTTAATATTGTCTAGACAAATGTCAAAATTGACGTAAGATCACTTTTTAATTAAAAAAAAAACATTCTTGCAACAATTCGTCGTTGTTTTGAAAATTTGAAAACTTTTAAACTTCCATGGCCGAATTATTTGAACGGTGTTCAGATTTTGGGAGTTTTGGTGTTTCGGGTAAAATTCTTTCGGAGTTTGGAGCGTTCCGATCATTGAAAGTTCGGAATTTCAACCCGGCTCTACAATAATGCTAGAAACATTTATACCAAATTTCAGCACACTCGATTGATTAATTTTTTAGCTATACCTGCCATACGTCCGCCACTTTTGAACATTAATAAAATAAATACCACGTGACAGCCAAAGAGGTAATAAAACATACCGTATGTCTAAAAAATGGTGAATAAATCGTTTCTAAAAAAATGATACAATCCAGAATATTTTTTCCGCGTCTAAAGATATGTCCCCTTGAAATCCTTAGTACAAAAGGCTGGAAAACTTTTTAAACGTTTTAAAAACATATTATTTTTTAAAGAAACGACGCGCAAGTGCACTTTTTTCGTAAGAGCTTCCTAATAGTGACGTTAATCGTAAAAAGATTCTCCAACAATACGGAAACATTTCTGGTACCCTCCAAAAAATCTACCGAGCATATTTTTCCGTTAAAATGTAACGTTGATCAGATCAAAATTTTTAATTATAAAAATTCCCACGTAACAGATTTAAAAAAAAAACTCGAGGATTGCAATACTTGTTTTTGGTTTTTTTAATAAATATTTTCATTTTTAAAGAAACGAAGCACACATTTTATTTTTCGTGAGAGCATTTCTCATAGGAATGTCAATTGCAAAAACATTCTGCAACATTACGCAATTACGAAATACCGAGAAATTTTCCGTAAAAAATTTATGTTGATCAAATTGACATAAAATTGAAAATGATAGAAACTCCACCGCAAAAAGTTAGAAAAAAAAACGCTGTTCCGAAAAGATCGCGTTTGAAGTTCAGGATACTAATATTTCGTTTACAAGAAATAAAATCGTATCGGCTTTAAAATTCATCGACACCTCTCGTTTAGGCCCAAAAGAAATTGGATACTATCGTCAACACTGCGCAGTTAAGCTTAAAGCTAAAGAAAAATCTATCTTCTCCAAATGAACTTCCAATTTCATTTCTTTAATTTGACTCAGAATTAGACCGGAAAAAAATCATTTCCAGACTTGGTCGCTGCTCGTTGCACAATCCATTACTTTTTTTTCCCCCCGTGACACGTTGTTCTAACGAAAATTTCACGACTTTTCAGGAACAATTCACAGCCATGAGGGACCTATACATGAAGAACGGCCAGGGCTTCGTTCTCGTTTACTCGATAACGGCACAATCGACCTTCAACGACCTTCAGGATCTCAGGGAACAGATATTACGGGTTAAGGATACGGACGACGTCCCGATGGTCTTGGTCGGCAACAAATGCGACTTGGAGGACGAGAGGGTAGTCGGCAAGGACCAGGGCGTCAATCTTGCACGGCAATTCAATTGCGCCTTCATGGAGACCTCTGCCAAAGCTAAAATAAATGTTCACGACGTAAGTCATTAATCGGGTCTGTGCGGGTAACGTCGCGTTAACTGCTCAAGCTCATTATCGTCAAAATTAGAGAGAGGGAGATTAGATTAGATCAGGTTTATTTTGCCTTGGTAATACCTTTAGGCAGTTGGAAAAAAGAGAAGAAAAAACATAATCCGTCAGTTACGATAGTTTTACAAATGCAGAATAAACATTGGTAACGGTATGATATGAGAAAAATAACTAAAAACTAAAAACTAGCAGCTTAATTAGTACTAACAAAGAAAAATAATCTTAGACGCACGATCACCGCCGTGCGAGTAATGTTTCATAGCAAAGAAAAATAATCTTAGACGTACAATCACCGTCGTGCGAGTAATGTTTCGTAGCAACTTAATCTTTATCTACCGCCATTGGTTCGATGACCAGCGCCATGAAGTTTAGCCATCCAGGGAAAAAAGGTGGGCATGCAGACTCCGTTTGAAGACAGCTAGCGACGACAAAGTGGTAATCGTGGTCGGTAATGAGTGCCAAAAATAAATAGCTGTCATTGAGAATGAGTTACGGAAGGTTGAGGTCCGATGAATAGGGATGTGAAAGGTGGAAGAAGTAGTTTGCCTCGAGGGACGTGCCGAGAGACGGGGTGGTTGGAAAAGCTCAGTCAGATAAGAAGGGGCATTGCCGAGGGTGATGTTGTAAACAGAGATTCCCATGAAGTACAGAGAGAGAGAGAGTTTTCCCCCCGTTTTCGAGATTTGCGGCTTTACGTTATTTTTTGAAAAAAAATCATGTGCCTTTGGTTTTTCGCACGCCATTTCTACAAATGATACGAATCGACAATAACTAAGCAACTTTTTCAAGTAATTGGCACAATGTGCGTAGTACATTTTTATTTACGCCGCAGGCTATCAATGTCAGATGTTCGAATTGATTTGTATAATAATTCTGCGTAAAATCTTTTTTCATAAAGTTTCCTTAACATTTAAGGTTGAAAGGAAGACTTTTCTGGATGAAACAAGTAACCAAGAGTTTTTTTTTAAACCGGGTGAAAAAAGTTATTTGTAGAAATGGTATGTGAAAAAGCAAAAGCAGATGATTTTGATCTCGAAAACTGTGGGACTTTACTGAACTGAAATTCCGGAATATAGTAGGACACGATCTGACCTCTCGACAGTTGAAGGATTATCCATTTATGACGAGAAACCACAATGGCAGGTTGATTTTCAATATTTTTTTCTGACGAGAGTATCGGGATGACGAAGTTGGAATTTTACAGCCAATTAATGAGGCTGGAGCGGTCCAGTTGAGTCAAATGACGGTTTATGATTTTTATTTTTCAATGAACCCCAAAAATAAGTACTCAAGGAATAAGTACGATGATTGAAAAATAGCTTGGACATTTGTATACATTAACAAAGCTGTGTGCCAAATTTTATGAAAAATATAAATAATTAAAGAAATTATAAACAAATTCGTGAAGGACCGTTGAACGTTAGGGGCTCAATGGTGTAGTTGATTTTGGCCACCCGGTTGATCTGAAACAAAAGAAACGAGTTTTTTTTTGGTTAAAATAGATAATATTGGCTAAGACTCGACCGAGTATTTTTCGTTATCGTGTTTCAATCATTTGTGAAAAAAGATGATTTTTTTTCGATTTTTCGAGGAAAAATGACATTGTTAATAACTAATGAAGAAAAGTTAAGAAAAACGTTGGTCACGACTAAACTACTATTACACTAAATAGGCTTCCCAGATTTCAAGTCAATCCGTTCATTAGATGCCGAGTATTTGTGTACACCGTTTTGAAAAATGTAGTTTTGAGAAAAAACACGTTGCGTTTACTAGCGGTTCTATCGTTGTAATCATAAGTTTACCTTCAATCTGCGATTGCTGCACCATACGTTGGACGATCCTCTTTAATTTGGGTTGCCTCGAGCGAAGAACGATTTTTTAAACATCTTTACAGTAGTTCTGACATTTTCACTGACCCCTCAATGATTTGTTATTAACCAATGGACGAACACGTCGAAAAACCATCCGGTTATACGATAGAAAGTGTTATAAACTATGCTCTGTCCAAGTTTGAAGTGAATCGGACCAATTGATTTTGAGATACGATTTGCACGGTTCCATTAAACTTAGTTTCGAGACGAACGCGAGAGTCCCAGTCCCGAACCCCTCAGGTTCGTGGCAGCACTGCGTGATCTGACCCTTCACAAAAATCATCATAAATTGGTTAATTTTTAAAAATATTTACAAAATTCTCGTTGCCAATTGAAATTAAGAGCCTGGGTTTTACATCTACGCGACAAAAAAAATCGTATTTTCGAAATTTCAAGTTTATACAGACTTCCTAACTCAGAATGACCCTGCATATATTACAAATATGCTTACGTTTATCTAAAAGTGATTCCAATTATTGCTGATATTATTGATATTATTGATATTATGTTCAGTATAGGGGAAAATAAGCTACTGTGAGGATAGTCCTCGAAGTCCAATATCTTCAAAATCCCTCGTTATAATATGTACATATACTATTACAAGGGATTTTAATATCAGAGAAAGATATTTACGAGAAATTAGTCACTCGAAAACTGCTATACAGATTGATTTTAGGCAAAGAAAATAGGGACCAAATTTTGAGAATTCATCAAGATTTGTGTCGGCTAATTTTTTTTTAGTGGGGGTGTCACCCTGATTTCAAGGTCAATTTAACTTTCTTTAACGAGACTCCCAAGTGTTTAATTCCCAGTGACTCACCCGTATATATATATATAGTGACGCGAAATAAATTGGTGTGCACATAAATATCAATTTTTTTTTCGTGTTACGCAACGTTCCACCGACGGCCGCGGATAAACGGGTTACGCCTAGCTCGTGGCCGGAATGAGAGGAATTTGAGCGAATTAAAAAAAAGTTCACTTTGAAGAGTATGGTTTTGAGTATCTTTCACAATTTTGTATTGCAAAATATTTATAAATGAAAATATCAAAGGCATTTAGTTTTTGCATGAAAGTGTCTAGTGCTTGGACATAGGATTCAACAAAATATTGATTTTTGAAAAAATTGCCGCAGTCCAAAGCGAACGTATCCATGTTCGGTCAAATAAACGTTCTTTATCTTCTTTGATAAAACAAAAAGTGTGCATAAAAAAAAGTTTCTTCGTTCGAGCGCTGCTTTTCAATATGTAAAAGAAGCTTATACAGTTCGAAGTCGATAGGTGCAGTGACTTTTTAGATATCGTGGTCACGGATTTTGAAAAAGTCATTTTGAGAAAAACGCCTTCAAAGTTCGCTGCTTCACGTAACCTATAAACGACGATAAGGCCTTTAATTTTGAAGGGATCTACTTGAACATTTCGGAGAATTTTTTTTCGAAATGTTATATTCCGAGAGTGAATTAACTAATTAGGTAAATTAAAAAAATGTTAACACTGCGTAAGCTCTCAAGGGAGCCTTTGGACTTGCGGATCGAAAAAAGTACCGCTTTTGTGAATTCTTTCTACGACCATAGTATAATACTTTAGTCAAAAAAAAAGACCGGCAAAACATGTCCAAAGTAAGGAAAAATCAGAGCTCTTATAAAAAATAATTTTGAAGGAATAAAGGAGACGATTGAAAAATCGTTTGAATATTCATTTGTATATACATTAATACAGTTGGGTATCAAATGTCATTTAAAAATATTAATAGTTGGAGAAGTTGTAAACAATTTTGTCCACCCGGTTGATCTGAACAAAAAAAATGAGTTTTTTTTCTTAAAATAGACGATCTTGGCTAAGACTTAACTGCGCTTTTCCTTGATATCGTGTTACAATCGTGAAAAAATAATCTTTTTAGAATTCTCGAGGAAAAATGACATCATTATAGTTAACAATAAATGAAGAAAAAACATTAGGAAGAAAAACGTTGGTCAAGACTAAACTACTATTGCACTGAATAAGTATACCAAATTTCAAGTCAATTCGTTCGTTAGATGTCGATAAATCGTGTACACCGTTTTGAAAGGATGACGTTGAAGTTTGCATCGTCGGTATGCAACGAAATGATTTTTTTCTATTCATTTTCCAAATTTTCTTCGGCAGATTTCGAGCTGCGAAAATCACGCAAACTTTTTCTAGCATTCTTGTTGTGCGATCGACAACAAATTTGCGAATTATGATTTTGGATAATAATGAAAATGAGAAATTGAAAAGAATTTTCGTTGCGTTCCAAAGATGGAAACTTTAACCCTATTTGAAAGGCATAGTTTCGAGAAAAATGCGTTCAAAGTTTGACTAGGAGTTCTATCGTCGTAACCATACATTAACCCTCAATCGGCAATTCCTGCACCTTATGTTGGATCGTCCTCTACAATTTGAGTTGCCTCAAACGACGAACGAGTATTCGTCATTCTCCCAGTAGCCTAACGCATTAAATACCGTTGAAATTTCCTTTCACGCCCGCAGACTCATGCTTTTTTTTTCTATCAGAGTAATTGTACCAATTCAACCGTAAAGTATTCTCTCAACGCTAATATCCTGAATTGCCTCATATTTTCAAACGCCCACTATTGATGATGTTGAAGTTTGTATCGTTGGAACGCAACGAAAATGAATCCTTTTTCAATGATGAAATATCTTTTTGGCCGATTTAGGCTATGAAAATCATTCAAACGTTCCTCTATATTCTTATTACGCATTCAGGACCTCAAGTTGCGGAGAAAAAGAATTTCGAATAACAACAAAAATGAAGGAATAACAAAAAACATTGTTGCCTTCCAACTTTGCAAACTTCAGCGTCATCACCAATGCAATTCATGCTGTTGAAGTTTGCATCGTTGGAATGCAACGAAAATTCTTCGCAATTTTTTCTGTTCGTGTTCATTCCTAACGAAAATCTTTTTTTCGCATGTTTCGGTTATAGATCAATAATAACAATCCCCAAAAATGTTTCAGTAGCTTTCGTGGCCTAGACGTGCAAAAAATACATCGATATGAAAAAATATATATAATTTTGTTACATCCGAATGATGGGAAATTTGATAGCGCTGCAATAGAGAACCTTACCGGAAATTTCTCTCGCTAGAGAGGACCTTGTATTATAATGTAAACAAACCATGACGTTTAGTGAGACTCTCTTTGGTTTTGCCCGTGTTTCTACGACTACTGTTGAATTTTCCTTGAATAATCCGTTTGCGGTAAATACATTGTGAAGAATGCATCAGTGTTGTGCAATTGAATGCAGATACGAAGGCGTTCATTTGTATCCTAAAAACGAAAAACTTTGCAAGCAATGGGAAATTGCTATACGTCGCAAGCACTTTACAGCTACAAAACATTCAAAGCTATATTCTGACCATTTTAGGTCTGCAGACTATAAAAATGAGGGATTTGTTACAGCTCAGTGTACAAACATAATATTTTTGACGCTATTCACTTCTAAAAGTATATTGTAAAGTAGTTAATCATCATAACCTAAAAATTTCTATTTGAAATATTCGCATTTTTTCAATCTTCTGGTATTATTTTATTACATAATACTTACCTTGCTCATTTTCATTCTCTACGGGGATGAAACTAAGCCGGAAAATATTGAAAAATGGGGTGGAACCTTTCGACTTTGCTTGGAGCAAAAAAAACTACACGATGAGCAGAAAAGGAAAACAGTAGAAGCCAATATTTCATCATCCGTAATTATTGTCATCCGTAATTATTGTCCATTATGTCCATTCGTATAATTTTAGTACAAGTAACCGTGAAAATGTACCTCGCGCGTTGACAGAGTCTTACGTTTAGGTTATGTTCACGTGGCGCGATCTACGCTGAGCTTTGCGTAAAGTTCCCTATTCGCGAAATTCATCGGCCGTCTCGAGTCACGCCACCGTCGTTCTAACAACGCTCCTCCGTATTTTTCAAATTGCAGATATTCTACGACCTCGTACGACAAATCAACAAAAAATCGCCGGAGAAGAAGATGAAGCAGAAAAAGAAATCGCTGTGCCTACTCCTGTAAGGTAAACCACACGGGGACCGTCGCCGTGGATTTACCCGATTATCAACAAAAAACAACAACAAAAACAACCAGCCAACAACAACAACCGTGTGCGATTGAGCGTAACGCAGAAGGAAGAGCGAGATAAGGGAAAAACGACGAGGGGAAACGTTCGAGGAAGAAAATATTTAGCCCCTAAAGCGAGATGTATAACCCAGTGTGTCGGAGTGGCCGACCCGCTGGACACGCGCGACGTGCAAACAAACGGATAATAAGATGCTGAAGAAAAGTAATGCGAGAAAATAAAAAAAATTCAATAAAACGAAAATGAACAAAAAAGGGAAGAGAAAGAAAACAACACTAGTGACCGAACGAGGGCCGAGCACGAGTTCGAAGAGAGGGATAGGGTTAGGGAGAGACCGAGTAAGAGAGAGAGAGAGAGAGAAAGACGGACAGAAATTGCGCGGATGTAGGACGACCCTAACGACGAGACGATCGTCGACTCGGCGGGGAGGGGCGGGAGGGGACGGAAATATTGTATATAAGTTGGTCCCGCGGGTGGCTCGTGTGCACGCGCGACAAACAGCGCACAAAGAATACGCGTACGAGGCCCCACCTCCTCTCCTTCCCCACCTCCCACGCTCCGCTCACCCGCGACGTCGGTTATCACTGTAGGAGTTTTTGCATTAAAGAAGTAACGGAGAAAAAAGAAGGAAAAGAAAAACAAATTGATTAATTAATATTATATATTTAGGAGGAAAGTGAAGGAAAAAAGAAACGACGAGAGACGGAGAAATGTTTGGATGTGCGCGTGCGCAGGCCACCGCCCCCCCCCAACCCCCAACCCCCCGAATGCACGCTCGCCGCGCACCTCTCGTATATAATAATTATATATAGACGGTAAAATACATTATTATTATTATTAATTATTAATTATTATTAATTATTATCAAAACATCAAAATATTCATAAGTTATCAACCGTTTGTTTCCCAAACAATATATGTTTTTCTATATCTCTCCGTATTGAAGCAAATAATAAAAATTCCGTAAATGTTGAAACGTTCATGAATGGATTGATTTGCGCTTTCTTGATCGCCGCTTGAGAGTACGACGCGGGCGGCGGACTGCTTGGAGTCTTGCGTCCCGGGAGTTTGTTTCTTCGTTCTGGAATGAAATGACGCGTCGGGGAAGCCGAGGGCACTGATGAATCGATGACTGCAAGACTTGGAGGCTTCGGTCGCACGATGGGAAGGGCGCAATTTGCCTTTGGAGGATCTCGTAGTTCACGAGTGTTGAGCGTTGGGCGAAAACATTTTCTGATTTTCATGAGTTTTTTTTTTTAAGAAACGGTTTTTTCACCATTTTTGAGATTAGGGTATGTTTTAATGGGGTTGAAGATCGCATCGTTGGAGCGCAACGGAAATATTTTCTAATTTGTCATTTTCATTGTTATAAAAAATCATACTATGGAAATTTGTTGTAGATCGTTAAATAAGAATCCTAAAGGATGTTTGCGTGATTTTCGAAGCTCGAATCTGCCAAAGGAAATACGCTAAGAAGATACGATCATTACTACGAATCCAACTTTCGGATTTGAAATTTTTATATGATTTTGACGAATACTTTATGCGCCCTTTTGACAAAATTTGAGCTATTTTGACCGTTCAGTTTTTTTCGCAATAAAACTACAGAGTCGAACACTTTGAGTTACCGAAGTACGTCGTCTTATGGAGACGGTCAACCGGAAATGCGGTGATCGTGGTTTTTCTGCTCACGTATCGATTCTGTAACGTACGAATGTTTGGACATTCAATTCTTATTTTTCTTGAAAATTAAATGACTGGCTATAAAATAAGGACCATTGACTACAAAAAACGTCTCTACGATTAGAAAAATGCATATTTACCGTAACACAACGATCTGAAAATCGCCTGGGGTCCGAACGACCCCGCATGCAGTCAGAGGTCCGTATCGGCAGTGTGCAGTCGAAGGGTTAATTAACCCCTTTCGTTGGCATTGACGCAATAGTGCGTCAACCTTTATTTCCCTACTTGCTCTGATTTGAAATCGGAGCCTCACTCGGGGGTTTTTGGGCTCGCTGAATCCGAATTTGAAGTCAAAATTTGGAAATTCAAAATGGCGGTCAAAAATAAAAAACTTTACTCGATTTAAATGAAAATTAGTACTACGGCATTTTTGACATCGCTTATTACGAATCTGAACTTTAAATTTGAAAATTCAAAATGGCGGACCGAAATAGAAAATTTTACGCGATTTAGATAAAAATTGGTACTCTGGGATTTTCGAGGTCGCTTATTACGAATCTGAACACAAAATTAAAAAAAAAATCAATGGCGTACGAAAGTGCAAAAAACAGCTCGATTTGGATAAATCTTGGTACTCGGGGGTTTTCGGGGACGCTGAGTGGGATGCTCAACTCAAAATGAAGGAATTTTTTAATAAATAGGTGGAAATATATGAAGCTTGAGTACCGAGTTTCATCTAAATCAATTTGTATTATTTGTATTTTTATTCGCCATATTTGTTCGTCATTGTGAACTCCTGAATTTTGAGTTCAGATTCGTAATCAGTACCCTCAAAAATCCAGAGTACAAGTTTTCCGGATAAAAAAGTTTTCCTGCCATTTTGGGCACTTTTTGTCGATTTCTCTCTGCCAACGAAGGGGTTGAATATCGAATTGAAACACCGACAGTTTCAACCATACGATCCGTCGAAAACAAACAAATAACAATTCGTAAACACGATCAACAAACGTTATTCAATTATTTTATTGATAAATTCATCGCAGTATTACAGTCGAAACTTAATATTCTCTTTATGTATCTAACAACGTAATTCGCCATCTCTCGATAATTCTATCGTGTCCGGCAAGCGTTCCAAAACCAGCGGATAGTTCTGGGCGTTCGCTCAAAATCAGGCCGCGCCCTGACGCGCGTACGAGGTTTACCTTCGGGAATAGTGAGGTGGTCCGAGACGAGTACTTTTCGACACGAGAATCTTCGCCTTCATAAATCTCCCGAAACGGACTACACCTAAAGTTCACTACTGCATTTTCTTTCACTCCGCTTATGAATTCACTTCGACACGAAATATAACGGTGGCGCTGGCGACCAATTGATATTTCAAAAGAAAAATCGCAACAATATTGACGTCATGGAAAAATGGGTACTATATTTTTTGATTACTATTTTGGACTATTGATGCGAAATACATAGGGGTGGAAAAATACTCTTTTTCGATTTTTTCCAGACTTACATCGCCTGACCTATAAATGGGCCTTGAATGTTTTAAATATATATATTTTTTTTGTGGATACAATAATAATAATAATAATAATAATAATAATAATAATAATAATAATAATAATAATGTAGAACAAAGTTATGGTAGGAAAGAACAGTTTTTTCGCAAAATGAAATGAATAAAATCTTGTTTTTTAATTAACTTCACCAAAAAAGGTCGTGCTCATCGATATTTTTTTTTTTATCGATACGTGTATACATAGATGACAATGAAAATCGATAAAAGTAAACCAACATACCGAGTGAGGCAACAATTATTAGCAGTAGAAATATTTTTCAACCGATCAGACTTAGGGGAAAACGGTTCCTACAAAAGTTGCATAGTTCGAAGGGGGTCATTGAAGGTCGGCTACGAGGTTCATCCAGGTGGAGGCGTTTCGGAGATTTTGTTGGATATCAGAGCCAATTAAGGGGTTACCCCCACTTGCGATTTTGAAAAAATCGATTTTTTTTATTGCATTTGTTTGAAGTATCTGAGAATATGTCCTGAAAATTTCAAGTCGATCCGAACAAAATTGACTGAGATATGAGCGTTGAAAGAGAAGAATCCGTGAATTGAAGAACTGAAATTGAAACTTTAAACGCGTTTTTCTCAAAATGGCATTTCTGAAGTCGGTGACCAAGATTACTCGAACACTAATGAACCGATCTTCTTGAAATTTTGCAGGCTTATTTAATACATAAAAATGTAGTCTTTAATCGTTCGATTTTTTTTTTCGAAAAAAAATGGCCGTTTTATAGCCAAAAAACGGCCGTTTTTTTTCGTTAAAATCGAACCATTAACTTTGACTGTCCGCCATTTTGTGAAAAATGAATATTTTTTAAAATCCTTCGATAAAAGACTGGTTTATACTTATATTTGACTAAATGCATCCGCATTTTTTTTTCAGATGATCCACTTCGCCGCAATGTTGGCCACCGCAAACCGTGTATATAAAAACATTATTTCATTGACGGCCATTTGCCACTAAACAATGTAATATTTTTCAATAAAAAAATTACTGAAAGTTCTTCAAGATGTGTTCTTTAAGATGGCATATTGATCGATTAAAAAAGTTTTGTAGTTTTCTTTAGAAAAATTCATGAAAAAAGCCTTTTTTTGCGCTACAAGTGGGGGTAACGCCTTAAGCGACGCTCGGACTGGTGTTGACGATCGTTATGATATTGTTCATTTTTATTTTGTTTGTTGCTATGGTGTTGTTTTGATGAGGTGCAACCGTCAGTTGAGCGAAAGACACCGCTGTGATTGCATCGTTTCCCATTAGTAAAATTGTATCATAATCCGTGTTTATCGTATAATAAATGCGATTACTTCACATCCACTTATATTAAATCTTAACAGATTTCAAGGTCACCGCAATTTTTTTAAAATGAGACCACGTGTTTTTTTTCATAATTTTATCAAGGAACTAAAAATAAGTTGACAGACCGAATTTCAACATGATCGATCAAGATTTAGTATAGAAAACCGATAAAAAAGAAATGTTTTGTCCGGTTTCTCTATACGTTCATTGTATACATTGATAAATGTCTAACATGAAGGCGGATGATGATGCGGATAACGCTCATTGTCAACATACAAAATTTCCGCTTGCGTTGCATTTTTGCGACATTCTCTGAAAATCAAGATCATACACATTTAGTCTTTACAAAGAAACATTTTTCGGAAAATTTAATTCTGTACTGACGGAAGGAAATTCTGTCATAGTTATTTTTCATTGAAGAGAACACGTGAGGAGCTGGCGAACACAATCGAATTTGTCCACACTACGTCAAACTTTTTTTATTTTAATTTTCCGTGTTTTTTAAAGCACACTTTTATTAGATTCCGAAATATTTTGAATTAAATCCGGTCCTAAACACCTCAAAATTGGTTAAAACTGCCTTTTTAAGGGAAAAGACAGTTTTTAAGCAAAAAAAAAAATAGAATAAAGAATGTAACGTAGTGTGGACAAGCCTGGTTTTGTTCGCCAGCTCCTCACATTATTATGGAAATCACAAACTTCTCACTGCTTTCCAAAACAAGTTGGTAAGATTCTTTGTTGCGAACAGTGTAAAAAAAAGCCTGTCGATTCGTACAGTCACCTGAATTTTGCTTGATATTAAACTATTGACACACGAATTAGAGCCTGTTCGTTAATACAGACTGACGTGATTAATAAGACAATACAATCGGTGCGAATCGGATTGCAAGCGTGCATCGAAAGTGGTGGCCATCATTTTGAGCACCTTTTATAGGAGTAAGTGTTTTTTTTAATCGATTCCAGACTAAAAACATTGAAAATACTTTTTTTACATCGTTTTTTGATACTAAATCTTGATCGATGGTCTTGAAATTTGGTGTGCCGACTTATTTTTAGTTTCTTGATCGAATGTGAGAAAGAATAATGGTCCCATTTAAAAAAATAGAGGTAACCTTGAAATCTCTGAAGCGTCTCCACCTGGATGAACCTCGTAGCCACCTCTCGATGCCCCCTTCGAACTATGCAACTTTTGTAGCAAAAGTTCTCCCAAGTCTTATAGGTTAGAAAATATTTCTGCTGCTAATAGCTGTTGCCTCAGCCGGTATATATACAGTGGATAAAAAACTTTTCGACACGTTGACTTCTTAAATTTTTTCTTCGAACAAGAATTTAATGCTTAATTAACTTTCTGTGTTCGATAGCTTAACCTCAGCAGGTTAACCTTAACCTTAACAGGTTAACTTTAAGGTTAATCTCAAAAGGTTAAGGTTAACCTTAAGAGGTGAAGGTTAAGGTTAACCTTAACAGACACACGGTGTCTGTTTACAGCATTTTTGGGAAAACACGAAAGAACATGAATCCAAATTAACAACAGTTTCGTGTGAGATGTACAAATAATGTTTTACCCACTGTACATGTGTTGATACATAAAGTGCAGACGAGGGAAGACTATTAATTGCTAAATATCAATTGTTGGAAAATTGCGAAAAATTCCTTGCGTAAAATTGGAACCTGATTTTCTTAAGGTCGTATTCTAGTATGTCTGGTAAAACAATTGTTTTTTTTTGCTTCATGTTCCCATGGTTTGGGATCTCAAGAATGTACAGCCGACGAATGGTAAATTGCAGAAATCAGTGAGTACCTACCCTATAACTGCATGCGAAACTTGAAACAACATTTGTCAAATCGGGCGTATATTTTGCTCACAAACTACTGGGTCGATCGAGTTGCAATTTTGCACGCATGAAGAGTACATGTCGGGCTATCGTGCAACCCTCCATCTTTTCGATTACTCAATAATTACTATTTTTCCCGGCTACGATAAATGACTTTTTGTTGTTAAAATCAGAGTACGTTTTGTTAAACGCCGCTCTTTCGTAAATTTGTCCTAATTTTTTTTATTGTATGGCCGATTGATAACCACATTCGTAGAGAACCGATTTTTCTTAATCGTTCGTTTGAGACGGCAAGGACGGCCGCAATGACAACGCCCAACAATAAAAAAAATTTCGCGACATGACCTGCTCAACGTCAAATATCATGTACAATTTCGAATGAAATGCTTTGAAAAAAAATTTAAGGTGTTACTCCAAACGTGTATAAATATAACTGTGATTTAAGCCGTAAAATCATCGTGGAAAGAGGCTCTAATATAGGGTCTCTAAAAATGACCTGACATTTCAATTAATTAATAAGACGTATTATTTCTTTAAAAAGTACGAATATTTTTATTTTAATATGAGGTACAAACATGGAGGTTATGTGTGGACGACAATATCCGATAAATGGCGGCCTCGTCCTTGTTTACAAAGGTTCGCTCGTTCGACGAAATTTTCAAAAACATTTTGGCATAATTGCGGCCTAATTTCATCAATGGTGCGTCCAGTTGGTTCCTAGAGCTCCGAAATGGTCTATGGATCATTGGCATACACTCTTCTTTTCAGAAAAGCCCAAAGAAACAAGTCCGCAATGGCGTCAAATCGCACGATTTTGGTGGTCAATTCACATGGCCTTTTCGTTCATTCCGTTTACGCCATGAACCGGATATTGTGTTCCACACACAACTTCCATGTTTGTACCTTACATTAAAATACAAATATTCGTTCTTTACAAATAAATAATGCGTTTTATTAATAAATTTAAATATCAGATCATTTTGAGACACTTTTTCTTTCGATCAATTACTTTTCCGGACATACTCCGCTGCGAAGCACAAATAGCACAGGTACAACTGCTGCCCCTAAAAGATAACTTAATTATCATACCCTCTACAACATTCGCGATACTCAAGGGGTCTTCTCACTTCAGACGCTAAAAAAGGCTGTTTTCATGAATTTTTTGAAAGGTTTAAATTATAGATATTGATATAAAAGTTGTTACACTTAATAAATACACTTTCGAAATGCATATAAAAAAAAATTATTTCTTTAAGTCACTATTTATAGCAGAAAATGGTAGTTAAAAAAATGTCCGAAAAATTGTAGGTCTGTGCTGTTGACGAAATCTCTGAGATGGATCATCCGAAATAAAAAAAATCTAATGGTTTTAGATTCGGTACGTTAATGGCTTTACCGCATATCATACGATTTTTTATACGTGCAAAAGTAACAAAATGGCGGACATTTTTAGAAAAAACAAAAAACGTGTTTCCTCACCGATTTTGGCGAAAAATAGAAAATATAAAATTTTTTTTTAATCCTTAATATGTGCTATAGCTATACCTGTAAAGAATATGTGGTCTTTGGTAGATTAGGTAAGGTAAGATCTAGTAGATTAGGATCGGTTTAGTAGTTTCGATGATTTTATCAAAAAGCCGTCGAAAAACGTTGTTTCCAGAAAAACGCGTTTAAAGTTTGTTTGGTTCACAAAAATACATAAAAAAATATTTTTTATGTATTTCTATAGTGTGTTTATTAAGGCCTTAGGCCACAGTAACGGGTATGAAATGATGTGCGAATATAACAATTTTTTTTCGTCTGAAAACGTGATTCACTCATAAAATTAATTACACATCTATTTAGTATGAATATCAAGCTCTTAGAAATTCTTTTTTTTCGATATACAAAATGGCCAACTACTCGAAACTTCTCGAAACAGCTTTTTTCTAATTGACGTGACAAATAACTTCAACAATTTATCACTCGATTTACTTCAAATTTAAAAGTTATGTTCGTAATTGCATTTCGCAGAGAAGTACGTACGAAATTTCTGATTTATCGTAAACTTTTCATTTTATGAGCAGTTATAACGAAATTTTTCACTAAAAATTCATTTCGTAAGTTCAAATACCTACAACTTTTGAATAAAACAATATTTTTTTAATTCCATACGTACTTCTCTAGTTATTCTAATGTAGATTGACGAGAATTTTTGTTTTTTGTTCTAGGTCAAAAATTGCGGATGCTAAATGTCACGCCGCGGAGCGTCTAAAAAAAAGATAACAAAAGAAAATATTAGGAGTCGGCCATTTTGTACATCGAAAAAAATATAATACATATGTTTTCTAACAGCTTGTTATTCATACTAAATATATGTGTAATTAATTTTATGAGGGAATCACTTTTTCATACGAAAAAAGAATTGTTAAATTCGCACATGATTTTATACCCGTTACTGTGGCCTAAGGCCTTAAGGGCGCAGTCCACATTGAAAATTTCAGAAAGTACATACATTCAGAAATATTGTATTTTGTACGGTGCAGGAATTGCCGATTGAGTTTAGGTAAGAGTTGTTCATAGTATAAACATCAAACGCGTTTTTCTCGAAACAACGTTTTCAAAAGCTAGCTCCATCGTATCGCTAAAACTGATAAACCGATTCTCTTGAAATTTGAACCACATAATATGTGGTTGAAATTTCGTGGGCCATCTTGTTGCGAATCATGTTTACAATGTAAACATGATTCGAACAACGTTACAAAAACTATAGTTTAACGTAACGTGGATATAAAGTTTTATCAAAAAATAAAAAAATGGCAGATGAAAAACGAAAATTAAAAAAAATGCGTTTTTTTACTTTTTTTCGTTTTTCATCTGCCATTTTTAAATTTTTTTTCAAAACTTTATATCCGCGTTACGTTAAACTATAGTGTTTGTACTTAAAAATGAATGAAAATTAAAAAAAATGTATTTCAAGACTTTATTCATCAAGCCCAACAGCTTTTATATTCATATCTTTTATAAAATCTTTAAAAAAAAAAAAATCGCGAACATAGCCTTTTTCCGTGGCTCCAAAGTGTACTGGCCTCTTAAGTGTAACAACCGTCATATATAATATAAACCTATAAAAAGAATCATAAAAATAGCGTTGTTTAGCGTCTAAAGTGAGACCCCTTAAGGATGTTGAGTCCCTATGAAACATGTTAATGTTAATTGTTCAATAAATATTAATTCAATAAATTTTTACACGACCTCCTGAATACTTCATGTAAAAACATACCGAATTTTCAGAGTTCTATCATCATTACTTCAACCTCCTTAAGGGTTGAACTAAAAAATGATAAGCAAATTCTGACAATTTGGTATGTTTTTGTACGAAGTATTTGAGGTCGTGTTAAAATTTCACGACGATTAGGAAGCTCGTTACTAAAAAATTACCATTTTGTCAAGAACAATTTTTCAAAGAGATAAAAGAAAAAATTTATCAACAAACTTCATTTTGTTTCCGTTGCTTTCAGTATATTGTAGATATTACAAAATTGAGAGGCCAAAAAAAAACTTATTGCAAAGTTACATCACTTTCCACAAGACAACATTTAATTTGTGAATGTCGTGAAATGTTTACACGACCTCTGAAATACTTCATACAAAAACGTACCAAATTTTCTTACGTTTTTTTGGGACTCAACATCCTTAAGGATGTTGAGTCCCAAATCGCAGATGATGATAAAATTCTGAAAATTTGGTATGTTTTTGTATGAAGTATTTCAGAGGTCGTGTAAAAATTTCACGACAATTAGGAAGCTCGTTATTGAACAATTAACATTCACAAATTAAATGCTGTCTTATGGAAACTGATGTAACTTTGCAATAAGTTTTTTTTTTGACCTCTCAATTTTCTAATATCTACAATATACTGAAAGCAACGGAAACAAAACGAAGTTTATTGATAATTTTTTTTTAATTTCTTTTAAAAATTGTTCTCAACAAAATGTTAATTTTTTAATAACGAGCTTCCTAATCGTCGTGAAATTTTAACACGACCTCTTAAATACTTCATACAAAAACATACCAAATTTTCCGAATTTTCTTATCATTTTTTATTTCAACCCTTAAGGAGGTTGAAGCAATGATGATAGAATTCGGAAAATTTTGTATGTTTTTACATGAATTATTCAGGAGGTCGAGTAAAAATTTCATGACGATTAAGAAGCTATTTATTGAACAATTAACATTAACATGTTTCGTGGGGACTCAACATCCTTGTAACAACATCCTTAAGGATGTTGAGTCCCATATCGCAAATAATGATAAAATTCTGAAAATTTGGTATGTTTTTGTATGAAGTATTTCAGAGGTCGTGTAAAAATTTCACGACAATTAGGAAGCTCGTTATTGAACAATTAACATTCACAAATTAAATGCTGTCTTATGGAAACTGATGTAACTTTGCAATAAGTTTTTTTTTTGACCTCTCAATTTTCTAATATCTACAATATACTGAAAGCAACGGAAACAAAACGAAGTTTATTGATAATTTTTTTTTAATTTCTTTTAAAAATTGTTCTCAACAAAATGTTAATTTTTTAATAACGAGCTTCCTAATCGTCGTGAAATTTTAACACGACCTCTTAAATACTTCATACAAAAACATACCAAATTTTCCGAATTTTCTTATCATTTTTTATTTCAACCCTTAAGGAGGTTGAAGCAATGATGATAGAATTCGGAAAATTTTGTATGTTTTTACATGAATTATTCAGGAGGTCGTGTAAAAATTTCATGACGATTAAGAAGCTATTTATTGAACAATTAACATTAACATGTTTCAAGGGGACTCAACATCCTTAAAAGCCCCCAAAAGGCAATGAAAAATGGTCCTAGTCCATTTTCCGTCAGACCCCGTGTACCTTCCCAATCCCAACGACCCAACCGTTCAACGTTGTTGCGTCCATTCCCACTCGCTCCGGCGACCGGAGCTCGTTCCACCGTCGAAAGACCGGCACGACCTCAGAGTCTGCCGGACTGCAAAATACGGGCAGCGATGAAGCTCCCCGCGACGCAAAATTCGAACGGTACGTTGGCGCGTGACGCGGCGGAGCCGGTGACGTTGCAGCAATTGTTGGTAGCCTCATCGACGAGCCTCGGATAATAATCGTTCCAGAAGGCCAGAGCGCGAAAGTCAACAGCGTGAGACTCGCTCATGTTGATGGAGCGATCAATGACGAGGATACCGGGCTTCTCGTCGGTGTAGGCTTCCCAGCGTACGTTGTTGAGTGATGGGCTACCGAAGCGCACGAAGTTGGCCATCATCATCATCATGACGTCCGCGAGTTTCTTGTCGCTGGGGCTCCAGACGATTTGGCTGGTGAACGCGTGTGGCAATCCCCAGAAGAACGGAAGTTCGAACATGTGAGGGACGTTGGCCCATTCGGGCAGATCGCGATTGACGTAGCTCGTTCGGGCGCGATAGTCGAAACGATAGACGAAGGCTTTCTCGACTTTGGACAACTTGCCGGCGAGGAGTACGAGGCCGGCGGCGTAATTCTTCTCCGTCTGGAGATCGAGGTAGCGATCGCGGAGGATGGCCTCGTCGAGGCTCGGTGGATGAGGCCTGTAGAAGAAGAGGACCGCCTCGGAGACGATTTCCGGTCGGGTCTCGCAAGCTCCGGTCGCGTTGTCGGTCGTACCTTGAACGGCAGCTATCGCGTCCTCCGTGATCATCGTCTCGAACTTGCCAAGCGACAATTTGCCTTCGTCCAGGCCGTCGGAGGCTTCCTTGTAGACGAGGGCCTGCTCGTTGCTGACGTAGCCGGCGATCAACGGAACCGCGTTGTAATTGCCACTGTCGAGTATCATCTTTGGATGGGCCGGCAAAAATGGGTCGGTCGAGTTGGTCGTCTCGGCGTCTATGATCGGGCCCCATGTCTCGATGTCCGAAGTCTCCCTCACCAAGAGTTCGCTCCTCACGCGACGCAGGCAAACCATCAGGTCCGAGGTCGGTCGACGGTTGCAGGCGAAACGATTGGCGATCGTGTCGATTATCGGTAACTCCAGCTCGGGCGTACGCACCGAACCAATCGCGTCTCCGCTCATCGCTATCGCCTTGGCGAATTTTCCTTTGCTCAGGGGACTCACGATGTGGAGGCCTACACTTATCGCGCCTGAACTGTGACCCGCGATCGCGACGTTGCCAGGCGAACCCTCGAACGCCTCGATGTTCCGCTGGATCCAATCGAGGGCCGCTATCTGGTCCAACATGCCGTAATTTCCCGACGCCTCGGCGTCCGCGGTCGTGAAGAAACCTAGGATGTTCAGACGGTAGGCTACCGTGACGACGAGCACCTGCAGCAGTGCCAGATCAATGAGGATTTAAGGATGTTGAGTCCCTATGAAACATGTTAATGTTAATTGTTCAATAAACAGCTTCTTAATCGTCATGAAATTTTTACACGACCTCCTGAATACTTCATGTAAAAACATACCAAATTTTCAGAGTTCTATCATCATTACTTCAACCTCCTTGAGGGTTGAAATAAAAAATGATAAGAAAATTCGGAAAATTTGGTATGTTTTTGCATGAAGTATTTAAGAGGTCGTGTTAAAATTTCACGACGATTAGGAAGGTCGTTATTAAAAAATTAACATTTTGTTAAGAACAATTTTTAAAAGAAATTAAATAAAAATTATCAATAAACTTCGTTTTCTTTGCGTTGCTTTCAGTATATTGTAGATATTATAAAATTGAGAGGTCAAAAAAAAAACTTATTGCAAAGTTACATCAGTTTCCATAAAACAACATTTAATTTGTGAATGTTAATTGTTCAATAACGAGCTTCCTAATTGTCGTGAAATTTTTACACGACCTCTGAAATACTTCATACAAAAACATACCAAATTTTCAGAATTTTATCATCATTTGCGATTTGGGACTCAACATCCTTAAGGTTTGTGCTGATTGAGGGGCGATGGCCTTGATAGAATGTCTTTTTAGTCCTATCGCTGTACAGGAAGTTATTGCGGTCTTTCTTTAGGCCACGACACATTCTTACACGGAGAAAACAGGGGCCTCGAAGTTTAGAATTAATACTATGCTTCTAAAAAAAATATCATTTAAGGATGTTGAGTCCCAAATCGCAAATGATGATAAAATTCTGAAAATTTGGTATGTTTTTGTATGAAGTATTTCAGAGGTCGTGTAAAAATTTCACGGCAATTAGGAAGCTCGTTACTGAACAATTAACATTCACAAATTAAATGTTGTTTTATGGAAACTGATGTAACTTTGCAATAAGTTTTTTTTTTGACCTCTCAATTTTATAATATCTACAATATACTGAAAGCAACGGAAACAAAACGAAGTTTAGCGATAAACTTTTTTTTGTTTCTTTTAAAAATTGTTCTTAACAAAACGTTAATTTTTTAATAACGAGCTTCCTAATCGTCGTGAAATTTTAACACGACCTCTTAAATACTTTATACAAAAACATACCAAATTTTCCGAATTTTCTTATCTTTTTTTATTTCAACCCTTAAGGAGGTTGAAGTAATGATGATAGAATTCGGAAAATTTGGTATGTTTTTACATGAAGTATTCAGGAGGTCGTGTAAAAATTTCATGACGATTAAGAAGCTATTTATTGAACAATTAACATTAACATGTTTCATAGGGACTCAACATCCTTAATGTCAAAAAGTATTGAATGGTAGATAAAAATTGTAATTATGGTACAGTATTATTACTGTACCATAATTACAATTTTTATTTTATTATTTTATTATTTTTATTATTATTTATTTATTTATTATTATTATTATTATTATTATTATTTATTTATTATTATTATTATTATTATTATTTATTATTTTATTTATTATTATTATATGGTTTTATTTTATTTATAAATTTCCAATACTGGAAACTAATTGTTCCAATCATGTGGGCAAAATATTATTTGAATACTAGAAAAAATCACAATATGCCGAATAAAATGTATTATTTGTATCAGTTTGCGTGCCATATCGTAGGTTAAAATTTAAATTTCTTCATTATTGAAGAAATTTAAATTAGCCTAAGGCTTTACTTCGAATCGAAATAATTCACTTGCAAGGAGGTGTTTCCTCGCAAATGGATAAATATGCACCCACTGAAGAATTTTTGGGTAAACGTGTTTCAGAAGAGAATGCGAATTGCAAAAAACCTACCTCTTAACCTATGGTAACTATGTTTGGCTCGACACATATGTGTGAAGCATCTTTCTCAAAAATGAAATGAAATTTATTTGTTGAAAAATAAATATCGTTCGAGGTTAACGGACGCCCATCTTAAAGGCACTCTTCGCATATGTCGTTCCTCGCGAGAAACAAACTATAAAAAACTGGCTCAAGATCGAGGGTGTAATTTCTCACATTAAGAACCTATGTAAAGTGTATTATCTTGGAGAGAAAAATAAAAATGAAAACCAATAATATGTTTTTACAAGCCACATTCCTTTTGAGAAACAATAATAACCTGCTTGCTGTATTTGATATTTGCCCGTACATGCCCACGTAACGTGGGCGTGTACGGGTGTGGTGATATGTCAAAGTCCAGTAGAATGACAAACGATGATTACAGTGGATTTTCGGTGATAGGATTGGCATCGGTTTTTTAGATCTGCTTCTTTAAGCGATTTGTAGTTTTTTAAAAAGATAAGACTTATACTTGTTAAAGATAAGTATACTCATTTGGTATATCTATATATTTTGATTCGAAAATTCAACGTAAAGAATGTGATGCGATCTATCAACGTTGAAGTTTGCAGCGTCGGAATGCAACGATCGATTTTTTTTCATTTTCTTTTGCCTTTATTTTTCTCATTATCCAAAGACTTTGGGTTGGCAAATTACGGTCATTGATCTCTAGTAAGAATACGTAAAAACGTTTGAATGATTTTCGTAGTGTAAATCGGCTAAAAAAAACTTTCGGGCAAGTTAAATCAGTTTGGTGCAATCCGACGATGCCAACTTCAACGTCGTGAATCCTTTAATAGTATCTTTCTTTTTAGTTTTTATTATACTTCAAACAATATGTCATATTGTTTTTCATTGCCCGCTGCTACGTTTAGGTGCATATCAGGAATTTGGTTCGTGTGTATCTCCAAAATGATTTTAAGGCTCACTTCGCATTAAGGGGCCTGCATGAGCTTAAAAATTTAAAAATATTTCTTCAATCGTCGTTCTATAGACTAGGATGTTTATTTTTCATTTGCAAAAAAGGTTTAGTGAAAACTTCAAAAACTGACAGAGTTATTACAATTGTTGTGAAATGTCAGATGGCGTTTTATAATACGGTATTATAATAATTTATAATACGTTTTATAATACGGTGTGAGTCGTATTTGAAAATCTTCCCATTCACTTCAAATTTGGACAGAGCATAGCTTATGACACTTTCTATCGTCCTATCGGATGATTTTTTTTATATGCTTATCCTTAATATCAAATGATTGAAGTTGTTTTTTGGTCGAAGTTCGAATTTTGTTTCTACAGCTTCCCACTGTCGTAGATTGCGAAATTTTAGAAAAGTATCAGCTCATACAAAAGTTTTATTATTATACTAAAAGACCATTTTTTATTTTCCGTTTCACATGACCCAAAGTGCCAGAACCACCAACGCCGATTAGCCATACAGCAACGGCAGCACTTTGGTTAAATAATAAGAACTTCATTGTTCATCAATATTTTGCAATGAAAAGTTCAAACTTGGCAAAACGATGTATTAAGGAGGCTGGAGCGTTCGCCACAATCCAAGATTAAATTTGAAAAAAATATATATGTTATTGTCTAGATTATACCGAGACTTTACGAACTTGAAAAAAAATTTCATCACAAAACACCAGAGATGAAAAATAGTTTAATGTATGTAATTTGATGTGCGGGCAAACTTAGATGGGTAAGATGTCTACGCTACGGAGCATGTAATTTTCTTCGGCTATTTAGCACCAAGATAAACCATTTCTAACAAAATTTTCTAACAAATTTTTTGTAACAACATTTAGCAAAATAAACTTCCCATCTTGCACATTGTAAACTATATGTATTCAATATGGAACCATCAAGGTTCAATAAAAGATTACGAATCCTGGCTGACGGATGAAGAGCACTGCTGCCAACCTCAATGTCCGCGAAGTTGCCGTTTTTCGGTAGCAATATTAATTAATGGTAATAATAAATAATCTCGTGACATAAATATAAATAGGCATACTTATAATTGACAGAATTTCATTCTGAGTTGTATAAAACATTCGCTGACGCAGTTTTTTCATAGTAATCATCAAATAGACTGGTCCACATTTAGTCAAATTTTTTTTTTCGTGTTCTTTAAGCACACCTTTCTTAGCTCCCAAAATATTTTGCATAAAATCCAGATCTAAACGCCTCCAAATTTGTGAAAAACTGCCTTTTCAAGCAGAAACGGACATGCCCATTGCTGGCTGGATGAAAAATGACTACGAGATGACCACAGTGACGACAATGATGACGTTGAATGCGATTGTTGTGAGCCTGACATCGAAGATTTTGTGTAGGATCATTAAATTGATATTAAAGAAACAAATTTATAATGAATTGAAAAAATCGGTTTTTTTCATACCCGGCTATAGTCCATAGGATTTTTATTCAAAAGTAAAGTTGTCCGCCATTCTCATTCAAAACCGGACTTGTCCAAAATGAAAATAAAAATGAACACATGGTAGTTAGTGTTTTTGTTAAACTAAAGCCAGGTCCAGGCTTACGTTTTGATGGAGCCTTCATATATATTGAAGCTTAAAAATTCTTACCCATCTCTATATCTTTATTTTGGTTTTTCACTTGTCCTGTAAAAAAGTGATTCATGGACAAGTCCGGTTTAGTTCGCCAGCTCCACAATTATATATTTTTCACGTTGGTGGTAACGCAAAAGTTTTTCTTATTTACGTAATCAAAATATAAAAATGCACAATTTTGCCCTTTAATCATATGTTTTGTGAAAAATTAGTATTCACGGTATAAATTTGTACCTCGTAAGCATTATTTTTGAGGTTCATTGAAAAAAAATCATAACCGTAATTTGACTGAAATGGACCGCTCCAACCTCCTTAATTGTGTGCAAAATTCCAACCACAGTTCATTATATATCGTTTTTTTCTTTATTATAATATTTTATTGATACTTTCTTTAAATTTTTACTGCAATATCCTTCCTCTTATCCATATTCCTCCTTGCACCAACTGCATTTTAGGTTGCATCGATGTTCTAAAATCGAAATTCTAAAGCGTCCCGTTTTTTTTCCATGCCACGGTAAGTTTTCGTACGACGGAAAGTATATTTTACATTTATGCGCGCAGTAAAACTTTGGGTTATACCGCATACAGCCGGAAGGAAGTCGAATTCATCGCGCGCCCGTATAACACGAATTTTATATCCTCCCGTCACGAAAGCCACGATACCTCGATATTCTTCGGTTCCTAGTTATCAGCGCGTATTATGATTGTACATCGTGGGTATATACTTGGCTCTCGGATTCAAGGTCTCTGGCAGCGTTTCAAACGATCGAGTAATATTGACCGTTGCGGGACAATCATCGGTGATTACCCGCTGCGAATTAAGCGAGTCTGAATTGGCGTATAATAGAGGAAAGAAATAGAAAAAAAACGACTGAGCCTGGGTCTGTAAGAAGGTCGAGGCGAGGCACCACTGTAGAAAGTAATTTTTTTGAGGGGTTACACCCACGTGCGATTTTGAAAAAATCGTTTTTTTTATTGCATTTTTTTGAAGTGTAAGTATCTAAGAATATGTCCGGAAAATTTCAAGTCGATCCGAACAAAATTGACTGAGATATGAGCGTTGAAGGAGAAGAATCCGTGAATTGAAGAACTGAAATTGAAACTTTAAACGCATTTTTCTCAAAATGGCATTTCTGAAGTCGGTGACCAAGATTACTCGAACACTAATGAACCGATCTTCTTGAAATTTTGCAGGCTTATTTAATACATAAAAATGTAGTCTTTAATCGGTCGATTTTTTTTTTCGAAAAAAATGGCCATTTTATAGCCAAAAAACGGCCGTTTTTTTTTCGTTAAAATCGATCCATTATCTTTGACTGTCCGCCATTTTGTGAAAAATGAATATTTTTTAAAATCCTTCGATTAAAGACTAGTTTATACTTATATTTGACTAAATCCATCCGCATTTTTTTTTCAGACGATCCACTTCGCCGCAATGTTGGTCACCGCAAACCGTGTATATAAAAACATTATTTCATTGACGGCCATTTGCCACTAAACAATGTAATATTTTTCAATAAAAAAATTACTGAAAGTTCTTCAAGATGTGTTCTTTAAGATGGTATATTGATCGATTAAAAAAGTTTTGTTGTTTTCTTTTAAAAAATTCATGAAAAAAGCCTTTTTTTTTGCGCTACAAGTGAGGGTAACGCGTTAAATATTTTTTCAAAGTATACATATTCACGAGTATCTAAAGAAATTTAAGATCAAAATAATGAAAATTGACCAAGTTACAGACGATTGAGTGGGAGCAGGTAGCGTTACGATTAAAAACAATTGTCTGATTTTCAATTTAAAAAAAACCAAAGTTCCGTAACTGCAGTAGCTATTTTTTAATTTAGGATTTTTTACGCCCTCCCAAATGAGTAAAAATTTCGCCAAAATTACACTTTCTTTTTTCAGCACCCGCCACTTTGTGAAATTTTTTTTCTTCGAAAAACGGCTCATGCAAGGAGAATTACATTTATGTGGATTATAAAACTTTTTTATTCTTATTTTTTCAGACCACCTATTGTCAAGTTAACGAATCGGCCGTTGGACCACTTTTTTCTAAAGAGGATCTATTATACCCCAATAACGTTGAGAATTGTGTGTTTTTTAAAATCAAAATCCACACGAAGTACGTTCGAGGTATGTTTAATAACATACCTTTTTTTTTATTTCAAATAAATAATGGAGGAAAAAATTGGTAAACAAAAAAAATCAGAAAAAACTACCCTTTTTCGGCCCGTCACAGTGGTGTCCTCCCTTAAGAAGTCTACATAAGCTTAAAATAAAAATAAAACGATTTTTCTATTGCTTATTTTCATGATCTGGGGTCTTAACTTTAATTTGATCCGCTGCGATTTACCCTTCTTTCTTTTGCGTTATTGTCAAAACTATGTTTTCGGAAACAGGATAAGTCGTATCTGAAAATTTCTCCTCCCGATTCACGTCAAATTCGGGTAGAGCCTATTTTATAAGATTTTCTACCGCATGATCGGATGATTTTTTCATACGTTTATCGATTTGGTCACAACAAACACTTAAAGTTGTTTTTTTTGTCGATAATCGAACCTCTTTTGTTACAGCTCACCATGTTTGTACTTTTCGAAATGTCAAAAAAAGTATCCGATCTTTAGCGGTACTTTGATTAAATAATAATAACTCCACTGGTTATCAATGTTTCTGAATTTTTTTTTTTTTTTAGAAATGTCTATAAAACTATTTCTAAACAATTTCTATTTTTAGAAATTTCTGAAAGACCATTTCTAAATAATTTCTAAATGTTTAGAATTTTCTAAAAAAAAACGGGTCTAAAAATTTTCCATTTTTTAAAGAAATTTCTAAAAAATATTTCTAACCAATTTTTAAATTTTCAGAAATATCTAAAAAACACATTTCTAAACAATTTCTATTAAAAAAAAATAAATCTCTAAAAAACAATTTCTAAACAACTTCTAAATTTTAAAAAATCTCCGAAACAAATCAAACTCGACAAGAGTATGTATTAATTATGTCTAAAATCCCGACCTCGTCATCCCAATACCCACATGGAAAAAAAGTTTAGAAAATCGATCTACTTGGGCCCCAAGCTTATGAAGACCTGAGGAACTGCCCAACATTACGTCAGAACGAAGAACATTTTGAAAATCAACAACTGATTGCTCAAAGTTCAAGAACTTCTGGTCTCTAGCCTGACGAAATTTCAAGGGTTGCTTCCCAGGGTCGTCGCGAGGCCCAGACAAAGATTAGTAGCTGTAGAAAGTATAGATCGATGTCGACGGAACTGACCGTTTGCTTATTGACGAAGACCGTAGCGTCCCAAATGGCGGGTGTGCCCGTGTTGAAGTCACCGCCGTGGAACCACACCATGACCGGCCATCCATCGGAGGGTGGACTTCCTGAATTAATCATCCATTAATCATAGAATACCGAGGTGAAAGAAATTGGTCACAGGGAAAGTCTCAAGGTCTCCTGGGGCCGCTAACGTTATACAGGAGCGCCCCCGCCCCCCACTTCTCCCCGACCACCCCCATCAACCCTTCGCTCCCCTACCTGCGCGCGAACAAACCGCTCGTCATGTTACTTTCACGATGTGAGTACGTGACGTATGTAAATCGACCCCCTGCTGCTTGACAGTTGTTTTTTTTTTTTCATCGTAACGACGACGACGAAGGAACGCGCAATTTGTCGCCCCACCCGTCGCCCCACACCCATTTGTTTCTCGTGTTCGATACACCTGCTCGGCTAATTTTTTCCACCTCGTAGAAATCAGAGCCCAGGTCGTTGGATCAAGCCTCGTATTTCTCGATGCGCGTGCCTGATAACGCATTGACCCGTGCGTCTTTCCACTGACCTTAGCCGGCCTTAAAACTCAGGCTAATCCATCTCAAGGCTGCGCTTAAAAAAATTGAGCTGAGGTTAAGGTGGCACGAGCACGCACTCGATTATTAGATGCCTGCTCGATCTTTTTTACACGCTATGGACACACGGCCGCGTGGGCTTGAAGAATCAAGCAACGTTGACGGCCATTCGGGCTGAAGGTAAATCCGACGTGGAGATTCAGCGTGGCGTCTTGCGGAATAGGCGCCATGACTGGCTTATTCACTTTCATTCGTATATCGTAATGTACAGAGGCGGATTCAAGGGGGGTGGGGGCACGGGGGCACGGCCACCCCCTTTTGAACCCACCCTTGCACGGGGGCACGTGCACCCGCCCCCGTTGAATCCACCCCTGCACGGGGGCACGTGCCCCCCGCTTAAATCTACCGCTACATAGGGGCACGTGCCCCCCCCCCGCCCCCGACGCTGAAAATCGACTACACCAAAAAGCCAAGAAGTCTCAGAATAATCACGTCTCCCCTCCTCTTGGCCCCGTCCCCATCCAGGCCCCCTCCTAGAAAAAATTCTGGGCTCCCTTGGTCCCGTGCGGAATTTTATTGGGGCCCCAGATCCTAGCACATCCCTATAGGGATTTAACAAGGATGGGGCACGTAGGGAGTCCACATTGGAATCCCCAAGTGGGGTTTGCGCTATTTCCCGCTTGAAGTCGCTTGAGGATTTTTTATTTGAAATTCTCAACCGGAATGTGTTGGATCTCCCAAAACAATATCCTTTCGTGACCCCGTGCACAAATTTGTTGGGAAGTCCCAATATGCGCCCACATCTCTATAGGGATTTGTTAGGGACACCACAGACAGGGATGTCCTTACTGGAATCCACTTGGATTTTGCACTGTTCCCCCATGAACGCCGTTTAAGGGAGCTTTCCAGTGTGAAATTTTCAAAAAATCGATTTTTTTTTGCTTTATCGAATACACTCTTCCGAATATTCCCTGAAATTTTCATGCCGAAATTCAGATTATTTCGGTTACTGTACAGCATTTCTTGGAAGAAGGCAACGGAGCGCTACAGCTACAGCGAAACTTTGAACGCGTTTTTCTCGAAACAGCATTTTTCAAAACAGTGTCCAACTTGGAGGGCAGAGTTTTAAAGCTATCGAGTTGAATTTTTTACACAATATTCTTAACGTCATTGTTTATCGTGCTATGGAAGCTTTTTTTTTTTTTGACATCTTCCTATTTTTTTGTAAAAAAAACTGCCAAAAAAAATGCTAAAATCGATACTTTTTGTTCAAACCGGCGCCATTTTTGCAAAAAAAAAAAGCCTCCATAGCACGAAAGCCAATTATATACCGATCAATAATCTTTTTGTGTTTTTTGTTTCAGATCAAAATTGTGATCCCCAACGTGGACACCACATCCAAGTGCATTTTCTGCAACAATTGTTTCATCATTTTTATAGATATTAATTAATAAATAAATCGATGTTTAAAAAATTGTTTTGTATTCTTCAATACCCAATTAATATACAAAAAAAAAACCAGACCGATTAGATTATTTTTTCTTTAAAAAAAAAAATCGCGAAAAACAGCGATTTTTCGGGCTGTCACACTGGAAAGCTTCCTTAAGAATTCTCACCGGGTTGAAGTCGAAAGTATGTGAAAAGTCGCTTTGTGAGCGTGTACGTGGGTGCTGATATTATGTCAAAGTGCAGTCAAATAAATAACTGATGATAATTACAGTGGATTTTGAGTGATATGATTGAAATCGATTTTTAAGATACATTAGGTTGGCAAGAAAATCTTTGCGTTTTATCACCAAAAATAAAATGAAAAAGCATTCTTGAAACGAATGATTAATTTTCGTTGTTTTCGTCTTGGAACGAATGATGAATAATTCTATTTAGAATCCGATGGTGGATGATAAAATTAAATTAATCACTCGTTTCAAGACTGCTTTTTTATTTTATTTTTGGTGATGAGACTTGTGATGGTGATGAAACCCAAAGACGTTCTTGCCTACTTTTTTAAGCGATTTATACTTTTTTTTTAGATAAGTTCTATACTTTTTTAAGATCCACTGATTTTGATAGATTGTCCACCAAAGTACACATGGTATTTGCGGTTAATTAACAATTACAGTTCTAATAATCAAAACACAATCGATTTTTTCGGTTAAAATTCAATTTTTTTCCAACCAATGCCAAATTCGCAAAAATCCATATTTCTTAATATCGCTATGTACTTATGTGACAAGACTCATGTTAATAATGAAAAAAAAAAAAATATATTTCCTTCCAGATGCCGATGTTTATCACTGCTACTGCGGACCGATTGGTACCTTGGGAAAAATGGTCTTGGTCCAAAGTGCTCTAAACCGCCAGTTTGTTTTTTAAATCGAAAAAAAAATATTTTTGTCAACATCAATATATAATGAACAAACGGCTAAAAGGATTTATTAATTGGCTTTATAATTTCGTCATAAAAAATCCAGATGTCCTGTTTTTATGCTTCAGACGGATATGGCCCCTCAAAAGAGAAAAACTTGAATTTTTTATCAATTTGAAGTTTCAAAACGTCCAGCCTCGAGGCCCTGGTCGACCCTGCCCGGTCAAAATGACACGGCGATTCCGATATTTTCAAAATATTTCTTTCGAGCAACATCCCAAAACTCAAAACACAGAATTTCAATTTTGTGTTCTGAATTTTTTAATTGAAAAATTAAATTTTTATTTTTATTTTTGAATTGAATTTTTATTTTTTAATTGAATTTTTATTTTTGAATTGAATTGTCACTTTTGAATTGAATTTTCATTTTTTAATTGAAAAATTGAGTTTTCCCTGTTCAACAATTACTTGTCTTTTTCTTAACAGCCGACAATTTTTCTCCTTTTATTGCTTCCGACTGCCGGGTCGTTCTCCGCTCTACTCGCGACTTCCGGTCTCTTTCCGGTTGACCATTTCCTCCCGATTTTTGCCCCAGTAACCCTGAGCTCTGCCAATTGCGGGCAATCCCCGTATATATTCGCTGCGGAAGTATACGATGCGATCGCACGAAACGAGAAGCAGCAGGGTGTGCGGTGGCCCCGTTTCTTCGCGTTTCATTGCTGCGGGGGGCCGCGGCAGTTGAGTTTACGATTCGACGCCGAGCATCGACAGTCGTGCCCCGGTCACGGGTATAACGGAGGGTGCGACCGGCGTGATTTTCATCCCTCAGCCACGCGGGCGATTGGCCCTTGCGTTTCCATTTGTCTGACAGCGTTCGCATTCATGGACAAAGACTGAAATAAAACCAATACGAATTTTCTCTCCCTCTCTCTCTCTCTCTCTCTCTCTCTCTCTCTCTCTCTCTCTTCGCTTGTTGCTATTATATCCGAACTATGAGTTATTCTTTAATTGGAATTAAAATGTTTTTTTCTAGTTTGCGAATGCGAGAAAAGAATGTTTATAGTTTTTATTTTTCATTGTTTCTATTGTTAATTATTATATATATATAATTGGCATTTGTATACCTTCTCACCGGTGAAATCGTTATGTGAGTTTGCTAGAGAGCAACATGTATTCTTTTTAAGTTGTTTATGTATAAATATCCTTAACGTACTAGTACTAAGGCATAATAAAATCTATCTATCTATCTATCTGCCTACCCCTCTTTACAACACTTTCGTTTTTCATTTTCCTGTCTTCGCTTTTTCTTTCTTCCGTTACTTGCGCTCTCTTTCTTCCGTTTCTTCCTCCCTCGTACCTTCTCGCTATCCATTTGTTTCTTTTTTCTTTCTCTTCTTTCAGTCTCTTTTTTTGCTCTCTCTCTCTCTGTCTTCAGCGTTCTTACTGCCCCCCTCTCTCTCTCTCTCTCTCTCTCTCTCTATGGCTCTATGATTCTTCCCCTCTCTTTCGTTCTCTATTTTGGTTTCTCTCTCATTCTTCATATTCGTTTCTTCCTCTTTCGTTTTGTTACTCTCTCTCTCTTTCTCCGTCACTGTGATTTTTCCCCTCCCTTTCTTCCTCTATTTTGTTTTTCTCATTCTTCATCTTCGTTTCTTCCTTTCTCGTTTGGTTGCTTTCTCTGTTTCTGGGATTGTTCCTCTCTTTCTTTCTCTCTGTCTCTTCGTCTTTCTCTCTCTCTCTCTCTCTCTCTCTCTCTCTCTCTCTCTCTCTCTCTCTCTCTCTCTCTCTCTCTCTTCCTCTCCCATTTATACTCTTTCGTGGTTCGGTCTCCGCACCGCACATTCGCTGCTCTCTTTCTCGCGTTGCAGAACGAAACGGAAAGCACAGAGAGACCTTCGTGACTGGGGTCGTAATCTCGACATCTCCCTCGGCCCTAAAAGATCGCGTGCCACCGAGCGGGGCTGCACCAGCAGTTACAGTTACTCCCTCGGACGACGTATCGACCGAGCCGAAAAGGGGCTTGTACCCCTTCTTCTTCTTCTTTTGCGTCTTCTTCTTAATCTTTGTCCTCAGTGGGTCCGTTGGGGCCCCGATTTCACATCAGCCTCCCCCAATTGCTCTATCGATGCTACATCCGATTTCTCGTCTTCCTCAAGCACCATCTCGTTGCGGCAGAGTCTCGCGGTACTCTTGGACGCACAGACAGGCTCCAAGTACTCAAAATGACGTGAATCCCTCGACTACGTAGGTCCATTCGGTTGCACCAGATTTTCGAATGCACCGGAAGTTGGACCAGATTTTTCCCTACAGGACCACAGCTCCTCGTTGTTTCTTCGGGAAGATACCAAAATGGCGGCCGTTTCACGTCGCTATCGCTCGCTCGGTACACATAATTGTCGACCTCGATTTAAGGAACTTTTGACATTCTAGAATTGTGAAAGGTTCTGTTCTTCACGCATGCGAATTTGCTGACGATGATGAATGAATTTGCAGACATCGTTTCTTTCGTCCTCCTCGATCGCCAGGAGCGATAAAATTCCCCAGGTGAAGCCGCTGGGCGCTGCGACAAGAACACTTTTTTTCGCATTCCGAGCTCAGACTTTTTTCTTATCCGTAATCGAGCGGGGACTATATATTTTTCGTCACTTCCCTTTTTTGCCGGGAATTATATCGCCCGTGGAAATCTGTAATTCGTCGGAAAGTATCGCGTCGTGATTTAATGAGATCCGCGGGGCTAGACCGTTTCCCTCGGTACGAGACACGTCGTTGAAAAAATCTTGAACTTTGCGAAGGAATATAAATCATAAGAACTACGCGCCCATTAAGGGGGTAAGGGGGTAAGACCGTTATTACGTCGCTGTGACTTTGCGTGCTGCCGCCAGTTTCCGGCCGGCGATTGTGAGAAGTGAAAAGAAGGAGAAAAAAGCAGATGGAAGCTACAGCGCAGCGAGAGAGAAGATCGGCTTGATGAGAAGCCAGAGAGGGAGAAATGGGCATCATCATCGAGATGGCCACCAGGTGCTCTCGAAAACGATTTTTCGTATCGATCACTTCGATCGCTTGAAATTGGACGATCGGTAATCGTAGCCAAGCAAACCCGATTTGGCAACTTAATATTTCTCCCTTAATGAACGAGCGTATTGATTAAGGGGTTACACCGAGTTGGAATTTTTGAAAAAATCGATTTTTCATTTTCGACGGATTCTTATAATATAACTGTTCAAAAATATTCTCTGAAAATTTCAAGTCTATCCGTTGAAAATTAGGGGAGTTATGAGCGAACGGGTAGGTCCAGCGAACGTATGTATATACCTGACGTAAAACTTTAAACGTGTTTTTCTCGGAATTACTTTTTCAGAATCGGTGACCAAAATATCTCAAAAACAACTAAGCCGATCTGCTTCAAATTTCACAGACTTTTTTTGTATATCAAAAGGCAGTCCTCAATGAAAGGATTTTTTTCCATGCATACTTTTTTTTATATCAAAAAAAATAGATAGTTTTTTTCAACGAAATTTCGTCGATCACTTTCGATGGGCGACTATTTTTACAAAAATCGTTATTTTATTTAATCCTTCGACGAAAGACTATATAATACGGAACAAAAATTTAATTCATTTGGTTTTTTGATTTCAGATGATTTATTCCCGAGCAGGAGCGGTCGCCGTGAAGGACTCTTTTGCACAGCATTCTGTGCAATTTATAAATGTGTTTTTCTGTCGTTTATAAATATTTCCCAATAAAAAAATGGTCAAAGATACTTGAAATGATGCCCTTTACTACGAAAAAAAGTTACAAACCTGCACACATTTCCTAAAAAAAAATGCTGAAATTTGCGTCGTTGGAATGCAACGAAATATTTTTTCACTGAATTTCCAAAATATTATTTAACAGATTTATGCTATAAAGATCCGTCGACCATCTTCTAGCGTCCTTATGTAGCAATCTACAATCCAAATCTTCAGAATATGATTTTGATACCAATAAACACAACGAAGCCAAGGAAAAATCCTTGCATTCCAACGATGCAAACTTCAGGCCCATTCATTTTTATCAAATTTGCTTAAAAGCAACATGTGTCGGAAAATTCTCCATATTGAAATAATGAAACTTGAGGTAACTATTTCGATTAGGAGCTTTTACAAAGAGGGGACTCCATTTTTTTTATTACTGAACACCCCTACAGTTCAGTAGAAAAAAATAGAAAAAACAGTCGACGGAAAACCCTTCATATCCGAATGTGAAAATCAGGGGTAATTATTCAACCTACGAGCTTTTACGAAAAAGGGTCCCCATTTTTTTTGTACTCAACGCCCCTACGCATTAGTAGGGAAATAAATAGAAAAAATCATTCGTCGGAAACCTGTTTATATACGAATAAAAAAATCTGAGGTAATTATACAAATTACGAGCTTTTACGAAAAAAAGTGTCCCGATTTTGTTTTATTGCTCAACACCCACATGGCTGAGTAGAAAAAAAGGAGGAAAACATGCGTCGTAAAATTTGTTGTATCCAAATACGGAAATCCTTGGTAGTTATTCAAATTACGAGCTTTTACGAAAAAGGATCTCGGTATTTTAAATTACTAAACACCCTAATGTCATAGTGTAAAAAAAATTCGTCAGAAAACTGTTTGTATGCAAATAACAAAATCTGCGGGAATGATTTAAATTAAGCGCGGTGTCTTAAGCGATCTGAGGTAATTCATCCATTACGAAAAAGGGTCTCGATTTTTGTAATTACGAACATCCCCCTACGGTTAGAAGGGAAAAAAAGTATAAAAAAAACCATTCGTCGAAAAATTCTTTATATCGAAATAATAAAATCTAAACGTAATTACGTAAATAACGAGCCGTCACGTAAAAAGGGTCTCGATTTTTTAAATTACCGCCCCCCCTGCTCCGCCAAATACACCCCACGGCTTATTAAAAAAAGCAGTAGGCAAAATCATTCGTCGGAAAATTCTTAACATCCGAAACCCAACATCCGAAGTGATTATTGAAACTACGAGCTTTTTCGAAAAACGGCCTCGATCTTTTTTTCACTAAGTCGCCAAGCGCCATTATAACTATGCACATTACAAAAGGAGAGCACCCGAGCAAAACCAAACAAACGCAAACAAATTCATCGCCTCCCTCGACACCTTAACCAACATTAGAATATTTCTCCCGTAATCGCCTCATTTGACTTTGCATCCCCCTTCATAGCACCCAAACTTACAACGGCCCGGGGCGATTCGGCAGTAAAAATCCCAAGCCAGTTTCCCAAAAAAAAGGGACCAAAATCCCCAACCGAAACGCCCAAAAAATTTCGCCCCAATCCCAACATCAGAAAACCACCCCCAAACGTCCCAAAACGGTGGCCGGTGAGAAACGCATAAGCAGGTAGTACGAGCGTGCAATAAAGAACGAAGGGATGATCGTTCGATCCGATAGGAGTGTTAAGGGTCAGCCTGAATTTACAGTTCTAACAGTTCCTCAGCTTGTCGTACACCTCGACGGTAACGGTCTTCCCTCAACGGCTGACGAATTTTCGATCGAGGTCTCTGGTCGACAGGAATGGCCAGAGCGAAGCCGTTTAATTCCAGGAGAATAATTAAGATTCGAATCGGCGCTGCTTATCTCGCCGCACGGGTAACGACGTCGACGATGACGACGACCAAGCTGTACTTATCGAATAGAAAACGCAAGGACGTTTCGCGAAACTCCTTCGTCGAATAGGATGCATAAAGAGGCATATCAGTGACATTTATACCGCGGGGGTTCGCCGATTTCTCTCTCGCCCTCTCGCTCCCCTCCCTCCCCCCCCTAGCACGTGTACACCCTAGATGGGAAAATGCGAGAGGAACGTAGGTCAAAACAATTCCATTCGAATTTTGCGGGTCACGCGATGTCCTCCGAAACCACACGAATTCTATCTCGATCATTACTTCTTAATACGCGATTTTATCGACGCTAGCGAATCAACGATAAGACGCGCGCTCCCTTTCGTTGAGATTTCGACGATTGCGCACATCATCAGGGTGCCATTCGGTTGGCATTTTTTTTTTTTTCATCCCACTCACCGTCAGGTACGAAGAGATTGAGGTAGAGGCAATCCTCGCTGACCCCTGGATCCTCAAGATCAGGTGGCAAGAGGCGTCGATAGAGCTTCTCGTGTAGCTTCATGCGATTGGGGACTTGCTGACAGGAGGGCGCAAATTGCGACGCGTTTCGTACACCGCTCCACGAGGGTAGAGGGTCCGTCACCGGCGCGGAAAAACGCAAATTACCGACCGGTGACTGGGCGTAGGGAACCCCCAGGTATACCGTCACCTTTTGCGGTCGGGCGAGCAGAATCTGTCGCGAACAATATTCGGGTGTTTTATGGTTTCTATTAGGTCTGGTTATAATTAACGGGGGAGATAAGTTTGGGCGAGGAAAAAAATGGCTGATTTTCATTTTTTTTTTTGGAGGAAATATTTCTTCTACGTTTTTGAGATTTAAGAATGTTGAGTCGCTATGAAACATGTTAATGTTAATTGTTCAATAAATAGCTCCTTAATCGTCATGAAATTTTCACACGACCTCCTGAATACTTCATGTAAAAACATACCAAATTTTCAGAATTCTATCATCATTACTTCAATCTCTTTAAGGGTTGAAATGAAAAATGATAAGAAAATTCGGAAAATTTGGTATGTTTTTGTATGAAGTATTTAAGAGGTCGTGTTAAAATTTCACGACGATTAGGAAGCTCGTTATTAAAAAATTAACATTTTGTTAAGAACAATTTTTATAAGAAATTAAAAAAAATTTATCAATAAACTTCGTTTTGTTTCCGTTGCTTTCAGTATATTGTAGATATTATAAAATTGAGAGGTCGAAAAAAAAACTTATTGCAAAGTTACATCAGTTTCCATAAAACAACATTTAATTTGTGAATGTTAATTGTTCAATAACGAGCTTCGTAATTGTCGTGAAATTTTTACACGACCTCTGAAATACTTGATAAAAAAACATACCAAATTTTCAGAATTTTATCATCATTTGCGATTTGGGACTCAACATCCTTAAGGTATATCGTATTACTACCTTTGGCTGTTACATGGTGTTTTTTAAATTATTGATCTTTAAAAATGGTGACTGTATGGCACGGTTTTCTGAATTGGCGTGACGTATGGCTGAAAATGTAATCGACCGATTCTGAGGAAATTTGGGAGAAATGTTTCCACCTTACTGTCTAAAATATGAGTCCAAATGTTGTTGAAAATAAACAAGTGTTTTTTATTGTAAAATGTAGCCACGTGTTTTAGTTGTAACTAAGTTGTAACCAAATGTAGCCAAGTTGTAGCCAAATGTAACCAAGTCGTAACCAAATGTAGCCAAGTGTTTTTTTTTGGGAAATTCGATCATTTTTTAAAAATGCGTACCTATTTCTCGATTTTCAATATTTCTCACTTTTTCTTGGTTCATATTCTGCGTATGAGTGTTAGTAAAAGACAAAACTTCGTTGGATTAAAAAAAAAATTAATCCCGCCGGAGCTCCGTGTCACGCCGGCTGACAACAACCGCGGCAACCCGTTCAGATTTCCGTGACGTACCTCCGCCGTTTTTAGAGATTAATAAGAAAATACCTTATAACAGCGAGAAGTTATCATAAAACATACCTTAAGTCTAAAAAAAGTGAAGAAATCGTCCCTTTCAGAAAAACACATGAAAATCCGTATTTTTTTCCTCGCCTAAAGCATATTCCCCCTTAAGCGCGGAACTAATTACACTTGTTAAGAAAAGTAAAAACACAGAGTTCCTGTATTTGACAAATTGATTTTATTTTTCATAATTTTAAGAACACAACTATTTTTAAAACTTTAAGTTCATATTTCACAATTTGGGTATCTGTTTGAAGAGAATCTCCTTTCAATGTGTGTAGGATAAGAGGAAGAAGGATTGAAATGAATTTAGATATTTTTTTTATCGAAAATCGCAATTTTTGAGACATTTTTGGGGGATAAAAATTCTTTATTGTGAAACGTAGTGCTTCCGATTTATAATATACATTGTTATCGTACCGTCTGAAAGTTTCATACGGGAAAAAAATCTCGGCAGTGGTTCGCAAGAGCCATTTTTATAAATAATTACCACATCTTTCGCAAATAATACACAAAAACAGTGGGGGGGGGGGGGGGGGGTACTTAGGAAGACTTCTTTTATAAATCCCCACAGTCCCTACATCAAATATTGATGTTCCGAAAATGTTCGAAAATACGCCACTCTATAACGTGTTTTCGCGAACTTCAAAACCCTATACCTTTTTATAGGAGGGTGGCGGCCCCCATTTATTTTCCGCATTGCACTTACAAGGAACATCCCTCAGGTGACACCCTTCGATTTTGTTGAAATTTGGATATGTTATAAAGCACCGAAAAGTAAGCGATACGTATTTTTTTTATCGGCGGAAAAACGGTTTTAAGGGGTGAAACCACCCCTCGAAAATGGAGGTGTTTTTCTTTTTTTCGTCGATAACGTTATCGTTCTCATATCCAATGTATAGTACACGAAAAAATAAACATTGTTGCAATTTGAATTTTTTTTATATCTCGTACCGTTAAAACGTTATCGACGAAAAACATCCCCATTTTTGAGGGTGCGTTTCACCCGTTAAAACCGTTTTCCCGCCGATAAAAAAAAATACGTATCGCTTACTTTTCGTTGCTTTATAACATATCCAAATTTCAACAAAATCGAAGGGTGTTACCTGAGGGATGTTCCTTGTTAAAAAGGCTTTTTGTATAAATGCCCCCCCTCGCCCTTCCAATATAGGCGTCGAAATATAAAACAATGCCTTATTTTATCAGGTGTTTTCGCGAACTTCAAAACCCCATAACTCACGAAATTGATAGAAAGTGGCAGCCTCCCCCGACAAAATATCACTCAATATAATAGAATAAACAAGCTCACAGTAAAAAAAAATCCCCCTTTCGCTCAAATTGCAAAATTACATTTTGTTCCGTATCGAACCTCTACAAGACTCCATAACTGTAGGTATATCATAGAAGGGGGCGATATTTTTAACCCTACGGAATTTTTATTACCAACAATGTCTCCAAAATTGTAATCGTCGAAAAAATGGTCCAAACTCGTTCCAAATCTTCTTTCTTTTGTCCTCAAACATTCAAAGAATACTTTATTCAAGAAAATGCCCAAATTGTACGACATAAAGACAAAATTAAAAAAAAAATAGTCGTTTTCATCAAATTATAAGAAAATGAAATAAGGTGCCGAATACAAGTACGCCTAGTGTTTAAAAAATATAATAAGTGTTATTAGTTCTGTTCACGACAATGAATAGACGTGAATAAACAAATACAAATGTATGATTACATTTCCTCGATTGTCATAATACTAATAAAAATTTACGCGGATGACAATAATAGCAACAATGTACAGATATTGTTGCCTTCATTGTTACTATTATTATTGTTTTCCATTAATATTATGACATTTTGAGCAAATGTAATTTTATGCATAAAAATAAATGAGTATAAATTATATAAATAAATATAAACTATAAAAATAAACATAAATGCATATTTATTTGTTCCTCTCCGTTTTTCCGACAGTCTCCAATATGCATAAATTATTAAAGTACATAAATCTTGAAAATGGAGCTCAAAATAATTCCCATCATTATTACTACCAGCCTTATTATTGTTCAACCAAATAATAGGCATTTGTCCGAGAGATTGTATTCGTCAAAACAGAGGATTTAAATATAACGTGGCAAAAGCGTGTGACGAAAATATTGACTTCTCTTCCGACGATGGTTCCTTGATTCTGAATGGTGACGGTCGGTGGTTCACGACCCTGGCGCGCGTTGGTCCTTTGCGAGTACGTGAATGGTGGGACCGTGCCGAGGAACAGTAATTCCTGGAGGAAAGCAACTGCCACCAACGCCGGGTACTTCATCATTGCCGGACTGACGGATTGCTACTGAACAATATGCCAAAGCTGTAGCCGGCTACCACCGAGGCCCACCGGCGTTTGATTCTAGCGTGACTTACGGACTGTGTGTGTGCCTTCGAGGCCTCCTCCTGGCGGCAGGAGGCAAAAAACGATGCTAGGGTTTTACTACGGAGCGGCATATTGTTCCGAGGACCTGCGCCCTGGTAAAAACCCCTTCTTCGGACTGCTGTAACCTTTTGCTCCCTCCCACCCTCTCTCTCTCTCTCTCTCTCTCTCTCTCTCTCTCTCTCTCTCTCCCACCCTCTTTTTCTCTCCATCTGTTTGGGTGTACCCATAATTTTATGACACAGGTTTAGGTTTGTTCACTTTTTCCTTTCTCTCGTTTAATTCCGAAATTTCTTGTTTTATTATTGTTTTCAATGTTTCGTCGACGCCTTTTCGAGCTTTTACGACCCCGTTTGTTTTACTTACGCCCGGAAGGCTTGTGACTTTGCTGCTTCCGGTTGCTGAGAGACGCTCGTGGGGTGGCGCCCACCGCCCTTTGCCTAACACGCTACCGTGTGACGTTTGCGCACGAGGGCACAGGGAAACTGGAGAAAACCTGATCGTGAGCTGTAGAGGTGACTAGATTTTCTTTGAATTTCAGTTGTGATGCTGGCTGGAGCGCAGGAACACTGAGCTCCAGTTCAGTGATCGGTGATGGCTGGGCGGTCACCCATCTGAGTATTGGCCCGGGCTAACACTGACGAGAGATCGTTCTCTTTCAATTGTGTTTTTTTTCCTTCTTATTATTATTACCATATGTTCGTGACTGCAGCGTTTTTTAAATTCTTTCGAGAGTTCGATACGTATTATTCGTCGGGGAACGACAATTCGAATTTTGATTTTCAGGTTGAATTGAATTTTAGTTTGATTCAATTTCATATTAACCAATATTGGGTTTACAGTTGATATTCGATTGGTTGATTTATTATATTTATCCACTCAATATTTATAAAATGAAATTTTATCGATATTTTGTTTTTTCTTTCATTTAATACCCAATTTATTATATAATAAATATGACGTGTGTCTCGAAATGACGTGACATTTTAATTTATTAATATTCAATCTTGTGAATATTAACATAATATCAATTATTATGATAATTTTAAACGACTCGAATTTCAATATGACTTTATTCAATATCAAAGATTATTGCTGTTTGCTTTATTTATTTATCATTTAATTAATATATTTATTAACTTAATGTTTAGTAATATGAATATTATTAATATTTAATTTAGAGAATACTAACATAGTTTTAATTGCTGTGAAAATATAAAACGACTTGAATTTTAATGGCTTAATTTAATATGAATAAATATCACGGGTGTCTCGAAATGACGTGACATTTTAATTTATTAATATTCAATCTTGTGAATATTAACATAATATCAATTATTATGATAATTTTAAACGACTTGATTTTTAATATTACTTCATTCAATATCAAAGATTATTGCTGTTTGATTTTTTTATTTATCATTTAATTTAATATATTTATTAACTTAGTGTTTAGTAATATGAATATTATTAATATTTAATTTAGAGAATACTAACATAGTTTTAATTGTTATGAAAATATCAAACGTCTTGAATTTTAATGACTTAATTTGATATGAACTATTATTAATATTCAAGATTTTCATTGATTATTTAATTTATCATATTTAATTGCTCATTATTCATTATTTTGAGTATTTTAGTTTTAAGGCTTTGAGTATTATTCATATTTCAGTTGATAAATATTAACACAGTATTAAATATTATGGCAATTTAATACGGCTTGAATTTCAACATGGATCTAATTGGTTTTGGGTTACGCGTAGATTTTATCGCCTGCGAGGGTCCTAGTTACCAGCTGTAATGCACGATTTTGTGTCAACCGAATGCTAAATTATACTGACGCGTTCACATGACCCCCTTAACGTTCTACTTTTAAATTCCATCGCCAATTCAAATTGCCGCCCCTGTCCGGAGTTCGCGGCACTTACATTCCATTATGATTCTTCCAGTCTTTTTTTTCTCTCTCCTCTCTCGTCTTGCATTGCGTGACACTCGTTTCATTCGATGCGGTCGCGGCGTACTCTGCAACGAGCGAACCGATCATTTTTCAACTTTTGGCCTTGCCGCAGTTCCACAGTTGTGGATGAACCGGGCGATTCGGGTGATGAAAAAAAAGAAAATCGAAGCTAACACGTTTCGGGGGTGACAGGTGACGGATGGGCGCGTTATGTATAAATGTATGTTGGAATCACCACAAATTTGACTGATCTTCATTTAATTTACTTAATTTAGTTCCAAGCTTAATTCAACTACGGGGCCCAATTTTTTGTAACGTTTTATTTATGGGGTATACCCGTAAAAGTCCATTTTTTGAGTCAACTCGTTTTTGAAGAACGATTTATTTATTCAAAAAATGGAATATTTCTTTATTTTAAGAATTATTTTATTCCGTTTCGGGGGTGACAGGTGAGGGGGTGACGTTTCGGGGGTGACAGGTGAGGGGTGAGCGCATTATGTATAAATGTATGTTGGAATACCACAAATTTGACTGATCTTCATTTAATTCAGTTAATTCAGTTCCAAGCTTAATTCAACTACGGGGCCTAATTTTTTGTAATGTTTTATTTATGGGGTATACCCGTAAAAGTCCATTTTTTGAGTCAACTCGTTTTTGAAGATTACCAACGATTTATTTATTCAAAAAATGGAATATTTCTTTATTTTAAGAATTATTTTATTCCCTAGAACTAACGAATATTCGGAATAATAAAAGATTTTGGAGTTTCACCTCAATATTTTTCTGGCCAGCTGCGAATGAATTTCATCGATCGATGTGATGTTTGTTCTCTGTTTTTAAAAGGGGGAGGCTTTAGGAATCCCTTTAGGCAGCCAAAAAAGCGGAATGTCAAGATTTTTCTGTTGGGAAACGATTTATTATCCATAATTAAAATTTTGTACAAATATTTCAATTTCATCTTTGAATTATCAAAAAAAAAATTGTTTAGTATTTAAAAATGACGTCTGTTTGACACTTGCTTCAAAGACGGGTGCCGCCCGGGTCGTTCCACGGCGTACAACCTAGATTCTGGTGCTAGGTTGAAACAACAGAGCCAAAAAGTTTTAGATTTTTCAAACCCACAAGCTCCATGTGAATCTAGAAAATCTGAAGACAAGTGAAAATTCGAAAAATGTTTTTGAACGAATGTTTTCATGAATTTTTCATAACATTTTTACTACAGAATTTCTTCATAAAAAAAGTTTCAAGGCTGCTAAATTTTGTGGCTAATGACCGATCGATTAATCTGCGATTCCGGAGCCATAAAGTAGTCCCTCAGCGGTCTTGTGGACTTTATTTTCGGCCATAATCTCTTCCTTACGTTATAAAGAGATATCCCCACTCTTAAGGGAGATTACCAGTCTCGAGCCCGGAAAAAGGTAAATTTCGGCCATTTTTCACGAGTACCCAGTTGATAGAATGAAAATTCCCTTTAGAGGCCATTTTATTCTACATATAGTAAAGTATAGGGTGTCTCGAAATGACCTGACATTTTAATGTATTAATAAAACGTATTATTTTTCCGAAAAGTACGAATATTTTTATTTTAATATGAGGTACAGACATGGAGGTTATGTGGGGAACAATGCTTCCTGATGCCAGTTGTTGAAGGTTAGTACCCTACGTTCGCCACACAAAAATGGCGCGCAAATTGAAATGTCAGGTCATTGCGAGACTTCCTTTATCTTTACAATTTTTTCACAAAATTTTGTACGAAAATGGCGCTCCGAAGCTGGATGAAGTGAGCCACCCTTGTGCGTTCGTGCGATCGGCGAAAGTTCTCGAATTTATTTCCTGCATCGAAAATTAAAAATAATTTTAGTTCCAGATAAGATTTGCCTTCGAAATACATAGGGAAATAAAAAAATGATCGATTTTCGATAAAATAGTGCACATTACGAAAAAAAATGTTCGAGTGAATAAAATTTCAAGTAAATCGGCGAACAATTGGCGATGTTGTGTTACCAACCGCAGGGCACCATCAGACATAGCATTTCGTTACAAAATCTAGTGAAAAAAAATGTAGAGATACTTGAAAATTCAAAGAGTAAACGCCACTAAACGTAACTTTCATTTCATCAACTGGGCATCCATAAAAAAATTCTCAATCCGAACTTTAGCCTGGTAGTTTCCCTTAAAGTTCATATCAAACGGAGTTCCTTACGTGCACGGAAAACGTGATCTTTAGATGCATAAAAAAGTGCCCAACCTTGGTACATAACCCTACGATATGACCCTAAACCTCATTCCCAACGTTCACATGAACCAAATTGCCTCCACGCGAGCGAAACCGCAGGCAAAGACCAGTTGAATATAAATTCCGAGCAACCTCAACGAATTATTAAAATAATACTGTGCTATTGCCATATCTGAAGAAATCATTTGAATCGACCTCGATATTTATCATTTATAGTTTGGGTCAGCCGCCGGAGGCATTATCATAATTGGCAATTCGCAATCATTTCCACAACGATATTATAACCGAAATGACTAAAGGAGAGACTCTGCCCATTCGACGAGTGACGTTTGTAGCGTATGATTATATAGTTTGACGGGTTGGGCTACTGTGACGACCCAAAAATCAGGCTTATTGAAAAAAAATAATTAAGAAGGAATAAGTCACACGATTGAAAAATCGTTTGAACGTTTATTTTTATGTACATTGACAAAGTTGTGTACCAAATTTCATAAAAAAGTATGAATAATTAAAGAAGTTATAAGCAATCTCGTGAAAGACCTTCGAACGTGAGGGGCTCGACGGTGTACTTGATTTTGGCCACTCGGTTGATCTGAAACAAAAAAAAAACATTTTTTTCTCTTACATTAGACAATATTGGCTAATCCTTGACCGAGATTTTTTTTCTTATCGTGCTCCAATCATAAAAAAATAGTTTTTTGATTCGATTTTTCGAGAAATATGACATCATTATTGTTAATAACTAATGGAAAAAAATGTTACGAAGAAAAACGTTGGTCAAGACTAAACTAATATACACTAAATAAGTTTACCAAATTCCAAATCAATCCGTTCATTAGGTGTTGGGATATCGATTACCCCGTTTTGAAAAACATAGGTTCGAGAAAAACGCGTTTAAAGTTTTACTAGCAGTTCTATCGTTGCAATAAGTTAGCCTTCAATCTGCGACTCCTGCAACATATGCTGGACCTTCCTCTTCAATTTGAGTTGCCTCAAGCGACTATCGATTCTTCATTTATCTTCACCCATTAATTCGTTTGCACATTAGTCGAACCTTTATTTTCATCAACGAAAGATCCTTGTTCTATCACTCATCGGGTACTTCCGGAATAATCCTATTACACAATATTTCCGATGTAGAAAATTCGTTACTTGAGACGTTAAAAAAACGTTTATTGATATAAAGAAAAACAGCAATCAATAAAACTCAATAAACAGCAGCAATCGATAAAAAACTTAAGATTTCCCTCAACGAATAGGGCAATAATAGTCCTACCGAAACGTAAATCGCCGAGTTTCGAGCAATATACACGTATATGTTCTTGGGCACTGCCCATGCTGCACCCTTGCGTGCATTCGTGCACCGAGCGTCGATCAGTTTTTTTTTACATACGAACACATGATATCGCAGGTTATTTTGGCGAAAAAATTATCCGCGGTAGCTTCAAAATGTGTCGATACGGTAAACGATACGGGCGATTATCAGTGTCTATCAGAATCTCGTGAATCACAACGAAAAAGCTCGTGAAAGCCATTCGCGAAGGAATATCAAGTTTCTAACCTCACTTTCATGGCCATTCTGTCATCGCCTTTCTCTCTCTCTCCCTCTCTAACACTTTTTCTCCCAGGTTGACTCATTCGTTTGTTAGCCTCATTCTTCAAGAATTCATCATGCCATTTGACTTCGTCTCGATGAATCGTTCGAACAAAATGATTGAGAACTAACAGCCCGCGTCGGAATTGAGGTTGGAGGTTATAAAAAATGAGATCCGTAGTGTTTTGGGCGCTTTTGGCCCTGGCGGTCACCTCGTCGCGTACGCAAGACTATCTCGGCTGTTTCAAGAGCACCAGCAACGAGCCCGATTTCCTCAACCTGGTGCAGGCATGGCCCAGTTCTCCGAGTCGCTGCGCCACTGAATGCCGTCGTCGATACTTCATGTGAGACACTTGTTTTCGGCTTTTTTTTCGAAACCTTAATCGGATTGATCGACTTGGTGAGCATTGATGGATTCGGAATATCGGAATTTCAGGTACGCCGGACTGATGCATGGACAGCAATGCTACTGCGGCAGCCATTACGGGAGGAACGGCCCGTCTCACGCTTGTACCAATCTCTGCAACTCGGACCCAACCAACTATTGCGGCTCTGAGGAATCCATCAGCGTCTACGCCACAGGCCAGAAAGGTTTGCCGCATTGCGAAGATGTTTTTTTTGCGCTACGTAATCCGAGCTTTTGACGAGAGCTGCAAGCTCGTTCACTGAGGGAGTATTTTGCAAGGGCCATGAGGACACGTACAAGATCAACGAAACGTCAGGAATTTTTTAACAGCGTTCTCATAAATGGATCAGTTTTTTTAGGAAAAAATGGAGCGCCGGGCTCTGCAGAATTCACTGAAGCAGAGCGTAACGACCTTCTTTTGCCCTTAGTCTTATTCTTCTGCGAGAAAACGCTGTTATAACATTTTAGCTAGCTCCAATTCGCTTTGAGGATTTACGAGATGTGAGAAACGAAACGGGAGTCACCCTTGTCTATTAGTGTCCTGCAGTCGGCGGTAATACTCCAATTTATTACCTGGATAAAAAATTCACAATAATTTTGGTTCTAGAGAAGATTTGCCTTCGAAGTACATAGGGGAATAGAAAATGATCGACTTTTGATAAAATAGTACCTAATTGGAAAAAAATGTATTGTTTTCGGTGAAAAAGATCGCCGAAAATAATAAATAAATAAATAATAAATTGCGATCTTCATCATAGTCTTACAGTAATGCGATGGTGGTGACAAAAATTGCAGGCCTGCTCTGGTTCTCAGCCTGTGTAGAAATCTTAATAATTTTGAACAATAAATTTGACGAGAAATGCATAAATGTACAAATTTACGAACTATAATGGTGTTGAAGCTTACATCGTCGGAACATATCGTAAATTAATTTTTTTAATTGCCAAACCATTTTTTTGCGTATCTGGGCTACAAAAATGGCTCAAACATTTTCCAGAGCCCTTATTAAAAATGTACAACATAAATTGGCGAGAAAATATTTTCTATCATAAAAAGAAGACAAAAGAATTTTCGTTGCATTCCAACGATGCAAATTTCAATATTGGGAATTGTAACAGTTCTAATTTGCAGTGGTTTTGCATGCGTTTTGGCTGGATATTGTTTTACTCTTGGACATGATGAGCAAACGCATAATGAAAAAATGTCACACACTGTTTTGGATTTTTTGTGTGGGTAATTTATGTATGGAAAAAAACTTTTTGGGTAATTTCGCAAAGATTTCTCCAATTCTTGAAAGAATCATTAAATAAAAAAGACTTTTAATTGGAAGTTCAATACTTGGCATACGTGTAATGCCATTCGCAACAGATTGGAATATACGTCTAGGATATACCACCAACACGTTTCACCCAGCTTGTGACAAAAAAAGTGTAATTTTCGTGAATGTTTTCTGGGTAAACGGGTGCAGGATTTCAATTAGGTTTTTCCACTCCAAAGACTTAAAATATTTGTATCGAAAAATGACTTATACTCTAAATACTTAAGATATTTGTATTGAAACATACTTATAAATGTGGTAGATACAATGGCTGTTTATAAAACGTCCATCGTGTGACCGCTGCTCCTCCAAAACAAATTATCCGCAATGAAACAAAATCAAACGCATTTAGTCTTTGCATGAAACTATCTAGTGCTTGGACAAAAGACTCAATAATTATTGTATTGACTTTGTGAAATTATTAATATTGATTTACCGTGAAAAAAAACGTTCTATTTTCGTTGATACCAAAAAACTATGGAACAAAAAAAGATTCCTTCCTTCAAAACACTGCCTTTCGATATGTAGAAGAAGCTTGTTGAATTTGAATCTGATCGGTGCAGTGATTTTTGAGATATCGTCGTTAACGATTTTGAAAAAGTTATTTTGAAAAAAACGCGTCCACAGTTCGCCGGTTTGCAGGACCTACATATTAACGCCACACCTTCTTCAATTTCGAACTAAACGATTCGAAATTATCAGAGAATATTTACCGAAAACGAAAAATCGGTTTTTTTTAAATTTCAACAAGGCGTAATCCTTCAAAACTCAACAACGTAGAAACTTGAAAATAATTGACTTTATGGTAGGTTGTAATGAATTAAAAGACACGTATTAATGAGTTTTCGAAAAATTGAATCAGAGAGCTGGTTATGAAGCAATAAAGGGACTGTGACGAACATGTTACATTGCGTCGTAACATTCCTTTATGATGTATGGAATGCTTTGGCGCAGTTCTTTTCCTTGTAGCATAAAGCCACGTCACATTTTTCACGCACCGTTTGTCGTATTGATATTTGTTTTTCCTCAAATTTCACGAACACTCGAATCTTGCAATCTTGCACTAAGTGAACTCCGAACAAATTTGGATCCAACCAACGCCATCTAGTTTGCATGAATTGCGATTGACGTTGATTTGAAAAAGGATTAAATGTCAAGATGGGTTTTTGTGAGGACTTAGACGGTTTGTTCCAGAACTGTTACACGGTGATATAAAGGGAATCTCAAATTTCGTCTTCTGGCCGTGGTTCTTCCCTTCATTCATTCTTAGTTAAAGCTTTGTGAAAAAAAAGAGACACAGGGTGAATTGAGTGCTTTGACACTTGTCAATAGTTCATATTTCAATGCTAGAATGATAAAATTCAATAATCAAGTGCATTGATAGAAATCCCACATTTTCTGTGAGGGAGGCTCGCTAACAATAGCATACCCCAAGAATAATTTGTGATCTCTATCGGTGCATTTTATCATTTAGCTTCATCGTTCCGGCGGCACATCATTAGGTGTTCACAAAAACCGTCACAAGACCTCCATATCAGTTCATTAGAATATGAAGACGGCCATTATCATGTTGACCCTTTCTTCGTCTATGGTAATATTATGAAGTTGAATTTTGCATCAGTGGAACGCAACATTTTTTTTGTTCATTTTTCGTTTCTTTATTTTGACGCTTATTCGAAGCCTTCTTCTTGCTAATTGAGTACGCAAAACTGATAAGTCTACGTGAAAACGCTTAGGTGATTTTCACAGCCGAAATAGAACGCGTAGAATTGCAAAAAACTTGATTTTCGTTCCACTCCAACGATGCGAACTTCACCTTCATGTAATATTCCTGTCTCCAATACTATTGCCCTCTTGCGTTAGGCGGGCCCTGAAGGGTCGTTTATATTGCACAACATTATGAATTGCGGAATGTCTACCGTCCAGGGCTGGTATTGAAGATTGCGCAATGATTGAACAAAAGTTTGAGCAAATTTAAATATAATTGCACTATATTTTTCTCTTGCACCGTGTAGGCTTAGTACAGCGCTATACACTATAAAAGTCTTGTTCACGCGAAACCATTAACGCTATGGTGTTGAAGTTTGCATCGTTGGAATGCAATGAATATTCTCCTTGATTTTCTTTATCTCTCTATTTTCATCATCTCAAACCTTCTTTATCTGTATTTGTTATAAATTTTTCAACGAGGATCCACGAAAATGTTTCAGTAATTTTCATAGTCTGAATGTGCAAAAAAAAACATGGATAGTGAGAAGAAACTATATTTTCGTTGCAATCCAACGATGCAAACTTCAATACCATTTGACGCTTATGTGCCGTCAAAGTAATTGCGTGATACAATAACAATGGACCGTTTGGGTTGAATTGGGTATCAAGGTGTTATTCGATATTATTCCACAATGAAAGTATAGCACAATGTTATTGTGAGTCTAGGTCCCGCCTAAGTACTTCAGCTGCATCCATGAGTTTTGATCGCGTTGACTAATGGCTAATTATTTTGCGCGCAGGTCCGAGTCCGCCTCGAAGATTGCAAGTGGTCGAGAGTCAGTCGACGAGTCTCCTGGTGGCTTGGGAGCCGCCGGACATAAAAAACGGCAATTTGACGTTGTACACACTCCGAGCGAGTGTGGAGAAGACGCACGCGTCTTACAAGATCCTCCCGAGTCAGACGATAGTCCAAGGTGGAGATTCGAACAGCACGAGGTTGATCAGTCTGCATCCAGGCACGAAGTACAACGTGTCGATAACGTCGTCGAACCTGAACGACGAGAGCGAGGCCTCGACGGTATCGGGCTGGACATTGATCGGGCCACCGGAGAAGCCTGGCAGGCCGGAGATCCTCGAGGAGACGGGTGAGACGATGACTGTCCTATTGTCGCGCGGTCGAAGCGAGAACGGGCCTGTTAGTTCTTATCAGATAATCGTTACCGAGCGTTACATAGTGCCACCGAGGGACGAAAAATTCGTTTACACGAATTACAACCGTGCCCTCGAGGAGAGCCTCGGCTATTACGTGACCGGTGAGTTCGACGCTGTCGATTTTCCGCGCTACGAGAAATTCGTCGTAGGCGATGGTAAATCGATAGGTGGCTATTACAACGCGCCCTTGAGGGGACGTTTCGTCGAGCCCCAGATCGGCCTGGTGGTCGTTTCGCGATTGGATCGCGAGTCGCGCTACGGCTACTCCGATTTGGCCAAGTCACGATCTTACTACGGTGGCGCGGGTGTTGATTTGACGAACGTCGGACTGCGCGTCGCCATTGCGATCCTCGGCGTTGCCCTGGTCGCCTCGGTGCTCGGCTACTTCCTGCTGCGTCGACGACACACCCAGAATCGCATGAGGAAGTTGCCCGAGCAGCAGGAGCTCACCCTCCAGGGCCCCGTTTACGAGGTCGACAATATGGCCTACATACCCGAGGACGTGCCTGAACGTGCCAATCATTACGAGAACTTGAAGTCCAAAGTTTGGAACATACCGAGTAACTGCGTGACCGTCGACTCAACCCTCATACGCCGCGGACGCTTCGGCAACGTGCACACCGGCACCGTGCTCAAAAATGGCCTCGCAATGAGCACCGTCGTTCACTGCATCGCCGACGGTTCCCTCAGACAGTCCGAGAAGAGGCACATGCTGAGGGATCTCGACGTTTGCATAAAAGCCGGCACTATGCGACACCTGGCGGCTCTCGTCGGCACCTGCGAGACACCCGAGATGCTTCGAATCGTCCTCGAGCTGCCACCCCAAACGTTGAAGAATCGGTTGGTGGCGGCGCGATCCGGCGACGAGTTTCCGGTCGAGGAAATTCTGCCGATCGGCGCGGCCGTTGCCTCGGCCCTACGCCATCTTGAGTCTCACAAGATCGTGCACAAGCGCTTGTGCGCCAGGAGCGTCGGTCTGTGCGCCGATTTCACGCCTAAACTCATGGGCCACGGCATCGGTAAGTACGCCCTCGAGGACGTCAAGTACACGAGATGGACGGCCGTCGAATGCTTCAGCAAACAGAAGAACAGCCCTCGAGCCGTCGTCTGGGCCTTTGGGGTTCTCATGTGGGAAATACTCAGCATGGGCGGAACACCATACGCCAACTTAACCAACGACATCGACGTCGAGGAAGCCGTAGATCAGGGCATCAAGTTGCCACAACTCAGAGACACGCCCGATCCACTCTACGAGGTTTTGATCTCGTGCTGGCAAACCGACCCGGAGGAGAGGCCAACCTTCGACGAACTCGTCAGATTGGTCAGTCTTTACATTTCTCCCCCTGTAGTCGTTATACGAAAACTTCTTAAGGTTCTTGCACAATCATTCTTTAAGTGTTGGCGGAGAAATTAAGTTCCTATGCGAATGCATTGCGTGACGTCACCAGCGCAAACTTAGCGCAGCAAGCCAGTTTAAGAGTAAATTTTTTTAGTGATTTTCATGAATTTTTTTTTACAATGATTTAATGAATAAACTTTATTTAAACTTTCGGAATAGTTGGTAGATTTTTCAAAAGAAATGTTTTAATGTCTTCGAAGCATTTCCTCTGATAATATGGAACATATTGCCGCCCATCAAAGGTCGCCATCAGACTTTGCCGTTTGTGTAGACTCTGGAAGCCACAGTTTTCATCGGAGATCAATACGGCTTGAAGATTACTTCAAGAACATGCTTTCTATCTGTATGAACCTAACTCTGACCAAAAAGTGAAAATTGCATTTTTCAGAGGTGTTTAGACAAAATGGCATCATTGTACTATTATTCAATAACCTTTGCTATGAAAGATATACTTTGAACAACGATGTTACCCCAAATTAAGATTTGGATGAGCGTAATTATACGAAGAAACTAAATATCACTTTTTGGAATTATAGGTTAGAAACTTTTAGCGCTAGTGTACACAAATTGAAAGAAGTTGTTCCGAGATAAACGCGTTTGAAAAAAATTACCGAAGACAAGAACTTGCACAGCAACTGACAAGGCCCATTTTTAATAAATAAATAAGTGAAATTTAATTGCAAAAACCTCGTACCAGATAGACACAAATTTGACATATGAATAGCCGAGTTTGTTGCAATTTTCGTCCACTGCGGGCGCTACAGTCGATTTCATTAGCCCCACTCCATACTCTGCACAGAACCAATTGTCTCCGTATCTCTTATTACTTTTGTCTCCTACATTCCTGCACGTCATCCTTGCCCATAATTCCTTCGTTTTCCCACTGAGCTTCTTTATTTCCCAGTATTTTTCCATTTTCGCGTTCCCTTTTCTGCCCCTATACTCTTTGCAGTTTGTCGATTTACCAATCCTCCACCAGTAGTTCTAGATTTCCTGTTCCATTTTGATTTTTATACCCCTCTGAACTTTTTGCTCTATACCCCCCCCCCCCCCCACATTCTGACTTCGGAAGAGAATAATATTAAGAACCATTTGACATCGTATTTATTTTTTATTCAAGCACTTTCTTTCGCTATACAGTAACATTCGTATTAATCTAGATAAAGATCGGCTCACAGGCCACGAAACTTTGCAGATCGAAGCTACCTCGAATCTCGCACGCTTTTCGTTACCGCGAGGTTACATCGCGCAAAATCCCAGCCAGCTTCCTTCGGTCGCATGACGTTGGAATTTGCATCGTTGGAACGCAACGAAAATTAATTATTTTCAATTAATGAAATGTTTTGTTGGTCGTTTTGGTCTGTGGAAATCTGTCATTAGAAATTTACGACCTCAATTTGTGAAAAAAAGGCTTTGGATAAAGATAAAAAAAATGAAGAAATAAAAATGCAGTATCATTGCATTTCAACGTTGCAAGCTTCAACGTCATTCGATCGTACGGTTCAGGCACTCCACACTTTCGGCACATGCCACGTGTTCCCTCAATATTGAATTTATCATTTCGACTTTCAGAACACCCTGAGCACCTGTCCAATCACTGCCATCACCGAACCGTACATCGCCGAACTGGAACTCAACTGACGAACGGATCGGCCATTGAATTATTCCGCATATTCCATTTATTACGTATATCGGAGGTGCGACCTCTCAAGAAAAACGAGAAAAACTACATGTAAAATATTTCCCGACGCGATTTTTCTCCTTTTTTCTTTTAAACTTAAAACAGAAACGACAATATTGGCAAACAACGGTCGTCGAGTTACCACGCGTGTGAAAGGAAAAAAAAAGTATCGATATTACTTTATTAACGTTTAAACGTAGCTTAACGGAGAAACCCTGAGTTTCGGTAGAAAATATAGAATCTCTTTAAGCATACGGACTTTTACGCAAGTCCGAACTACACTCATAGTTTTCCGTCCAAACTCGATATCCATTCCGCGTTTTTCGGGCTCCGAAAATGTAGACGCGGAGACCACTTTTTTTTTTACATATCGTATTATACGTACGTGTACACGTAAACTCATACACACATGCGAAGATCACTACGCTTTTTGCTCGCAGCTACGTAGCAGCTACGAAGTTTTATTTTTTGCTCTTCTTACCACCCGAGTGACTTTCCGCGTGGGAAAAAAAACCGAACGCTATTCGCTGGTTCGACTGAAACGAGAAGTTTCAGCCTTGCGTTTGTTTCGTTCGACATGTGCAAGAACGATTAATTTTTTTCCCACGATTGCTGAGCAACGACATATTTTTTCGTCTTTTTTCTTCTTACTCTACAATTTTACAAAGAGACCCCATTCGTCGGCGTCGCGACGCCAAATTCTACGCGTCATATTGACCGCCCAATTGCGGCGTTTACAGCACACCAAAATTTAGGTTTACTAGAGACCCCCTTCGTTCACCAATCGAAGTACAAAATACAAACCTAAGTTATACCAAATGACTAAAATTAGACGGACTTTTGTCTCTCGCGGACATACGCGCGCTCACGAACGATCACAATGAGATGGCGACACGTTGAAAAAAAAAAAACAAAATACGAACAAACGAAAATTTACATTTATCATCGAGTAGTGGATATCGGCGCAAAAAAATGTAGCGCGGCTTGGGGGCCGAAACAATTCAATCGATACACTCGAAGATCTCATTGTTTTTTTTAGGATTCTTTTCTTTCGAATCTCGTGTTTTTTGTGAATAATCGACGCGTTTGTTTCGTCGATTGAAATGCTTTTTTTGATACTGTATACATTGAAAATTAAAGAGTTCAAATACTTTTGTACGTCGGAATCGTCGGATGTTCAAATCGTGATTTCAACGTTACTTCCATTTCGCTTTGAGGGTTAGGCCAATGTATAAATTACAAACACGTCCGACATATGGTGCAGGAATCGCAGATTCAAGGGAAACTCGTGATTACAACGATATAACTGTTGGTAAAACTTTAAACGCGTTTTTATCGAAACTATGGTTTCCAAAACGGTGTACACGATTTCTCGATATCCAATCAACGGATTTACTTGAGATTTGGTAGACTCATTCAGTGTAATAGTAGTTTAGTCTTGACCAACGTTTTTCTCCGTAACGTTTTTTTTTCCATTAGTTATTAACAATAATGATGCAATTTTTTCTCGAAAAATCGAGAAAAATTCAAATATATATTTTTTTATTATTGAAACACGGTAAGAGAAAAAAGCTCGGTCAAGTCTTAGCCAGTATTATCTAATTGAAGAAAAAAAGTCCTTCTTTTCTTCAGATCAACCTGGTGACTAAAATCAAGTACACCGTTGAGTACACACTTTCAAAGGTCCTTCGCGAGATTGGTTACCACTTCTTTAATCATTAATATTTTTTTAAAATGAAATTGGTACATGACGTTAATGTACATACAAATGAATGCCCGAACGACTTTTCAATGATCATACTTATTCCTTAAAGATTAAGTTTTTCAAATGAGCTTCATTTTCGGGTTGTTACAGTAAAAGGCCTAAGGCCTCTAGGGGACAGATACCCTAAGGCGAGGAAAAAATGTACTGCTTTTTATTATTATTTTTTAACCTTTCCTTGACACACTAACATTTGGCCACGATTTTGACACACTGGGTCCATTGACCCGGAGAGGGAACTTCATCCACCTGCCATTAACAATCCTTCGGTCGCTTTTTATTGAAAAGATTCCTGAATACACTTTAAACTTTTCTTAACTTGTCTGCATAACTGAAATCCGGAATGTATAAAATTCAATTGTCGTAAACAATTATTGAAAACTTTCAATTCTGGGGAAGTAAGCGTTTTATTTGAATTCCGTCCGGGTCAAAATAACCCAGTGTGTAAACGTAGGGCCAAAAGAACAGATTTTACCATTTTTTAGACATAGGGCCTGTTTTGTTGCTACTTTTGTCTGTTACATGGTATTTGTTTTTATCAATCTTTAAAATGGCGGAAGTATTCTAAACTGCATTTTCAAAACTGGCGTTACGTATAGCTAGAAACCTAATCGACTGATTTTGATAAAAGTTGGCACAAATCTTTCTAACCTTATTGTCTCAAAAGTGAACCTAAATGTTTTTGAAAATACAAAAAAGTATATTGCAAAATTAGCCATTTTTTAATAAAGTTTAATCTTTTTGATTTGAAACGTATACTTTAATCGATTATCAACATTTTTCACTCTTTCTTGGTTCACGTTCTGCGTATGAGTGTTGATGAAAGAAAGATCTTCATTGGTTTTTTGTAAGATTACTCCTGCCGACGCTACGTGTTACGCCGTGCGATACCTCCGCCATTTTTGAAGATGAATAATTTAAAAAATACCACATAGCGGCCAATAGTAGCAACAAAACTTACCTTAAGTCTCAAAAATGGTAAAAAAGTCACGAAGATCAGCAATCTTTTCCTCGCCTAAAGCTACCTTCCCCCTTCACGCACACGGAAAGTCTAACTTCGCAGCTGACATTCAGAAAAATACTTTTAACGAATTCGCGTCTAGAAAATTGACGAAAACTCGTTGAATTCCATGATTTCGAGAATAGCCAATCGACAAGTCGAGTAATAATAAGTAATAACAATTCGAAGTAATAAATTCGAGTCGAATCAATCGCGTCCTAACTAGGCGTGTCACGATCACAGTAATAAATAGCCACGAGGTGCCGAAGACAGATGCATCGTTGTTCGAATGTTTGCAAAATTATATTTCGCTTCTATGCTAATTAACAACAATGCAAATAATAATACTACGAGTAATAGTGACGACGCGAGTTAACGAGAACGAGAGCTACGTCGCCTGCGGTGACGAAACTTTGCTCGAGTGCGAGCAAGTTGGTCTGACACCGGCGGTCGGTTCGTTCCGCGACATGAGACAAAGAATTTGTCTGTAAGCCTCCCGATAGAGTTTATTCGTTCCAGCATAGATAAAGGGATTGATGACCGACGAGGCCCAGGCTAATATCGAGGCCACCACGTGCAGTATGGGTATGCGAACTTCGTCGTCGATCACATTGACCAGCATGAGCGGCATGAAGCACAACAAAAAGCACAAAAATATGGTGAGCATGAGCCTCGTCACGCGAGAATCTTCTCGCTTCTGGAAGCCACTGTTTTTTCGTCCACCCGAGTGCGCCGCGAGATTCTTGCGGCTCTTTCGAACTTTCCAGTATATGCAGAGATACGAGACGATTATGACGATACAGGGCACTATTATGCCAACGACGAATAGCAACTTCTTCGGACTCTTGCCGTTCTTCTCGAGGATCGTGCACGAAAACGTGGCCGGTTTGAGGCCGAGGCGACCCCAAACGCCCAGCAGCGGTGGGATCAACAGTGAAAAACTGAGAATCCAGATGGCGAGCAGCATCAACGCTATTCCGCGCGTCGTGTACAAACGTGCGTAGATGTCGGATTTCGATATTAGCACGTATCTGCGAAGTAGGAGAGAAGGAAATTATTATTTGCTTTTGGGTACTGAAGCTTATTAATTTTATCGAGCTTGGTATACTGAGAGATGAAAAAAGTCTTGGGAATCCTTGTGTACTTTGGTCTCTCTCTCTCTCTCTCTCTCTCTCTCTCTCTCTCTCTCTCACACACACACACGCACGTTCTCACTCTCTTTTTTCAAGGAACGACTTTTTGCGCATCTCTTTGAGGAGGATGTGCTGGGCTGCTTGTCTGTGAGTCTGTGAGCCAGTCAGTCTGCTAGTCTCATTTACTATATAGCTTGTGGGTTGTATTATTATTATTAAGGGTTCTATTATTCTTATTATTATTGGGGTTCTGTTATTCTTATAATTATTATAATTACTATTATTTTAATTATTTCTAATTGAATTGTTATTCTTCATTTATATTCTAGTTCTTTAGAATTAGATAGCTGCTGTATCTGTGTTTTCATTATGCTATTTCTTGTTATTCTACTTTCGATATTATTATTATATTACTTTCGTTGCGTTATTTTCATTTATTTCTAGTTGTATTTGATTCATATCGCTTTTCTGCTTATACTCTTGTTATTCTTCTGGCGCATGTATGGTATTGCAAATGATGTTTTGAGTTGCTTAACTTTGTCCAGCCGCTTGCGATCTTTTTGTGTTTTTTTTAATCACTAGCATTGTTTTTATTTTTGTTTTTATACTTAATTTTTTCCTTATCTGTATCTTTTTGCCTGATGGTTTATAGAAAGGTATATAATAAGCCATTGATTAATCAATCTTTCTCTCTCTCTCTCTCTGCTTTGTTTGACATAGCTTTTCTTCATATTATGCCATGCCCTCTTCTTGTACACTTCATTTAATTAATGTTTATTTCATATTTTTTCTTCACCCTATATTTCGCTGTGTTGTTTCTTGTATTGTGTAGCTTCTTTGCTATACCATGCTACGTTTTGGCTTAAACTTTATTTCGCTATTTGCTTTATCAGTTATTTTTCTTGCGCCGAATATTTTTGTCAATACCCTTTATGTATCGCATTGCCTAAAGGTTCATACCAAGCTATATATTTACTGATCATTTAATCAATTTCTCCCCCCCCCCTCTCTCCCCCTCTCGTATAATGTAAATCGTAGTTATTAGTTTGCAATTTGTTAGTTTTTCAGCCTACGC